>OZ014523.1:78157223-78762420 GCA_963966055.1 Lathyrus aphaca
TGTCATGCTCTGTGTCATGTAACACCGAGACAAGTTTTGAACACTATTTGATTTTTAGTTATTTTTTCATTTGAGAATATTTCTTATTTCATAATGTTAACTTCAGATGAATTATTTTGATTTGAGGAAAGATTTATGATTGAATTATAAAGTTTGAATTCCGCTGCGAAAAGTTTATATATTGTTCAGGATGTTGATTAACCCGTGTTACGGGACAGGACATTTTATGTTGATGTTATGATGAAATGTGATACCCTTCTTGTTGATTACTCTAATATTATTTTAATTATTTCGTTTTAGGGTAGAAGGGTGTTACATTAGTGGTATCAGAGCAGGTCGGTATGTCCGGCCAAGTCTTGTTGTTGTCAGTATGTTGTCAGGTCGTTATTTACTAACGGGTAATATTTTCTGATGTGATGAGTGTTATGCAGAATGGCTGGAAACAACATGTGTGCTCTTCATGATGCTATTACAGCTCTTGCTCAGACAACTGCTCGGAACAATGCGCAGGATGAGTTTCATGCATTGGAAAAGTTTCAGAGGAATAATCCACTTGTGTTTGAATGGACTCATGACCCGGTGTCATACCTTAATTTTTGACCGGTTTCTTTTTTTCATACCATGTATGCATCCCACCAGGATACCTAGGTTCATACCATATATTATGAGATTTTTGCAGGAATGACATGAAGGATCTGTTGGTTTTGTAACAAATATTGGTGATTTGGTATGTTGGTTCGAGAAGCTAGGATTTTTATGCTGAAAGCGCGAGCTTGTGAAATGATCTCTTAAGTGTTGAAGTTGGAATTTCAAGGTTGGGTCATGGGCATGTACAAGACCCCAGGTTACTCGTGGTTTTATTTGACAAGGTCCCTCAGTGAGAATTGTTGATATTTGGTTTTGATGTTTTCTTATGAAAATAGTTTTGGTTTGTTGCCTGGAAAAGAAGGAAACATTTGATCATGAGATTTGGTTCTCAACTTAAAAGTGGTTTTCGACTCCTTGTTTCTTCGATAGGAGAATTGGCTATAAACTTCAAATTCCATTTCCAAGTCATTTCAATTCCTAATATCTAAGTCCTTTCCATTTCCAATAGGTGGTTCAAAGTTTTAATTATATTGTTCAAAGTTTTAATTCTATTCCAAGTTTTAATTCCAAACTCAAATTCTCAAATTTCAATACATGTCTAGGTCTTGGTTATAATTTTAAGTACTAGTTCCTATTCCTCTTCAAAAATTCTTTTTTTTAGTTCTAGTTCTAAATCTCAAGTCTCTCATTCAAAGTGTATATATATTTGGTTCGTGGTGAAAGAGAAGATCCGAGAAGGGTTAGTTGTTTAGTGTAATCACTTGGTCATATTTAGACTTTACTATTGTCATCTCCTCTCATTAAAAGTAAGTGAAGTTAAGTAACGCCTCATTCCATTTAATATTTGCCTTGGGAGAGGTATTTATCAAGTTTAAGTCCATTTGGTTGGCATGACTTCACTACACTAAGTTGATGAGTTTCACACCTGTTGCAAAGTGTACATTAAATCACTATCAAGTTGATTAATTTTGGTGCAGATATCCCTTTTTAAAATAAAAAATTAAAGTGAATCTAGAGTGAAGTCTAAATATCAAGGTCAAAATTACAAAAAAATTGTTTGGATTCCGTAAGCCATCAAAGCCATATATTAGGGGGTTTCAAATGATTCAAGGGCTTATTACAAAGTCCACAAATTTGGTTCAAGCGTTTGACGATAATTCCGTCTTTCTTCTTCTTCATTCTACTTCTAATACAAGTCACCGTGACTCCAGCTGCTCCGTGCTTTCACCTTAGGACCTGCAAATTCAGTTATGATAATCCACATCAGAATTCGGAAGTGTTGATCCAAATTTTAATCCTTTCCAATTTGTCTAAGTTCAACCAAATCACATCCAAATATAATCTCACATTGCAATTCATACATAATTATACATTCATACATAATCATACATTCATATTCAATAAACAAAATTATTCATCCTGCCATACAAAGCTATATCATAATGTATCTTTCAAATATTTCAAAAAAATCACAGGATCATTCAGCTCATGATGAAGGCAGTCTCTTTTTTGATCATACGACCATATGTGTTCATACATATGCATTCATCAAATTTCCACAGGTCATTACACGTTTATTCATGTCATTGCATTGGCATATTGAAACAAAGGTTACGTAAATTGGATTTCCACAACAAAAAAAACAAACAGTTCCACAATACAACAAAGAAAAACTAACGGGGACCACTTTCTCTCACACAAACAGCCAAAAGTTGAAAAGTATAAGCAAACCTGCTACCTGCTATAGCAGAACCGCAGATCACCCCGGTTACTCTTGTATTCTTACACTCTAAGATAACATGCCAACCTCTGCTTCCTTTTACTTTCAATAGCTATCCCAAACACCTGCACCAAAAGGAACATGAAGAAAAGTTGAGAAAAAAACTTTGACCAAAAGTATTCACCAAAATGGTAATACCTTGCCTGTACGTTTCAGACCTCATCACCTGTATCAAAAAGAGGGTAGCAAGATTCAGAGGCAAGTTGATAAAGGGTTCCATGCTTGAAAAACAAACAGGAGGGAATAGCCTTTAGTTTTATAGAATACAGCAAGGCCTTATCACAACAAAGGAAAGTTTCGGATTTTTCGAAAAGCTTGAGATTAATCCTATCATACACAAGCCAGCAAGCTAGGACAAATGAGAAACACAAACCCTAATTTATCTACTATAAAAGCCAAGAGTTATGTTCATACCAGGGCGAAAAAGGAGGACAATGAAAAAACCCTAAGATTTCTTTCCGAGAAAAAAAACAGTAACCAAGAATTCAAAGCAAGGACTTGGATTAACAGAAACAAATAAAAAAATCGTTTACCTCACCATAACCGCGGCCATCCTTTTCCAGTAATAACATTTCTTTTCTCGTTCGTCTTCAACCCTTCAACGGCTCCCGCATCACGATATTGTTCGGACATTGCTCCCAGCTTGAGACAGAAAGAACGGAGGCGCGGCGGAGATTCGAAAGCTAACATTCGAAGCTTTTCACCATTTGTAAGTATTTCCCTTTTCTTTTCGTGTTTTTTATTGTCATCATTTGTTATTTAATGAGGAGATAAAAAATTTCGTCGAGAATTGGAGAGTTTTGAGAACGAAACTTGGTTTGGTTTTTGAGGATTCGTTTGAGAGGTTTGTTGGTGGTGAGGAATTTTTGTGAGGTATGTTCGGAGAGACGGCCGGAACGAGTTTGATTTGAGAGAGATGGTGATAAGAGAGTTTGATTTGAGAGAGATGGTGATGAGAGGATTCCTTTGAGAGAGACGGGATTGTTAGAAGATGAAGTCTGGGTTTTGATTTCCGTTTTTAGAGTAGTGTTTGGGCGCTGAAACCCTAGGGAAAGTTTGTCCCCTTTTTAGGAAAAGACACCGAACCGGATCCGGGTCAGACCCGATCCGGCCGGTTTTTGCTTCATGGGCCTACGGGTTTTTGCTCACAGCATCCCATCCCCACCTGGCCCATCCGTTTCCCTTTCCTTTTTTCCTTTATTTAGGCTTTATTTATTTTATATTCCTTTTATAATTAACGATGTTTAAATAATTATTTCTTTTAAAAATGTTTTCATTGTTTACTATTAATTTTAATCTAATTGAAATAATTATTTTATTAATTATTCTGTCAAAGAATCTTATATTTTTTAGTTAGTTAACTACTTTACGTTTATTTATTTATGCATATGTTGTTCGTTTTCGTTTTACTTGTCATTTGGTTGTGATGAGGACAAACGACTCGTATTGGGTTCTGATTGTTATTTTCTTATCTCGATTATAATTTGTCAAAAAATAATGATAAACACGATCACCTCAAGAATAATCATTTTGAAAGACAAGTTAATTGTTTGGTCCAACGTCAAATAGACATTAATACATATATATATATATATATATATATATATATATATATATATATATATATATATATATATATATATATATATATATATATATATATATACATTTCGCACACACGTAAGTCGGTCACATATGCGACCGCCATCTGCACGACATTCTTAAATCTTAAAAATTTAAATACAAAAGAATAGAGCTCCGGAGTCTAGCATTCTGCACGTTCTAGAATGAATCGCTCCTGGGCTAGCCCCACGCGACGTGATTCATTCACCTTCTTGTATCTCAAAATATCTTAAATCTTAAAAATTTAAATACGAAAGAATTGAGCTTCGGAGTCTAGCATTCCTCACGTTCTAGAATGAATCGCTCTTGGGCTAACCCCACGCGACGTGACTCATTCTCTCTTTCATACCTAAAACAATTCAAAACTTACCAACCAATACAAACTATTTTCCATAATTAATCAGCGAGTAACTGAACTCCGGAGTCTAGCACTCCGCACGTTCTTGAATGCAATCACTCTTGGGCTAGCCCCACGCGACGCGGTTCATTCGCCCTCTCGTTTTAAAACACCATTAACAAAAGTCAAACACTTTTCTAAAAACGAACATTGTTTAAATCTTTCTATCTCGCAAACAAGCTAGCGCTTCAACCTCCGCAGCGAGTAAAAGCCAACGCTTAGCAGTTAGAAAGCATTTTCAAACAATCGTTCATTAAAAAAACACAAACTGTAGTTGCACGAACTACAAAGCTCTGACTTTCCCATTGCACAAGGGAATACGTAGGCACGAGGATTTTAATCCTTCGCGAGCACAATAATAAAAAAATAATTATTTCCCCGTCACAATAATAAAAAACTTAACCTTTCCCCATAACAAATAATAACATCTTTAAACAAACATCGATATTTAATCATTAAAAGAAGACAATAATACAAGTTAACATTTAAGCACAAATTAGACTAAGAGGTTCTCGTTGAGTACAACGGACATGAGGGGTGCTTAACACCTTCCCTTTGCGTAATTGACTCCCGAACTTAGATTAGTGGTTTCGTTGACCATTTCTTATCCCATTTAGGTTATGTATATATCTCCATTTTCTTTAGTTAGAATAAATAGAATTAGGTGGCGACTCTGTTGTTTGTTTTAGGATCGTATTTTTTGAGGTACGATAGTTGGCGACTCTACTGGGGATGGGTGCCTTGTGCTTAAGAGAGTCGAGCCTAGCTTAGGATAGTTTGTGTTTGTTTGCTGACTTGTCTTGATTGTCTTCTTTACTACTGTTATTTTATCTATTGTTTTCTTCTTCATTATACTTTCTCATTATATTTGCATGTTGGATCTCGGGACATCACAAGTATGAATTTGTACTTGAATTTTGAAAAAGAAGAGGGAACACCTAAGTTAGAATTGGATGTTATTAGTGATAGTATCCAAGGACTCACTCCTTGCACGCCTAGCATGAAAGCTCCCCCAGATAGTTAGACTTTTCGCAGATCTTGTCGCAACGCAGCTAGCCTGTCGCGTGACCTGATTCACGAAAGGGCTGTGATTCTGGGACCCCCTAGAACCTGTTTCAATTTTGGTAGTTGTGTAATGTTAGGCTCCGAGGGCTCACCCCTTTGTTAGTCTAGCATGAGAACTCCACTCAAGGTAGACCTTATCGTCATTATCGTCACAATGCAGCTATCCTTCGGCGGGGCGTTTGTACGATAAACGTCTGTGACCTTGAGTATCCTTATACCATTGCCATAGAGAGCTATCCTGTGAGTGGGTATTATGGGTAGAAAAATATATACCAACCACCTAGAGCCTACATATTAAGAGGTTCTGAGCTCCCAATGATATCCCAGATCCAACTTTGTGCATTCATGATCATGTTACATATGCATCATAACTTACACATCTTGTTATTTCAGGGAAACACATATGTTTTTATCTTGCATTCAAAACAGTCATGAGTTTAGGAAAAAGGAAGACTCTACAATTAAAGGCTTTCTTGCCAAATAAGACTGTTCTTATGGATTGCTTAGAGAAAATGACAGCTTCTTACAGGAGAGCTATTGAAGTAAGGTTTGGTCAGGTACTTCATCTCCTAGAGGTCGATGTGCAAATTCCAGCCCTCACAACTTTGGCACAATTCTATGATCCCCCGATGCGAAGTTTTTTTTTCCAGGATTTACAGGTAACACTATCTCTGGGAGAGTTTGAAGGGTTTTTGGGTTTTTCTAAGAAGGGAAGGGCACATTACACCATGGTTAGTCAAGATCTTAAGATAGAGGAGATAACGAAAGCTCTTCAGATTCCTACTGCTACAGCTAAAGCTAACTGGAAGCAAAAGAGAGAGTTTTGGGGTTTCCAAAGGCTCTATTTGGAACAAGAAAGTCAGAGGTTAAAAAGGGAACGCCAATGGGTTGCTTCGGTCAATGTGTTAGCCCTCCTCATATATGGGTTAGTTTTGTTCCCAACCTTTGAAGATTTCATTGACATAGCAACAATCAACGTATTCTGGGCAGTGTGGAAAGAGGGTCAAAGCCCGGTATATCCGTTATTAGCAGACGTGTTATATAACCTCCATCTCCGTCACGAGAAGAAAGATGTTGTTTTGACCTTTTGTTTCCTTTTTCTATATAAATGGCTTACGTCTCACGTCTTCAAACGCCACTCTTTGATTCCCAAGATGACAGGCGGGGAATGGTCTCAAATGTTGGTTTCTCTCACTGAAAGGGATATCACCTGGTACCCCAATAAGTTTGATGTTGACCGAATCATTATGAGCTGCGGGAATTTCCAAAATGTGCATTGATGGGATCAAAAGGTTGCATTAGTTACAACCTCATCCTAGCCATACGACAACATTAGTACCCTATGCTGGGAAAGCCAGAGGATGTCGAGTTAGAAGAAATGATCCTCCGCAACAGAGGCATGGACGATCCAGCGTTACTTTACATAATATGTTGTTCTTGGGAGAAGGTTCACACAAAGGGTTCTGAATTAAGGAGAATGGATGGTGTGGTTAGGATACCATACCGACAGTGGGTTCTCGAAAGGGTCTAGATTGTCAAGTTACCATTCTCCGGAGAAGTACTCCCCAAGCCTCCTGCACCAGAACATGTACCAATATCCTTGGAAGAAGTAGAGGAACTTCGAGCTAGAATAGCCAGTCTCGGGAAGGAAAACGAAGAACTTAGTTCAAAATTACACCAGGTCACCTACGAGAGGAATGAATTAAAATATGACCTAACCCGTAAGACTGCCCAGTTCGAGGCAATTCAAGAAAAAGATGATGAAGAGGAACGAAAGAAAAACAATGTCAAAGGGTGTCTGGATCAGACTTATGGCAGGGTGGTTCACTTAAAAGAAGATTTAAACAGAGTTTGCAGAAAGAGTGCGAACAATGAAGATTGGTACATCCGAGCAACTAAAAAAGCAAAGACTGAAATGGCTGAATTTGAAAAGAAAATTGCAAAACTCACCGCAGCTCTTGATCAGGCAGTGAAAAGTTCGAACCAAGAGTATGAACTTAAGATCCAAGCCATGAGTGTCTCAAAGTTTACCCTGGAAGACTGGGACTACAAATGCCAAGAGGTGCACCGCGCTGAAGGAAATGCCCGACATTGGAAGGAACAGTATGAGGTTTTGCTTAGAGATCGAGAGATCTGGGAGGAAGTAAGAACAGAGGTGCGAGGTCATTTCCAAGGATACGAACAAGCTATACAGGTTCAGATCGAAGAAAGGGATATGTACCGTAATAAGCTTAACCGACTTATTGAATGGTGCAACCTACAAATGGAAGAGCTACCTTTCAGGCTTTCTATGGCAAGAGGAGAATTTGAAGATGACGGATCCTACCCGGCCGTGAGTTACTTTCTTTCAATCTGTCAGACTATGTTGAAGACTTTCAAAGAAGAAGTAAAAGAATGTGGTGCTCGAGGATCAAATAATTAATTGTATTGTTGTAATTTTTCTTTATTTTTGTTTATTTAGGAAAAGAATTGTTGATGTACTTTTGTAATAGTTAATGAACCAGAATCTTTGTACTTTATGTTTTAAATATTGGTGAATGAGAATGAATGAAGCTTAGAGTTTTCCTTTAGTTCTTGACTCCTATGATGTTTTGAATGCTACATAATAAAAATTCTGGTACTCATGAGTGTTCTCCTGAAGATAATTATTTTGTGACATTGCATCCATACATTTCCATCATTCGTTGTATTCATTAAAGCATGGGACTCACACGTGGCTTTTTAATCAGTCGTCAAACTGTTCCGTCCGTACAAAACTGAAGCCGACCGTCGAAGGAGGATGGAGAGACTCGAGCAAGAGAATCAAGAGCTTAAGTGACTACTTTGAAAGACAGTTTGGAGAGGCTCACTAATATGATGGAAATAATGGCAGCTGCTCAGAATCAGACATCCCAAAATTCTCTGGAGACTGGACAGAGGACCGAGGCCATGGCTATCCCGACGACCGCAACACCTAACAATGATTCCCAACATGTTGTATCCACTGGTTTCCCTTGGGGCATCCCTCGTGATTTCGTACCAGAAGTTCATCAACCACACGTTTCACATGTCACGGCCGTGATGACCACTTCTCAGCCTGTAGTACATACCACCCATTACAATGATGAACCCCTTTTCCATACAGCACCGAGTGAAAATGTAGGAGTGGACGAGAGGTTGGATAAGTTCTAATACCGCTTTTTGGAAATGCAAAACGAGATTAGGGCCCTTCGAGGCCAGGATTTGTTTGGAAGAAAGGCTTCTGATCTTTGCTTAGTCCCTAATGTCAGGGTTCCGCACAAGTTCAGGGTGCCTGAATTTGAAAAGTATAAAGGGAATTCATGCCCTCAGAGCCACTTAGTAATGTGAGATAAAGCTATATCATAATGTATCTTTCAAATATTTCAAAAAAATCACAGGATCATTCAGCTCATGATGAAGGCAGTCTCTTTTTTGTTCATACGACCATATGCGTTCATACATATGCATTCATCAAATTTCCACAGGTCATTACACATTTATTCATGTCATTGCATTGGAATATTGAAACAAAGGTTACGTAAATTGGATTTCCACAACAAAAAAAACAAACAGTTCCACAATACAACAAAGAAAAACTAACGGGGACCACTTTCTCTCACACAAACAGCCAAAAGTTGAAAAGTATAAGCAGACCTGCTACCTGCTATAGCAGAACTGCAGATCACCCCTTTTACTCTTGTATTCTTACACTCCAAGATAACACTCCACCCTCTGCTTCCTTTTTACTTTCAATAGCTATCCCAAACACCTACACCAAAAGGAACATGAAGAAAAGTTGAGAAAAAAACTTTGACCAAAAGTATTCATCAAAATGGTAATACCTTGCCTGTACGTTTCAGACCACATCACCTGTATCAAAAAGAGGGTAGCAAGAGTCAGAGGCAAGGGTGATAAAGGGTTCCATGCTTGAAAAAAAATAGGAGGGAATAGCCTTTAGTTTTATAGAATACAACAAGGCCTTATCACAACAAAGGAAAGTTTCGGATTTTTCGAAAAGCTTGAGATTAATCCTATCATACACAAGCCATCAAGCTAGGACAAATGAGAAACACAAACCCTAATTTCTCTACTATAAAAGCCAAGAGTTATGTTCATACCAGGGCGGAAAAGGAGGACAATGAAAAAACCCTAAGATTTCTTTCTGAGAAAAAAAAACAGTAACCAAGAATTCAAAGCAAGGACTTAGATTAACAGAAACAAATAAAAAAAATAGTTTACCTCACCATAACCGCGGCCATCCTTTTCCAGCAATAACATTTCTCTTTCTCGTTCGTCTTCAACCCTTCAACGGCTCCCGCATCGCGATATTGTTCGGATATTGCTCCCAGCTTGAGACATTTCTCTTTCTCGTTCGTCTTCAACCCTTCGAAGCTTTTCACCATTTGTAAGTCTTTCCCTTTTCTTTTCGCGTTTGTTATTGTCGTCATTTGTTAATTAGTGAGGAGATAAAAAAATTCGCCGAGAATTGGAGAGTTTTGAGAACGAAACTTGGTTCGGTTTTTGAGGATTCGTTTGAGAGGTTTGTTGGTGGTGAGGAGTGTTTGTGAGGTATGTTCGGAGAGACGGCCGGAACGAGTTTGATTTGAGAGAGATGGTGATAAGAGAGTTTGATTTGAGAGAGATGGTGATGAGAGGGTTCCTTTGAGAGAGACGGGATTGTTAGAAGATGAAGTCTGGGTTTTGATTTCCGTTTTTAGAGTAGTTTTTGGCCACTAAAACCCTAGGAAAAGTTTGTCCCCTTTTTAGGAAAAGACATCGAACTGGATCCGGTTCAGACCCGACCCGGTCGATTTTTTGCTTCATGGGCCTACGAGTTTTTGCTCCCAACACCCCATCCCCACCTGGCCCATCCGTTTCCCTTTCCTTTTTCCTTTATTTAGGCTTTATTTATTTTATATTCCTTTTATAATTAACAATGTTTAAATAATTATTTCTTTTAAAAATGTTTTCATTGTTTACTATTAATTTTAATCTAATTGAAATAATTATTTTATTAATTATTCTTTCAAAGAATCTTATATTTTTTAGTTAGTTAACTACTTTACATTTATTTATTTATGCATATGTTGTTCGTTTTCGTTTTACTTGTCATTTGGTTGTGATGAGGACAGACGACTCGTATTGGGTTCTGATTGTTATTTTCTTATCTCGATTATAATTTGTCAAAAAAAATGATAAACACGATCACCTCAAGAATAATCATTTTGAAAGACAAGTTAATTGTTTGATCCAACGCCAAATAGACATTAAAAATATATATATATATATATTTACATTTCGCACACACGTAAGTCGGTCACTTATGCGACCGCCATCTGCACGACATTCTTAAATCTTAAAAATTTAAATACAAAAGAATAGAGCTCCGGAGTCTAGCATTCCACACGTTCTAGAATGAATCGCTCCTGGGCTAGCCCCACGCGACGTGACTCATTCGCTCTTTCATACCTAAAACAATTCAAAACTTACCAACCAATACAAACTATTTTCCATAATTAATCAGCGAGTAACTGAACTCCGGAGTCTAGCACTCTGCACGTTCTTGAATGCAATCACTCCTGGGCTAGCCCCACGCGACGCGGTTCATTCGCCTTCTCCTTTTAAAACACCCTTAACAAAAGTCAAACACTTTTCTAAAAACGAACATTGTTTAAATCTTTCTATATCGCAAACAAGCTAGCGCTTCAACCTCCGTCGCGAGTAAAAGCCAACGCTTAGCAGTTAGAAAGCATTTTCAAACAATTGTTCATTAAAAAAACACAAACCGTAGTTGCACGAACTACAAAGCTCTGACTTTCCCATTGCACAAGGGAATACGTAGGCACATAGATTTTAATCCTTTGCGAGCACAATAATAAAAAAATAATTATTTCCCTGTCACAATAATAAAAAACTTAACCTTTTCCCATAACAAATAATAACATCTTTAAACAAACATCAATACTTAATCATTAAAAGAAGACAATAATACAAGTTAACATTTAAGCGCAAATTAGACTAAGAGGTTCCCGTTGAGTACAACGGACGTGAGGGGTGTTTAACACCTTCCCTTTGCGTAATTGACTCCCGAACTTAGATTAGTGGTTTCGTTGACCATTTCTTATCCCATTTAGGTTGTGTCTATATCTCCCTTTTCTTTAGTTAGAATAAATAGAATTAGGTGACGACTCTGTTGTTTGTTTTAGGATCGTATTTTTCGAGGTACGACACCCGGCGAGCGCGCAGAAGTGGCTCAAGGCGATTGAGAAGATTTTCAGGGTGATGGCATGCGCTGACGCGCAGAAAGTGCAGTTTGAGACTCATATGTTGTCTGAAGAAGCTGAAGATTGGTGAGATAATACCCGTCAGCGTCTGGAGGATGAGGGTGTTGTAGTGACTTGGGCTGTGTTTAAGGCAGAGTTCCTTAAGAAGTATTTTCCTGAAGATGCTCGTGGTAAGTTGGAGGTAGAGTTTCTTGAGCTGAAATAAGGGAACATGATTGTGGCGGAGTATGTTGCCAAGTTTGAGAAGCTTGTAAAGTTTTGTCCTCATTACAACAGGGTAGATGCTGAACTTTCCAAGTGTCTTAAGTTTGAGAATGGACTGAGACCAGAGATCAAACAAGAAATTGGATGCCAATAGATTCGCAGATATGCAGAGTTGCTAGACAAGAGTCGTATCTATGATGAGGATATCCGAGCTCGCTCTGCTCATTATAAACACCTGGGTGAGAAGAAAGACAAGGGTCAGTTTAGAGGGAAGCCGTATATGACTATTGGTGATAAGGGGAAGCATAAGGCATCGGATGAGAAAAAGCATATTTGCATGTGTTTATTATTGTCCTCCTACACATGTGTAACATAGACACAACTTTCAAAGAACAATGCAATTAAATTTGTTATCTGCTCGAGGGAAGAACATGGCATATTTATCAATGTAAAAATTATATTTTCAATATATAATAGATGTTAATATTGGTGAAGCATCATACTTACTAGAAATGATATAGTTGATAAAAGAGTTAGAGTTGAGACAAATTATCTTTTATTTTAGATCTTAAAAAGGAATAGTTGACTAATCTATAAATTTATTTTATTTTAGATCTTAAAAAGGAATAGTTGACTAATCTAACTTTTTAATCAAGACAACACTAAGTTTCATTCTGTTTTGATTGGTATATGTGTCTTTCAGGTTCTTATAGCTAATAAAGTAATTATACCGACAATGATGGTTGTGAAATTTCCTGATTTCAGAGTCAACTTCCTCGATGGTAAAACAATGCTTCTCATTCAAATTTATAATGGTGCATTAGATTCTGACATTTGGTTCTCAAATTTTAGTATTTGATTTCTGTTTGATTTTGTATACTGATTTTTCTTTCCTTTTTTTATCGATTTTGTTTGGATGTACCTTATACTATATTTAAATATACTTTCTGGTGCTATTCAGATGCTTTTTATAAAGGTGATTATATATATGCTGAAACAATAATGGAATTAAAGTTGTAAAATCCATAGTTATGTTACAGGAAAATTTATGTTGATTAAATAGAAATATGTTTTGAATAGATAGATACAATATGGATGATAGTAATTGTTGAACCATTGGTGTTGGATGTTAGTTATCGTTTTGACTTCAATGAAGTTTGTGAATTGTAAAATGTTTTTGAATTCTATTAAGTTAGAAATTATATGATATCTTTCAACATATATATAACTTTTTTGAATTCTAATAAAGCAAGTTGCATATATGGAGTTTGTGAATTGCAATGTTACTAACATCTATTGTATTTAGGCATTCACTTATTTTAGTTTGTTGATATCTTTGTAGGTAGTTATGTCAAAGAAAACTTAGAAAGGAATTCAAAATGTGTTTTTGTCAATGATATATCTACAAAAACTTATAATACCAGTAAGAGACAAATTGCAGAGATGGTAAGCCCAATGTATGTAAATTTATGGAATTCACTTATGCTAATTTCATTTAATTGCTTCATGTGGTTCGTGTACAGGACCTTAATTCAAGTGGGATGGGGATAACAATTTTTTTTTGCTAAAATCCAGGATCAAATTTATGGTATTGTTATTTCCTCCAAGGTATGTAATTGTTGATTCAATAGAAATTTGTTTTGAATAGATAGATAGCAAATGGATGATAATTATTTTTGAAATTAGACAGTTGTGTTGAGAGTACTATGAATGAGTGAGACCTCTGTGTTTTTAAATGTTGTATGGTGAATTTTCCATCTAAATTGATTATTCTCATTGTTGGATGCAGGATTTCAAAGCTCATGGGACATTTACTGATTGGGTTTTGTTATCTATTCATAAGTTACATAATTACAGAATATAAAGGGTTGAAAATTCTTAATGTTACAAATTTTAGTTTCCAATGCTTTAAATGTTCATGTTTTTATTTTAATTATACCTAATTTAAAAATTAGTCATAATTATTTACCTTCCTAATGTTTTAATTGTTGCATTTGAACAAAGTAATTATTGCTTTTATTTTTTCCAAGTGGAGAGTAGTTGAAAAAGCAGGAGGTGGAGTATAAAACACTGTTTCCTCTTCATTCAGAAACATAACATATATCTTGAAAAGTTAAAAGGAAAAGATGGCTTCAAACAACATTCTCCAGAATGTAATAAGTCTTCAAGTCGATCAACCCCAGCAAGAGATCAACCCATCCAAATCCAACACATGCACAGTCAAAACGAAATGCATCATCAAGAGAGACTCATGGTTTGTTATAAACATCCTTTTCATTTAACTTTTAAGTTTCTCTATCTCTTCTTGCTTTAAATTTGATAAATATTGTTTCCATTACAATTTTCAGAATACAGAAGTAGATGACATTGTACCAGTACCAGAATTTCAGTAACACATACCCCAACAGTAACCCTAGTATGTTCATATCCAAGAAATTCCACAGGTGCAAGAGCTTCCTGATCAGGTAAATACGAAAGCGATAATAATGTGTCTTATTTTTTAACTTTTAAAGCTGCATGTTCTATCTTTTTATGATAGAGACCTAACAATTTAGTTGCATGAACAGAGCAATGAAGAAATCGAAAACAGACGTCGGGTACGACATGCATTGGTTGCTCGACGAAGAAGAGTGAAGAAAAGAAGAAGGGTTATAGATGTAGAATATTTCAATTCCTCTGATGATGATGAAGCAGACTGACACTGAGATAATTTTATTTCTACTAGGGCGTATAACTTTAACAATTAGAGAATTCTAGATCATTTCTAAGTTTATGGTTCTTACTTTGGTTGTTTTTGTTATGCTTTAAGGTTGTTTTGGTTTTTGTTAGTTTGGATGTTTTTAAAATAAGAGACACTACCACATATTCAGAAAAAAAAATATTACTCTAAATATACATTTAATTTGCTTATAAAACGTGCATATTATTATTATTCCTATAAAATAATTAATAATTAATCTCGTTTCCATTAAAAAAAAATGGATATCTTACGGGTTAGATTATAGAATAAAAGACTCCATTGACCAAAAATAAATAAATAAATAAACTGACTAAAGATTAAAATAAAAAGGTAACTTAACTAAAGCAATAATCCACACCTAACAATCCTCAAATATCACGCGGAAGGAAAAAACAAAAAAAATCACTTTTTCATTTTCTCTCCAAACACAGCTATGAATAATCCACACATAAATAGCCAAACACATCCTTAATACTTTCCCTAATTTTCTGCAATACATACATTTTTCCTTTCAAACTTCACTACGACCAAATCCAGTTAATTCAAAGCCAAGAGCATAATTTTCCAGAAGTTTCGCATATTCTGTTCCAAAAAATATTATTCAGTAAATTCCAAAACTGATAAAGCCTCTCAATCACATCGCGTTTCAAAACACTTCAAAAACTTCGCACTTCGCAATCACATTATTCATCGATCTTGCTCTCTCACCTGAGAGCTCGATCTACAACAGCACAAAACCATATGCCGGATATCGAACAGCCGCCGTCAACGGCGGAAGCCACCACTAAACTGTTCGGTAAATACGAACTCGGTAAGCTCCTAGGATGCGGCGCGTTTGCCAAAGTATACCACGCCCGAAACATAGAGAACGGACAGAGCGTGGCTGTGAAAGTTATCAACAAGAAGAAAATCAACGCTATAGGCCTCGCCGGAAACGTGAAACGAGAAATTTCCATCATGAGTCGTCTCCGTCACCCTAACATCGTTAGGCTTCACGAAGTTCTCGCCACCAAAACGAAAATCTACTTTATCATGGAGTTCGCTAAAGGCGGCGAACTCTTCGCGAAAATCTCTAGTAGAGGCCGTTTCAGCGAAGATCTATCGCGTCGACTTTTTCAACAACTCATCTCAGCCGTTGGTTACTGCCACAACCGCAACATCTTCCACCGTGACCTGAAACCTGAAAATCTCTTACTGGATGATAAGGTATTGTTCAATAACTTTCCGATAGAATCATTAATCATTTTATTGTTCTTCAATTAATTCAACTGAATTTCAGTAGATCTAACTAATCAATTCAATTTTCTGTTAATAATGATCTCAGTTTGTTATTCTGTTAGGGTTTTGTAACTAATTTTTAACTAATTGCAGGGGAATTTGAAGGTTTCGGATTTTGGATTAAGTGCGGTGAAAGAGCAGATTCGTGTGGATGGAATGTTACACACGCTTTGCGGAACACCTGCTTACGTGGCGCCGGAGATTTTGGCGAAGAGAGGTTACGACGGTGCGAAGGTGGATATTTGGTCATGTGGTATTATTCTTTTTGTTCTTGCTGCTGCTTATCTTCCATTTAACGATCCGAATTTGATGGCGATGTATAAGAAGATATATACAGGGGAATTTAAGTGTCCGCGGTGGTTTTCACCGGATCTACGGCGGTTTTTGTCGCGGTTGATGGATACGAATCCCGAGACGAGGATAACTATTGATGAAATTTTGAGAGATCCGTGGTTTAGGAAAGGGTACAAGGAGGTAAAGATTTATGAAGAGGGTTTTGATTTTGGGCAGAAGGTTAATGGCGAGGAAGAGGAAAATAAAACGGTGGGTTTGAATGCGTTTGATTTAATATCGATTTTCTCTCCAGGGTTGGATCTATCTGGATTGATTGGTGATAGGGTGTGTGAAGGGGAACGGTTTATGTTGAGGGAGTTACCGGGGAGGGTTGTTGAGAGGGCTGAGGCGGCGGCTAAGGCGGAGGGGCTTGTGGTGAGGAAGAAGAAAGAGTGTGGGGTGGAGATAGAGGGGCAAAATGGGGATTTGGTGATTGGGGTTGAGGTTTACCGGTTAACGGCTGAGGTGGTTGTGGTTGAGGTGAAGAGGTTTGGTGGGGACGCGGTTGCTTTTGAGAATGTGTGGAGGGAAAAGTTGCGGCCCCATTTGTGTGATGCAAATGCAACGACGTCGCATCAGAATGAAACTCAGTCTCACGCGGTTTCTGCTGACTCAGATATTTGAGTTGGTGGGGTCATCTCCAACTATTTTGATAAAATTCTTAAAATAAAAAAATTGATTTAAAATTAAAGATTTTGTTGTGGCCAAAAATGTAATTTGATGGACAGGTGTTATATGGTTACTTTTTTTTTTATTTGTCAAGATTATATGCTTACTATATAGTATACTTTAACTTCACATGTTAATTGTATTTAGTGTAATTATGATTGTGATGCTTTGTGTTTACTGAACAGTGTTCTTTGTTTGTTTGTGAAAAGTGTCGGTAAATAGATGTTTCATGTTTGTTTGTAGTTGTTTTTTTTTTTTTTTTTTTTTGTGGTTTGAGGAACAATATCTATTGAGACAGTATCTTCTTTTGTTTCAATTCTAGCCTGTTTTATGAACCCTTTAGTAGTCAAGCCTTGCACTTGGCAAAAAATTAATTGATTCAACATGTTGAGATAACCATGTTGAAAAAGAGAAATTTCATGGTCATTGAGTTTGAGTTTACCGTGTTGAAAAGATGAATTTCATGGTCATTGAGTTTTATTCCTTGGGAATGGAAATCCTCATTTTTCTCGTGTGTTAAATCTAGATCCTTTAAATCTATTTTTACTATTTTAATATTTAATTTATTTATAAGTTTATAATTTTCTGGACTCTCCATTGGGTGGAGATGATCTAATCCCAAAATTCTTATTCTTTGTAATTAAGGAGTCATAAGTTTGAATAAGGATTTCTTTTTCTTTTATTTAATCTAATATATTTAACACAAGTGTCCCACATGGCTATACAAAGTTTTATTCAAATTAAAATATGAAAATAATTTTTTTAGTATTTATCATTCATAATGTCTCACGATTGGTGTAACACTCTAAATTCTTTCGCGTTATTTAAAGTAAAATAATAAGAGTAAAATACAACGAAACAAAGATAAAGGATGCTACTTTCAACTTATAATTTACTCATAAATAGACATGTAACATATAAAAGACATTTTCGAAAATTTCACAATTTTAATCCAACAAAATAGACTTTATTACGCAACGGAAATCATCATTAAGATACATTTCAAATAACAAAAGTATTAGTTTTTCGAAAACTGTAAAGGCAAGAGAAATCTTTTAACAAAATGAAAACAAGCATAAAAGCGTTCCCAACTCCTAATGTTACATATCAGAGCAGACGTCAAACTAAAGTAAATCACATCGTCTTCACTGACCACGACTTCCACATTACTTCTGATCATCTGCAGGATGCCTTATAAAGCATCACCAAACACATGAGGGGTGATATTCTTAAATCAACAAGAGAGAGAGAGAGAGAGAGAGAGAGAGAGAGAGAGAGAGAGATGATATAAATATAAAAGCATAAATCATCAAGTCATTCACCCATATCACAACTTTCAATAAGAATCACACATTTTCACACAACCATAGATAATCAATCAAGCATAATGCAACATAACTATCAGAAGGAATGCAATGAGACACCAACTAGACTCAATGCATGTGATACCAATATTGATCTCTATTTCATGATCACAATTCCCATCAAAATGTCTTTATAGCCGCTCACATCCCACACGGGCACACGAAAATTAGGATTGCTCACATCTCACATAGACACATAATCACCTGAACAACAACATTGATCCCATCAAGGAATTCGGATAAACAATCACACCTCACGCGGGCACACATCATCCCACAACATATGCAACATGTTATGCTCCTTCAACGACAACATGCAACAACAAAACAATGCATAAACATAACATATCATAAATACATCACTACATCATTGTCCAACAATTAACACATACTAGTTCAACATGCATCTCAATAATTCCACAACATTACACATCTTTGCACAATTAACTATGTATTTTACATTTCATCACATCAAAACATCAATGAAACACTCATACACGCATTAATACATGCCAGTAACACAACATCAACAACACACATTACTATAGCACAAAACACTTATTTTCAATTAATTTTAAATAAGTAAAAAATATTTTTTCATTCCAGGTCGCGCTTAGCGAGCTCCATCGCGCTAAGTGCGCACGCTATTGCCTCGAAAGGCCAAATTATTTTCCAGACCACGCTAAGCGCGCTCAACGGTGCTAAGCACCCTTCACGATTTCAGCAGTAAAACCCTGCAATAACGACACTCTCCCTACTGCGATTTTCTGCATTTAAACTGTTTTTAACACAAATTTTTCAAAGATTATACCATTATAAACTATAACTAACATATACATTCTAATAACAGAATCAAATACATTAATTTCGTCGATTTCAACCCCTTACAACATGGATTTTCCCCAAAAAACCCCAATCAACCAACAATCACATTCATATGGATTCAAACTAACGATCTTCTACCCAAATATATACATCATCAAACCCTTGAGAGATTAAAGTGCCCCACCATTACCTTGTATCGATGCGTTTCCTTCTTCTCTAATGGATTATCTCATTCTTCTTGCCCTAGCCTCTTTTCACATCTTCTCCCTTGCTCTCACTTTTACGTAGAATGAAAATAACTTCTCATTCCCTAACACTTTACATAGACCCCAACTATGATTTATCTTTTTTACCTTCACTTACCTTTCCATGATTTACCAACTTGTCATTCCACTCTCTACCCATCTTATATTCTATTTATTTTATTTTCATTATATTATTATTGTATTATCATTATTATTAAATCTCACTAGTGCAATAATAATAACAATAATTCCCACTGATAGATATAATTCCATAAAATATCCATTTACACTATGGCCAAATAAATACCAACTAATTAGTCTAATTAGCTTTACTTCCTACATCCCCAAGTTTCTACGTTTTGGTCATACATTCATACTACCCTAAGGACTTATTTTTAAGGCTATTATCCCTTACTATGGGTACACAAAACACAACGAAAACACACCAAAACACACAAGGAATCACATCAACTCGCAATTACTTCACAAATAATAATTAAATAAAAACGGTTCGTTACAAGTATCCCCCACTTAGAATATTTTTGTCCTAAAAAATTTACCTGATGCAAACAAATTCAGATACGACTCTCGCATCTTGCTCTCTAACTCCCAAGTCATGTTCCCACCGGAAACACCTCCCAATACTACCTTCACGAAAATAATCTCCTTGCCTCTCAACTGCTTCACTTTGCTTTCATCAATATGCTCTGGTAAAGTCTCAACCGTGAGATTATATCTCACTTCCACCTCATCCATCAGAATCACATGCGATGAATCTGGAACATACTTTCGAAGTTGCGAAACGTGGAATACATCATGCAAATTCGACAAATTCGGTGGCAATGCCACCTGATAGGCAACAGGTCCAACTCTTGTTGAAATCTGATATGGACCAATAAACCGAGGAGTAAACATTCTCGACTTCAAAGCATGTCCAACACCGGTCACTAGAGTGACTCTCATAAACACATGATATCCTTCTTAAAATTCAAGATCATTCATTCTCTTACCATGATAGCTCTTCAGTCTACTCTATGAAACCTTCATCTTTTCTCGAATCAGCTTCACCGTCTCCGTAGTCTGTTGGACGATATCAGGTCTAAGCATTACACTCTCACCAGACTCATGCCAACACAAAGGCGTTCGACATCTTTGACTATACAATGTTTCAAAAGGTGACATTCTGATACTGGAATGATAACTATTGTTATACGTGAATTCAATCAATGAAAAATGGTTATCCCAATCACCTCCTTGTTCAAGAACACAAGCCCTCAACAAATCCTCCAAAGATTGTATAGTTCTTTCTGTCTGCCTATCTGTCTACGAATGATAAACTCAACCTCAGCTACGAACCCAACATTTCTTGCAAAATCTCCCAAATTCTGGAAGTGAACCCCAAATCTCTATCTGATACAATACTCAACGTAATTCCATGCAACTTCAAAATCACGCGGATATAAATCTATGCCAACATCTGTATAGGAAAATTGATATCAATAGGAATAAAATGCGCCGATTTCGTCAGTCTATCCACAACTACCTAAATCACATCATGTCCTCTCGGGGTATTCGGCAGCCCCGTAACGAAATCCATAGTAATATTGTCCCATTTCCACTCTGGGATATCTAACGGTTGCATCAGACCAGTAGGTCTCTGATGTTCTACCTTCTACTTATGACAAGTCAAACAACCATACACAAACTGCACCACATCACGTTTTAATCTAGGCCACCAAAATATTCTCTTTAAATCTTTATAAATTAACACCCAAAATACCCCACTTATTTATAAAAAAATCAGAGTTATTAAAGCGCACCAAAATATTTGAGAGTCACATTCTACTAAAATCACAAGGCTCACTTGATACGTTTTACAAAATCATTCAACTTGCAGCAGAAAAGTTTCAAAATAAAATATAAAGTAATATTCAAATACAAAATGTTTTCTTAAAAGTGAATCAACAAAATAAAGGAACAAGAACAACGTCGTCCCGACACCCAAAGCACGTATCAGAGCCGACTCCTAAAATGTGAAGTGCATCGACTTCACTGACCACCACTCGACTTATCCTGATCACCTGCACGTTACCAACATAAGGGTGACATTCAAACATAAGAGGTGAGATACTTATATCACAAAATAGGAAAATAATAATAAGAATAAAGCAAGTATCAAAAATTAGATCACCATTTCTCATAACAACAACCAACAAACACACCCCAACACACATCAACGTCATACACAACAACAACTTATGCAATGAGATTCTACTGACTTTATGCATGCAGTACCATAACTAGATCTCTATTTCAAGATCCAGTTCCTGTCGGAACTCTCGATCCCTCTTTCGTGGTCCATTATGATCCTTATTTCATGATCACACCCTCGACTCCTATTTCATGGTCACGTATGATCCCTATTTCATGACCGCACCAACATCACAATGATCCCCACTAGGATCCAATGGACATACCCTACCTTGGTATACCATTCTCAATCATGCACATGTCATGCAACATCAATGACAATCATGCATATCTACATCACTACATTATGCAAGTTAACATCAACAACAATCACGCAACGACTTACCACAACCACAACATTATCAACATCATGCATCTTCGCATATAACAACATATATCAACTCCAACGAGAATACATACAAAAATTCAACACATTTCAACATGCTAAATCTACATACATCAATAACAGTGCCATATAATCACAACAACTACTACAACCCATAGCAACGACAATAACTAATAAACATATCAATTTATGTTCATTTTACTGTTATACTAATTATCCATCTAATTAAGTATATAACTCACCTTCAACTACTTCTAACAACACCATTTCACTTCCTATCCATTACTATGTTAATTAAATAATTTTAAGGAATTTTTTTCAGAATTAAATCATGTCATTTTTCACTCCAGGTTTCACTAAGCGAGGAGCTTGTTCGTTGAGCGAGCAACTCTCTATAATTCACTCTCCAATTTTTCCACCTGATCGCTAAGCGAGCTCCAGCTCTCTAAGCGAGCTCTGTGATTTTCGCAGTTCCCTCTTCTGTGGTCAGTCACAACCTTCTACGGAAACACTTCACAAAAACCAGTCCAATCACCAGAAAAATGTAGAATTTTCACAACACAATGCCTAATTCATACACTTAAGATACAACATCAACAACTACGACCGATTAAACATAATTTCATCAAAAAACAACCAAACCCTAAATCCTCTAATCAACAATACCGCCTAATTCATATTATATAACCCTTAAGAGACGGTAGAATCCCATCCTTACCTTGGTTTTGATGAGAATTCTCTTCCTCGGTCTCGAAATCCTCTTCATGCTCTAGCTCTTTCTTATTCTTCCTTCTTAGTTTTTACGATCTCTCTATCGTTCATAAAACACGAATGGTTTCCCTTTTTTTCCTTATTCCAACATAACCCCTTAGACTCAATCCACGGTCTTCCTCTTTTACTCTTACTATCTTTACTAATTCACCATTCTACCTTTTCCTCTTAAAACTCCAAATATTTTAATTATCCAATAATTCACAATGTTCTATGTGAACAAAGTTCTGAAGACTCTAAGACTTAAAGTTATGAAGACTGGTTCTAAAGAACCAAGTGTTGAAGACTCTGAAGACAATGTTCTATGTGAAAAACGTTTTGAAGACTCTAAGACTTAAAGTTCTGAATACCATGGTGTCGTACCTCGAAAAATACAATCCTCACGATGGACGCGGAAAAATAAACAACAGAGTAGCCACCTAATTCTATTTATTCTAACAAAAGAAAAGGAAGATATAGATAAAACATATAAGGAAAGAACATGGTCGTTGGAACCAAATTCTAGGTTCGGGAGTCGGTTACGCAAGAGGAAGGTATTAGCACCCCTCACGTCCGTTGTACTTAACAGGAACCTCTTAGTTTAAACTACGATTGAATGCTAACTTATATTAATGTCTTCTTCTTAACGATAAACGATTGATAATGGGTGGATTTGTTCCTAGGGAACGTGACTTTAGATAATACTGCGAGAGTGTGAGGAGAGTCTTTAAGTCAGTCTATTCTACAGAACTAAGTTATAATCGTAATTAGTAACCAAATTCTACACAATCCTTTAGGAATGTGGAATCCATATTCCGGTCCCTCTTTATTATCTTATTTTCTTAGTTTTATTCTAAGTTCTAGTTTTAGTTTCTTCTTAACCAAATACACTTTGCCTTACCTTTACAAAGTAACGATAAAGTACAATAGGTTGATATTGGTCTATGTGGGATCAATATCTTTTATTACTACGCGATAGACTGTGCACTCGTTAGACTCAGAAAATCACGATCACCTCCCATCCCAGGCTTCATTCAGGATACAAATAAATCAAGAGTCAGTCTCCCATGTATAAGTTTCACACATGGGCTTCTAAATCAGGATACATAAAAACTTTACCCAAAAGTGTCAATTTTCCTTTTTCAGCTTCAACCTTGGGCTTCAATCAAGGCATATATAAATCAAACCTCCCTCTTTAGAGATGACAAATGCTCTCTAATTAGTCTTTCAGCTTCAACCCTGGGCTTCAATCAAGGCACAAAAAATCAAACACCAGACAATAAATCATTACAGTCATAGTCTTGGACTCTAACAAAGCCAAACCAATTTAGTTATACCCTTGGACTATAACTAAGATCACTCAATACAATTATACACTTAGACTATAACTAAGATATCTACCCAAATTTAGCTTTCCCGAGCTATACAATTCAGGTCAACATTCAACCTTTCTTGAGATATGCAATTCAAGATAACCATTCAGTCCTCCTTGAGCTAAGTAATTCAGGGTACCCATTCAACCTTTCTTGAGCTATGCAAATCAAGATACCTGATTCAACTTATGCCTTGAGCTATGCAAATCAAGCAAACCATTTGAGCATCATCATTTTGTACTTATATCAAGATACAAATTAACCATCCCCTTAGCCTTAGCCTTTATGAGGAATTACGATACTCTGATCCCTCAAATCCCTTTTTGGGGGTACGTAGGCAAAAAGTCGTAAGATCTTTGCGAGCACACCAAACAAAAAACAATAATTAGGTCATCAGACCTATTCAAAAACATCAGAAAATCCTCCAAAACACCAAACACACAAAACTCACTTATCTTACCACATCTCAACACACTCTAAATCTCAAATTCAAGACCCCACCACCAGATATCAAGAACAACAAATATTTTCTAATCTAAATTTTAATAAGCTAAAGGGTGATCCCGATCTCTTGGTAGCATCCGTAAATTAACAGTCATCTATTTAAACTCAGTTTGCAAGCAGAGTTAGTTGGAGACTTTTATTACCCTTCCTTAATCAGCTTCATAGGATAAAAAATGAATCGAACCATAGCCACAAATGGTAGTGATTAGCAACCACAAAAATCGGCGCCTACAATAACTACTCCACTATCTATTACTTCACTACCTATTAATAAGGTTATTTTAGTAAATGAAATTAATTTTATTATTGAAATTAATACAATTAATCATTATCTTAAAAAATGTGCAAATCTAAAAATTGACACTTATTATGAGGCAAAGGGAGTATGTTTTAAAATGATTATTGTTTTCGTTTTTATAATAAATGTCATTCTCACTTTTCAACATACAAATAATTGCTATTTTTCAATTGTGTCAATTAATTATTATTGTAGACTACTTCTAAAACATTTATAAAGTTAATTTAATAATAAAAGTGCAATATTTATAACAATATTATTACGTTCTTTAAACTATACGCAAAAATCTTAAGGGTCCGTTTGACTCAACATATATTAAGAGATTTTAATAAAGCAAATGAGAGGTGAGAGAAGATGTGAAAATACATTTTAATTGAATATATGTTTGGTTCAAAAGAAGGTGAGGAAAATGTTTTAATCAAATATATGCGTGGGTTCACCATGAAAGATAAATGATTTTAAACTTAATTTCCCTTTTAACTCTTATAATATTATAACACTCATGCAAAATTAAATAAAAATAAAAATATAGATAATCAAACACAAAATATTTAGAATATATTATATCTGGTTTTGTAAAACTGATTTTTAGTTGTTAAAATTTGAAAATAAAAAATTTGTTTGGTAGCCTAATTTTACAAAATTATTTTTGAAAATTATTCTTTAGTTAACAATTTAAAAACTAAAATAATTTTAGAATTTTGGTTTTGTTTTTGTAAATTGTGAAGAGAAAAAAAAGGAAAAAGTGATATAATTTTTATTAATGACAAATTTATAATATTGTGCAACTTTAAAATAATTTTTAAAAATACAATCATCAAACATATTTGGTATTTTTTTTCAAAATTGTTTTTTTAATAATTTATTTACAGAATATTTTTTAAAAATTAAAAACTAAAACTTATTCAAACAAACCCTTAATATTTAAAATACTCCAAAATATATTAGAGTATAATAAAATATTAATAACTGTCATAAAATATGATCAATCATCAGATTAATCATTTTTTCATCTTGATGATTGAGTTAACTTATAAAATATTTACAATATTAAATTATAGATGATATATAACTCATATACTACAATTATATAACAATATATAATACCACACGACAAGTTATAAAAGAATTAAGTTATTGTAAAAAAATCAATAAATGAAAATAAAAAATAAAACACATAAAAAAAAGAAATTTGAGTCAAAATAATATAAATAATGAAGTTGCCGTTAAAAAAATATGGAGAAATTTTAATAAAGTGACAAAATTAACATATAATTTAGGATTATAGTTAAAAAGTGAGGGTAGTCTTCAAGCTAAATCGAGATTTTACACTTACTTATCTCGAACCAAGATGAGCTTTAAAACTAGGTTGAACTCACAAACTGAACTGGAGTTTTGATGGGTTAACCACAACCCTATGAAATTTGATATCGGGCTTATCATCAACCTTAGCAAGTTTTTAACCAGGCATAACTTACAAACTAAATATGAATTTTTACTAGGATAACCATAAACCAATATGAGATTTTATATGACTGATCTCGAACTGATGAAAGCTTTTGAATGGGTTGAGTCTTCATACCAAACTAACAACTTAGTAGTTAAATCCCCAAACCAAAGCTTCTAAAGTTTTTACTTTCGAACCCAAATAAATAAATCCCTAATTGAATAAACTATTCAACCAAGGTAAAAATGTTCCTCGACGAATTTACAATATTATCCTTCCATATATATATATATATATCTTGCAAAGACCTTTCTCGAGAGCATGTTCATTATGAGAGGCTTGTTTGAATTCTTTTTGGATATGAGACTTTAGATTTATTCTAGTAGAGTGTCATTATTGTTGGAATTATCCCAAAACCTATGTGAATTCCGTAGCTATCACGCAGTAGAAACGTTTAAAGAAAGAAGAAAAATAGAGAAGAAAATTAGGGTTCTTGAGAAAATTGAAAAGATGAATGTTGTTGCCCACAAACCGTGAGACTTTCTTTCTCTTATTGCTACTCACTCTGCAACTGCAGAACTTTGAGTGAAATAATATTGTGATATTTTACAATGAGGGGAACTCCTTATTTATAAAATTAGGTTTGCTTGAATCTCAAGACAAAACCCAAAAACATAAAAGCCCAAACTATCTATTTTGAATTAAATATAATCTAGATCAAATCAAATCTTTCCTTTCGTCGAGCAACCTGCTTCGACACAAGGAATTACAATTTAACACACCACCTAATTCATTGTGTCTAAGCTATCTATGTTCATCATAGACCTTAGCTTTTGGAATACTTCGACCTGCACTCCTTTCGTCATGATATCTGCAATCTGATTCTCAATTCTGCAATGTTCCAAATTCATCTTCCTATCTGCTACATGCTCTCGAAGATAATGGAACCTCATTTTGATGTGCTTGCTTCGACCATGTGCTATCGAATTCTTCGCCAAATTGATAACTAACATGTTTTCGATCTTCTTGGTAATCACTCCATGACCCTTTGTTGTAATCTCTTCGACCAAATTCACCATCCATGTTACTTGATATGCACAAAGAGAAGCAACTATATACTCTGCTTCGCACGATGATAATGCCATTATTGGCTCCTTTCTCGAACTCCAAGAAACTGGTGCACCACCTAACATAAACACATATCAAGTTGTGGATTTTCTATCCTCAGCATCACTACACCAACTGGAATATGTGTATCCCACTAACTTGCATTCTTTTCCTTCACCAGTTGTTGGAAACAAAATTCCATAGTCGAGAGTTCCTTTAAAATACCTTAGTATCCTCTTCGTTGCTGCTAGGTGTGATACATTTGGCTTCTGCATGAATCTACTCACCTTACCAACATTGTATGCTAAGTCATGCCTTGTGTGACAAAGGTATCGAAGTGACCCAATAAGTTTTCTATATTGGGTTGGGTCGACATCATCTTCTTCGAAATCCTTCGACAATTGCAATATGGGTTCAGCTGAAGTCGAAGTTGGGTTGCAATCTTGCATCTCAAATCTCTTGAGTATTTCGCCTGCATATCTTCTTTGATGCATTATCAAACCTCCACCACTCTTGTAGAATTCGATACCAAATAAATATGAGAGATTTCCAAAGTCTGACATTTCAAACTCCCCACTTAGGTAATGTTTGAAATCTTCGATCTCCTTTTTGCAACTTCCTGTTATCAACATGTCATCGACATAGAGACATAATATAAGAAATTTACCATTGCTTCTTCTTACATATACTCCATGCTCAGTTGTGCACTTCACAAATTCCTTATCCCTTAAAAAGATGTCTATCTTCTTATTCCTAGCTCTTGGAGCTTGCTTCAGTCCATACAGGGCTTTATGCAGCCTGTACACCTTTCTCACTTTGCCTTGTTTCACAAACCCATCTGGTTGTGCAACATAAACTTCTTCTTCTAGAGGGCCATTATGAATGCACACTTTACATCCATCTGACACATCTTCCAGTTGTTCATATTTGCTAGACCAACAACCAACCTGATTGTTTCAATCCTGAAATAGGAGCAAATACTTTGTCGAAGTCGATTCCTTCCTTCTGAAGAAAACCTTTCGCCTCAAATCTCGTCTTATGTCGAGTCACTTCCCCTATGGGATTCAGCTTCACCTTGTATACCCATTTCACATCAATTTCCTTCTTGCCTTGAGGAAATTCGACAAGTGACCAGGTGTTATTGACTTCGATGGACTTTATCTACTCATTCATTGCTTTCACCCACTTCGAATCTTTCAATGCCTCAGCTACATTGACAAGTTCGACATCTTCATAGAAAGCATAATGTACCAGCTCACCTTCTTCATCGACCACATTATCTGATGTAATCATACATTCTTGCAACCTTGCAGGCATGTGTCTTGTTCTTTGAGGTCTGCTTGGGTCTGCTTCACCTCTAACATCTTCTCGTCGAACATATTTTTCCGGCTTCACTAGCTGGTTCTTCACATAATATTTCAACTGAATCTTTCTTGACATTTTCAGTCCAATCCCATTCTTTAAGCTCATCTATGATCACGTCCCTGCTGATCACAACCTGCTTGTTTACTGGGTCGAACAACATATAACCTCCAGTCGAATGATATCTTATCAGAATCATTTGACTAGACTTTTCATCAAGCTTCCTTATCAACGGATTTGGCACATGCCTATGTGCTATAGATCCAGCATATATGCTATAGATCCAAATACCTTCAAATGACTCAAGCAAGGCTTGACACCAGACCAACACTCTTCTGGAGTAAATCTTTCTAACTTCTTCGTCGGACATCTGTTTAAAATATATGCTGCAGTCGACACAACTTCTCCCCATAGTTCTTTGGGTAGATGCTTGCCATTCAACATACTTCTTACCATGTTCATGATGGTTCGATTCTTCCTTTCTGAAATTCCATTCTGCTGTGGAGTGTATGGTGGCACCACCTCATGCACAATCCCTTCTTTTACACATAATGCATCAAAATATTTTGACACATACTCTCCACCACCATCAGTCCTCAAAATCTTGAGCTTTCGACCATTTTGTCTTTCAACCATAGATTTAAACTTGGCAAATACATCGATCACTTCACTTTTCTTCTTGATCAGGTAAGTCCATAATTTTTGACTAAAATCATGTATGAAAGTGACAAAGTACCTGTTACCTCCAATCGAATCCACATGGATGGGACCACATACACCAGAGTATATGACTTCAAGAATTGCCTTCGACCTGCTGCCTGCATCCTTGCCGAAGCTATTCTTGTGTTGTTTCGACTGGACACATTCTTCACACACTTCGTTTGGGATGTCGATTTCTGGAAATCCTGAAACCATATTTCTTCTCTTCAAATATCTAATGTCTTTGAAATTGAGATGACCAAGTCTATAGTTTCATAACCATTCATCTTTGCTAGCTGCATTTGCAAGGAACTTATGATCCATCACATTTAGTTCGATCTTGAAGGTTCTATTATGAGACATTGGAACCTTTAAGATCAACCTACCACCTATTTTGACGACTCTCATCACCCTGTCTTCGATTGACACCATGTAGTTCTTTTCGACCAATTGCCCTATACTGAGCAAATTTCTCTTCATGCCTGGTATATACAAAACGATGGAAATTACTGACCTCTTGCCATCTTTCCTCTTAATCAGAACATCACCAATACCTTCAGCTGCTAGAGTATTGTCATTTGCAAATTTCACCGTGTTCTTCATTGAGGGCTTCTTGTTGACAAACCAATCTGTCCTACTAGTCATGTGTGATGAGCATCCTGAGTCCAAGTACCATTGTTCTTGGAATGTCTCTTCATCTCTTGTTGTGACCATCAACAACATCTCTTCTTCTTCATGTTTTTCCAGCTTAGCATCAAAATCTTGATTCTTTTGCTTTTCTGGACAGCCACTAAAATAGTGACCATACTTCTGACAATTGAAACACTGAATGTGACTCTTGTCTGGCTTTCAACCACCACCTCTTCCTCTACCTGTAGCACCACCTCTTTGGTTGCCTTGGTTCCAGGGATTTCTCTGATTCGACCAGTGTACTTCTTGCTGATTTTGACTAGTCGAATTTTTATAGCCACATCTGCCTTTGTTATCGAACACCTTTCCTTTTCCTTTTCTATCTCTTGCTGATTGAGTCTGCCGAGCCACATCACTCTTCGACTTCCCTGCTGCTTTTTCAACCATTATTTGTTCATTAGATTCAAGCTTCCCTTGAAGCTTTTCTTTAGTCACCTTTACAAATCTTTTGATTCTTCTATGGCTACTACAACATGATCGAACTTTGGAGCCAACGATCTCAAAATCTTTGAGACAACTGCTTTCGTCGTCAGCACTTCTCTACATGCTTTGATTTGATTCACAAGTTTTGTAACTCTAGTGAAGAAATTTGCTATGCTTTCATTGTCTTCCATCTGAAGCAATTCATAAGCCCTTTTGTGAGTTTGTAACCTCACCCTTTTCACCTTCTCTTCACCTCCAAACGATTTCTCAATAATCTCCCATGCTTCTTTTGCAGACTCTACATCACTAACTTTTTCAAAGTTATCCGGATCAACACATTGATGGATTATAAAGAGAGTTTTATAATCTTTCTTCTTCAATTCTTTGTACACAGCCTTTTCCTCTTCTGTTGCGTTCTCTGCAAGCGTTGTTACTCCTTCCTTCACAAGATCCCATAAATCTTGATAACAGAAAACAACATTGATCTGCTTGCACCAATTCTAATAGTTATCTTTCTTGAGAATCAGAAGACTCGCCAGAAAATGGCCATTCAGATGATTCATTGACATCGCGTTCTTGCCCTTGAATCTCTTTCCCTTTAATCTCTTTAACTGGAGTTCTAGATACCAGATGTTGGAATTATCCCAAAACCTATGGGAATTTCGTAGCTATCACGCAGTAGAAACGCTAAAAGAAAGAAGAAAAATAGAGAAGAAAGTTAGGGTTCTTGAGAAAATTGAAAAGATGAATGTTGTTGCCCACAAACCATGAGACTCTCTTTCTCTTATTGCTACTCACTCTGCAACTGCAGAACTGTGAGTGAAATGGTGTTGTGATATTTTACAATGAGGGAAACTCCATATTTATAGAATTAGGTTTGTTTGCATCTCAAGACAAAACCCAAAACTATAAAAGCTCAAAATATCTATTTTGAATTAAATCTAATCTAGATCAAATCAAATATTTTCTTCTGTCGAGCAAACTGCTTCGACACAAGGAATTACAATTTAACAATTATTAGAGGATCTTTGTAGTGATCATTAAAGACTAATTGTCATCATCAAAAACATGTTTATCTCCGAGAGAGCTTCCTTGATCAATAACCTGCAAAACATGTTTCCACACTCTTTATATGTGAGAGAAAACTTAACAATTCCAATTTTTTCATCTATATTTTATGTTTTACCACTTCCTTAAGACATGCATAGTCATCGTTAAAAAGGGAGAGAAAGTGTAATTCTATGTGTTGTGCATGTTAATGCCTTTTAAATTTTTTGATGATGACAACTAAACAAAAATGAATGAATTAAAAGCATCATTAATCAATAAGCACACATAAGACCAAATGTTCAAGTTCCATTCAAAAGATCTAAACAAAAATAAATCAAATAATTAAAAGAACTGAAGTTGTGAAAGTTGCACTTAAAGTTTTATCTTGTATTATAATTATTAGATGTATATATGAAACAAGAATAAATCTTGTACTACCAAGGCAATTCACATTCACGCTAAAAATTTACATTATTTTCTTTTTAAATATTATTTATATAATTTTTATATGTTTTTCTAATGATAATGATTCTTTTAAAAGAAAAAAAAAATATAATATATACTAAAACAACTAAATGTTCTATAGATAGAAAAGAAGAACCAAAATAGATAAAAAAAAATACCAAACTGCATACACAAAGCAACAAAGATAACACAAATAGTCGGATATCGGATAAAACAAAATATTTAAATTAAAATGACGAATATCAAAACCAAAATATTACTCTGAGAATTTGTTTAGATAATTTAAAATAAACAGAATGGAACGGAGCAGAACATAATAATATATTTTATTGTTGGGATATTTTATGACGAAACATAATTAATATTCCATTTTCTTATTTGAAAATTGGACGGAACGAAAACATTATAATTTTTGTATTCCATTTTTATTCTTTACTTAAAAACATTAATATGAGAAATGAAAGTTAAATTTAAGAGAATAAAATTGAAATTATATTATTAATTTATTCCATTCTATTGGATATACCTCAATCTGAATGAAATGAAAAATAAACTGAAATAGTGATATTGGATGAAATGGATTTCAATCAATTTTTTTTGAAAACCAAAGAACATAACGAGACATCATTTCACTCAATTCCATCTCATTACATCATTTACAAAATAAAAGATAAAGTATTATTATTATTTTTGAATAGCAAAATCAATTATTTTAAAAATTATATTTATAAATTTAAAGATACAACATTACTATTTATAATTATTTGAATTTTCTGAAGAAAAAAAAAGTTAAGATGCATAATCACAATAATATAATGATAATGAGTGAAGGAGCTCTATAATATTTTCTATTCGTACAGAAAGATCTCTAATAATTCTATAGGCCACGACAGAGAATCATGCAACGACCAGTAATAATGCATAATAATTGTGATGATGATGATCAAAACATCATGGACATGTCATTATGAATCAGCCATTTTCTTTAAAGGAATTCTTATCTATATAGTCTAAAAAACTGAATATAATTATTCAGAAAATAAATTATTTTATAAATTTCTCAAATTTAAATAATTTTATAAACAATTAAATATTATAAAATAATTGTATGGAAATATACTATCCATTGGATAGAAAATTTGTATTTCCACTCAAATACAAGGGACACTACAACATAGATATTAAATAGAGAATTTTTTTTATCATATAATAGAGAAAAAATAGATATTAAATAGAAAATTTAACTAAATAATAGTTATTTTATTTTATTAGTTATTTTAGTAATTTTAACTAAATAATATTTTATCATATTAATATTATTTTACTAATAACATACATTAAAGTTTTAACTATAATTTTTTTACTAGCGTTAATGTATATTAATGTTAATATTGTAATGTTTTTATTTTCCATTCAATTTTTTTACTGTAACTATATTTTAGTAATTTTAATTAAATAATAATGAAAATATTTTTATCCTATTTTAACTAAATAATGAAAATATTATTAGTTTAACTATATATTAGCGTTATATTATTTGTTTAAATTTATTATTTTAACTATATATTAGTGAAAATATTAACATTAACTATATATTAGTTTAACTATAATTTTGTCCAATTTTAATATTATTAGTTTAACTATATATTAGTGAAACTATTAACATTAATTATATAATAGTGAAAATATTAACGTTAACTATATATTAGTTTAACTATATTTTTGACCGATTTTATTATTATTAGTTTAACTATATATTAGTGAAAATATTATTAATCTTAACTATATATTATTAGTTTAGTATATATTAACTTTATAGTATATATTATTACAGATTAATATATATTATTTTAGTATATAAACGTTTAGTATATATACTATCTTACAATATTTATATTTTAGTACTATAGGTATGTAAAATAATAGTCAAAATTAATTAAAGTTAAAAACTAACAGCGCAATGGATATATATTTAAAGTGTGAAGAAAAGGGGTTGAGTTTGATTCACATTTATAACAATTTTTTTTATTTGAATGTTTAGTATATTTTCTAAATTTAACGACACAACAAAATAATAATAAAAAGAACATATGTAATTTAAAAAATAAATCATAATAAAAATTGTTAAATAAGTATGCCATTCATGAATTGATTTTATATTTCTATCTATTTTTCATTTATAATCCATCAATGTACGCATTTGGATAGAAAACCTAATTATATTTAAGAATGTCTTTCATTTGTGGTGTATCCATATGGAGGACAGTTACATGCATCCTTGAAAAAAGAACGTTGAAAGTATTGCTATTCAACCATAAATATATGTTTCTTTTTAATGAATTAAATGCTAAAACGAATATATATTAGCGATTTTAATCCATATACATATCTCAAATTTTGGTTCTTTTGAATATCATGGATTTTCAAGGTACAAACTATCGACCTTAAACCCCAATCCTCCTTTCCTCCTTTATTTCCAACAAATAAAGAGCTTTCGTTTATTTGATTCTTAAAAACTCTTAAGATAATTTCGGTGGTGGACGACGCCATCGATGACATTGCAGAAAGAAAAAAGACGAAAGTAAAATAAAAATAAAAATACAAAGATCTATGAAGGTATTGAAAAAAGAGGCTTGAAAGTGTCACACCTGGAGAATATTGGTCTGATGACAAACCTAATTTAAGTCACTTGAAGGTGTTTGGATCCATATCAAATAGACATGTGTCAGATCAACTGAGAAGAAATCTGGATGATAATTCGAGTCAGATGATCTTGGTGGGATATCATTCGACTGGTGAATACAAACTATTTGACCCAGTGAACAAGCAAGTCGTGATCATCAGGGATGTGATAGTAGATGAGCTTAAAAAGTGGGACTGGACTAAAAACATCAAGAAGGATTCAGTGAGAATCCTGTGTAATGAACTAGCTAGTGAAGATGTTTGAGAAGTTTGACAATAAGCTGTCGAAGGTCAAGATAGCACGAGCAGACCTTAGAGAACCAAAAACATGCCTGCAAGATTGCAAGAATGTGTAATCACATCAGATGACGTGGTTGATGATGAAGGTGAGTTAGTACACTATGCCTTCTATGCAGATACTGAGCCACTCGATACAACTTAAGCATTAAAAGGATCAAGGTGGATGAAAGCTATGGTGGATGAGATAAAATCCTTAGAAGATAATGATACCTGGTCAGTAGTCGAATTTCCAAAAGGGAAGAAGACAATTAATGTGAAGTGGGTATACAAAGTCAAGCTGAATCCAAAAGGTGAAGTAGTTTGACACAAGGCAAGACTTGTAGCAATGATTTTCTTCAGAAAGAAGGAATCGACTATGATGAAGTACTTGCACAAATAGCTAGGATTAGAACAACTAGGTTGGTTGTTGGTTTAGCAAATATACATAACTGGTCGATATTTCAAATGGATGTAAAATGAGCATTCCTAAATGGCCCTCTAGACGAAGAGATGTATGTGACACAACCAAGGGGATACTAAGGGTTCTCAAGGAACACTCGACTATTCCTTCGGTTGATGAAGGAAACAAATACAAGTTTGTGGGCTACACTAACTCTAGTTGGTGTGGTGATACTGAAGACTGAAAATTGACAGTAGGATATGTGTTCATGTTTGGTGATGCGCCGGTCGCATGGAGTTCGAGAAAGGAACCTTTGGTAGATTTATCATCACATGAGGTTGAATACATAAAAGCTTTGATATGTGCATTCCAATCAACATGGATGATGAATCTAGTCAAAGAAATTACAAGGAAGAATCATGGAGAAATGACCATGAAGATCGACAACATGTCGACTATCAATCTGACAAAGAATCAGATAACACATGGAATAAGCAAACACATCAAAGTGAGGATCCATTACCTAAGAGAGTAGGTAGAAAAGGGAAAACTGAGTCTGGAGCATTGCATATTAGAGAATAAGATCGGAGATATAATAACAAAGGTTGTACATGTTGAATTTTTCAAGAGATTAAGAATAATGATGAATGTAGATAAATTAGACATAATGAATTAGGTGGCGTGTTAAATTTGTAATTCTTTGTGTCGAAGTCAAAATATTGTGTTTGTATTCGACGAATGTCAAAAGGTTTTTTCTTAGTGTGTGTTGAAATAGCATGCGTCGAATAGAGTCTGTATTAATTGTATTTGACATAAATTCAAATACATCTTGTCGAAGTATGCAGTCAAAGCATGTACCTGTCAACAAAGTTGAAGAATATTGACTTGGCTTAGTTTTAGTTGAGTTAGTTATTTTGGGATTACTTGGAGTATATATATATATATATATATATATATATATATATATATATATATATATATATATATATATATATATATATATATATATATATATATATATATATATATATATATATATATATATATATATATATATATATATAACGAAGAGCTCTGTTTCATTCATAATAAGCCTTTGTTGTAGTAGTGTGTAGTTTCAAAAATCACAATTATGACTAACACACATTGTAACAAACACTTAGAATGTTGTTTGCACATAAATACGTTATTATTCTTCCTCCAGAATTTCTCTTTTCTCTTACTTCAATTGTAAATTTTCTTCTTTCAATTCTGTGTGTAGTGTAAAATTATCTTACAACTAAGGAATGGTTGTTTCGCCTGAGTAAAAGATGAGGAATAAGATGTGTGATCAATAAGGAAGATTGATTCTTGGTCATCAAGATTAATTCGATTAACTTCAAGATTGGAGTTTTCCCAAAAGAAGATGGAGTCATTGATTGTTTTCCCAGTGATATGTATGTTGTTGTTGGATTCCCGGCAACTACATCTTTTTTCCATTTTAAATATATGTTTTTGAATCCATAGTATCAAACTGATGTGTAATTAGATTTGAAAACTAAATGAACATGGTGATGATGCTGGCGGTAGCAAGCCTAATTGATAACGAGAAAAAGTATCGTTTTATTACTATGTTTCAATGCCGTTTTATCGCACATTTATCCTATTAACACCCGATTCTTCGAGTTTTCTATGTCATTTTGCAGGTATAACAATTATAGAGCTAAATCATAAGCAAAAGGTGGAATGAACAAAAAACAAGCATGAAAAGAAGAAGAAGAAAGGAATTCTGCAAATACTGCATAATTTGTAATAGTCACGATCGTCACCAGGCTGTCACGACCGTGACGCGCTAACTGGACCAGTCACGATTGTCACCAAGCTGTCACGACCGTGACGCGCCTTAAATGAAGAAAATGCCCGTGACGCCTTTGTCACGAACGTGACAAAGGGAAAATAGGTTCACTTGAATTGATTTGGTCATGAAACGTGCTACGTGAAGTCACAAAAGCGTTCCTATTATTCCGCAGACTCAGTAACACATTTTCTCCTGGATTCTCTCTTCAACAACGAAGCCCACACATGGATTTCAACTGCCAAGTCCAAATTATGTTTTCTATAAATAGTTTGATTACAAAGTAGAAACTACAAAGTGATTATTTTAGATTTTCGCGGAAGCTCTGCCGTATTTTTATTGCACCCTATTTTATTATTTTTCCAGCAATTGCTCTTGTTCTTGTTTTAATTTCTATATCCCAACCAAATCAAATAACAATTTCCAACATTAGGAAATTGTTATTATTTATTTTCTTTCAAGCCTTCAGAATTTCGTTTAAATTTTATTTTCGATTCCGGTTCGCACTCCGAGCTTGCCAGACTGTGGAAGAAGGAGTTTTACAATTTTTATTATTCAGGTTTTTAATAATTTCGCATTTATATTAATTTAATTATTTATGTTAAGGATTTATTTTTATTATTTTATAATGCACATTTTAATTTATGTTCATCTGTTTCTGCATCTGTCTGGTACAACAAATATGAGTAGCTAATTAAATTAGGCGGTATGTAATTAAAATACACTAAATCGGTAAAATCGAATCTAGGCTAAAACAATTAAGAACTTAAAATTCTGGCTGTGACTTTTTATTTTTAAAATTAATCTTTTCGTTACGAGAGTAAGGAAAGTGTAATAGGTTAGGTCGAGACCACGAGAGTGTGAGATTTTAACCAGATAGCTAAAGTTAGGCATTTAATTTAAATACAGCGAGAGCGCTTTAAAATGAATTAGACTTATTAAGTTTCCAAAAATTATCTTCTAAACACTTATGGGCTAGCGAGAGCAGGCATATGGCTTTAGGAGTAAGATCTGAGATAAGACCACGAGAGTGTGAGTTAAAGATATTTAAACTGATAACCTCTACAGAATATATTAAGTGAACCATCCTTATAAGCTTAGGTTAGATTGACCCGCCTAGGTTAACATAATTACATACCGACCGCCTTCTCATTATTTTATTAAACTAAAATTTAATTTCTGTCTTTAATTCTTAAAAACAAAAATCGTGACAACCATCCACCTTAGCTAAACTAGTAAACCCTCTAGTACTAAGTGATCATAAAGTCCCTGTGGGATCGACAATCTTTTATATTACTTCGATAGGCTGTGCGCTTGCAGTTAAGATACCGCTAGACACATATTGCTTCTTCGCGCTCCACCAAGTTTTTGGCGCCGTTGCCGGGGACCTTAATTTAGTTACTAGTGCACTTTAGAGTAGCATTGTCTATACTAAGGTAACAACTATTTCTTTTCTTAATCTAATTTCCCGAGTGTATGCCAAGTACTCGCTCTCAAGGCGAAAACTTGCAACCTCCAGTCCCAGAATCAGAACGCTTCTTACACGTAAGAAGACGAATATTCGACTACGAACGAAATTACATCATTCCAGATCTTCAAATTGATCCACCTAAACCGGTCGGAACATCAAAGGACGCAGATATGGCTGAAGAACCGAATCATCCACTCAAATGTTACGCTAGTCCTTCGCAAGCTGAACCGCATTCCAGCATTGCCGCACCGGCTATCAACCGAAACGATTTCGAATTGAAACCTTCGCTGATATCAGCCGTGCAACAAAATCAATTCGTCAGAAATCCTACCGAGGATCCGAACCTTCATCTTTCGATATTTGTGCAGTACGCAGATACCGTAAAAGCTAATGGAGTTACCCAAGAAGCTATTAGATTGCGTCTTTTTCCTTTTTCACTTCGAGACAGAGCTAGAGCCTGGCTTCAATCTCTACCCTCGAACTCGGTAACTACGTGGAAGGAACTAAAAAGAGTCTTCTTGACAAGATATTTCCCACCTAGCAAGACAGCTATGCTAAGAGCTCAAATCAACGGATTTAAGCAAAAGGAAAACGAATCACTTTTCGAAGCTTGGGAACGCTATAAAGATATGCTGAGACTTTGTCCACATCACGGATTAGTAGAATGGATGGTCATCCATACCTTCTACAATGGACTCTTGTACAATACAAGAATGACAATTGACGCTGCCGCAGGCGGTGCACTAATGGACAAAGAATATAATGATGCTTATGCACTTATCGAGAGTATGGCTCAAAACCATTACCAATGGGGAAGCGAGAGAGTCGCAACTGAGAAACCAACAAAAGGAGGTATGTACGAAGTGAGTAGTATGGATCAAGTCAATGCAAAGTTTGACCAACTAAACCAAAATATCGACAACTTGGCCATAACACCAACAGCCAACGTGGTTACGGTAACACCTAACTGTGAGTTATGTGGAGTTCCAGGACATGCTGTCCCTGATTGTCAACTATTAGCAGGAATTCCCACAGATCAAGTGAATTATGCTCAAGGAAACCCGTACTCAAACACATACAACCCAGGTTGGAAAAATCATCCGAATTTCTCCTATAAGAACAACAATGCTTTATACGCACCAGGTCAAGCACCAGCTACACCACCAGGATATCAAAAGACTGCTCCTAATGTCCCTAGAAAATCGAACCTTGAGTTGATGATGGAGAACTTCATAGCTACCCAATCTCAAACAAACAAGGATTTCTTAAACCAAAACATACACACCAGTGAGCCGATTAAGCAATTAGTGAGCAAGGTAGATGCGTTAGCTACACATAACAAAATGCTAGAAACTCAGATTTCACAAGTAGCTCAACAACAAGCACCTATCGCTGCACCAGTTGGAGTATTTCCTGGACAACCTCAACCTAATCCGAAAGGACAGGCTAATGCTCTGATATTAAGAAGTGGCAAGGAACTTGACGGACCTACCGATCCAAGACTTGACAATCCAGCCATGTACCAAAAACCGGATAAACCGACTGAAAAGGTGAATGAACCAGAAGAAAAAGAAGATAATAATCAAGAGGCAGTGGAGAAAGAAAAGCCTTATGTGCCTCCACCACCTTATAAACCACCAATTTCGTATCCTCAGAGATTAACCAATTCTAAGACGATGGGCCAGTTTAAGAAATTTGTTGAACTTCTGAAACAGTTGAATATTACTATTCCGTTTACAGAAGCTATCACTCAAATGCCCTCGTATGCTAAGTTTTTAAAGGAAATCTTATCCAATTAGAAAAAGATAGAGGATAACGGAACCGTTACACTTACTGCTGAGTGTAGCGCAATAATTCAGAATAATATGCCTCCTAAGCTAAAAGATCCAGGAAGTTTCTCTATACCCTGTGTAATAGGAAAATTCGTCATTGACAAAGCTCTATGAGATTTAGGAGCCAGTATCAGTGTTATGCCCTTAACAATTTGCAAAAGGCTAGACATGGGAGACCTAAGACCAACTAAAATGTCTGTTCAACTAGCCGATCGCTCTATTAAATATCCTGTAGGCATACTAGAAAACGTCCCAGTACGTATAGGACAATTCTATATTCCTACTGATTTTATAATCATGGACATCTCTGAAGACTCCACTACACCTATCATACTAGGAAGACCATTCTTAGCTACCGCCGGAGCTATTATAGACGTAAAGAAAGGAAAACTAACCTTTGAAGTAGGTGAAGAGAAAGTTGAATTTATTTTAACACAATTCTTACAATCACCAGCTATAGAGGATACATGCTATTTATTGGATGTAATTGACGAATGTGTAAGAGAAATGGAGATGAAAGAAACTACCTATTCTGAAATTATGAAAATTCAAATCCCTCCGATTTTCGAAGATGATAATTGGCGTGAACCATATCAGGATGATAGTCTGAGCGAAAGTTTAGCACTTACACCGGATCCCATGCCAAGTAAGAATAAACCTACATTAGAGTTAAAAACTTTACCTAAGAACCTAAGATACGAATTCTTAGACACTGAATGTACAAGACCAGTTATAATCAATTCCAGTTTAGGAACAATTGAAACAAAGAAACTTTTAAATGTCTTAAAGAAATATCCAACTGCATTAGGATATAACATATCTGATCTCAAAGGAATATGCCCTTCAATCTGTATGCATTGTATTCTGCTAGAAGAAGATTGCAAAACCTCCAGAGAATCTCAAAGAAGAATTAACCCAATCCTTAGCACTGTAGTAAAGGAAGAAGTTAAGAAACTACTAGACGCTGGAATAATATATCCAATCTCTGATAGTAAATGGGTTAGTCCAGTACATGTAGTACCAAAGAAAGGAGGTATCACTGTTGTGAAAAACGCTAAAGGCGAATCGATATCACAAAGAGTAGCGACAGGACATAGAGTATGCATCGATTATCGTAAACTAAACAAAGCCACTCGAAAAGATCATTTCCCACTACCTTTTATAGATCAAATGTTAGAACGATTAGCCAAGCACTCATATTTCTGTTATCTTGATGGTTACTCAGGATTTTTCCAAATCCCTATCCACCCAGATGATCAAGAAAAGACTACATTCACATGCCCTTATGGAACGTTCGCTTATAGACGAATGCCCTTTGGATTATGCAACGCTCCTGCAACCTTTCAAAGATGTATGATGTCAATCTTCGCAGATTTCATAGACAACATCATGGAAGTGTTCATGGACGACTTTTCTGTATGCGGGCAAAGTTTTGAAGGATGTCTATCAAATTTAGAAATGGTGTTAGAAAGATGTGTAAAAGTAAACCTCGTGCTTAACTGGGAGAAATGTCATTTCATGGTCAGAGAAGGAATCGTACTAGGACACGTTATATCTGATAAGGGAATTGAAGTTGATAAAGCTAAGATAGAAGTCATAAAAGATCTTCAACCCCCTAAGACCGTTCGAGAAATACAAAGCTTTTTAGGACACGCCGGTTTCTACCGACGATTCATCAAAGATTTCTTGAAAATCACTAAACCTCTTACCGGTTTATTAATGAAAGACGCTGAGTTCATATTCAATGAAGATTGTCTTAAAGCATTCGAAACTCTAAAAACAGCCCTCATCACCGCACCAATCATGCAACCCCCTGACTGGAGATTACCTTTCAAAATCATGTGCGATGCGAGTGACTATGCTGTAGGCGCAGTTGTAGGACAGAGGAAGGACAAGAAACTTCACGCAATTTACTATGCCAGTAGAACCTTAGATTCTGCTCAGATGAACTACGCCACTACTGAAAAAGAATTGTTAGCAGTTGTCTTTGCGCTTGACAAATTCCGTTCCTACCTAGTGGGAGCGAAAATAATCGTTTACACAGACCACGCTGCTATCAGATATTTATTAACTAAGAAAGATGCTAAACCAAGACTCTTGAGATGGATTTTACTCTTACAAGAGTTTGATCTTGAAATAAAAGATAAGAAAGGTACTAAAAACATCGTAGCGGACCATTTATCTAGAATAGAAGGTATTAAACCCGAACAAGTGCCGATCAACGATGATTTTCCATATGAACAGCTGATAGCACAAATAGGAAGCAACCCAGTTCAGTTAGATATAGATGAACCAGAACCCGTGGAAACAATCCAAACAACCGTAGGACTGCCATGGTACGCTGACATTGTTAACTACTTAGCTGCAGGAGCTCTTCCACCTGATTTAACCTATCAGCAGAAAAAGAAATTCTTTCACAATCTCAAACATTACTATTGGGATGAACCATTATTGTTTAAAAGAGGACCCGATGGAATCTTTCGTCGATGTATTCCCGAAGAAGAAATAGAAGATGTCATTGCTCATTGCCATTCATATCCTTATGGTGGACATGCAAGCACTTCCAAGACTTGTGCAAAAATCTTACAAGCCGGCCTATTCTGGCCTAATTTATGGAAAGATGTCCACATCGCTGTTATAAATTGCGATCGGTGTCAACGCACCAGTAATATTTCAAGAAGAGATGAAATGCCTCAAAGAGGAATATTAGAAGTAGAAGTCTTTGACGTCTGGGGAATAGATTTCATGGGACCATTCCCATCATCTTTCGGTAATAATTACATACTCGTAGTTGTCGATTATGTTTCAAAATGGATTGAGGCTATAACTTCTCCTACAAATGACACACGAGTAGTAATTAAGCTTTTCAAAAATATAATCTTTCCAAGATTTGGTGTGCCTAGACTCGTCATAAGTGACGGTGGCTCGCACTTCATTTCGAAAATATTTGACAAATTACTATCTAAGTATGGAGTCAGACATCGTGTAGCAACACCATATCATCCACAAACAAGTGGACAGGTCGAAGTCTCAAACAGAGAAATTAAACAAATCTTAGAAAAGACTGTCGCCATATCTAGGAAAGATTGGTCATCTAAACTTAATGAAGCTTTATGGGCTTATAAGACAGCTTACAAGACACCCATAGGAACTACACCCTTCAAATTAGTGTATGGAAAGTCTTGTCATCTCCCGGTAGAACTAGAACACAAAGCATATTGGGCGATTAAAACTCTCAATATAAACTATAATGCCGCAGGAGAAAAGCAAATCCTTGATATTAACGAATTAGAAGAGTTAAGGTTAGATGCTTATGAGAATGCTAAGATATATAAAGAAAGAACTAAGCGATGGCACGATAAACGTCTATCTAGGAAAGAATTTAGTGTGGGAGACGTTGTACTCCTCTTTAATTCAAGACTTAGGCTCTTTCCTGGAAAACTAAAATCTAGATGGTCAGGACCTTTTGAAATAACTAGAGTGTTCCCGAGCGGAGCAATAGAAATTAAGGGTAGGAATAGTGAACCGTTCACAGTAAACGGACAACGATTAAAACATTACCATAAAGTTGAAAATAGAGATTATGCAAATAGTCTAAGGCTTTTAGAGTTGTCCACTAATTTCCCTGATTAATCTACCCCTAAGCATTACGTCAGGCTTATGACGATAAAAACAACGCTTGGTGGGAGGCAACCCATTTTTATCATTTTAATCAATTTATCATTTTATCATTTTTATCATTTTATTGTTTTATTGTTTTATTTCACTATTATCATTATTGCTTTTGTTTATGCATTTATTTTCTTATTTTCTTTATTTTAATTTTTATTTTCTAAATCACTTTTACAGATTTTCTAAAGTCTTTTCCACTTTCCTTCTCCCCCTGATTTGTTTCCTCCACATTTACACTAACTATGGCTAACCAACCTAGAAACATTATGGAAACCAAATTTAGAGGTAGGAACCAAAGAATGAAATTTGAAGAGTTATCACAGAGACCAATGGATTTGACTCTGTACCCGGATGATCTGACTATGGAAACTTTAGGTATACATGATAGCATCTATTACCTGTTTAACCAACTTGGATGGGAGAATGCTCTCATAAAACAAAAGTTTGTGACTTACCGCGAGCTCACCCTTGACTTTTTAAGCTCCTTAGTTTACTTACCCGAGCGCGGTTTTGGATTCAGAAAAGGATTTATCAGTTTCCGACTATTCGGAATAAAATATGACTTTAACCATAAAGAACTAGCTGACTTATTAGGATTCCCTAGTGGACCCTTTGCTTTTACTACCACACAGGTAGAATTGATGAACATTGAGCTGGACTTCTTTTGGGGAACCTTAACCGGAAATTACCATCCTGAGCCGAATAACATGAACAATGATGAGATACATAACCCTGCTATCCGCTATTTCCATAAGATCCTTGCCCACACCTTCTTTGGAAAAGAAGAAAACCTTACTGGAGTATCTAAAGATGAGATATTCATTATGTCCTGTCTGACCAATGGACAGCCAATTAATGGTGTACCATTCATGATGCAAACCTTCACCCGAATCCAAGAAGAACCTGATCTACCCATATTGGTAGGAGGCCTGGTCACCATGATTGCTGATGCCTTAGGACTTAGATACCAATTACACAAGTGTAACCGTTTAGGTACCATCCGTCCTATGAATCTGAACTTTTGCTTTAACCGCCAAATCATAAGAAACTTAGGACAACCACCTTACGAGTACCTAATCAGGAATGAAGTAGTAACCCTGTTCACATTACCAAACCATGCTAGAGTCAGTGTTCACAATAAAGACAATTGGCTTTATGAGCTTAACCCTCCTAACTATCCATCTACTCCCGAAACACCACAATCTTACAAGATAAGGGATGACATAATGACCGATGTAGAAAGTGACCTTGAGACACCTCCTGGTTACCATGACATTGACCACACTGATGAAGTGATTGAAACCCTTGAAGTAAATCAAGTAGGATATGCTGACAACTTAAAGAAAATTATGAATACTCTTGAAGTTTACCAAGCCGATATTAATGCTGTTAAGGATGAGGTTAAAAGCATGCGATTGGACGTTATAGGTTTAACTGACATAACATGTGAACAATTCTACCATTTAAACTCCGCACTTGAAGATTTGAAGAAGCAACTTTGAAAATGCTGTAGTGATTTAATTTATTTTACTTCTCGCTTTTGTTTCTAGTTAGTTTTAACATTTTGCAAACATTTTCGTACCTTATTTTTATTAATGTAATTTTCCTTCCATTATATCAAAAGCAAAGTACTTCTAGTTTTGCCACTTTCTATTTTAATCAATTTCTATGCTTTCCATTACTTACTGTTATATTTAAATTGATTAATATTTTATGATTTCTCATGTGATGAAATTTGCTGCTAATATATGTTGATCCAATATTATATATATTGTTTGTGTTGGAATTAAATGAGAAGTGATAAAGAAAAAAAAATTTGCTTTGAACGAAGTGAGATAATGCATTATGTGAAAAATTATAAGTTTTAAAGCCATCACGGTCGTCACTCATCACTCATGATCGTGACGAGCTATTTAGCGCGTCACGACCGTCATACATCCCTCACAACCGTGACCACCCTGTTATACGAATTCTGAGAAACAAAACCGTTCACCTTCGCAGAACCCACTCCTCCATTTTTCACAAAAATAAGAAACCTCCCATTATCTCCTCACTATCCCGTAACCTCCCATTACCCTCAATCAATTTCATTAACCTCTCCATTTATTCCAAACCTCTCACATTCATTCATTTCACTATAATCCGAACCAAATTCTTCACATTTTTCATTTTCTCACAAAAACTCAAAACTCTCATCTCTCATTCCCGTACTTGCATGGAATAGAGAACATCCAATTTAGAGATGGTGAACAAGGAGAAACCCAAAGACAAAAGTTTATCAGGTTTCAGAACCGTGGCGTCCAACCCACTCGGTATGTCGACGTTGACTGCTTGAGGGAGTTAGGACTGCTCAACGACGTGAAGCTCCTGCTTAGGCATGTTGGTTTGTGGCACTTGTGCAGTCAACCACAGCCGACATTCGAACTTCTCACCTTGGAATTTCTGAGTTCGTTTCAGTATGTTACACCTCCCGGTTCATCAAGTTAACTCACCGGCGTTGCAAAGTTCAGAATGCTCGGACGAGAGTTCGAAATCACGCAAACAAGGATCGCCGAACTATTAGGTTTCGATCACGGAGACGATGCTCATCTCCGCGTGCCGGACAACTTCAGTGAAACTGCTTTCACCTTGTGGCACGACATCACCAACACCCGTGCTAATGCCTTTCAGAGTCTGAATGCTACACACATCCATAACCCGACGATCCGATATTTCCATCACATCATCTGCAACACTATTTTCGCAAGAGAGAGCAAACACAAGCTGAACTCCAAAGAGCTCTTGTTCTTGCACTGTGCTTTGAATGAGGAGCGCATCAATGCTGCCCCGTTCCTTTTATCCCATATCCAGTCTGTAGCGCATCGAGGCGCAACCCCCTTCTACATTGGCGGGATTGTTACCACTCTAGCCATTCAGCTGTAGCTTGGTGACCAGATTATTCATTTGCCTCGCAGAGCCGCAAAGTTGTTTATAAAGAACTATTGCAAGTCCGCCCACTTGATATCTCAGAGAGAGGATGGCAGGTTCAACCCTGTTATCCAAGGCACCGTTTATCATCACATCACCTTGCCTTGCCGTGACCGCATCGATCCGTCGAACCGAGCCAACTGGCTATTTGCTTTACCGGATGCTGCAGGCCACGTCCCTATTATTGATGAGCAGACCGATGCACCAGTGGACGAAATGCAGGATACCATGGATGCTGCTGAGCCAGTACATGACATCCCTGAGTCCTCCACCAGACAGCCACCTGTACCCGACATCACACTTAAAGACGTCCTCCGTGCCATTCATCAGCAAAATCAGATGAATGCTGCACTTGAGCGAAGGCAAAGAGCGCAATATGATGCCCTACTTTCAGCTGTTGTCAGCAACCAGAGGACGACAAATGAGAAGCTAGGAGAGATTTTTAGCGAGCTAGAGGCCTTGCGTATTGATATCACTGCTTTCACCACCACCGGTTCTGATCCAGAAGCGACTCCGACCAGACGCTCCCGCACCAGAAGCCGAGGCCGTGGTCGTCAGCAGCCTTAGTTTATGTTTATGTTTTTGTTTTTCCATTTCTGTTGTTTGTATTGTATTTTCCCCGCTATTATATCACAACATTGGGGACAATGTCTGATATAGTGTGGGAGAGATACATTTCCTTTCCCGCATTTTCCATTTCGTTGTATTTCCCTTTCCGTATTTCAATTAAACAAAGTAATATTTGTGCTATTTCTTCAGTTTCGAATTTTCCCCGTTTATTTAGCCATACCGAAAATTTTTATTTTATCTTCGCATTACCCGACTTACCTGTGAAATCGTAGTTAGGAAGCTGAGAAAGATCCAACAAGATCAATACAATCTTGACACCTTAGACTTCCTACTTAAGCATTCCGTTCCGATAATTGTTATGACTACACCTTAAGTTTCAGTTCTAAAAGTAACCCCTAGTAGTTTATACTAGCAGTCAGCACCGTCTGAACACAAACCACGTGGGGAGCCTATGAACATAAGTGTTTGATGCTTAATCTATAATGATCCTTCATATCTCGATGCCAGTAAAAATAAATTGCACCAAAGTACACGGTCGCATATAAGAAACGAGAAATATGAGAAGGAGTCCATTGCGGGTTGGTTCAGAGGTACCTGGTTCTGAACTTGGTAGGGCGTGCTACGACTCGATCCCCCACAACCTCCAATTCGGATAATATATATAGGGTTGCCACATTCGTGTACCAGACCCCATGCTTATAAAGGATCAAAGTCACTAACCGGCTACTCCACTACGTGCGTGCTAAGGCAAATGGCTTAATGTGATTGCGCTAGAATGAAACCGGGTGAAATAAGATCGAAAGACTCTAGGTCGAATTGTAACGCAATTACCGAATGTTTCGTTTAACGGGAAGTCGACGACTTTGCTTGTTGCTTGTGTCATTAGTGTATCGTTAGTGTTTTATTCTAGTACCGATTTATACTAGCAAAACGATTCCTCGTATGGTTTGTTATGTGTATGCGTCGATGGAAACTTGTCCGATCATTTTTCAACCGACTATTTTCTTGAGGACAAGCAAAGGTTTAAGTTTGGGGAAGTTTGATAACGAGAAAAAGTATCGTTTTATTACTATGTTTCAATGTCGTTTTATCGCACATTTATCGTATTAACACCCGATTCTTCGAGTTTTCTATGTCATTTTGCAGGTATAACAATTATAGAGCTAAATCATAAGCAAAAGGTGGAATGAACAAAAAACAAGCATGAAAAGAAGAAGAAGAAAGGAATTATGCAAATACTGCATAATTTGTAATAGTCACGATCGTCACCAGGCTGTCTCGACCGTGACGCGCTAACTGGACCAGTCACGATCGTCACCAAGCTGTCACGACCGTGACGCGCCTTAAATGAAGAAAATGCCCGTGACGCCTTTGTCACGAACGTGACAAAGGGAAAATAGGTTCACTTGAATTGATTTGGTCATGAAACGTGCTACGTGAAGTCACAAAAGCGTTCATATTATTCCGCAGACTCAGTAACACATTTTCTCCTAGATTCTCTCTTCAACAACGAAGCCCACGCATGGATTTCAACTGCTAAGCCCAAATTATGTTTTCTATAAATAGCTTGATTACAAAGTAGAAACTATAGAGTGATTATTTTAGATTTTCGCGGAAGCTCTGCCGTATTTTTATTGCACCCTATTTTATTATTTTTCCAGCAATTGCTCTTGTTCTTGTTTTAATTTCTATATCCCAACCAAATCAAATAACAATTTCCAACATTAGGAAATTGTTATTATTTATTTTCTTTCAAGCCTTCAGAATTTCGTTTAAATTTTATTTTCGATTCCGGTTCGCACTCCGAGCTTGCCAGACTGTGGAAGAAGGAGTTTTACAATTTTTATTATTCAGGTTTTTAATAATTTCGCATTTATATTAATTTAATTATTTATGTTAAGGATTTATTTTTATTATTTTATAATGCACATTTTAATTTATGTTCATCTGTTTCTGCATCTGTCTGGTATAACAAATATGAGTAGCTAATTAAATTAGGCGGTATGTAATTAAAATACATTAAATCGGTAAAATCGAATCTAGGCTAAAACAATTAAGAACTTAAAATTCTGGCTGTGACTTTTTATTTTTAAAATTAATCTTTTCGTTACGAGAGTAAGGAAAGTGTAATAGGTTAGGTCGAGACCACGAGAGTGTGAGATTTTAACCAGATAGCTAAAGTTAGGCATTTAATTTAAATACAGCGAGAGCGCTTTAAAATGAATTAGACTTATTAAGTTTCCAAAAATTATCTTCTAAACACTTATGGGCTAGCGAGAGCAGGCATAGGGCTTTAGGAGTAAGATCTGAGATAAGACCACGAGAGTGTGAGTTAAAGATATTTAAACTGATAACCTCTACAGAATATATTAAGTGAACCATCCTTATAAGCTTAGGTTAGATTGACCCGCCTAGGTTAACATAATTACATACCGACCGCCTTCTCATTATTTTATTAAACTAAAATTTAATTCCTGTCTTTAATTCTTAAAAACAAAAATCGTGACAACCATCCACCTTAGCTAAACTAGTAAACCCTCTAGCACTAAGTGATCATAAAGTCCCTGTGGGATCGACAATCTTTTATATTACTTCGATAGGCTGTGCGCTTGCAGTTAAGATACCGCTAGACACATATTGCGTCTTCGCGCCCCATCACTAATGTACATTGTTTATGGAAAATAAGGTATTCTTCAAGGGTTTTGTTTCAACTTTTTCTTGTTTTGTTTTGAATACTAACTAATTTTCTTCATTGTTTCCCTTATTTATATAACAGCCAAATTAATCCCCATAAAATTTCAATTGAATATAAGAGTAATTAAAATATAAAATAATTTCGAGTGTCACATTCACTTCAAAACACGACATCAACTGATACGTAATACAAATGTTTTACTTGCAGCAGTAATTTCAAAAGAAAACATAAAAGTAAAGGTTCAATAACAACATGTTTTTCTTAAAACAAATAAACCAAGACAATAACAATCGTCGTCCCCGACACCCCAAAGTAAGTATCAGAGCCGACTCCTCCAAGGTGAAGTGCACTGACTTCACCGACCATGGACTCTACTATTCCTGATCACCTGCACGTTACCAACATAGGGTAACATTCAAACAGAAGTGGTGAGATATTTACACCAACAAAAGGGAAAAATAATACAAATAAAAGCAAATATCATCAAGTATTCAACACTTCTCATCAATCAACAACTAAACAAACACACTGAAACACACAATAACATTATGCATACAACAACAATCAATACAAATGAGACTCCACCAGACTCAATGCACGTGGTACCATATAACGATCCCTGTTTCACGATCCAGTTCTCGTCGATACTCTCAACCCCTATTTCATGGCCCAGTATGATCCCTCTTCCATGATCACACTCACGACCCCTATTTCATGGTCACGTACGATCCCTATTTCATGATTGAACCAACAACACAACAATTCCCTTTTGGAATTCGAATGGATATTGTTTCCCTACCTTGGTACACCATCCCCAACTATGTACATGCCATGCACCATCAATGACAATATGCAATGTCTACAATAACTACCTCATGCAACAACATCAACAACAACATATAACAACAACTACCTCAACACATAACAACATCAACAACATGTAACAACAACTACAACAACATATAAAAACTACCTCAATAAATAACAACATCTACAACAACATATATTAACAACTACATCATGTATCATCAACGACAACAACAACACATAACAACATCAATACACATATACATGTTACTTATGTTTTTACAAAGTTATTTTCAACATCCCGCAAAACAAGCACTAGATAAACATGGTGATGATGCTATGGAAAATAAGGTATTCTTCTTTTTCAATATTCTTGTTAGATAGTTCCCATTATATTGTTTGCTTCATGTTGGCTATGTTAACTGTGTTAATTATTCTCATTTTTTTCAAATTCGTCTTCAATGGACAATACTTTGGCTATGATACATATTATTTGTTACATATGCTAACAATGTATCTTGTTTTGTTACAATCCCACTTAGGGTTTTGTTTCAACTTTTGCTGGTTTTGTTTTGAATACTAACTAATTTTCCTTTATTTGAAATAACTGAAGCTGTATAGTAAAGATGATACATGGTGATGATGATGATGGTATCAAGCGTATAATATGAGTTTATAAGGTACATATATATGTATATTTTTTGTTTCACTATCCTTTTATTGAAAATGCAATCATTTAATTTGACATAGAACCCTATAATCTAAAAAATAAGATGTATTTAAAAACCAACCTAAATCGATCAATGTTATCCGAATTGCTTCCATCTCATTTCAACACATTTTATGTTCCTTTAACTCATAATATATGGTTGAATGGTCTGTTTTCTTCAATTCATCTATATCTGCATTTCTACTTTATCTCATCCTCGTCACTTATCACAGTAAGTCATCATAAAAATCTCCATGATAAGAGGCGATGATGAGGTACTATAATGAAATATATAGATGTATTGAAGGAAATAGATCATCAATACATTTTTTTTAAAGAACATAAAATGTGCTGAATGAGTATGATGCAATTCGGAAAACAATGGTCTGTTTATGTTGGTTTTCAAGAACAATTTAATTTTCATATTATATATTTCTTTACCAATTTAAATGGTTGTAGTTCTTTGATCAGTGTATGGTTAAACAAGAAACATATATTTGTTTATAATAAACTAAAGATACATTCCACGACGATTGAAACTCATAACCGTTGTAATATAACGCGCGCTTTCTAGAATACAACAACGGTCTTAGGACCATGATTATAAGTAGCGTACTTACGAAAACACTCTACATAATAACACCATCGCCCGCGTCATTATATGTCATTATCAATCATTGTTAAATGGTTTTTTCGTAGTAGTATGATCCCAACATGTAATAAAATTACGGGGATGATTTTTCCACCCTGATGTGTGTATCCAACATAATTGGAAATCTAAAAATGCTCTTCATGTGTCCGAAGATGTATATCCAGACTCACCCAAAATCACACCAAAATGCTCTATTCTGAGATCCACCCCATTTTGAATAAAATATGGTTTGGAGATGCATATCCGTACGTTATTTTGGTGTATCCAGATATGCATATGTGAAATGTCCCCTGAATGATTTCACAGTAGCACCATTGTCACCATATTGTAATTTTTTGAGGCCAAGTTATATTAAAGTAAAATCAAGCTATATTAAAGTCAAATGAAAGTAAAAATTCATACATTAATTAAAGTAAATCCAAAACGTCATGACCATACATAACATTTGTCTAAAAATACAAAAATAAATCTAAATATAAATTATTGGGTATGTATAACCAGACCTTCTCCTCCGCCTGTATTGCACCATATTCCATAACTAGACAAAAATGCTTTCCATGAGAGCCAATTGGGATTTGTCATCCTAAATTTCATGCCTCTATTCTTGCTCTACCCATCTCCAAAACACGTTGACAAACTGTTGACATGTCCTTGGTGTGGTCATCCCTAACCTTAAGTACCTCCTAATTAGTTGGCCAAGGTAGTTTTCCAGGAGCGTTTGTAGTTATGATAAGGTGTGACACCCTATAAAACCATGTCATATAGCCGTCATATAGAGTTCACTAAAGAGGAGTCGACACTCTGTGATACGTCTTTGGTACCAACTGATACTCGAACTCATTTGGCATTGCATCAAGATCTCTGCGGAAGATGTAACACCCAACTAAACCTCGTGAATATTCATAATATATTTCAATTAATTTAATAAATCATCAATTACAAACATGGGTGTCACATCTTCGTAAACATCTTACCACAACCACTACGCCAAAAATGCTTTTTAACAGCGCATCTTAGACAGCGCTTTTAAGAGAAAGCGCTGTCTAAGGTTAAAATTAAAATTAAACACGGAAAATGGTCCAAAAAAATAATGAAAGCGCTGTCTAAGGGGGGGTCTTAGACAGCGCTTTCAAAAAGCGCTGTCTAAGACCCCCCCTTAGACAGCGCTTCTAGAAAGCGCTTTTATATATTTACCTTAGTCAGCGCTTTTGATAAAGCGATGTTTAAAGTTTTTAAATAAAAAAAATAAATAAAACCAAAAGCGCTGTCTAAGGGGGGGGGGGGGGGTTTAGAAAGCGCTTTTGGAAAGCGCTGTCTAAGGGATACCTTAGAAAGCGCTTTAACCAAAAGCGCTGTCTAAGGTCTAATTAAAATTAAATTTCATACTTCTATTTTCATTCTCTGTTCTTTTCGTTTTCCCTCCTGCGAACGTTTCCAGACGAACCCTAACATCGAACGTTTCCAGAAGAACTTTGTCGTCATTGAAGTCACTGAAACTTGTTTGAATCGTTCTCCTGTCTTCATCGCGGTATGTCATTCACGTTTTCATTCATTCACGTTTTCATTCATTCACTCATGTTCTTCGTTCACGTCATTGAAGTCATTTCTGTTTTCGGATTTCAGTCTGGATTTCAGGCATTGCAATAGTTTAATCGGTCATTTCTGAAAGTTGTTGAAGAATCTCATTACGGTATGTGTTTCAGTTTTGATTTTATTAGGAATTGTTCATTTCCCTGTTTTAGCATGCTTTTTGTTCTGGTTCTGGTTCTGGTTGTGGTTGATTTAGCATGCTTTTTGTTACCACTTATCATAGTTGGAAAAACTTGTTCTGAGAGAGTGTTCTTTGTGTGTGTAAAATGTTGAAGCAAAAGTGAGGAAGATTGAAAGAGGATGCAAATGAAGTATTTATATAGATATTTATCTTTTCAATGACTGACACATGGTAGACACATATTTGAAGTGAAATGTTTCATTTCTCATGGAGGGGGAAAGTTCATAGTAGTTAAGGAATTAGTGAAGTCGTGCAAACCCATGATTTCCTAGAAAGTGAGATTAATGATGAATTTCTAAAAAGATCTTTTGGAAAATGAAAATTTGCATTAAAGTTGTAACGATGACACTGATGTCGGCAAAAGAGTTAGAACAGTGTCAAAAATAATTTCAAAAATGACACTTTTCTCCTTTCTTATTAAAAGGATAGTTGAAATATAGCATTTTGGGGCAATTAATATATAAGTAGTGTTCACTAATAGTTTTAAAGGTTCGCAATCATACATAAATTTGTCTCAAAGTATCTGTGTGTTTGTTAGAAAAGAGTCATAATGTACGTATATGTGCTCCATTTTATAAATAAGTCTTTACTTTCAAATCACTTATTGCTTTGAATTTAATTTCGATTATTCTTTTAAGTTTCCTTTAGATTTCTCCCATAAAATGATTGAACGAAATCTTATATAGTTATAGGTATAGTTATAGGTATATTGTAATAGAAAAAGTTTGATTCTTGTAATATAAAAAATGAAAGTGATGAGGTAATTAAAGTTGGTATATTGGCGTATCGGATACGTCATTGAAGTTTATATTAACATTGGTTATGTATATGTTTTTTAAGTAGGAAAACCATGGATAAAACATGGATCTGTGCCGATCGAATGACCAAAGAGTACGAGAGTGGGGTTGCGGAATTCGTTAAGTATGCTGTTCAACACGCTGAAAACCCCAGACGAATGCATTGTCCTTGCTTGCGTTGTTGTTATATTGGTAAGGTTGACGCACATGGATTGAAATCGCATTTGCTGAGGCATGGAATTGATCAAAGTTATCAGTGTTGGATATTTCATGGTGAGAAAATTAACGGGAATGTTGAATCGAGTGGAAAAAGAAATACGACCTATGCTTCATACGACAAAGACACGGAAACATATGATTGTGATCGAGTTGAAGAGATTGTAGAAGCACTGGAAGAAGATCTTCATGATTGTCCTGAAATGTTTGAGAGGATGGTAAGCGATGCAGAGAAACCGTTGTACAAAGGTTGCACTAAATTCTCAAGACTTTCTGCGGTATTAAAGTTGTACAACTTAAAGGCGGGCAATGGATGGTCGGATAAAAGTTTCACAGAGTTGTTGGCCCTTATGAGAGAAATGCTACCGGATGATAATGTTCTTCCTAATCGAACCTATGAGGCAAAAAAAATGTTGTGCTCTATTGGCATGAGCTATGATAAGATACATGCTTGTCCTAACGATTGCATTTTGTTTCGTAACGAATATGCAACGTTAACTGAGTGCCCCAAATGCAGTTTGTCTCGATATAAGAAAAGATTATCTCCCGCAAAAGTCTTATGGTATTTTCCGATAATTCCGAGATTTAGGCGCATGTTTCGTAGTGAAACCGATGCAAGACATCTTACTTGGCATGCAGATGAAAGAATTACCGATGGAAAGTATCGGCATCCGGTTGATTCACCACAGTGGTCGAAGATTGATAATGATTATCCTGAGTTTGGATCAGAAGCAAGAAACCTTCGATTGGCATTATCTACTGATGGAATGAACCCACATGGTCTTCAAAGTATTTCACATACCACATGGCCTGTGATTCTTATGATTTATAACCTACCTCCGTGGCTATGTATGAAGCGTAAGTACATGATGTCAATACATGATAGAGCTCAAAGTGTGTAATTAATGTGTACATTTGTAGTAGTATATGTAATGACTTATAAATGTAAACATAAATTTGTATATATTTTGATACATTTATGGCAAATTTGGTTTGAATTGGTTTGAATTGGTTAGCCAAATTTTGGTAAAAAAAGGCCAAAATGGCATATATAAAATGTGATAATTGACTGCAAAAATCTGGTTGAAAACAGGTACCAATTCTGGTTTATAAACCTGGAAAAAATGTGGTTACAAACAAATCCTACAAAAAATTTCGTATACCTTAGACAGCGCTTTTGCCAAAAGCGCTGTCTAAGGGGGGGATTAGAAAGCGCTTTAGGCAAAAGCGCTGTCTAAGGGGGGGGGGGCTTAGACAGCGCTTTGTGAAAAGCGCTGTCTAAGGTATACCTAAAAAAATTAAAATAGGAGGGGCTTAGACAGCGCTTTTGGCCAAAGCGCTGTCTAAGGTATGGGCTTAGACAGCGCTTTTCAAAAGCGCTGTCTAAGGTGTACCTAAAAAATTTAAATTAAGAGGGTCTTTTAAAGCGCTTTTGGCCAAAGCGCTGTCTAAGGGTGGGGGATTAGACAGCGCTTTTCACATTTTAAAAAGCGCTGTCTAAACCTTTAGCAGCGGAGGTTTAGACAGCGCTTTAAAGCGCTGTCTAAGGCTAAAAAAAGCGCTGTCTAAGGTCTTGTTTGTTGTAGTGAACAGTCCTGCTCCGTAACACACGTTGCAATATCAATTACAATCAAATAGTGCATTCAACATCCAAAACTAAATCATCATAAAACTTTATAGCGGACACTTGAGTCTTACACTCTTTTATAAAATCAACATAGTTACCATGAAAAGTAGTTTTAAAAAATAATTCAAGTACACTCAACATACTTCAATGGTGATTATCTCATGAAAATCCAACTTAAAGCCACGTTATAAAAAGTTATAAAATCTTCAGAAACATTCAAAGTATACAAAGATTCTAAATTGAACGACCCAAAACCCCGGTGTTACATATCAGAGCAAGAATCCCATCATTCCTACGGAATGAATAAGCATACTTCAGAGCAACTTCTAGACTTCCTTATCTAATATGAATTTACCTGCAAGTTACCCACTTTCTAAGCAACAATTCCAAGCAGAAAGGTGAGTAATGATAATTATTATAAAAGAGATAAGGAAATTGACATCGTATAGAACACAATTAATCAATTACAAGATATCAACTTATACTTCAATATTAATAATAGCAACTACAAAAGCTTCATGTTAAAACGTCATACTTCTCAAAACATCAGAGATACTTCACTTAACACAAACATCATGCAATACCACAAATAATGGAATGCAACTTCATTAGACTTAATGCATGCGATACTGAAACATCAAGGTTTGAATTATGAAAATGGTGAAAGCTTTAAAAAAAGAATCATTTGAAAAAGGGAAAAAATTTTAAAATTAGAGAATGGGAGGAGATGAAATGACAATCCTAAAAAAGAAATGAAAAATAGCTAAGGTAAGGAAGATCTAACCACTTGGAGACACTTCAAAGCATAAGTAACTTATAATTCCATCCTCTTGAGCAAATGATGAACCAAACAAAGGCTAACATAGCCACTTCATAATGATCAAACAAGGGAATACAATCCTAGTACTAAGTCCATATGTCCAAAATGTAGAAATCCTCCAAAGCATGAGATAGTAACCATAGTCCACAATTAAGAACAATTATTTTAAAGTGTTTATGCCTTTATTAATATTTTAGGTGTCCAAAAGGACAAGAAGAAAAGAAAAGCATAAGAGATAATGATATAAACATAAACATGATAATGGATGATATCAAACATAAGAGAAATAAAAGAGAAGAGAGTAAGAAGTAAAATAAAATGATAGGGAGAAAGAAAGGAATAAAAGCAATATAATATACATATAATAATGTGGTGAGCTTAATCATCCAAAAAGTTCATAATGCCAAAAGAGTCAAAGGGACAACCGAATTTTGTCTCACATCTTGAACTATTTGGTTGACCGATGTACTCAAGTCATTGATTAACAAAACTTGTCAGAAGATTGATAGAATCAAATCCTCTACAACAACAAGTTTGAGAATTATGAACTTATCATAAATATAAACCATGTTTAGGCTTGTGCAACCAATCAAGGTTCGAGCCACAAAAGTATAAGTTCCGATAAGGATATGGAGGGATAAATGTAGCGCTATGTTAAGCAATCATCAAGTAACTTATATAGAAGTTACCCTACAACGAAGCAAGTCAATACCAATTAAGGTAACTATTATTAGTGCTAATTCATGTTAGATGAATAACATGTAGGTTGTCATCAGAAAACAATGTCACGCGAAAATAAAATAGGTAACGATATAGTCTTGATCATGAATTCAATAAAGAAGTTAAGATCCATAAGACTTTCATCGATAAAAAATAAAAAGGAGAATTATAGAGAGGGGGATGGAGAAGAACCAAATTGAACTACACTTTTAAGGTCATTCCATCTTTAAGTTCAATCACCTCTAATTGATAGGTTCAAGTGTGAAAAACATATCATTAATCCAAAGCACCTCTTATGAATTTAAAAATTCACTTGAAGATAGATTTGAATTTATGAATGTTAATCTACTCTAATCGATATCCTAAGTCCATTGAAATTAAAGAGGAATTAATCTCAATAATGTATTCCAAGGCTAAAATAAGAAAAGAGGGGAAGAAGAAGCAAGAAACACCAAAAACAACCCAAAAACAACAAAACTTTTCAATTTTGCTTCAGATGTAGCCGGTTACAGCCTGGGTGCAAACCAGTTACTTAGTTTAAAAACGCAAAATTATTCAAAATCAACATTGTTTAATCGGTTACAACTTAGGTGCTAACCGCTTACATGGTGCGCAGAGGCAGAAAAATATGCAAAATTCAGCATGATCCTCTTTCAAAATATTTTTCAAACACCTTGTGATTATAGATATGAATTTGCACGAATTTTAGAGTAAAACCACAATAAAAACCAGCAATCAAAAGATAAAATAAGATCCAAAAGGATCAAACACAAGAATCACCAAAGATCTACATTATGGATGATGAAGATGAAGGTCCAACAATGGTGTGAGATGAATTACCACTTCAATAATGAGAATAACTCCAAATTACTTCAAGATCTCCACAAACAAACTTGATCTACTGAAATTGATGAAGAAAAATGAATTGGATGAAGGTTTAGCTCAAATTTGAACAAGATTCAATGTGAATTCTTGTTAACTTTCAAAAGAAGAAAATTGAGCTTTAGTGAATTTTGGTGGATAGGGATATAGTTTGCATGAGTTTTTTTTGGCTCTCCAAAGCTTGATAATTGAATGAAATAAGGGTTCTATTTATAGAGTTTTGTTATGGTAATTAAGTGGTTTGGAGCTTGGTTTGGGAGATCAAAATTAGGCTTGGAATTCAAATTTGGAGGGAATTCAAGCTTGTTTGGTTAGCTGAATTGAGAATGCCCAATGGTTATGCTTCTAACTTGGAAAAGTGTTATACACCTAACAATGGGAAGTTGAATGTAATGAAAAGTCATGATTGTCATGTTTTCATGGAACGATTGCTTCCAATTGCCTTCAGCTTATTGCCAACACAAATGTTTAATCCACTAACTGAAATTAGTCAATTTCTTAGAATGATATATGTGCGTCAATTTTAAGAGTGGATGACCTCATTAAGTTGGACCAAGACACCCCTTTCATTCTATGCAAGTTGGAACAAATTTTCCACCTGTTTTTTTTATTCATGGAACATCTTCTTATGCATCTTGCATATGAAGTTTTGCTTGGCATACCAGTTCAATATAGATGGATGTATCCTTTTGAAATATTCATGGGTGATTCAAAGAGATTAGTGAAAAATAAGGTTAAAGTTAAGGTTCAATATATGCACATTATTTATCCTTTAATTCAGCGAGGTAAGTGAGATTAGTGTGTTGCAATCAAGTCAAAACCAATAAGCCATATTGAAACTGATGAACTTATGGAATACCTTGCTTATCAAGTCGATGAAATGTCACAAAATAATGATGTGATTGAAGTTGAACAACTTATATGTTTGTGTGATAATGAGGTTGAGGGTCAGCAAGTTGACGCGTCTATATTATTTTCAGCAAATAATATGGATGAAGATGATGAAGACTCATAATCGGAAGATGATTTTGAATCAAATGAAGATAATGGAGATTTTAAGGATACATAATTTGAATAGATCGCTATTTTTAAATATTGTTTATTTGAATGATGAGACCATTCTGTTGTCATCATATTAATACATATTATGTATTTTAATGACGAGTTTATTATGTAGTGAACATATTAATACATATTATGTATTTGAATGATGGGTCTATTCTATTGTCAACATATTATTGTTTATTAATTGTTTTATAAACAAATTCTTTTATTTTAATTAATAGGTAAAATGCCACCCCATCCCAAAGATAGACGTAAGCCTAAGAAAGGCCATCACACGAGGATACATGTAGTTGATGTGCCTTCATCTTCCATGTATTGTCCTTTACCTCAATCTAGTCAGGGGGATCAGTAGACTACACCTCAATTTACTCAGGGGATCAGCAGACTACAGCTCAGTTTACTCAGGGGCTCAACAGACTATGCCTCAGTTTACTCAGGAGACTCAACATACTATGCCTCAGACATACACTTCACTACTCACTTCACAAGATGGTCCACCAAAATTTTTTATACCCACACCATTTTAGCCTACATACATATCACCATCAGACATACATCCACTATACATGCAGACCGGGGGATCTATCATACCCCCCATATGTACCCTCATCATCCCATCAGCCCGAGGGATCCCACATCCCCTACGTGGATCCTTGTCATCACATCACCCTAGGGGCTCACACACCTCACATTTCGGCTCACACACCTCACATTCCCCACATGAATCATTGACATCCCATCACCATAGGGGCTCACGCACCTCACGTGTACCCTCACTAGTCCATCAAGAGTCGAATGACCATATATTCCCCGATCAGGAGGAGAATGAGAAGGATGAGGACACTGAGAACGTGTATGTGGCTGCGATGGAAGTTCAACATAAGAAGTTTGATGGAAGATGGGTTATTAGGTCTGTTAGAAACTCGTAAGTTTCTTTCTTATATTTAAAACATATGCACATGTTTCCCTTTTTTAAACTTAATTAATACTTATTCAAAATATTGTTGTTTTGTTTCTTGGCAAGTAAGTCTGTTGCAGTTAGCATAAAAGAAGTTATTCAAGAGTTATATAAACATTCTTGGAAGACTTTTGGACAACTTATGAAGAAGGATTATGAGTTCTATAAAAAATAGTTTGACAAATTTCGGGTATAATATTTTCTTTAAGCAAGTAAGAGATGGAGAGTATAACGATGAACATGCTAAAAATACTCAAGTAAGATGATATTAATGTTTAAATATTATATTTAAATAAATTGCCTAAAATATATTATTCAATTTTTTTTTTCCGTATGTGTAGGCGGAGTACCAAAGACTGAAGGAATAATTTTTATCTCAAAATCTTGAGTTAGGTGGTCCATGGGGCAACATCCTCTTGATCCAGTAATTGATCAATATTTTTGGTTGAAAGCAAGTAAGGGAAAGAATAAAAATGGTAAAATTTATGCTACTGGACCTTTAGCGGGAAACTACAAAAAAAATGATAGGTTTTCTTTATTTAGGAGAATTGCAGATGGGGAAGGGTCCTCACATTCTCCGACATTAACCCCTCGTATGGATGAAACAATTAGAAAGTTAGCTCAAAGTGAAGCAGTACGTGAAGCTGAGACACGTGAAGCTGCAAAAACTAATGAATTGGAAGAAATGAGAAAAAAAAACAAATTGAGTTGAAAGAAGCATTGAAAATTTCACAAGAGAAAATAATACATACACAACAAGAAATGCAACAACATATGCAACAAATGCAACAAATTTTCAACAATATGGTGATGACGGAGTTGAAGTGGTTGGAAACCAAGAAGCTTTAGACGAGAATGATGAAGGAAACGAAAGTGAAGAGAACTATTTGGATTAATTATGAATTTCAATATTTTGAATTAATTATGAATTTTTTAAATTAATTATAAATTTAAATATTTGTTATTATTTATGAATTTAATATTTTTAATTAATTACTGAAGTTATATCATTTATTATACTTATATTATTATACATATTAAAATTAATATTTAAAATAATATAAATATATAATATTTTTTATTATATTATTTAACATTTTCCAGGTGAAAATCACCTAACAACTTTTTGTCTATTCAAAGTTTGTCAGGTGAAATTCACCTCGTAATGTTTTGCGTGTACTGCTCTGACCCGTCTGCTCTGCTCTGACTTGCGTATTGCCTGGTCTGAACTTTGGGGAGGTTGCGAGGTGAATTTCACCTGACAACGTTGCGAAGTGAATTTCACCTAGCTAACTTGCGAGATGCTTTTCTCCTTGCAATATGTTGCGACTAACATTTTTGCGGGATGTCTGGTCCACCCCGTAATATTTACGTTGCAGGGTGATATTTGCATTTGCGAAGTATTTTTCACCTGACAAATTACTGTTTTTTTATAGTGTATCTCTTACATGAAACAACATCTAAGTTCTCTGCAATACCACCATCATAACCTATAGTTTATCCATGAAAATTCCTCCATAAGAAGAGGTATTGGTTGTTGAGGCACCATTACCGTCCATTGGTGATACCTTTATCCAACTTGTGAGGGGATGACTCTAGATGACTTCCTAGATCCTTTGAGCTTTTAGAAGATGAATGATCATATTAAACTTTTTAAGACTGTCAACCACTATATATTGACCTTTGAATCCAACCTGATTCCTATCATACGAAACAATACTAAAAATGTTGATAATCTATTATTTATCTATTATAATTCAATTGCATTAACGGTCAAAATTGTCCTTTCATCACAAATTATTTACACTAACAAAAGAGTATTTTAGTAATAAACTAATGTTTACTTTTTTCATTCCCATCTCCTATTATATCATGACAAGTGACATTCATTTATCAACATCCCTAACTTAAATCACAAATAAGTATTATATACACTCATTCTCTCTTCATTCAAATTTCAAATCTCCCTCACATTTATTTTTCCCACTTTATCACTTTCATTTTAATTTTTTTTCCTATTTATTTATTATCACTAAAAATATTAATCTATTTTTCAATTTTAATAAAATAACATTATATATTTATCTCACGGGTCATTATCAACACAATATTTATTTTATTTTAACCAATCACTGTCTTAATTTATGAGACAAAATCCTTATTTTTAAATATTAATTTTTTTTCTTTCTATATAATAATTTAATACAATTAAATTTATATGATTATTGTTAATTTTACAATTAAGTAAATCATTTTAAATTTTGAATTTGTATCTAAATACATTTATATTGCATCAAATAATTTTTTTTATTTCACGTGTCATTATCGCTTCAAAATTTTATTTTTTTGTCTTTCTTCATCTTGCAGGTCTTTTTTTTCTTCTTTTTATTTCACAGATCACTATAAACACAATACATATTTTATTTAAATCAATAATTACCTTAATTTGAAAGATAAAACCCTTATTTTCAAATATTAAATATTCTTTTTTTTTTCATCTCACAAATTCGTTTTTCTTTGTATTTTAATAAAATTGAATTTATATAATCATTGTTATTTTAAAATTAATAGTTAATTTAAAATATTGCTTTATGAAAATATTGCATTGAGAGGAGCAAACTTGCTCAAAATATTTCCAAATATCAACTAAAAGAGTAAAATTTAGCGCTAGTGTTTTCGAAATTGAAGAACCAAGTGCAAATTTTTAAAGCAAAAGGACATGAAAATAGACTTGTAGATTTTTCACTACTTCTACCATTAGACTTTTCCCATTTCTAAACAGAACTTTGAAACTAAGTCTTGTTTTGATGAGTAATTTAGAAAATTGAGCTATTCAAGGTTACACATAAGTATCACAACCACTCTATCATGTTGAAACAATGTTGATTTGAATAACAATAACTTATAATTTTAGTTGCAAGGATAACAAAAGTTACAAAAAGAGTTTGAATAATAATAACAGTATCAGTATCGGCATCTTCCAATACCGTTTTGCCTGTATGGTTTATCTTACCACAGAAGGAACATGAGCAGTAGGTATTAAGTACAAATCATCTCTTCTTCTGACAGTAGCACCAAATTGCTCACTCATATCCAAATCCTCACCTTTCATTCCATTAGGAATCTTCCAATCAAAGTGATACAACAACAATGCAAGTGCTAACTCCACATTCATCAAACCAAATGTAATCCCTGGGCACATTCTTCTTCCAGCACCAAAAGGAATGTACTCTAAACTACCACCTTTGTAGTCAATAGAGCTACCAATGAACCTTTCTGGATTGAACCTCTCTGGCTCAGTCCAATACTTTGGATCTCTTCCGATTGCCCATGCATTAACTATCACCTTGGTTTTGATTGGTATATCATAGCCATCTATCTCGCATGCTTGCCCGCATTCTCTTGGCAGTAAAAGAGGAACCGGAGGGTGTAATCTTAATGTCTCTTTCACAATACACTTCAAATATTCGAGTTCGTTAATACTGTTTTCATCAATGTCGAAGATTTCTCGAACTTCTTCTTGTGCTTTCTTCATAACTCTTGGATTCCTCATCAACTCTGACATCGCCCAGACTATGGTAGAAGCTGATGTTTCACCTCCAGCACCTAACATGTCCTGAAATGTAAAATGCAAGGATTTCAAAAGTCAAAACTAAAAGACAATACCGTCAGGGTCGCGTAAAGGTTTTCGCGATTTCAGTCAGTACAAACTATTGTTATATTGATTGCGGTCATTGCCGTATGAATTAACTACAATTTATTCTTTTACATACGGATGGTGAATAACGGTATCAACACCTGTCAATACCGTTTTGACGCAGCTGTTTTTTAAAACCTGGGGCAAGGTCATTTAAGTTCTACATCAAGGGACTTGTTATAATTACCATGATTATAGCTTTAATGTTGTTGTCAGTTAAGCATATATCTTCATCATTATCATTACCACCTTGAAAATTTAGAAGAACATTTACTAGATCTTCTTCCACTTCATAACTTTGGCCTTGATTTGCTTTCATCTTTGCTTCCTTGTGTTCAACGATAACCTTTTCTAGTAACTCATCAACTTGTCTATGCAGCCTCTCAAGTTTCGGTCTCAAACCAGAAACAAGTTGAAGCCATTTAGCAGAAGGAAACAGTTCACCTATGTCAAAACCTCCTGCCACTGATTCTCCATTTCCCAAAGCCGCAAGCTCTTCTTGAACTTTGCATTTGTCACCAACTGCAGCCTTGGTGATGATAGCAAAAGTTGATGAAACCACAAGTTGAGTGATGTTGATGGCTGATCCTGATCCTTGCTGTGAATCAATAATCCTTTTGATGAGATTCATGAACACTTCTTCTCTTATAGGCAGAAACGAACTCACTCGTTTTTGGGTTAAAAGCTCCATTGTGCATATTTTTCTCACTTTTCTCCAATAATTTCCATAAGGTGAAAATGAAATATTTGTGCAACCATATGTTAATATTTCCGCAGCAAGAATCTTAGGTCTAGATGCAAATACAATATCATGAACTTTAAGTACCTCTTTTGCATACTCTGGTGAGGAAACAACAACTGCAAAGATCTCTCCAAGCTGTAGATGCATCAAGGGTCCATGTATTTTGGCCAAGTCTCTTAGTTTTCTATGTGGTGTAGAGGTAAGTAGGTGGTGTATGTGTCCTATAATAGGTAGCTTCCATGGTCCTGGGGGTAGGTTTGGAGGTGACCCTTTTTTCTTGAGATTTCTCCCAATATTTAGTGCCACAAGGATGAAGAGGAAAAGGTAGACAAAATTTTGAGAATCCATGGAGATAAAACTTGCTACTAGCTTGGTTTGTTGCAAAGTGCCAACTATCACCAAGGTTTTAAATAAATATAGTTGAGATAACATGAAATGGGGATAAAACCAAAATAGAAAAGTGCAAGCTTTTATATGAGAAGAATTTGACTTTTTAGTTTTCACGTGTCCCACTGAACTGTCTAATCTAGTTTTAGAATAGTTCTTATCAAATTCAGTATCAATCACCACTAGACTAATTAACGATTGATTAAATAAATTTTATGTACTTGCTTCACTAGATTGTTGCCTGTGGACTAAACAACTACTATAACTAACTTCAACCTAATTTATAATAGAAATATAATTGTCTAATTGCTTTATTATGCTCTTTTCATTCATACTTTAATTTTCTCTCAAGTTAAAGGTTGGTATATATCCACGGCCAGCCCTAGGGGTAGGCAATCAAGGCTGCCGCCTAGGGTCTCTATTTTTTAAAATAATTTTTATGTATTTTTAATTTATTAATATTTTTTAAAAAACTTTTAAAATTATTTTCTATATCAATTATATAATATAATTGGTTAAGAATTTTAAAATAAATAATAATAATTTATGATATTTATTGTATAATTGATTAATTTGAAAACTAAGTCGGTTTTAAGTTTTGTAGATCTTATTTAGATTAATTATGATTTAACTTCGAAAAATAAAACAGTCTTATTTTGTTATCGTTTAAATATAATCAATATGTTTTAGGCCCTTTTCGCCTCGATTGAAATTTTTTGGACCCTGCTCAGTAATCCATCTTGCACGTTCTTAAAAACGTTATTAAAAATCATACTTATAACTTAGATAAAAGAATACTTTAAATTTAAAACTTTTTAAAAAACTTTAATACTATTTTTTCAATTATGATTTTTTAAATGATTTGTAGAGTGTTTTGATATGTTGATTTTATTATTAAATAAAAATAAAATATTAAATAAAATTGATTAAAATAATTTAATAATTTTACATTTTAATAAATTTAAAATTAAAATTAATTAATTAAAAATAAAAATATTTTTATTATTATAAATATTTAATTTACATTTTCGTCTCAGGCCTCGAGATATGTTGGGACGGTCCTATATATATCTTACCATTTTTAACATGAACAAATATTGTGTGAAATGATTGAAGGAGTAATGACTATAAAATAATCTCCCAATTGATGATATTTGGATGAAACTGATAACAACTTCATGAGTCTTGGTGCTTATTTTTCTCTTAGAATACGGCAATCAATTTCTAAATATGATTGGTTGTTGTAAATTTTGTTTTGTTCCAATCAATATTTGATCATGTCCAATGCTTTTGTTATAATATATTATTTTTAGGGTATGTTAAGTTAAGGATATTATAATTAATAAATATTAAATGTAATTAAATTATATTTAAAATTTCAAAAAATTTAACATTTGAAAAATATTTTTATAAATAGATTATTAAATGTGTCTTTACCTTATTTTTAATCTTATCTTAGTGTTAGTTATTATTGAAAAGGTTGATAGATATTATGCATTCCATGCACAAATGTCAGCATGATTTCAGAGGGTGAAATTTCTCTGATCACCCTTATCCCTGCCAATCTCTTTTCTCTTCAAATTTTCTTCATAACTATACCATGTTTTCAGATTTGCTTTCTCTTTCTTCCACCACGAAATTCATACGTGGCAAGGTATCATTCGCTCCTTCAAATTCCCTTTATCTTTTTGTTCTTATCATAATCAATTCCAAACCCCTTCTTCTCACTTCTTACGGAAAACCCCACCACCATCTTCAATTCAAAGAGTACTTAAATATTTAATGATAAATATTTTGTTCTAGTTAAAGATTGATCTCATCCATTGATTTTTTAATCAACTGATGAGAAACTCGTGCGTCAGCTGTGAATACTATTATGGACCGCATATATATCACTAGTTAATTTATGAAATATTAAAAAAATATAAAAATTTAATAATTTAGTTTTAAATTAAAAAAATAAAATAGATGATACACTCAATAAAAAACAATCGTATTCAAAATGATTAAAAATAAAATTATTTCATAAAGAATAATAGTTATAATAATGATGTAGATGATATTAAAAAGAGACAAAACAAAAAAAAAAATTGAAAAAAAATGTAATTGAGATTAAAAATATAAAAATTTTCTTAATATCTGTGGATAAAATAGAAAATACAAGGATTTTGGCTTGGTTATTTGTACATCCACATTACTGGTATATTACCCGTGCGTTCACATAAATTTTGGTCGGTGTCTTATTTGTGCATTCACATTTATTTTGGTCTGGTTACCCGTCATTCATATGGTACTTGTGTGTTACTCGTGCGTTCGCACGATACAGATATGTTATGCACGCTACGTCACCAAATAGATTATGAAATATTAAAAAGACGAAAATATAAAAATTTAATCCTAAATTAAAAAATAAAATAAAATGATACGCCCAATAAAAAAAATCATGTTCATAACCAATAAAAAATAAAGTTATTTCATATAGACAAAATAAAAATAAAAATCCTTGGAAAAAATTAATTGAAATTAAAAGTATAGAAATTTTCTTAAGATTTGATCTCCATGAGGATCCGTGGGGATGGAGATAAGGAAAATATTCCTCCGTGGCGGAGATTCGGGACAAGGATGAGAAATAATATTGAGGGCGGAGCGGAGAGCGGAGAAGCATCCTTAAGACATTCTTAGCGTCGTTGACATCCCTAGTTCTGATTCATACATTATTTTAAACAGATTTATTTTTATTTTTTTAATTGTAAAATAAAATATCATACCATGTGCGTTTAGAAGGATTTTGGCCTGATTACCTGTGCATTCACACGATACTGATGTATTATCCGTGCGTTCACACAAATTTTGTCCTGATTACCCGTGCCGTTCACACAGTATCAATGTATTACCCGTGCGTTCACACATTATTTAAAATATATTTACTTTTATTTTCTTTAATTGTATAAAAAAGTGAAATAATCTTTCTCGTATGAATACACTTATGTTCGTTCGAGTATTAGAACGTTACGCGTATATGTTTCTTAAATGTAATAAGAATGAAAAAACAAAAAGATAGAATTATTTATAAAATAAAAAATCATTTAAAAAAATGTATTTTTAATTATATTTGGATCATAAAATGACTCTCGGATCTTAAGTTACCCGCTAACTCAACTTAAAATTTTATTAACCATTAATTTAAAATCTAGATTAATTTAAAATCTAAAAAACATTATAACACAAAGTATTGAGTGTGCATATGTTTTCTCATCTTAAAACAAATTATGCTGAGAGAAATAAAACAAAACTTTCATTAATAGTAAATTTTTATTTTTCCCGTTTTAAATAATGACAGTGTAACAATATAATATATATAATACCATGAAGTTATAAAAATATTTAAATTAATAGTAAAGTGTTATCTTTGTTTTGAAAAGTTGTTTAATTAATTTGTTAAATAATATGAAGTCTTATTGTATAATTAATAATTATATATAATTAAATTTCTAACTCAATAATTAGTTCATATTAAATTTTTGAAACCCTATTTTTATCTATCAATTCAAATTTTAGCTCAATAAGAAAATGTCAAATAATATCTATTGAGTTATTTTATTATTATTAAATCTACAAATATAAAAATATTTTAATTCGTAAAAAGGAATAAATATTGAAACTCAATTCGTCACTATTTATTGTCAATGATTATCTATCATTCAATCTTTTTTAAGCAAGAAATTGATTAATCGAAGTACAAAGGGTACTAGGCCTAATTACAAAAATAGAGGACAAGACTAAACGATGGAGATAAAGAAATTATCGATCCAATTACAACTTAGGATAAATACAACAAAGGAAACTTGTCGAATTCATAAAGGTTGGAGTGAGTAATTTCTCCGATAAAAATTAATCTCCAAACCGTTAACTTCACCCTCCACACAATATCAATTATGTTTCAACTAATGTTTTTAAAAATGATTTCGTTTCTAAGAATCCATAAATTCCAAAAAGTTGTTAACCAAATTATTCATTCTCTTCCATGCTTAAACTTTTTAGATGTGTCAAAAGAACATCAATCCACAAAATTCTCTTTGGCACAATTGTTAGATACACCGGAAAAAGTAATCCAATCTGAGACTTCTTTCCAAACCAACCTTACCGCCGGACAAGAAAATAAAAGATGATCCAAATATTTCGGAGAAGAATTACAAAACACACAAATAGGATTAGACAAGGTTGACACAATTCCTCTAAGAGAAAGGTTGTCTTTTGTCGGTAATCTATTCCAAAAACACCTCCACGCAAAAGCTTTAATTTTCAAAGGAGCCAAAGCTTTCCAAATTAGAGTCAAAGCGTGATCAAACTTATGCATCGGACCAAACAGAATATGATAAAAATCTGTTAAGCTATAAAAAGAACTTACTGAAAAAACAGAGTTGGAATCCATCTTCCATTTAATCTGGACCTTGCCAATAGATGAAAGGCGAGAACCTCACAATGAAATCCCTAAAAGAAGTCGACATATGATCATTCCATAACCGACCGACCAATACAATAGAAACAGAACTGACAGCAACAATGTTGCCCCTCACAGTCCCTTCGAAATCAATGGCAGCTTTTGATGCTTGCACCGGAACAGCGGGACTGTCTTCCGCATTAGAACCGCGGGGAATACCATAATCCCCCCATTACCAAATGTCATTGCTCTAACCGCCCATACAAACAACTGACACGTCTTTAAGATGTGAGGCCTCAATAATTCCGGAAAACTCTCCCTCAAACAATCGGAATCGGTCTAATCCACATTCCAAAAAGAAGTATTGAAACCATTACCTACTTGAAAAGGGCTATTATTAATAAAAATATCTTCATGATAGGATTTAACAATAAAAATGAAATCAAGTCACCGAACCGATTTAGAACTCCAATTTGGGAGAGAAGCGTCACTATACAACATTTGTAATTTAATATCCCCGTATCTCGCCTTCAAAATTTGGAACCATAATTCCTCTGATCCCTATAAAATTCTCCACATCCATTTATGGAGAAGAGCTAAATTGAAATCTTTAATTCTTCTAAAATTTAACCCGCCTCTATCATAAGAGAGATAAAGAAAATCTCACCTTAACCAATGAATTTTCCTTGTAACTTCCAAACCACCCCAAAGAAAACCACTTTGAATTCTAACAATATCTTTTCGGATTTTAGCCGGAGCTTTAAAGAAAGAAAGTTGAAAAATAGGAAGACTATTGAGCATCAACTTTAACAAAGTAATTCTACCTCCGAAACTCAAAAAACGAGTTTTCCAACTAGAAAGTGTTTTCTCCAATTTTGTGACCAAAGAAGTCCAAGTAGAGATTCTACGAGGATCAGAATCTACCAAAATGCCAAGAAACAAGAACTCTTTTCTTTCCGTAGAACAAGAAAGGAAAATCGTCGCCACTTCAAGAAAATACGGGGGAGACATTAATAACAACAAGCTTACTTTTATGATAATTAATTCCAAGACCCGAAACCAATTCAAAAGCTCTAAAACCTATTTGATAGCCCACATATGTCTCCAACTACCATTTCCAACCAAAAGAGTATCATCCGCGAATTGAAGCACATCAATAAAACAACTTCCATTTATATTCAAAGCGGAAAAATCACCCATCGCTATGGATTTTCTAACCAAACTCGGCAAGCCTTCCGCCACCATAACAAAAACAAAAGGCGATAAGGGATCACCTTGTCTTAACCCCCTTTCCACCGAGAATTCCTTCGACGGACTACCGTTAACCAAAACTGACATCTTGCTAGAAAAAATAGTATCTTCCATCCACTTCAACCACACACTCCCGAACCCCATTCTCTTCATCATAAATCTAAGGAAGTTCCAACTAACTTTGTCGTAAGCCTTTTCGAAATCCACTTTAAAGAGAGAACAAGATGATTTCTCCTTAGAAGCATAATCAACAACCTCATTGGCCACCAAAACTCCATCGAGCATTTGTCTCCCTGGAAAAAAAGCACTTTGACAATTAGAGATGATGAAGTGTAAAACAACCTTCACTCTAGACGCCAAAAGCTTACTCAAAGCCTTGTACAAGCATCCAACAAGGCAAATGAGTCTATAATCATCTAATCCCAAAGGATTATATTTCTTTGGAATCAAGGTTAAAAATGAGGAGACTATAGCATTTGAAAAAATAACATCTCCATGAAAATCCTTGTAAAACCTACAAAAATCATTTTTAAGAAAATACCAAAAATTCTTAATAAAAATAAATGAGTAACCATCGAGACCCAGACTTTTAGATCCATCACAACTCCATACGGTCTCCCTAATTCCCTCCTCCGAAAAATTCTCGCTCAAGAAAATTTATATCATTAACACTAAGAGAGTTTAAAGAAATACCATCCAACAAAGGCCTACTAACATCGGGTTCAACAAATTCAGAAGCAAAATTATTTTTGACCTCCTCTTTAACTTCAAAGACATACGTAAGAATCCCTCTCTCCGAATTAATGAAGCCAATATGGTTTCGTCTCCTTCTCTCCTCCATAACACAATAGAAAAATCTAGAATTTTTATCACCATCATTAATCCACTTAATTCTAGATTTTTGAATAAGAATATTCTCCTTGATACGTAAATTCAATCAAAACCGATTTAACACCTCCTTACGAGCTTCCAAGAAATTGTCCGATAAGATACCATTAGAAACATCTGCCGTTTCTTCACTCTCGTTAATCTCATTCACACACTTATCCACCTCCAAGTCAATTTTATCGAAAACCTCAACATTCCACCTCCTAAGACTACTTTTAAGAAGTCTAAACTTCTCCTTTAAAACAAAATCACCTCTACCCTCCACACTCAACGCATTCTACTCCTTCTCCACAAAAGGGATAAAATTCTTGTTGTTGAACCACTCGTTATTAACTTTAAAAGGCTTTGGCCCCCAATTAGGAAGATCTGACACCAACCAAATAAGGGAGTGGTCGGATATATCTCTAGGACCAATGAGTTGACCGATAATACCCCACCTATTAATAGTTTCCAACGATAAAAAGAAACGATCAATGCAAATTATTAAAGAATTGTTACTGCTAAACCATGAAAATTTATTTCCTTTGCAAGGAACATCCACCAAATCACCGGTAGATATAAAATCCGAAAATTTTGTCATCTCGCAAGAAAAACGACCCGATGACCTACCATTTATTTCCGAAACCTTTGCAATAGCATTGTGTCACAACGCGAAAATTAACCCGACAAAAAAACAGAAGAGTCGCCATCGATATGTTTTTTATCCCGACGAGGGAAAAGAAAGCAATTAAAGAAAACCTGAAAGGAAAAGGAAAATACGAGGTCATCGCAACCAAGTCTGAGCTCGGGAGTCGGTTACACGAAGGGAAGGTATTAACACCCCTTCGTATCTATCGTACTCGATGGGATCCACGCTCGCTACTCTGCTCAAAGGGTGTATTCATCTGAAGCTTCATCTGCTGCTAAACTGGAAAAGACTGGAAAGGAACAAGAACAAAAACGGAAAACAAAAACGAATGGGTGATAAAAAGAAATGGACTCGAGAGGGCATCTCACCCCAGCCTGATGTATCTCATCGTAACGAGAATCATAGTCCATGTAGTTCTGAACAGAACGAGATTTGGGTCGGCTAACATCGCGCTTATGCCTACGTATCTGCTAGTGAGAATCAGACCACCGTAGTTCGACTAACTAAGTATGACCACTGTCTTTTTGTGTTTTTTAAGACTTGAAATGCTTATGTCTATGCTTAGGTGTTGCAGACTCATCTGGAACGAGTGCGCTGCCGTCTTGGAAAGAGACAAGTAGAAGCAAGTTCTTACGTTATGAGTGAAGGAGATGAGAAAATAATTCCCGAAGGAAAGACGATTGAAGCTTGATTCAAGTCTTTTAAAGAAATGTTTTTGTTTGTGAATCATCTTCATGCTAAAACTTATTCATCATGATAGATACCCTACACCTCATCCCCATATGGGATGTGTGAAAATATCCCATGGCAAAGTCTCGTGGCACATGAAGAAGTTCATCCTTTATTAGGTGTTTTTTTTTTGGATTTTCTTTAAGAGGGAGAAAAGAAAGACTCAAGGGTTTAAAAGAAAAACACTAAGGGGAACTCGATCCTAAAAGTTATCATGCAATGATTGATTCTACAGTTGAGGTTTCTATCCTATTCCAACTTAATTTAAAATTAAGTTGGATTAGGCACCTAAGAGGAAAACTTGTGAACTAGGCACAAGTGAACCAGCAGATAAACCAAATATGAATGAAAACAAACTTAAGACTTAACCAAGTCTCGAGTAAAAAGAAAAGAAGAAATGAGATGAAGAAGAAGTAAGTGTGCAAGTGAAAGAAACAACAAGTATGAGAGAAGAATGCTACATGAAATGATTGAACAATGTGCAAGTAGAGCCTACTTTGAAGTAGGGCTTCAGATGCACCAGTATGCTCCTAACATGGCATAATGACTAGAATGAGGCGTGAAAGAGCTAAAATCGAGTTTCAGTGGTACCTAACGGAGAAGGTCCTTTGCCTCTTCAATACACGCAAAAGAACTCAAGAATACTTGTTAGAAGCTTCGCACAATTAAATGGATCCAACAGTCAAGCACAAGTATTAGTCATCAGGGTATTATACGAGCATCCAACATTCACACCTCCCTCCTGTAGCCAAGGTTGTTTGGTAAGGAAACACGTTTGAATTGAGCATTTGGGCCTTTGGCCTAGACAATTACTTGCCAGCACCTGCAATCCACATTCACACCTCCCTCCTGTAGCCATGAAAGCATATTGGACTTAATTTTCAAGCCCAAACAGATTACTCCATGTACACCTAGTTTCTGCGCCACCACCCCTTATCTCTCTCTCATTTTCTTATTTTCATGATTTCTTTACCTTTTTCTTTTACATTTTATTTTTCTTTAATTGTTTTCGATTCCATTTTAATTTCTACTTTTAATGCGAAAAATACTTAGAAAATAATATCTAGATTCTATGTTCTATTTGTTTTTCAGTTAATTCATATTTTGGATAAATAATCACATAGTGCATTAGTTAGAAAATAACCACTAAATTTTTAGGATTATATTCTAACTAATAACATGCCACGTGTCTCTTAGTTCTATATTAACTTTAGAAATTGAAGCTTGTTAACACTTTGATTTTCCTTAGGAGTTTTAATCTATAAATATATATGATTGGTTAATAATTGGATCTCATATTCCTGATTGATTAAGTTGATCAAAGTCTTCTTTGATCAATTAAATCCTTTGACATGTGTATGTTCCCTTTGTCTGATCAAGTGATATGAAGTTTCTTGATCACTTGATAAGGCTAGTCCCATGTGCTAGAGCTATCTTGGATCTTTCAAGACAAACAACTCAAGACTTCACATTCAAGTTAATACAAGTCAGACAAAACATTGCAGACAGATTAGAAACTAGACTATTGTTCAAGCACAACAAAGGTTCTTTTTCAATATTTGTCAACTCTGACGTGAATTGCGTGCCACAAGCCTTAAGCAACGGAGAATGATGAGATGTATTATTCTTATCCTTGTCTAGAGTACATTTGAGTACGAGGTGTAGAACCTAGTCATTCAAAGTATTCACCTTCGTTTATAGACTTTAGTGTGATTCAAGTCCAATAACTAATAAGTATTCTTCCACATAGATGTTGCAGGTAGACTGAACATCAAAACCTTGACCTTTGGAACTCCTTCCTTTTCTTTCCCTTTCTCTTTTAAGACTAAAATCATTTTTGTAAATAAAGTCAAAACACTATTTGAATTGTGTGCCATGAGGCTTAAGCAACGAATAAGAATTAAAGGGATTATTCCTATCCTTATTTTGAGTATCTTTGGATACGAGACATATGCCAAAGTTATTCAAAGTATTAGTCTTTGTTCATAGACTTTAGTGTAATTCAAATCAAGAAAATCTTCTCAAGTTTAAAATCAATCACAATTCATCAAATCCATTTTTTTCCTTAGGGCATTCAAAAACATTTTCATAAAGGACATGTTGCTTCCGTTCTACCACAATACAAACAACGATTAAGACTCCATGCGCGAGCATACAAGCAACGTTCAACTGCTAGAATACGAACGTTAATATTTTTCACTAAAAACAACCAACCAACACTTATTTTCTACACTGAACTACGAACCTCTAATTTCTCATTCACTATAAGGATACGTAGGCACATGATTGCAAGATCTTAGCGAGCACACTAATTTAAAACTTTTTTCCCTATATCGCAAGTAACATTTAGATAATAACACCATTCGTGCAAAGAACAATCAAAACGGTTCCCTTTGAGTACAACAGATGTAAGAGGTGTTAATATTTTGCCCTTGCATAGCCGACTTCTGATTCCACTCTTGGTTGTGAAGATCATTCTCTTTCATTCTTAGGGTTTTATCGATATTTTCTGTTTTGTTTTTTAATAAATAAAGTTCAGTGACGATTTTGTATTTTTCGCGTAGCAACAACGGAGATGCATCTCTAGATTAATTTTTGGCACAATAAGAATGCCTCTTCAATTTGATTTGAGAAATGGCTAAAATAGATGCCGGATATGTATCTCTGAACGCTAGAATAATCTGAACTTTATATGATAGTGTGAGAGCACACATGAAGATAGAAAGAGCAATTCATTCTTTTTATTTTATTTTATATATGTGCCTTGTTATAAAAATGTGCAGATTTCATTTTGAAGAATAATTAATTAAAAAATATAACCAATTGAATTTAGAAGAAAAATATTTATTATAAAAACTATAAAAATATTATTAAACACAAAATATTATTTAAATAAAAATATTGATGAAATTGTATAAATTCTCTCTAAATTAAGAATGTATTTTAAAATTACTCTCTTTATAAATTTTAACTTAAGTGATATAATCTACTCACTCGTTCTAAATTATAAGACTACGTTTTTTGACATTTCACACAAATTAAAATATTTAATTATTATTTTATAAGAAAGACAAATTATATTTGATTTTACAGTAATATTCCTCATGATTACATATGAGAGACAAATTAAAAGATTTATAATTTGAGAAATTTAATTATCATTAATATTGCATTTTTCAATATAAAACGATTTATAATTTGATACATTATTTTAAAAAATGATTTAAAATTTGGGACAGAGATAATATATTGAACACAATATCTTAAGATCGAATCCTAATATCGATAATAGTATGATTTTTTAGTAGTTATTAGTGTGTGTTTAAATAATAATAAAAAAATCTCTCAAATAAAAAAGTGACCTCAAATAATTTTATCCTAAAAGTTGTGAATCGATAAAAGATAATTGTTTGATTTTTTATATAGAAACTTAGTATCTTTTGTTGGGAGATTAATTCCTCAATCGAAAATAATCATAATAGATGGTAAAACTTTCTTTCAAAAGATTTAACATTTAACAATGAGTGTTGTACATTAATCTCTCAAGTCGAAAAGAATAACAATAAACAGCAAAACTCTTTGTTAAAAGATTTAAAGATTAATGAAGTTTTTGATCCTCATAAAAATTTTAATTTTTGGTCTCTTCTACCCATTAACAATAGGCTTAACAACTTAGAAATGTAATTAGCAATGGTTTTAACGATGATTTTTTATTTAACGACAGTTTTAGCAATAATTTTGATGGGAGAGACTAGAAATTAAAATAAAAATTTTTATGAGGATCATTTTTTAAAAATAACTATTGAACCGACTAAAAGTAAAATTGAGATATTAAGAGATAAAAAAACTTTTGTTAACCCAAGTTTTAATATTATGAACAAAACTGTGTTTGAATCCAAAAATGATTACATGCATAACAACTTCAATAATTAAACCACTCTATATTCCTTTTGAAAGGTCTTGAAAGCCATCAAAGTTGATGAGCACCACTCACCAACCACTTTATCTTTTTGCTTTGTCCAAGTCCATTCCTACTACTTCTAGATTCAAACAAACACAACCAAAACAGCAAGTGCCTCTTTTTATATTTCAACACTTTACCTACTTCACATTCCATTTATCTAACTACATAGTCACAATCACAATCACACTCTGATTCCTGTGTTGAAAATGTGTCCTCTCAGACTCATTCTCGTACTCTTGTCTGCTACTCTTGCTGCCTTTTTTGTCCTCAGAAACCTTAGATCTCAACCTCAAACAGAGCCTCAACTCACTCAGTTGGAAAAAGAATATGAAGATGAACCTATCTTAAATGCAACTTCTAACTCCAAGGTTTGTTTCTTTTTCCCTCTATTCAGCCCTTTTACTTTTTGTTACATCATGGTTTGGTTTTGTTGTTCATAATAGGTTAAGGTTGCATTGGAATCTGGGTTTTGGACATTTGTTGACATGGCTTCTGGTCGTTATCTTTGGAGGCAGTTGGTTCAATCCTCTTCAAAGGAATAATTCATCAACATGTTGTTCTATATGAATGTTGCATCTCATAACTGTAATAATACTCTTTGATGTATAAACATTTGGTATGGAATATTATAGTTTATAGATACAGTTTGCTTATTGTCCCTTTTGCTATGTTTTTCTTATTGTTTTCATATGCTACATCCCACCTGTGTTATATTGGGATAGATTATTGGGAAACAAATTAGATTTCAATTACTAAATGTAAGTGAAATTAACATTAGTGACTGGTTAATTTATTAAAACAATGTAATAACCGTCTGAAAAAAATACTATCTTAGTGATAAAATATTTTTGATAAGTATTTCAAGCACTCTCAAATGTCTTAGAGTTGAAACACTGAAATACTCAGGATAATTCAATCTATATTCGAGTTTGCATAAGATCGGTGAAAACTCGAATGTATGAAAGATGAATCTGGAATTTTGTGTGAAGAGGATAGGTTTTTTGTATTGTATTTTTCAAAATCCGGAATACTCATTTTTTAGGTCAAAGTAGTTGTATTTCACAAGGTTGTGACTCATGATGAAACAAACACTTTCAATAACACTTTTACCAAATGTTTCTTTGTTCTGCCTACAACAATAATTTTTTACCAAATGTTGTATTATTTCTCCTACAACGATACTTTTACAAAATATTGAACTATTTCGCCCACAACAATACTTTTACCAAATGTTGCACTATTTCACTTACAATAACAATTTTCAATGGCGGTACTGCTTCACATTCTGCTGCACTTCGTGAAGTGTTGCATATTTCTGAATTCAAAATACAAATTGCCTACTGTGACACTTCACCTATTTCTTAATTAGAAAATTAACCTTCACTTGTTTAATTTCTTGTCATTTTAGAATACACTCGAGATTATTATTCGTTAATATTTTACAAGAATCTCCCACTTGTTCTAATAATGACAAAACTAATTCCATAAAAGAGAAACAATGAATTTAAATACAATTAAATATCTTTCAATTTGAACTTAACCTTAGTATGGAATGTTAGGCAATTATGCTTCGAACTATTATCCCTTGTGATTATACCGGCGTTACCTTACATACATTCTCTAATGGTTCTTCACCTACATCTCTCGCATAACAATATTCATGGCCATGTGTTTTTCGTGTTTTCGTGAATTCTTCATGAGAGAAACTCTGACTCTCAATTTGAGACGACACCATCTTGAAATTCATAAATGTGAAGTTTGTAACACCCTTTTTAGTCCACAACGTAATAATACGAAATTATTCAATAAAAATCAGTTTTTAACATAAAGGGTATCACATTTCATCAAAACATCAATAAAACTCATTTATGTGTCTTGTCCCATAACACGTGTTACAACATGCATCATAATTAAAACCAACATCATTATCACGCAGCGGGTCATTCTTTAACAACGTATTCAACATAGTATAAAAATTCGATTGTTAATTCAAAACATCATCAACCCAAAACAAAACAAACAAAAACCAACAATTCTCTAGTGTTTCCGATGTTACATGACACAGAGTAGGACACCACCCTAAACTCTAAAACGACAAAAAACACATACTCCAAGCTACGTCCAAGCACCAAGCTATTCTTAAGTATCTGTAGAATGACATGATAAACCATCACCAAAGGCAGACATGGTGAGTAAATTCACATTCAATATAAATAATATAAAGAAGGAATTACAACTCAACATGCATCAATAGATCAATTACATCAAGTCTCACCCACGTACAACAAAATCAATCACATCATCACATAAAAGACAAATGCAATCATGCTATGCCACCAAAAATAAAATGCAATCCTCATAATATGCATGTGGTACTGAAACATCATCATGGATGGACACTGGGCCATCAACCCTCCACAAGGGAGCATACCATAAGCAACCTATCACTTCAATCCACACAATGGGATTGAAGCTACCAACAGACCGAAGTCATAACATAATTATGCCATGAATGCAAGACACAATACAATCATACATCATCAAAACCCATCAACTATTGCATCTGCATTCATCATAAGTCCTCATACATCATTCACACTTCTGATACTTTGCCTACTCATATCATCTAATACAACATATCATCATAATACAATATAATCATCTAAACATCATTTTCATCACAAATTCTTACACATTTAGCATATTATAGCATGGCAAGAATGTACAACAACATCATAGCAACTTAAGACAACAAAATAAATCACTACAAATCATTTGGAAAAAGAAAACGTTTTTCAAAAGATTCTAGGTCTCGCTAAGCGGGCAGTGAGCTCTCTAAGAGACCTGGTCTCGGGTTGCGGGATTCTCATAATTTCATTTGCTCGCTAAGCGAGACGGTGATTTTTGACAAAAACCCTGTGATTTCAACACGACTCAATTATGATAAAATTAATCCAAAACCATCATTTAATAATAGAAAAATACATAATTCATTCCTATAACCTACTATTATTATATATTCATCAACTACAACATATAACAACAACAATTTATCAAACTCTTCCCACAATCCTCATAACCCTAAGATTTCCCTCAAAACCCCCTTTCTCATAGGACCTACCTCTACATTATACACATTGAATAGAAAATTACTCTCCATACCTTAGTCAATTGAACTCTTCGATCACCTATTGAAGAATCTCAAACCTTAACCTCCTTATTCTTCAGAGCAACTTCTCTCAATCTTCACAAAATACGCGTTATGAGAAAACTATCCCTATTCCCTTCTCATTACTTTCTCAAAAGACACAATTACCCCTAAGACCTCCAACTCTTCTTATTTTATTTTAATAATAATATTTAAATAATAAACATAATTATTCTGATATCAGTATTTAAATAAAACAATTTCATTCACCACAACACCACAAAATACCACACAATACCACAAAATTGCCAAATTATCATAATAATTAAATAAATAATTAAATTATGAAATCGGGGCGTTACAACTCTCCCTCACTTTAGGAATTTTCGTCCTAAAAAATGTGTCTGAAACAAAGAGAGTCGGATACGACTCCTTCATCTGATCTTCATGTTCCCAAGTTCAACTTTCACCTGCTGGTCCACCCCACAATACCTTTACCAAGGCAATCATTTTTCCTCGTAAATGCTTAATTTCTCGGCGATCTATCTGCAATGTAATGCCTCAACTGTCAGGTTATCTCTTACATGTACGTCATGTATCTGAATCACATACGATGGATCACACACATACTTCCTCAAATGCGACATATGAAACACATCATGCAAATTTGCAAGCGACGATGGTAATGCAATCTGATATGCTACCTCTTTGATCCTTTGCGAAATCTGATACGGACCAACAAAATATGGAATGAGCTTTTTCTAGACTTCAAAGCTCGTCTGACACCAGTCACCGGAGTAACTCTCAAGAAAACATGATCTCCCTTTTGAAACTCAAAAGCTTTTCTCCTCTTATTATGATAACTCTTCTGTCGACTCTGAGAAGCCTTCATCCTTTCTTGTATCATCTTAATCTTCCCAGTCGTCTCCTGCACAATCTCAGGTCCAAGTACTGCCTCCTGATTCATACCAACACAAGGGAGTCTGAAATCGTCTACCATACAATGCTTCATACAGTGCCATTCCAATACTAGCATGATAACTATTATTGTAGGTAAACTCAATCAACGGAAAATGGTTATCCCAAGATCCAACACACAAGCTCTCAATAAATCCTCTAAAGATTGGATAGTCCTCTCTGTCTGACAATCTGTTTGTGGATAATAAGCAGAGTTCATCCTCAACTTAGTACCTAGGGAATCTTTATCTATAAATTCTTCCAAAACATCGACATAAATTGTAGATCTCTATATGATACGATACTCGACGGTATCCCATGCAACTTGAAAATTTCTTCAATAAACAACTCGACTAGCTTCTACATAGACTGATTAATCTTCATTGGCAAGAAATGGGCCGACTTAGTCAATCTATCCGTAATCACTCAAATTGAATCATTTCCCTTAGCAGTCTTCGGCAAACCCATCACAAAATCCATGGAAATGCTATCTCACTTCCATTCTGGAATATTCAACGACTGCATCATACCTAACGGTTTTTGATGTTCAATCTTCGACTTTTGGCAAGTCAAACATGCATACAAAATTTCCACAACATCCTTCATCATACCTGGACACCAAAACAATTTCTAAAAATCATAGAACATCTTCGTAGCACCAGGATTGATACTTGATCTACTTCGATGCCCTTCTTCCAAAATACTTTTCTTGATTTCTGGAACATCTAGAATACACACTCTATCTCAGATTCTCATCACACCATTCTCATCAATTCGGAATTCGCCTCCTTACCTTGGTTAATCAAATTCAAATGATCAACCAACTTCAAATCAGATTGTTGTCCTTCTCAGATCCTTTCCACGATTTCACTGGTCAACTTCAGCATTCCTAACTTCACACTATCAGAAGTAGTCTCACATAACAAACTCATGTCTCTGAACTGTTCAATCATTTCAATTTCTTTTACCATAAGCATCAACATATGCAATGTCTTCCTACTCAAAGCATCTGCACCACATTTGCCTTACCAAGATGGTAATTCAAGTCAAAATCAAAATCTTTCAACAATTCCAACCACATTCTCTGCCTCATATTCAGTTCCTTCCGACCAAACAAATACTTTAAACTCTTATGATCACTGAACACTTCAAATTTCGAACCAAAGAGATAATGTCTCCAAATCTTCAACACAAACACCACAATTGCCAACTCTAAATCACGTGTGGGACAATTTTGTTCATGAACTCTCAATTGCCTAGAAACATAAGGAACCACGTGACCATTCTGCATAAAAACTCCTCCAAGTGCCATCTTCGACGCATCACAATACACTACAAACGAATCATTCAAATTAGGCAAAATCAACACTAGAGCAATTGTCAATTTCTTCTTCAAATCTACAAACCTCTTTTCACACGCAACATCCCACACATAAGTTTGACTCTTTCAAGTCAATTGAGTCAAAGCTTGACTCTTCATTAAGAGTTTGAAAAACTCAACCATCAATATGTAATACTCAACATTGTCACCATATATTGCACAAACATCCAAATCATTGACTTGTTATTACCCATTGAATCTTAGGTTAAGGTTTGTTAACTTCCGATTGGGTTGCTACCGTTGTCGCAACCCTTATTCAAGGAGTTTCACTCTCATACCTCTCAAGGTAGTCTTTACTAAATCTTTGGTCAGTGGTTTAGTAAATAGCTCAAGCAAATTATAACTTGATCTTATATACGTGAATGAAATGATTACACCCTTAATAAACTTTCTCACGAAAGAATGTCTAAGTCCTACTTGCCTAGACGTTTTGTTATACACCTTTTTGTATCCTCTAGGTAAAGTGGCGTTACTACCGCAATGTATCAACACCTTTGAACATTGTATTTAGCCAATGAAACTTCCAACACAAGGTCCATCAACCATTCAGCTTTTTCACCAGCGGAAGTAAGAGTTTTGAACTCTGATTCTATGATTGAGAGAATGATCCATGTAAGATAATGGAAACTAATTATGACTAATTACAACAAAATATTCTAATCTATCACACCCCCGCAATCGAAGCGGGAGGTTCATAGACGCTTAGACTGGTAGGAAAATCATTAAAGAGAATGCGTGGAAGTCCTTTGGTGAAGATGTATGTGATCTGATGTCTTGGGGGAGCATGAAGGACACGAGCCTGACCACGAGCTACATTTTCCCTAACAAAATGAATGTCCATCTCAATATGCTTAGTACGTTGATACTGCACAGGGATACTAGATAGATATATGGCACTAACATTGTCATAATACACCAAAGTGGCATGAGGAATAGGAAAATGGAGTTCCAGGAGAAGATTGTGAATCCAACACGATTTGGAGACAACATTTGCAACCCCCCTATATTCAACTTCAGCACTGGAACGGGAGAGAGTTGGTTGCCTTTTGGAAGACCAAGAAATAAGGTTGTCACCTAGAAAAAAATAGTAACCAGGTGTAGAATGTCTGGTGTTAGGACATCCACCCCAATCAGCGTCAGTGTAGGATATAAGCTTTGTAATGGGAGATGGGGATAAATGTAGTCCAAAATGTAAGGTGCCCTGAACATAGCGCAAAATGCGCTTAAGAGCAAGCATCTATTTTGTGCAAGGGGCATGCATGTAAAGACAAACTTGCTGAACAACATATGATATGTCAGGTCAAGTGAATGTGAGGTACTGTAGAGCCCCTGCAAGACTCCGATGCAAGGAGGGATCCTCATAAGAAATGTCAGAGGAGGTGTTGAGTTTCTGCTTGGTGTCAACAGGACTGGCTAATGGTTTACAGGACGCCATGACATCACGTTCAATGATCTTTGAAGCATAAGTTCTTTGACTGAGAAATATGCCATCAGGATGACTAGATATTGCAATACCCAAAAAGTAACTCAGAGGGCCCAAATCCTTCATTGCAAACTCAAATGCTAAGAGTGACATAAGTTATTTGCAAAGGACCTGAGTGGAGGTGATGAGGATGATGTCATCTACATACAAAGTTAATACAAGCATATCACACATTATTTAAATAGTTACTTAATTCATTATTTCTTCAACAAAATCAACAGTCTCAAAATATGTATTATCATTTCTGGGTTCAATCTTATTAAAATTCACTTTTTTTCCTTTTCTTCTACAAAAGCCATTTGTCTTTTACACAAATGTTCTGGTGTTCTACACACCTTAGACCAATGATCTTTCTTTCCGCATTTGTAGCATACATCCTCATAATTTCTTGAGGGACCTTCTTGGATATACTTGCCCTTTCCTTGAAAATTCCATTTTGGTCATATATTGGAGATCTATAATTATTCATATGACCTCGTCCACGTCCTCTACCATGAAAGTGATTTCGAATGTGGAAAAGGTTTCGACCATGATATCTTCTTGGATTGTGACCATCAAAATGAGCACGACCATTACTACCATCAAAACGAACATGACCACCACATATCTTAAGACCATTAGAGTCACCACGCCCACGATTAAAGATTGTGGCGTTATTTTCAGGTTATGTTATTGTTCATGTGGGTCGTGTCTGATGATTTTTTTTATAAGGAGCTCGTTATTTTGTTCTGCCACCAGAAGAGCTGCAACTAAATTAGAATATTTAGTGAATTCCATCATTCTATATTGTTGTTGCAATAATACTTGGGATGCATGGAAAGTTGAAAAAGTTTTTTCCAACTTTTCTTTTTCAGTTATAATTGTGCCACAAAATTCAAGTTGTATTATAGTTTGGTGCATAACAGAGTTATATGCAATGACACTTTTATAATCTTGGAACCTTAACTTGTTCCACTAATCCATTAATGAGGATAATAAGATTTTCTTCTGATGTCCATATCTTGCTTTAATTCTATCCTATAAAATCTTGGAATCTTTAGCATTTGAATATTTTTTTTGCAATCCATCATCAAGATGATGCTTGATTATTTTGTTCACTTTTGAATTTTTCTTTTTCGTTTCATTTGAGTCGTCTGTTGATTTTTTCAGAATGGTCTCCTTCAAGTATTTTTGTTAAGTCTCTCACATGTAAGCTATTCGATCAAATTGTTATTCCATGTTATGAAGTTGTCCCCAGTTATGCTTAGGATTTTGAATTGATGCTTAAGATTTGACATGATTATATCTATAATTCAGATAAACATAATCAAAATATAATACATAAACAATATATATTTATATATAAATAACAACGATTACAAAAAAAAAATCATGATCATGATTTATTCAAAAACATACTAATAAAATCAAGCTAAGACTAGTAATGATAAAACAATAAGTATCATTAATGCTATGTAATCATTGTCGAGTTCTTCATGCTTGATGATACAAATAAAGAATACAATAATGACAAGTAGAGGTGTTCAAAACCAAACCAACCCAATAGAAAACCGCAAACCAAACCAAACCAAACCGAAACCGCAAAAAAACCGCACTTGGTTCGGATGTATTTGGACCATTATTTAACAAAATCGCGCGGTTCGGTTCGGTTTGTGGTTTGTATTTTGCAAACCAAACTAAACCAAACCAAACCGCATTATGTTACAACACAACCTTCGCTTATCCCACATCCAACCCAAAACTTAAATCTATTATGCCTTAACCATACAAATATTCTCTTAGTCACACTTAGGGTTTTAGTTTCAACATTCTCAAATCTCTTCGAGTAGTATCGTACATTCTTCTCATCATATTTGCTATGTACATCTCATCTCTTCTACTCTAATCTCTCTTATCTTATGTTCTTTCTTTTTCATATTCATCTTCTCCTTTTTTATATTATTGTTTTCTCATCCAATTACGTTTTTATCGCACCTTTCTTCTATAATATCGCATATCTTATGATCTTTCTTTTTCATCTTCTCTAATCTTTCCTATCCTCCATTTTTTCTTTTTATTGTAATATTTTTTATATTGATTTATACTACTATTTATGTTTTTTATTCCACTCTGATCTAATCTTATTTTTGTATATTGAATGAGAATTTATTGTCTAAATATGATGAGTTTTGTTGCTATTTGATTATGTATGAATGACTAAATACAAAATTATGTTGTTCTCTATAGGTGTAGGTATGACTCAATAAAAATATTATAAAAAACCGAATCAACCGAACCAATCCAAACCGCATTAGTTTGGTTTGGTTCGGTTCGGTTTTATTTCTTAAAGTAAACCGAACCAAACCAAACCGCATGCTTTTTTCTCTTGCGGTTCGGATGATTTTTTTGGGTAAAAACCGCCCAAACCGCACCGCGAACACCCCTAATGACAAGTAGAGTGATGAACAAAAGAAAAAAATTTAGCCATTTAAAAAATATAGATGAATATTTGAGAATGATGTAAAATTTATGAAAGAAGTTGAACTATATATAGATAAATTTGTAAAATGATCGTTAATGTTACCGTTAGTGGAAAAAAAAAGAAAAAAAAGATAAATATCATCAAAACCAAATTAAAGTGTGTTAAAAATTCAACTAGCTATTATAAGGGTTTAGAGATAATTATAAGATAACATATGAGATTTTAGACTTCCACTAAATATAAAATTTAATAACTGAAAATAAAAATTAGTAACATGTGGAATTTTAAACCTCCACTAAATTTAAAAGATAGTAACTGAAAATAAAAGTTAGTGACAACATGTGGAGTTTTAAACTTCCACTAAATATAAAAATTAGTAACAACATATGATTGTTTTTAAACCTCCACTAAATATAAAAGTTAGTAACATCAAATGGTGATTTTAAAATATCCACTAAATATAAAAGTTAGTAACAACAAATGGTAATTTTTAAACCTCCACTAAATATAATAATTAATCTTATTTTTTAATATATATTTCAACTTTATAATAATAGTATGTAGATAAATGTATCATATAATAATATTATAACAATGATCAAATTGTTTGTTTTGCGGGGTGAGGTAAGTGACATATTGATTTTTCTTATCTTTGGAGGTAGCTGGTCCATTTCTCTCGAAGTTGTTCATTTTTATTTTTATTTTTAGGAGTCTTCAAATTAATAGATAAGTGAATCAAACTCAACATACAAACCAAAACAAATATTTTCATGTTCTGGCATGACTTCGGTACTGATAGGACTGGTTGTTTGTTAACCATCAAACTCAACATACAAACCAAAACAAATATTTCCAAAGCCAAATTTAAACACAAAATTATGCTACAATAAGGTTATGTCAAATTTTGAACACATGAAAAGATATGCAGAAACAGCGTAATTTCGAAGGAAAAAAAAACTAGTATCTGTAATGTACAAAATGAAGATATTACTACTGTGATCGTTGCTGTCGTTGCTGCTGCTGCTGCTACTGCTCCGACTCTTGTGATTGTTCTTGTATTTCACTTTGCCAAACCCAAACAATATCTTGAAGAGCAGGCCTAATTTTCTCATTCAATATTTTCTGATATTCCAATGTATCTCCATTTGATTTCTTCACTTCAATCAAATGGAAAAATGGAGTAATCTCAAATATCTCAGCATCAATAGACAAAAGCCCTTTTCTACCTTCATCAACTCCCTCTAGTTTCAACAAACCAGCAGCCCTTTTCTTTATTTTCATCTTCAGTCTCTTAGCAATCTCTTCCAGCCTAGAAATGATAACCGACGCGGGTTGCCTTGAAGTAAACCTCGCTTCCCTTTTCTTAAAACTATCTTCAAAGAATCCACCTAGATTAAAACCATTCGAAAGAGAGATGATGTCAAACGCATTTATACTCATCGGTACAACTGACTCTTGCTTTTCAATTTCATCAGTCACATGTGTCTGTGTCGTGTCTGGTGACATGCCTTCAATCAGAAGTGTCGATGCTGCACAATTTGTACCCAAAGAGATACTCTTGTTTTCCTCTTCATGTTGTTTCGGTTTACCATTCGGTCCATACTTAAACCAAGAACACCTTTTAATCTTATCAATAGAAATCCTAGTGCTCGGATTCGGATCCAACATCTTACACAAAAGCTTCTTAACGTTTTTCGCAAACCAATTAGGACATCTAAACTCGGCGTTACTTATCTTCCTATACATCTCCATCAAATTCGAGTCATTGAAAGGCACATAACCAGCAAGTAACACAAAGAGAACAACTCCACAAGACCAAATATCGGCTTTCGCACCATCATAACCCTTCCTTTTGATGACTTCAGGAGCTACATAAGCCGGCGTTCCACAAGTCGTATGCAACAAACCATCTTGCCTTTTGGATTCAGCAAAAGCACTTAAACCAAAATCCGATACCTTTAAGTCTTCATTCTCATCTAACAAAATGTTTTCCGGCTTTATGTCTCTATGATATACACCTCTACTATGACAGAAATCAACTGCACTAACTAATTGCTTGAAATACTTGTGTGCAGTTTCTTCTTTGAGCTTTCCTTTTGCTACTTTCTTGAACAATTCACCGCCTCTCGCGTATTCCAAAACAAAGTAAATCTTACTCTTTGTAGCCATGACCTCGAAAAGCTGTATAACATTCGGATGTTTTACTAGACTCATAATCGATATCTCCCGTTTTATACAATCAGCTTGGTCATTTTTTATAACCTTGTCTTTGTCGATCATTTTAAGAGCTACGGTTTGGTTAGTTATTATACTCCTTCCATAGTAAACTTTTCCGAAAGTTCCTTGGCCTAGTAATCTTCCTAACTCGTATCTTTGCATCAACACTTTCGATGTATCATCCATATCGGACCTTAAATTTAAGAGCTTAACAAAAAAAGCACTTTCCTCAGCTAGTCAAAATTTCTCAAATGCGAAAAAGGTGATTCTTGTAAGGGACACCGAGGTTCAGGATACGAAGCCACATAAGCATTAACTAACATTTTGATTATTCAAAAACAAAAAACCTGTGTGCCAATGCATCAAAGATAGAAGCTTATGATTCTCAGTTTCTCACTTCTCAGAGACATACACAGAACACATCCTCTACAATGTAGAATTATACTGAAGCTTTTAGAAGTCAATTTTCCTTGGCTTATTTGAATTCTGAAAACCATAAACAAAACAAAACAAACATTAGTACTCAAATCAATATTAGTTTTATTCGATAACTATACATGTTTTAGGCCACCCGTAAGTCCCGCGGAAAAGGCCTAATAATAAATGCTATCGAAAAAGACGCGATCCAAACCTCCATCACATCTCCGATCACATCTCTCACCGGTGGATCTAATAGAATGTCATCCCACATAAGGCAAGTCTACTCACTCACCTATGAAGTAGGGACATGTCGAAAATGATCCCGATCCCAACCCCGATACAAACGTAATCAGAGTGCCAGTGTAGATGTCCAACACAGACATAGATACACTTTTTTCCAAATGTGTCGGTGCTACATAGTCACTCACTGACTTGGGCGGTGTTGGAGTGGAGTGTTAATCTTGCATGTCCACACCCTACACCGGAAATCCGATCGACCACGCCTGTACTCTATTTCCTCAATTCGCCACCTATCTCTAGTTCTCAAACTGAACAATATATAAGAACTTGCAGATTATCATGTATAAATAACACTATGAAACTGCAGAAAGAAATTCAAAAATAAAAATCTTGCTAACTAGTGGTGAACTTAGAGCACCATAACGTGTGCAACCTAATAGTGAAAGTTTCTGTCAAAGTGTAATCTTCTCAAGGTCTCAGGTTCTAATCCTACCTTATAATTGCTTAAAAAAACTACAATAAATTCTTATAGCAAGAACAAGAATCTGGTTTTATACACTAGATGGAATCAGCTACATAGATCAATAAATTCATACACTGAACTCATCACAAAAACTAGAACTAAATCAAAACAGTACCAATTATCCATAATCAAACACAAAAAAATAATTCAGAATTTAAAATTAATAAATAATGGAAAAAAAAAACTGGAACTAACCTTGAGAATCGAGAAGATGAACGTACTACCATAGAGAGAACAAGATGAAGTAAAGTTCGATATTCATATTTTAAATTCAAACTTTAGTGAAATGAAAATAAATATAAAGATTATATATTAGCATTCATAATTTAAAGCGTTTCAATATCATCATGAGTTCATCACAAAAGGCAAGTTGAAAACAACCAAACATTTCAATCTAATATTAATGCGTGAGTGCAGCTCATGGTAATGATGGTGAGGGGCATATTCATAATCTTGCCACGTGGCGTTTTGTAGCTTTGTAAGAGATGGTACCAGAAAGGACCACTGTAAGACACGGTTTAAGCATGCACCGTCATGCTCGCACGTGTGAGTGTAATACACGTGGCATTGTTTATCAGATTCTCACGTGTTACCGTTGGGTTGAGAAGTTCGGTTTGGTTAACAGGTTTTTTTTGGATTGGACTGGTTGGATGTGACTGGACGCTGAGTTAGTGCTCATCCAGAATAAAAATAAAAATAAATTATTAAAATTAAAAAATTAAAGAGAAAGTGTGATAGTAGTTTTTTTAGTTGAAAATTGAATGTTTTTGTAGTTGTTTTGAGTGAAATAAATTTGAAAAATGAATTATACAACATATTAATGTTGCTAGAATACCTTTTTTGTTATGATTTCTTTTTCTAATTTTGAACTTTAAACTTTTCTTTTATTAGGTTCATTCAGTTATGGATGAATCAATTTTTGATGTGAGTTTCATTATAAATATTCTTTCCTTTCTCGTTAAGTTACAAACCGAGACCGCTAAAGAGAAAAATACAAACCAGGAGTATTTTATATTAAATTATTCTACTTCATAAATTTTATTCGAAAATACGTGCATTCATATGGATTCTGATTGGACCGCAAATACGTTACTATTTAGGTCATAAAATATTTTTAAAAAAATCAAAAATAGAAAAATTTAAATTTAAATTTTAAAAATAAAATTAAAATGATACATCCAATAAAAAAACAATCGTATTAAAAATAATTTTAAAATAAAATTATTTAATCTAAAATAGTACTCCCTCCATCCTAAAATGAGTGACTCATTTGAAATAATTTAATGTCCCAAAATGAATGACTCATTTTAATTTTCAATGTATATTTTTCAATTTTACTCTCAAATTAATATTATTTTTGTCATTACCAATAGGGGTGGCAAAACAGGCCGCCCGCCCCGCCTAAAGCCCGCCAAAAAATAGCGGGGCGGGCATGTCCGCCAAGTTGAAATGGGTATAAAAGTCTAGCCTGCCCCGCCAAGGTGGCGGGTTGGGGGGCGGCGGGCTTGCCCGCCTTATTTTTTTAATTATTTTTTCTATTTTTTTAAATAAATTAAAAGATTCTTCTTTCTACATTTCAATAAAAATACATCAAACCAACATTTAAAAAGCATAATTTTTATTAGCCTAAAACATCAACTTTTAGTGATATAATACTCTTATCATATATAATATCACATTTAGTATTTTATATGATCTAAATTCAAATTTCGATCACACTTTTGTCATTTTTCATTAGAAAAATTCAAATACTTGTCCAACAATAAAGAAAGAGAAAGTAGATTAGTCCTAATAATCTAATAACAACTTATGTACATATCACAAACTATTTTCATAGGCTCTTCCAAATACTTAAATAGTGTTATTATATAGGTGTGGCGAGCTTTGGCGGGCGGCGGGTTTTGGCGGGGCGGGCTTTGGCGGGTGGCGGGATTTAGCGGGGCGGGTTTTAGTGGGTGGCGGGTCTAAAATCCCAACCCAACCCGCCACTTTTTGGCGGGTGTGCGGGCCGGCCCGGCGGGCCACGACCCGTTTTGCCACCCCTAATTACCAATACAAGATAAAGGTACTTTAATAAAAATATCACTATTTTTCCTTTATTTATTCTTTCTTTAAACTGTGTGGAAAAAATCAACTAAATCACTCATTGTGTGACAGAGAGAATAGTGTCTCATCAAATGTACGATGAAAAATAAAGTTATTTAAACAACAAAACTAAGAAACAATACAATTGTCAATATTCATCCAAGATAAATATAGTGCCTAATCAGATGTATGATGAGACTTTTGGGAAGATATTAAAGGAGATTTTATGAGGATGATGTTTGAATTTCACACTCACGGTCGATTTGTAAAAAGGTGCGAACATCGCTTTCATAGTCCTCATTCCAAAGAAAAAGAACGCAACAAAGATTTCAGAATTCATACAAATATCTTTAGTAGGATGCATTTACAAAGTTATCTCCAAAGTATTAGCGAATAGATTGAAAAAAGTGATGAATAAAATAATTTATGAGTCTCAAACAACATTTATAGCAAACAGACAGATCACAGATGGGGTGTTTGTTGCGAATGAAATAGTGGATGAAACAAGGATAAAGAAGAAAGAAGCAATCCTTTTTAAAGTAGACTTTGAAAAGGCTTTCGATTCGGTGGACTGGAATTTTTTTGAATATGTGATGGTCAAAATGAGCTTCCAAGAGAAATAGATAAATTGGATCTTAGCATGTTTAAGTTCTTCATCTATCTTGGTGTTAATCAATGGAAGTCCTACAAAAAAATTCAAGATGGACAGATGTCGCTCCTAAAGATTTGCATCCCGGTACAAGCGCGAACGGTCGGCGAAAGGAGAAAATGAAATGAACTGAAAAGAGTCGCCAGCTAGGCATTTTTATCCCGAAGGAAAGGTAATGTTGCATAAACCTAGAAAGATAATGGATAAGACGATCGCGAACCGGAGAAACTGAGAAAGGGGGTTGGTTACAACCTGGGAAGGTATTAGCACCCAGATTGTCCGCCGTACTCGACGGGATCCACGCTTGAAAGCTTGTGTTTAAAGGGGTAGTGTCAGTGTTATTTTGTGTGCAAAAGCTGGAAAAGAATGAAAGTGTCAGTGCAAAAGAAATGTGAAGTGAAATAAAAGAGTGTCAGTGTAAGAAAAGAGTGCAAAGCTCAAGATAATGAGGCTTAAAGAATAATGCTGGAGGAGGGGGAATATACAGAGACTTTTGTTCGATAACAATTGAGTTATGCCTACGTATCCTCTCGTGCAATGAGGAAGTCAGAACACCGTAATTCGACTCAAAGAGACTGAAAGATAAATTGACTGTGAACTGCTTGCCTGCCTATGCTCAAATGTATGACTTGTCTGGCTCAGGTGCAAACTGTCTTGCATTAGACAGAAGAAGCAAGTTCTCGTTTGTGAGTGACTGAGGTGAGAAAAGAATCCCGAAGGAGACGATTATTGTTTGTTTTTGATGTTTTCAATCTTTTATTGCCTTTTTGTGTTTGTCATAAGAAAATGGGCTTAAGCCTAAACCAAGGGTTAGTAAACTCATCACATCCTCCCTCTGATTAGGGGTAATGAGAATACCTTAAGTATGAAGTAAACACCTCACACTTAATCACCATGATGTAGGATTAAGATCATTAACCTACTTGCATTTATTTAGATGTTTTTGGTGTTTTTGTTTAGTGTTAAGTAATGAGTTTAAGCCATAATCAAGGATTTAATGGACCCATTACACCATCCTAATAGAAGGATAATAGATGAGAACATTTAAGCTGAGAAAGGCTCCTCAACTTAATCCATGATTAGGGATTAACCTCATGACAAAAAAAAGCCTTTATTGAAGTGGATTTTAGTTAATGGTGAGATTAATAAGTGAATTTTATGGTTTGTAAGACAACTTGAGGGGGACTTGTCCATTAACACTAGGGTTAGTCCTTCTTAACCAATTAAGGAAGAATTAAAACCCTAATACAAGACCCAAGTTACAAGCTTGATGTCTTAGTGATTATTAGATGGATTGATTAAAGGATTTAAACACATTAAGTGTTTAACACTTAGGATTTAAGTTATACACTCCATCCTAAGAGAAGGATGCAGGCATAACCTTAATCACAAAGCCTTAAAACCTTTAAGGTTTAGTCCCTGATTAAGAGGTGAGAAGAGAAGACACCAAAGATGACACAAAGGTAAAACTAATGGGGTACTAATCAAAACCTAATTGTGATCATGCTTGGGTATTCCTAGGGTTTATGAGGCTTGCAAGAAATCTTCAAGAAGAACCACCAAGGAAGAAGCAAAGAAAGGAGGAGAAGCAGAAGAGACAAGTCAACTTACTTCACTTAAGAAGATAAGTTGCTTGAAGAAAGAAAGTGAGGAAGGAACATGAATGAGCAAGCTCACTCTAATACAAATACAAAATTCAGCAATGAATGCATAAGATAGATGAGAAGAGATTATGAGAAGTGAAGGCAAATTCACTTCTCAAAGTAACTTACCACCTGAAAAGTTAGCAAAAGGAAATGAAATGAAATGGAAATGAAATGAAATGCAAAGATGCAAACCAAAACCAGAAGCATATTTATGATGCAAATGATGCTAATAGATGATGCAAATGTATGTCAAGAGATGTGAATGATCATACAAGTGATGAGAATGCAAATGAAGCATGAAAAGAGCATGAAAGTTCATGAATGCATATGAAATGAAATGGATACATAACATGGCAAATGGATGATGCAATGATCAAGCATGATTCTAATTTATCCTAGGATGTCTTAGAAGTCATGTGAATGCATAAAATGTCATGGCAAGTTCATGAATGCAAGCATATGCAAGAGGGATGCAAATGAAGATACAAAATTAGGGTTTACATGCAACATGGAAAGCAAAACTCAAAAACAGAAGCAAATGACAAGATAAAAATTGAAAATGCACTCAAATGGACCCTAAACCTATACTAGGTTACCATCCAAAGGGGGAGGTCAGAAGCTAAACCTAGAAGGAGTTATGAATTTCCTAAGTTTCTAGGGTTTTAAGGGTGATTCTCAATGTAAAATGCCAAACAAATTGAAAATGCAAGATAAAAATGAAACAAAAATGTTTTTAGAAACTAGAAGTTATGCATAGAACAATGCAAAAAGAATCATTCACAAACTCAACTTGGTCTAAAAGTTATGAATTTTTGAAGTTAGGGTTAAAAATGAACAAATTTAAGAACCCTAATTCATTGAAAAATGTCAAAGCATGATCAAAACCAAAAAGAAATTTGTATGGTAAGTTTGTAATTTCTTCTAAATGTCTAAGGATGTTCTCTGATTTTTTTGGTGATTTTTGAATACTTAAATGTATTTTTAATTAATTAATTTTCATTAATTAATTAAATAAAACATTTAAATGATTTAAAAATATTATTATACTGCAAAAAATTAAAATAAAAATATTTTTGGTTTCTGAAAATTAATAAAATGTTTGATAAAAATTTTCAGAATTTTTTGATCATTTTTACTATTTTAAATAAATGGTATAAGATTAAATGAGAAAAATGAAATAAAAAATTAAATAAACAGAAGTATGCACAATGAATGGTTTGGATTGGTTCTGGGTTTGGAGGGATTGACTGGCGTGCATCTGGACGGTCTATATTCAAACTGGCTTATTTAAACTTAACCCTAATTAATTAATCTAATTAATCAGAATTAAAACTAATTGGGAGATCCTGGCCCTAGGTTCACGTGCGCTAAGCTTCATCCTACGCTCCAGATTCAAACTAAACTAATTACTCAGCCTAACCCTAATTAGGGCACACAAACCTCGGACGGCTGGAACAGTGGTTCCGGTCGTCTTCTCCGGCCAACCCTCAAAAACAAAATCTTCCCTAGGTTATTTTAAGAGCTGTAAAGCTCCAGATCAAACCTCCCAACCTTCCTAAGCACGAATCCACTCCCAAAACAAATTTCTTTTCACTCAATCTCCAGATACGAATCAAAACTTAAAAATGACCAAACTTTCATAGATACGGTACAGGCTCAATAATCAATCATTTTCAAAAATAAAAAGTGTAGAGTGATCAGGGGAGCATGTGGATCATTTCTATAACTTAAAAAAAGGTTTCTGGAAAAAAAGTTCTTGATAGCTACCTGAGTTGAAGCTTTCGAAACTGGAGCTTTCTGGCCACTCCCTTGGTGCTTTTCCACTCCAATGAACCCCTTGATGCTTCTGGTAAGCTTGAAACAAGTTTGTATGGAGTGTTTTGAAGGTTTCAGTTCAGAGGTGATGAAAATCGTGTTTTTGTTTGAGGTGGTTTCAGGCTGTTTTGGTGGGTGGGAAATGATCCTGGGATGATGCTGAGTTGTTTTGTGAAAGAAGTTTGAAGTTTTGTTAAGTGTGCTAAGAGTTTCGAAGAAAAATGCAAAGGAGGTGATTTTTGTGAACTAGAGCAATGCTGAGGATTCAGGCTTGGTTCTTGTGTGTTATGGCTTGCATAAAGTCCACATATCAAGCTGTGATAGGTCTGTGGAGTTGGTGTGGGCTATTGTGATTGGTATGGGTGAAAATGCAAAAAGTCAAGGTTGGTTGTACTTTGAGTTATGGGTTGTTTCAGGCTTGGTACAAAGGGGTGTCTGGTGCAGCAAGGATCAAGGATGGCCATGGAAATCACTTTGAGGCAATTCAGCATGTTTGTGAAATGTTATGGGAGGTTTTGCAAATTTGACAAAGTTTGGCCCTTTTAAGATTTCTTCATGTGCAAGTCATGAAAATTTGAAATTCTTGGGCCAATTCTGAGTTTAAGGCATTGCATAATGTTTGTATGATGCTTAGAAGTCAATTAGAAGTCACAAAATGGCTTGGTATGTGGTTTTGCAAAAATCCCTCTTTGGCATGAAACTTGAAATTATGTGATTTTTACTAACTTTGGAAAGCCATAACTTGAGTTCCAAAATGAATTAGATCTTGTTCTTGTACTTTTTAAAATGGGAATGATCCAATCTACAACTTTCATGACCAACAATTTTTCATTTGAAGCATTTTTGGTTGAGAAAGAGAAGGTTGAAAAACTTTCCCAAAATGGAAAGTTTACATTACAAGTCATTTCCACTTTTGGCAACTTTTGGTTTTGCTCATTTTTCTTCAAATTTGTGAACTTCTAAGCACTTCAATGATCAAATAAAGACCATATAACTTCAATTTGATGAAAAATCCACTTTGGTTCCATGTTGGGGGGCCTCAGATGCCTTGATTTTGCTCTGACTTGCTCAAGAAGCTATCCAATGATCAAATGACTTCCATAATGAATTTCTTCATCAAACTTGGTATGTATTATCCTTATAACATATTGAGACCAATAGAAACAAGAATGACCAAAAAAATTGGAGTTATGGCCTCTGAAACCAAAACCCTAATTTTAGATCATCTGTGTAGTTAAACCTTGGCTCTGCTTCCATGCTTTGCCAGTTCTTGTGATTTTTTGACTTCCTTGATCTTTGGAGGATAAAATATGATGATTTAACATACATGGATCCTCTTGAGATGATTCATGGCCTTTGGAGTGGCTCAGATGGATCTTGGATTGCTCAGATCACAAACCCTAGATGTAGATGAACTTGACCTAATGCAGTGAAGCAAAAATGCCACATGATATGATATGATTGAACTAATGCAAGTATGAAAGATCACAAGCCATGGTGTGAACTTAGTGATGGCAAATTTGGGGTGTTTACAGCAGAGGACTCAAACAAGGCGACAATCTTTCTCCGTTCTTATTCTTAATACTGGCAGAGGGATTCAACGTCATGATGGAAAGGGTGATAGAGTTGAGAAAGTTTACAGGCTATAAATTCGATGGAGGCGAGGCCAGATTCTCTCACTTGTAATACGCAGATGACACTTTGTTAATAAGTGAAAAAAGGTGGTCGAACATTCTCACCATTAAGGTTGTCCTATTATTGTTTGAATCAATGTCAGGTTTGAAAGTCAACTTCCATAAGAGTGTGATTGTCAGAATCAATATCCCCCAAATTTGGATTGTAAAGGCAACCCGAACTTTGAATTGCAACATCGGATCTGCCCCTTTCATGTACTTGGGTTTACCAATCGGAGCAAATCCAAACCGTATAGAAACTTGGGCTCAGGTGATTAGAACGGTGAAAGACAGATTGTCTAGCTGGAAAAACAAACATCTATCCATCAGAGGTCAGATTGTCATGCTGAAATCGGTCTTGTACGCGATCCCGATTTACTTCCTCTCTTTCTTCAAAGCACCGACATATATTATCTCTAAACTAGAGTCCATCTTTAAACAATTTCTTTGGGGGGGGGGGGGGTTGTGTGGAAGAGAGAAAGATAAATTGGATTAGGTGGGAATTGGTATGTAGACTAATTTAAGAAGGTGGTTTAGGAATTAGGAACTTGAAACAATTCAACTTAGCTCTCCTTGGAAAATGGAAATGGAAGGCTGCTGTTGAAAAAGGAGGTATTTGGTATGAAGCGCTTTTAAACAGATATAGGGAGGATACCGATCTCTGGAATCCCAATAGCACTAACATCTCTAGTTGGTGGAAGAGTATTCTTCAATTAGATGTGGGGGAGTTTGAGAGTGTCCATGAATATTCAGTAAATAACATGTATCATCGCTTACTATCTGAGGGCTTTACAAATCAGGACCATTCATGGTCTAAGTGTAGAATAAGACCGTCCCCCTAAAAATATCAAGTTTAGTCTGGAAACTGTTCCTCAATAAAATTCCAATGAGAGATAACTTGGTAAAAAAGGGAATTGTTCTCCAAGGCAGCGATGATAAATGTGTGGGTGATTGTGGTAGGGTAGAGTCGGTTCCTCACCTTTTCTGTGAGTGTTTAGTTTTTTCAGGTGTATGGAGTTCAATTTGCAAATGGATAGGAGTATCGGCAGCCTGCCATAACAGTGGATGGCAACACATGGAACAGTTCGAAAACCTCCTTGGTCATGAGAGCTCTATATCAAATAAATTGGTGGTGATATGGTTCCCTTGCGTTTAGTGCATTTGGAAATCAAGGAATTCCAAGATCTTTCAAAATGACGAAATTAAAATTGAAAGCATTGTTGAAGAGGAAAAACTAATATCTTGGAAGTGGTTAAAAATAAAAGCAAATCTGATCAATTGCAGCATTGGGCAGTGGTTCTCAACTCCCCTAGCTTGCTTGGGAATATTTGTCACTTGAATCTTCCTGGAATTACCATAAAATCTGATCATTATTCTTGATAGGAGTTTCCTGTCTGTTCGCTACTGGGAGTTGTTCATTTCTTGCTGCTGGGAGTAGTTTGGATTGGGCTCTGCAGCATTTTAGTTGGAGTCTCGTCTTGGTGTTTTCGAATTCTCGTGGCTTTGTTCATTCGGTTTAGGCTGCCTAGAAGAATAGGTGGAAGTGTTTCTGGTTCAACTTTCCTCTTTTGAGGATATTATTTTGTTGTCTATTGTTAGTTGTTTCAATGTGCTTTTACTAGTGTGGGGTTTTTATCAGATACATCACATTGGTGTTGTTATAACATACATGTTGTTCTTTTGCTGATTGTAATTGCAGTGCATGTCTCATGTCTATTCTAATTAATAAATTTCCTTTGCCATGATTAAAAAAATGTATGATGAGAAAGAGAAAATATGGCATAGATGCTCGTCAAAATTGCATCAAATGAAAAATTAGCAATAGACGTGATTTGACAGTCATGCATGAAACTAAATAAATATATTATTGATTATTAGATATATACTCTTAGATATGTATCAAAAGATGATATATTATAGTCATAAGGTCCTGAAAACCTATTTAACCAATAAACATTTATCAACCTCAACAAATAAATGAAATTAAATTATTTGTAAGTTGATTCAATGAATGATATCAAATTGTTTAAAAAAATCAGATTAAATTATTTGTAAGTTAATTCAATGAATGGTATCAAATTGTTTAAAAAATCAAGTTGTTTATCATTTAAGTTTATAAATTATTTGTATAGAATATTTTAAAATGTTCTCATCTATAATATAAGAAAATCAATGGTTCTGGATAAATCATTTTTAACCCTTCCTCTAATGATGCCACCTCACAATATTAAGGATAATTATTGTCTAAAAGCAACTATTGTCAACCAGGTTATGGGCTAATTGAAACAGAACCGATGTTTTAACACTTAAAACACCACAATTTGATCAACAAGTTGCTTAAGAATACCAAATAGTTGCAACGTTTTACTTTTTCGTGTAACTGGAATTGGGGATTTGAACCCGCTTTTGTAGAGAAATCACATGCTTGCAATCTCTTTCTCTATAATCTCACCTCCATATTTTTTGAAATCCCCTTCTCTCTCTCTACCAACATCGAAACCCTAACTCTTTATTTTCTTCTTCTTCTTCCCTCACTCTCTCTTTTCTTCTTCCTTCTTCCTCTTCTTCGTTCTTCCGCTTCTTCTTCCCCCTTCTTCCTATTCTTTCTTCTCCCTGTTATTCTTCTTTCTTTCTTTTATTATTTAAAGATTTTGGTTATTACTTAAGTGGAATGAGCGTGTGTTTTGTTTGTGAAAGTCATTATGAAATATCTCCCTCCATCATAAATGATAGAATCTTGCTATCTTGCTGGTCCTGGATTCAAAATCGTTTGAAGTTCAACAAACATCACCAACTTTGATGGATCTAAATGTAAGCCGAAAAGGTGTTGAAAATATTGTCATGGAATGAATTATTTTCACTCAAGTATTTTCCTTTTTGTGAATTGTGATTTGGTTAAGGTTCTCTTAAGAGCATCCATAGATCTTATATTTGTTCTCTTAGATAACCGTGTTGTTATGATAAAGAAGAGGAAAAGGAATTTGGGATCTGAGAATATGAAGAGGACGTTGGGAGAGAGAAAATAGAAGAAAGATATAATTGAATTGAAAATGTTAGAAATGTGATGTGAACATATTGGTTATCGTGAGAACCAGAAGAGACGTTGCAGAAAGAGTTCAGTAAATCATTTCCTAATGCAAACTACACAAAAAAAGTATTCTCAATCCAAGGAAGTAACGTGTTTGGTTGTATAAATGGTTAATCAAAAAGGTACTTTATGATGTAGTTACCAGATGAAGCAGTTTAAAAATTAAAAATAGTTGAAAACCAAAATTAAGTGGTTGTATAGTTACGAAATGGTTGTGAAAGTATGTAAAATTCCCCTCAAATGGCAACGTGTAAAAAGGGAAGCATGGAGTAAAAGAGTGAAATCATAGGTACAAGATCTTCTTATATGGTAGATATTAAGTTTTTCATTTTTTCTCACTCTTATGGTTTTATTCTAAGCATGTGATTAGTAGACTAGTTTATTTAAAAGTTTGAATACGGTTATAAATAAAGAAAAAGACCGTCAACAAGTTTATTTAAAAGTTTGAATACAATTATAAATAAAGAAAAGATCGTCAACTAATCAATATCATGTATTCTAGGGATGATAATGGATAAAGTCTGAACAAAATATTATAATAATCGTCTTCATGATTGCGATGTTAAGAAAATCTCAGTATTGCGTGGACATTAATATTTGTACTCGTACATATACTTTATGGTAAAACAAGAGGTTTTGTACAACCAATAATCCACTTATATTGTGATCTTCTTCCTGGATTGGTATCCACCAGAGTAGGTTAGTTTAACTGAACTAGGTTAACAAATCATGATGTTATTTATCATTCTGCAATTGTACAACATGTTATTATGCTGATTAGATAAACATGTCTAGACAGATCTTGGAGCATCAAACATGTTCATGCGCTAATATTGTTGAATATCAAGCTGCAGATATTGCCCTTGTTTAATCGTTGTAGAGATCAATGTTGTAACACCCCGAATAATTAGAATATTTATTTATTTGATTTATTATAAATATTTGAGGTTTATCGGTGAATTTTGGTGAGATATATGATGCAGGAAGTGTTTATGTTGTGTGTTGTAAGATTTGATGAAATAAGTGATTATATGGAATTATTTAGTAATAATAGTAGAAGACTAATATTATTTGGGCTATTATTATTATTATTTAAAATAAAAAGAGATAATGAGGATATATTGGTAATAATATGTGGAGTAAGTGAGGGTAATATGGGAAGATCATATTAAGGGTCTTAGGGGTAAGATTGACAAAGAGGAAGTTGAGAGTTTTGTGATACGATCAGTTTTCACGATCGTGTTTGAGAGATATAAGAGAAAGCTCTGAAGAAAGAAGAAAATGAGGCTAGGGCTTGACGAATCTCCAGAGAATTTGAGAGAAGATTGTAGAAAGCTTCATTCAAAGGTATGGGGAGTATTGCATTTTAATGTGTATGATATATAGAGTTAGATGTTATTGGGGATTTTGGGATTTTTAAGGGAAAACCTAAGATTAAAGATGTAGAATTGATGAATTTTGATGATTTATTTTGTGATGTTTGATGTGATTGATGTATTTGTGTTAGATAGGGGTTTTAATGACTCAAACAGGGGTTATTGGGGTTAAAAATGTAGTTTAAAGGTGTAAAATCGCCATGGGAGAAGTGCTGTTAGCGCAAGGTTTTGGCCAAAATCGCAAAGCTCGCTTAGCTAGCTCTAGCTCGCTTAGCGAGCACCCCTCGGGCAACATTATTTTGAAAACTTCGAAAATTCATATTTTGAGCTTCGGGTGTCCGATTTGCGTGTCGTTCGAAGCTATGTGAATCGAAGACAATGTACTGTCATTTAAAAATAGTCTCATGTTGCTAGAAATAATTTAAATGATATGAATTGATGTTGGAAGGTGATTAATTATATACCGAACTAAATACATGTTGTTATAAATGATGAATCATGTTCTAAATGGAAGAATAGTGATGTCATATGACTAGTGATGGTAAATAAGATGTTTAGGAGTTAGTTAGAGTTACATAGAGGTGTAGGTGATGTGATAAGATTGTTTGTAGTGGTGTCCGGTGAGTAGGCAATGATGAATTCGTGTTGTTGATTGGATGATAGTTATGTGCTAATGCCTTTGTGATGTTGATTATGTGTTGAAGATTATATGATGCTTATGTTGATCTAGAGTATAATGATAGGGTGTCGTTGTGTTATGATGTTAATTATATGATGAAACTTATATGATGATTATGTGTTGATTTCCTATGTGATGAAGGCCATGTGAATGATGTTACTAAACGATTTTATGATGAAATAAATAGATGATGTGTATGTTTTAATGATTATACGTGCTATGTGACAAACATGATGATTTGGTATTGGAATGAAGTTGTGATGCTATAATACGATATTTATGATTCTTATGTGATGACAATGATGTACTGATACTTATATGATGACAATGATATATTGATGCCTATATGATGAATTATGTGTATTTTGTCGTGAATATGATGATTATGATGATGTGAGGTATGTGGACTATGATGATGATTTTCTGGATTGTTGTTGTTAAAATCTGGTTTTTGATGGGTTCTGTCGCAGGGGAGCGATTCTGAAATCACAAAAAAATTTGAGAAATTGCGAAGCTCACTTAGCGAGCAAATGAAACTTTTGAACCTCTGAATACAGAGAGTTGGTCGCTTAACGAGGGTGGTAGCTCGCTTAGCGAGACCTGACATTTTTCAAAAAATAATTTTTTATTCTGAAAAATGTTTTAATCAATGTGGGTTGTGCCGTGGGATGCTATGATCTTTTAGTGATGATGTATGATATGTTTTGAGGCTATATGAGTAGGATTTGATGATGAAATGATGTATGATGATTTGAATTGTCTTATGAGTTTGTGAAGTATGAGTACATGATGTAGAGGATGATATTGAATGAGTGAGTAATGTGATGATTGATGATGAATACAGATGCAATGCTTATGATGTTTTGATGATGATGTGTGTATATTGCATCTTGCATTCATGGCATGATTTATGAGGGGACTTCGGTCCATTGGTAGCTTCAATCCCATTGTGCGGATTGAAGTGATATGATGTTATGATGTGCTCCCTTGTGGAGGGTTGATGGCCCAGTGTCCATCTATGAGTATGCTTTGGTACCACATGAATTCCTATGATGTTGCATCTCATTCTTGGTGGCATAGCATAATTTCATTTGTGTGGATTAGATGATTTGATGAGTTATGTGATGTGTTGGGTGAGAACTTAGGATGTGTTGCTATATGATGAATGTTCCTCGTAATATATTTATCTATATTGTTTATATTAATTTATGATTACTCACCCTGCTTGCCTTTGGTGATGGTCTATTATGTCATCCTGCAGATATTCAGGAGTATCTTCTCGGTGTGTGAAGTTTAACTTGGAGCTGTTTGGCTTACTTCTATAGAGTTATATGATGTCTTGCTCTGGTAGATGTAACATCGGGTGGGGGAACACTTATGTGAATAATATGTGTTTGTTAGAATGATTTTTATGAGTTAATGGATGCTGAATTTTTAGTTGATGATGATTTGTTGATAATGACCAAAGGTCTTGATATTTTGATGAAATTAATGTAGAAATTTTGAAGTATGATTTGAGCTGCAAAGTTTATTTTGATTATTGGTTTATTAAAGAAGTGAATATTTTAAATGTTTTGAAAACTCGTGTTACGAAGCAGGTGGTTTAATTGATGTTTTATGAAGGAAGTGTGACACCTTTCTGAGATGTACTTTGAATTATTTAAGTATTATTGTGTTTTATTCCGTGGGGTTAGAAGGGTGTTACGTTAGTGGTATCAGAGCAGGTTGGTCTGTCCAGCCAAGTTGTCTAATGATATTTGTTCCTTTAGTATGCGACATGTGTGTGTAACATTGTCGATACTTGCTTGTTTCTAACTATTGGTCTGCAGGTGTTGGTTCGAAACAAGTGGAGGAGAAGCTATCGCTTATCTAAGATGCTTTGGTTGTGGAAGGTTGACTCAGCGCGTATTGGATTGCAAGAGTGCAAATGTTGCTAGGATAGTGTTGTTCCCAATTTCGGAGGGAATGTGAAGATAAAGCTTGATTCAACTAAGGAATTATGCATGAGTAATTGAGATCACAAGATGCAATGAATGTTATTGGAGTTGGTAGACATGTTTTATCCACCATTATAATTTTCGGCTATCTATTGACAAATTGAGGAACCAATCACCCTTAATCTCTTGTTGATAGTAGACGAAATTGTGTTGGATGGAATAAACATATTTTGCCAGCTTAGATAGTGTGTGTGGTGGAATTTATTGGAGCTAACTCGAGTGCTTATAGATGGTTTTGATGAGTCGATGCAGATTATTATATTTGAAGGTGAAGAGTTGTTTATTTCGTTAAGCAAGTGGATGAGCTTATGAAAGATGGTGCAAAAGTGTTTACGACGTGAGTTCTTTTGAGGGCATAAGGAAATGTAATGGTTGGTGATTTATCTGAGGTGTATGACTTTTGGATGTGTTCCCATGTGATATCAAGAATTTTTTACAGAATTCGCAGAGCTCGCTTAGCGAGGGTAAAAGCTCGTTTAGCGTGGATCGCTAGACTAAAAATTGTATTTTGGATTGATGAAGTTGAGCGGGACTATACATGTATATGTTTCATAATGATAGGAATTTTGTTGTAACTTGTGTTATCTATTAAAGTGTGATATGATGGTTATTTAGTGATGTAAGTGATGAACTACCTTATGGTTGATTTATATGAGTATTTTGATGCATGATGTTGATTATGAGTCCTATTGTGGTGATTTGTTAATGATGTTGTTGTGACATAAGTGGGGTGACTATCAATGATAATGAGATAGCCTATTTGGTGATCAAGTGTGAATTTAAGGATATTCTACAGACGGTTATCAGGACGAGGTACGATCACCATGAGAACACTGTGACACTGTTTGGTGTATCATATGCACCTGGCGTGTTCGTGGAGTATATTATTCTACCCATGAATTTTTGGGTCTAGATTTGAAGTATTAAGTGATCATAAGGGTTTGAGATATTTGTTTGATCAGAAAGAGCTGAATATGAGCTAGAGGAGGGGGTTAGAGATGCTGAAGGACTTTGATTTTGAGTTGAGTTACCATCTGGGTAAAGTGAATATGGTTGCAGATGCTCTGAATAGGAAGACATTACATATGTCGACAATGACGGTAAAAGAAATGGAAATGGTTGAGAAGTTCAGAGATGTGAGTTCTCATGCGAGACTACCTCTAATAGTGTGAAGCAGAGAATGTTGAGATTGACTACTGATATTATGGAAGAGGTTCGAGTAAGATATCAATTTGATTCGAAGTTGGTTGATCAACTGACCTTGATTAACCAAGGTAACAAAAGTGAATTCTGAATTGATGAGAATGGTATTTTGAAGTTCTGAAATTGAGTGTGTTTTCCTGGTGTTCCAGAATTTAAGGAGAGTATTTTAAAAGAAGGACATCGAAGTAGGTTGAGTATTCATCTTGGTGCTACAAAGATGTACCATGTATTGTAGAAGTTGTTTTAATGGCCAAGTATGAAGAAAGATATTACTGCGTTTGTGTAATGTATGTTTGACTTATCAGAAGCTAAAGATGGAATATCAGAAGTCTTTAGATCTAAAGAAATTATTGAATATTCTGGAATTAAAATAGGATGGTTCTTGTATGGATTTTGGGTCGAGATTTCCGAAGGTATCGAAAGGGGAATGATTCAATTTGGGATATTTTGGATGGATTAACTAAATCGTTTCATTTCCTACCGATGAAGATTATTGATTCTATACAGAAGTTAGCTAAGATCTACATTGAGGAAATTATGAAGTTACATGAGATAGGGATCTAAGATTTTCGTCGAGGCTTTTAAAAGTTTGTAGGATGCTTAGGCACAAAGCTGAAATTGACTTTTTCTTATCACCCAAAGATGGATGGTCAGACAGATAAAGGTATCTAATCTTGGAGGATTTGTTAATGGTTAATGTAATAGACTTGGGGATGCGAAGATCAAATGAGAGAGTCGTATCCGACTCTATTTTCTTCAGGAAATTTTCGAGGGCAAACATTCTTTAAGTGGGGGAGAGTTGTAACACACCAAATAATTAGAATATTTATTTAATTGATTTATTATAAATATTCGAGGTTTATCAGTGAATTTTGGTGAGATATATGATGCATGATGTGTTTATGTTGTGTGTTGTGAGATTTGATGAAATAAGTGATTATATGGAATTATTTAGTAATAATAGTAGTTGACTAATATTATTTGGGCTATTATTATTATTTAAAATAAAAAGAGATAATAAAAATATGTTGGTAATAATATGTGGAGTAAGTGAGGGTAATATGGGAAGATCATATTAGGGGTTCTAGGGGTAAGATTGACAAAGAGAAAGTTGAGGGTTTTGTGATACGATCAGTTTTCATGATCGTGTTTGAGAGATAAAAGAGAAAGCTCTGAAGAAAGAAGAACATGAGGCTAGAGCTTGACGAATCTCTAGAGAATTTGAGAGAAGATTGTAGAAAACTTCATTCAAAGGTATGGGGAGTATTGCATTTCAATGTGTATGATATAGAGTTAGATGTTATTAGGGATTTTGGGGTTTTTAAGGGAAAAACTAGGATTAAAGATGTAGATTTGATGAATTTTGATGATTTGTTTTGTCATGTTTGATGTGATTGATGTATATATGTTAGATAGGGGGTTTAATGACTCACATAGGGGTTATTAGGGTTAAAAATGCAGTTTAAGGGTGTAAAATCTCCATGGGAGAAGTGATGTTAGCGCAGGGTTTTTGGCCAAAATCGCAGAGCTCGCTTAGCTAGCTCTAGCTCGCTTAGCGAGCACCCCTCGGGCAGCATTATTTCGAAAACTTCAAAAATTCATATTTTGAGCTTTGGGTGTCCGATTTTCATTTAAAAATAGTCTCATGTTTCTAGAAATAATTTAAATGATATGAATTGATGTTGGAAGGTGATTAATTGTATATCGAACTAAATACGTGTTGTTATAAATGATGAATCTTGTTCTAAATGGAAGAATGGTGATGCCATATGACTGATGATGATAAAGATGATGTTTATAAGTTAGTTAGAGTGACGTAGAGGTGTAGGTGATGTGATAAGATTGTTTGTAGTGGTGTCTGATGAGTAGGAAATGATGAATTCATGTTGTTGATTGGATGATAGTTATGTGTTAATGCCTTTGTGATGTTGATTATGTGTTGAAGATTATATGATGCTTATGTTGATCCAGAGTATAATGATAGGGTGTCATTGTGTTATGATGTTAATTATATGATGAAACTTATATGATGATTATGTGTTGATTTCCTATGTGATGAAAACCATGTGAATGATGTTACTAACGATGGTATGATGAAATAAATAGATGAGGTGATTTGGCATTGGAATGAAGTTGTGATGCTATAATATGATATTTATAATTGTTATGTGATGATAAAGATGTACTGATACTTATATGATGACAATGATATATTGATGCCTATATGATGAATTATGTGTATTTTGTCGAGAATATGATGATTATGATGATGTGAGGTATGTGGATTGTGATGATGATTTTCAGGATTGTTGCTGTTAAAATCTGGTTTTTGAGTGGGTTCTGTCACAGGGGAGCGATTTAGAAATCGCAGAAAAATTTGAGAAATTGTGAAGCTCGCTTAGCGAGCAAATGAAACTTTTGAACCTCTGAATAGAGAGAGTTGGCCGCTTAGCGAAGGTGGTAGCTCGCTTAGCGAGACCTGACATGTTTCGAAAAATAATTTTTATTCTGAAAAATGTTTTAATCGATGTGGGTTGTGTCGTGGGATACTATGATGTTTTAGTGATGATGCATGATGTGTTTAGAGGCTATATGAGTAGGATTTGATGATGAAATGATGTATGATTATTTGAATTGTCTTATGAGTTTGTGAAGTATGAATACATGATGTAGAGGAAGATGTTGAATGAGTGAGTAATATGATGATTGATGATGAATGCGGATGCAATGCTTATGATGTTTTGATGATGATGATGTGTGTATATTGCATCTTGCATCCATGGCATGATTTATGAGGGGACTTCGGTCCATTGGTAGCTTCAATCTCATTGTGCAGATTGAAGTTATATGATGTTATGATGTGCTCCCTTGTGGAGGGTTGATGGCCTAGTGTCCATACATGAGTATTTTTTGGTACCACATGCATTCCTATGATGTTGCATCTCATTCTTGGTGGCATAACATAATTGCATTTGTATGGATTAGATGATTTGATGAGTTATGTAATGTGTTAGATGAGAACTTAGGATGTGTTTCTATATGATGAATTTTCCTCGTAATTTCTTTATCTATATTATTTATATCGATTTGTGATTCCTCACCCTATCTGCCTTTGGTGATGGTGTATCATGCCATCCTGCCGTTATTTAGGAGTAGCTTCTCGGTGTGTGAAGTTTAGCTTGAAGTTGTTTGGCTTACTTCTGTAGAGTTATATGGTGTCTTGCTCTGGTAGATGTAACATCGGGTGGGGGAACGCTTATGTGTATAATATATGTTTCTTAGAATGATTTTTATGAGTTAATGGATGCTGAATTTTTAGTTGATGATGATTTGTTGACAATGACCAAAGGTCTTGATATTTTGATGAATTTAATGAAGAAATTTTGAAGTATGATTTCAGCTACAAAGTTTAATTTGATTATTGGTTTATTAAAGAAGTTACTATTTTAAATGTTTTAAAAACCCGTGTTGCGAAGCTGGTGGTTTAATTGATGTTTTATAAAGGAAGTGTGACACCTTTCCGAGATGTACTATGAATTAGTTAAGTATTATTGTGTTTTATTCCGTGGGGTTAGAAGGGTGTTACAAATGTCCTAGAATATGGTTAGGACATTTGTGATCTGCTTACCATAATTTCAAGATGAAAACTTTGAGGATTTTGAATCTTTTGTCACAAAGAAACTGGACTCCTTGAAGGATGAAATGGATGCTAACACAACCTCTACCATTGCAAGGGTCAATCACATGATTGTTGCCCAAAATGAAGACCACCATTACTACACACATTTCTATCAAGAAATTTGTGACTTCTTGGACCATCAGTTCAGAAGCGATGGTTAAAGATGGTTTAATGGAGTGAGACCCGGAGGTCATGGAAGGAAGTGATGTGCAAAGTTTGGATTGCTTCTTTAGTGTGTCTTAGGATTTATTTTTCTGTTGGTCATGCATCTAGATTATTTTGGTTTGTTGTTCCCATGCTTTTTCATTTTGTTTGATTTGATGTTTACTGTTGTGTTTTATTATGTAATGATGCACACTTGTATTTTGATTAATCAAAATTAATATGAGTTTTGTGGTTTGTTTATTAAGTTTATGTTTTTTTTTACATATTTTCTATATGTGAGTGCACCATTTTTCTTTGCAATTTCCTCTATGTAGTATATCATATATGTGAACTGTGCATTTGTGTGATGCTTTTAATGGATTGTTTTTTCTCTTTTTGATGTTGTCAAGGGGGGAGATAATGAAGAGGATAATGCATAAATTTCGGGGGAGCTATCAAGGTGTTTACCCCCAAAATTGGTAAACAACCACTGGTCCTCTAAAGATACCAAAATACCCTTAGTTACTTGCAGGATCGACCAGGTTGATCTTAGGACATGTGCTAATTGGTGGTTAATTGTAGTGTTTTTTTGGGAAAAGGGTCATAAATACTTCGATAGGACTCAGAAAGTGAAAAGTAAGAAATTAAAGTAAAGACACAATGTAAAAGCAAGTATTAAATGCAAGAAATATTTAAAAGGGATTTCAAAGTAAATGAAAAGATAACTGAAAGAGTAAATGCAAGGCAAGGAAGTTTAAATGACTGGAAATCTAAAGAAAAGATAAGTGCAAGACAAGAATGTTAAAGAACAAGAATTATAAATGAAATGCAGTAAATTGCTTGAAAAGTAACTGACTTGAAAGATAAATGCTTTAGCATAAAAGGGCTTTGAAAGTTAAATGACTTTAAAGATAAATAACTTGAATTGTAAATTAAATTGAAGATAAATTGTTGCTTTAACATAAGACTATGAAAATAAGATGATGGTGTTACATCACTTACATTCTCACAACACTTTTTTCTCTACACGCGGTTACTTTGAGTATTACACGGAGTTACTTAGTATAATGTGATTTTCACGCACACTTATTCTAACACTAGACTAAGCTATTTATAGATATTACAAAATAACCATTTTCGACGGTTTCATCCTAAGACTACTCTAAGATGTTGACACTTGTCCCACTACATGTTGAAGAAGCTTCATCTTGCGCTACTTGTCCCTGCCTTTGAATTGGAAATTACAGATTTTCCCTCCAAGGCTTGAACATGCAAAATTTAGGTAACTGTCACTCTACGTCGAATGCATGCATGGTTGAATCCCACAAACACTTAGAAAATACCCCAAACTTAGAATTTCTCTAAGTACATGATCTATAAATGGTGTATTCCTTCGAATTTCACCCTTTCAAAGAGTAAGGTCGAAAACCTTACTTTTAGCTTATAGTAAGAGAACTCTTTTCTAAGCTAAATAACCCAATTAATGCTAGCGTCGAAATTTGGAGATAATAAATTGCCCCCAAAAATGTTCTTTTTGACCATCTTGATGAAAAGATCATTTTTTGATGTTCATCATTTCGACGCCAACTTTGGTCAGATGAAAGCATAATGGTAACCACCTAACCCACGTTCTAAAAACTATTGTGATTCTCCAACCATGCACATGACTTCATATCATAATGGAAAAATCCCCAAAGGTCCCATCAGCTGTATTCTGATGTTTCATCATCATGTCCTTTTCTTGAAACAAAACGCCAAGACGTTTTATAGTAACTGCTACCTCCAACGTGTCTGATCCAAAGTGCCACGCGTCCCACCAGTTATCCCACATAGCATCCCCAATCAACATAGTGTCTTCGGCAAACTGAACTATGTTGAAAGATAAGGAATTGTTGACTTCAAATCCCTTATACAATCCCAGTTCTGCAGCTCTATGAATTAGTTTGTTAAGACCTTCCATTACCAATATGAATAGGAAATGATATATAGGGTCTCTTTGGCGAAGGCCCTTCTGAACGCTAAATTCACCCGTAGTACTACCGCTAGGAGTACTCACGAAAGTGATAGAGTTTCTACTTCTTCCTCTCATCTCCTTATGAAAGTAGCTAGAATTTTTATCTCCCTCTTTCAACCAAAGTTTCCTTGCTTTAATAAAACATTGTCAATCTAAAATATCAAACTTTACTGATGTCTATCTTCAAAGTCGCATTACCTCTAAAGAATATATTATTGAATATATTAGTGACTTCTAAAGTAGTTTCATTACCCACATATTTATAAATATATTTACCTCTAATAAAGTCTCGTGTTTAGAAACAACATTTTCCTTAATTGAATTTAATTTCCCTCTAATTTCTCTTTGGAAAATCTTAATTTTTAATTGAGCAAGTTAAGTGAACATGGTTATACAACCCAGCCACACAAAATGGATCATTTCATGCCATATCACATGTTGAACCGACACCTTTTTTATTTAAATGATGAAATATAAAATACAAATTTACTTTAGTATTAGAAAAATATAAATAACTAATAAATTATAAACATAAAATATAAAGAATCAAATAATGTATTTGATCTTATATAAATTATATTTACGAAGAACTAAGGTTATTAATTTAGAAAAATAAATTACAAAGGGGTTCCATTGTGGTTCCTAAGCATATTTCTAGCTGTCAGTTTTCTAATTTTAGTGGGGTCAGGAGCAATTTTAATAATAATACTTTGAAGTTTAAAAGTTTTTGCATGATTACTGGGGCCAATAAAAGGGAAAGGAAGGGTATGAAGTCAAAAAAGAAAATTTCTTTTGCTAAGAATAATATATCCCTGGATACAAGTAAAGGAAGAAAGGAGGATAATTCTTTTTCTACTACAAACTCAGCAAGCTTATTCCTTAGAGAAGAAAAGAAAATTTACGGGAAAATTTGATCGAATCAGATATTGTCAGAAGTAATATTAGAACGTTGGATAATTTGGGTACGAATATTGGCGATAAATTATGGAATGCAATTTCAGGTTTGGGAGTAACAGGGGGAGCCCCGAAAGAGGTTATGAAAAAAGGTTGGAAGATATGGAGTTGCTAGATTTGAATAGAAAGGTCGGTGAGATGGAGAAGTGTAATGTTTTTAAATGATTTTAGGATCATTGAACATTAGAGGGGGTGGTAGTAGGGTGAAGGGGAGTAGAATATCCGAGTTGATTTCTAGAGGCAACACCGATATTTTTTTATTCAAGAAACCAAAATTCATGCTATGTCAGATTCTATGGCTAGAAGTTTTGGGGGGAAGGAGCATATTGAGTACTCATTTTCTAATTCAGAAGGCGCGTCGGGGGGTTTATTGATCTTGTGGAAGATAGGAAGTTGCGAAGTGATTTATAATTTTAAAGGTGACAGATTTTTAGGTATCAAGATTAGATGGAAGGGTGTTATGTACTATATTGTGAACGTTTATACTTCTTGTGATATTAGAGATAAGTGTGCTCTATGGTGTAGGCTTTTGTTTTTGAAGGAGGAGAAGACGGATGGTGAGTGGATTATTCGAGGAGATTTCGATGCTATTAAAGCTAGTAATGAGCACAAGGGTTATTCGACGCGAAGTAGTACATCGGAGTGTGGAGAATTTATGAATTTTATTATAGCGAGTAATTTGATTGACGTTCCTTGTAGAGAAAAGAAGTTCACTTGGTTCGGTGGGGGAGGCAAATCTTGTAGTATAATCGATTGATTTTTGGTGGATAATGATATTATTGAGAGGTGGGGTGTAGTGGGTCAACTTGTTGAGGATAGAGATATACCTGATCATTGTCCCATTTGGCTTGTTCTCGATAAATCTAATTGGGGACCGAAGCCTTTCAAAGTGAACGACAAGTGGTTTAATAATAAGGATTTTATTTTGTTTGTTGAGAAGGAGTGGAAGAATTTGGAGATTGAGGGCCGAAGTGATTTTGTTCTTAAGGAGATGCTCTGTTTTCTTGAAGTGAGGCTTCGGTGGTGGAATTATTATGTGTTCGAAATGATTAAGTTGGATATGGAAGAGGATAAGCTAAAAAGTTAAACTTTGGAGACGAAGACGTGGAGGAGCTAGGGGAGGTTGAGTTGGAGGAAAAAAGGAGGGCGAATAGCAAGATGTGGTTGAATCATAAAATTAAGGAGAACATGCTCATTCAAAAATCGAGATTGAAGTGGCTTAATGAAGGAGATTCTAATAGTAGATTTTTTCATTGTATTATGAAAGAGAGGCGGAGGTGGAATTTTATAGAATCTTTCATTTTGGGTGGGAGTAGAACTGCATCGTCGGAGGAGGTTGTTAAGGATCATTTTGCTTCTAAATATGTGGAGACGGATCTTGAGAGGCCGACTCTTGAAGGATTACCGTTTAATTCTTTGAACTTAGTAGAGAAAGAGGCTATTGAGGCACCTTTTTCAGAAAGCGACATTAAGAATATGGTTTGGGATTGCAAGGGGACGAAGAGCCCGAGACCGGACGTATACACTTTTAATTTTATTAAAAAGTGTTGGCATTTCATGAAAGATGATTTCATTCGGTGTTTTGAATCTTTTCATGGGGAGGCTAAGTTTTCTAAGACTTTTACATCTTCTATCTTAACCTTGATCCCGAAGTCTTTGAATCCTTTGAAATTGGATGATTTTAGGCCTATTTGTCTTGTTGGTTGTGTTTATAAAGCCTTAACTAAGCTTCTTTCGCTTAGATTGAAAGGGTTTTGAATAATATCATATCGTGGAGTCAAAATGCTTTTGTTCCGGGTAGACAATTGTTAGATGGTGTTCTTATTGCTAATGAATTAGTGGATTTTGCTTCGAAGGAGAATAGAGAATGCTTACTTTTCAAAGTGGATTTCGAAAAAGCTTATGATAAAGTTTTGTGGAGCTTCCTTAGATTTATGTTAAGGAAGATGGGTTTTGGGGAGGTGTGGATGAGGTGGATGGAAGCCTTAGTTTTTTCTAGCAAGATGTCAGTTTTGGTTAATGGGAGCCTGACGAAAGAATTTATTATGGAAAGAGGATTGAGGCAAGGAGACCCTATTTCTCCTTTCCTCTTTGTTATTGTGGCGGAAGGTTTAAGAAGTTTGGTTCAAAGATCTGTGGAAAATGACAACTTTAAGGGTTTTTTCTTCAACAGGGGGTGTTTTGTGGACATTCTTCAATTCACGGACAATACTTTGTTGGTTGGAGATGGAAGTTGGGATAATGTTTGGGCTATCAAGGAGGTTCTTCGTGGCTTTGAATTGGTGTCGGGTCTTGGAATTAATTTTCATAAAAGCAAGATAATAGGGTTGAATATTAGTTCGAATCGTTTGGAAGCGGCTTCTTGTTTTTTATCGTGTTGGAGGGAAGATAGCTATTTTTCTTTTCTTAGGATTCCTATCGGCCAAGTTTCCAATAATGTTTCTATGTGGGAGGGTTTGATTTTGAAGATGAAAAAGAGGCTTGCAAGTTGGTCCAATCCCTTTCTTAGCTTTGGTGGTAGATTGACTCTTTTAAAGTCGATTTTATCTAGTTTATTTATTTTTATGCTATCATTTTATAAAGTTCCAAGAAAAGTGGTCAAAACAATTACTTCAATCCAAAGTAACTTCCTTTGGGGAAGTAAGGAGGAGAAACGGTCCATTCATTGGGTTAATTGGAATTTAGTGTGTTGCCTGATTAAGGAGGGGGTCTTGGTCTCCGTCGTGTGGAGGACTTTAACGTGGTTCTTTTACATAAATGAAGATGGAGGATTTTATCGAAGAATAATTCTCTTTGGTTAGATGTTCTCAAGGCCCTATATGGTGATATATCATTGGAATCGGTTTCTTCGGTTGGAATAAAGTTAAAGGGGGAAAGTTCTTCTTTTTTGTGCAAGGAGATTCTTAAGTTGGGTAGTTATTTTCTGGAAGACATTTTCGCTTCTAATTGCTTATTTCTCGTAGGGAATGTACATCACATTTCTTTTTGGAACTCTTATTGGATTCACGATTATTGTTTGAGGGAGAAATTCGGTAAGCTTTTTAGTAAATCTTAATTGAAGGATGTATGGGTTGCTTGTATGGGGGGATGGATCGATGGGACGTGGAATTGGGGAAGACTTGGTCTTAATTTGGGAGATGTGGATGATTTATTTCTCAATAGTTGTAATTTGCATCCCCAAATTGATGGTAGTGCGACAAATTTTCCGCCTAGTAACAGTATCAGCCTATTACGTGTTACTAGTAGTAGCAGACCCGCGCGAACCATTATTTCTGCAGTCAATGGCCATTTCGATAGTGATTATTCTGAGGCTTATGTACATGGTAATTTTGTTTCTGTTAGTAGGAGGGAGCCCTTTTCGTAAGTTTTCTTACCAGTCGAGAAAAGCAGCCAGGTTTCGTTTTATGGCAGGTCCGAAACAGAGGGTGATGTTGAGCAGAATACCATTGTTTCTGGCAGCAGGAGAGATAATGTTCTGCAGGATATTTTGACAGAAGATAACAGCAGTCAGGCATCGATATCCAGCAGACCCGAAATAGATGATCTGGTGCAGCAGAATTCAGTTAATCTTGCCGAAACTCTTTCTGACTTTCACGATGACGTTTTTTTGCATGAAGCATCGGCGTTATCGGTGGTTTTGAGGCGTGTTGGTCCGATAGCGGATGTGGAAGACCGAGTTAGATGGAAGGTGGAGGATTCGGGTGTGGTTTCGGTCTCTAGTTTTAGAATGTTAACGAATTCGTTCCGGATTTCTTTCGGACCTAGAAACGCTTTCGATGAGGCTTATACCTTCATATGGAGAATGATGGTTCCTATTAAGGTGAGAAGTTTCAGATGGAGGGGCTTTTTGGACAGACTTCCTTCTAAGGTCAACCTCTCCAAAAGAGGATGTGATTTTGCAAACAATGATAATACTTGCGTTTTTTGTATTGGGTGTCCGGAAACAGTGGATCACTTATTTTTAGGTTGTGGTGTTTTGAAATTGATTTGGAGGGAGATAGTCGAGTGGATTGGTTGTGGCGTACGAGAAACTTATAACTTGAAAGATAGTTTTTTTTTTTGTCTTGGTGTCGTTTTGGTAAGAAATTGGGAATAAAGAGAGGAAATGAGGGTTGTTTTTGGTTGGCAACATGTTGGTATATTTGGATTTTAAGAAACGAGATTATTTTTAAGGATGAAAATTGAAACGTTTTGGATGTGGTGTGGAATATCAAAGCTTTACTTTGGAGATGGTCGTTCATCGGGAAGATTACACATTCCAATTGTAGTTTTTACGAATTCGTTAAAGATCCTATTTTTTATTTTTCGTAATAGGCAATTGAATTGTAATTTTCTTTGGGCTTTCTGCCTTTCTTTTTGTAAGCAGGCTTGAGAACCCTTAGTTCTCCTTTTCAATAGATTTCTTGCTTATAAAAAAATAAATTTGATCACTGAAAACTCAAATTTCTTTTAAGATTTGTCAAGCATTGTTAAGTCTCTTATACTAATAATAATAATAATAATATCAAAGTTGTTTAAAGTTTTATGCACAAATTAAAAAATATAATAAAATTATATAAAAACACAAGACAATTTTAATAAATATTAATATTAAATATTGGTGTTTTTCCTACCAACATAAATACAATATAAAATATAATTTACAATTTAAAAATATTATACATGTTATTATATATCTATTTTACTTTTAAAATAAAAATTAAAATGCACAATTGAAAAAAAAATTAATTCTATCTGAAACTAAAATCACATTTATTTTAAAATAATTTTTCAGTTATCTAGAACAATAGATATCATATCATTATCTTTGGTTTAGTGTATTTGTTAGAGAAAAAAAATGATCCACACCTTAACCGTGGCTAAATTATAAATATTGCATGCATAGTTAAGTTTCACCTAAATAATCTATTCTAGATCCATTTTTGTTAGGTTTAATTTAATTTCTAATGTCGTTAACTAGTCCTTATTCATGTCAATACATAAAATGTCACACACCATTAAAATAAATAAGTTGTTACCTATGATGATTAGGATATGCTAACAGATGGTATTGAATCAGAAAATGCCATTTGGGAGTGGTTAACATCTTTGACTCTATTGTCTTTAGGCGGCAACTTAATTGAGTAAGAATTTTCCTTGGTTCATATATTCACACTCTTTGTATTAAACTATGATATTTAGTTTATTAAAATTAAATATAGTCATTATTTTGTCTATGTTAGGAGAGGGGTGTAAGTAGAAGATATAGATCCATAAAAAGATGACGAAAGTATAGTGTTAAAATAAACAAAGAAGACGTGAGAGACAAGGCATGTGTTCTTGAGTGGTAGTACCACGTGCTTATTCATTAATGCAGAGTTGGTCTCACTATATAGCCATGTTATCTCATAAGAATAGTTTCAAAATAAGTGTATATTTTTATCAAAGAAACTTTAGATTCATTTATTTTTCAATTCTATGTCAAAATTTGTATTATATCACGTATTTATGATAATGATTAATGATCAATAGAGAGACTAAAATATATTTGGTAAAACCAAAACCATTATATCAATGGTGAGATAGTTTAATGATGTTTGCCGCTGAATTTTTATTAGAGAGGATTACAGTTTGATTTCTCATCATTGTGATTGAGAGAGAGTTTGAATCATTTGATGTTAAAACTGATTTCTTAATCGAATTAGTCGATCTAGTAGATCGAATATTGGTGATGAAAACTATTGAAAAAGAAAATTGAAACCATTATTTTTAGATTTAATTTGATAACTTGTGAAGTCACGATGGGACTAAGTGGCATAGTTGTAAAGACCGACGAGATTGGGTTTTACACTAAGTTTAGGATGGATATATGTGGTTGGGTGGTATCTTATATTCAATATGTTGATGATATTTTTTAGTAGGAGTTCTTACTCTTGAGAATATGTGAAATATTAAAGCAATATTTAGAGGATTTGAGTTTGTTTTGGAGTTTCGAGTGAATTTCTTCCTGAGTAGTTTTATAGGGACTAATGTGGATTCGGTCTTTCTATTCTCTACATGCAAATTTCTTCATTGTGAGATTAAAACCATTCCTTTTAAGTACATTTTGAATGAGAATTAATCCTAGACTTGAATCTACTTGAGACCTTTTAGTCAATCTTTGAACAAAAGGCTTCATTCTTGGAAGCATAAATATGTTAGTTTGAGTGATAGAGCCGTTCTTCTTAATTTTGTGCTTAATATTATTCTCAACTTGTTCTTGTAATTTTTAAAGATGTATCTAAATGTTTGGAAGAAGCTCGCTAAGTTAAAAGAAATTTGTTTTTTTGGAAAGGTGCAAAGAGATTCAAATATATCATGGATTAAGCTGGATGTTATTTCTAAGCCAACGAGTTGATATGAGGGCTAGAAGTCGGGGACCTCTGGTTGGTTAATCCAACTCTTTTGGCAAAATGGAGATGGAAGTTGCTAACACGTGCATCATGTCTTTGGAGAGATATTTTTGTATCTAGATATATAACATCCCACTTGTTTTCTCTCTTTGTGAGGGGAGAACAATGAGTTTTCGTTCTACTTTTTCTTGGTGGAAAGTAGTGTCTCTTCTTGAATCCAAAAATGATGGTATCTTAAATTGGTTTGTTGATGGCATCCTTAGGAAATTTGGGTTGGGTAGAGCTGTCAAAATGGGTTACCCGGTCCTAAATAGGTCCTGATGGACATCGGTTAGGGATGGGTCGAAAATGCCCTGTTTTAATGAGGGGTCAAAAGTGTTGGAACAAGTTTGGTTCTACATTTACTTTCCTTGAGTTTTGTTGATAACAAATTATATAGAACAATTGTGTACTCTAATAGTTTGTTGAGAATACAGAATCTGAACAAGTCAGATGCTAGATAAAGTTACTCAGAACAAGCTAGATTATGAATACAAAATACTCTGAACAATCCAGACGCAGAACTATAACACGACGGGAGAACTGACTTTTTCATTTTTGTTTTCACAAAAAAACAATGTTGCGGAAAGCAAGAGTCGCCACCAACTTTTCTTTTATCCAAATAGGAAAAGTGAAAAAGAACAGGAAAGACCTTGATTTAGATTTTGAGTTCGGGGGTAGGTTATACAAAGGGAAGGTGTTAGCACCTTTTGTATCCATGTTTATCCATGGGCTCTTAACTGCTTAGCTCACTTTCCCTTTGTTTGAAAAAAACTAGTGGTGGTGTATTTAAAAAAGGTCTACCTTTGTAATGATTCTCGTATGAATGTATACAAAGGGGTTTTCTTGGAAAATTTTGAAAATGTGAGGTGTAAAGAGTATTTTTGCTTTTGAAATGGTGAGCAAGTAGTTAAGGGTTTCCTACCTACTCAAGGTCATTCATGTTATTTTTCTTTCCTTAGAGATAAGATTGTCCTTACTATTAGTTAGTAAGTAATCTTATCTTTGGATGTCGGGGACAAGTGTAAGGTCATCGCATGTTCATAGAAGGCAACCTTGTAAAGGTGTCTTAGCAACTCGAAGGGACTATCATCATTTTTTGTAGGGTCATCGAGGGACGAGATCATTTATTCGTAGGCCACTTGAAGGATCATCGAGGGACTATGATCTTTATATCGAAGGGACTTGATGATTTTTATTTAGGCAACTTTACTAAGACACCTCTACGTTCGAGGGACTTGACCATTATTTCGTAAGGCAACAAGAGGGGATACCCTAGAGGTGCATGTGTGAAGAGTGTGTTGTGTTCAGTTATTTATCTTTGGTTTAGTGGGCTAAGTCTGTTTTTATTTGCATACAAATCTTTTCACACCCTATCATTACTAACCATACAGTTTAATTATTTTGCGGAATTTAAAAGCGGAAATATAAAAACCTAAGCTATTACATCATGGGAGGGGATACATAATTTAAATTGGGGGAGTGCGGAAAATAAAACTACTAACTATTACAAGATAATTAGCAATCCTATACACTTGTTCTAATAAATATAAATGACAAAATTTAAATCGAGGAAGAATAAGAATGGAGAAAGGAAGAAATATCAGAGGATTCGCGTAAAATCGATTAATTGTTTTCTATTGAAAAAACTAAGGTTTTTATGATTTTTTGAAATTTAAACTAATTATTAACTTAATTATAAAAAATATTTTATGTATTTTATTTTTTATTTACAAAAAAAAGTTATTAATTTTTTATTAATTTTGTTATTGGTTAGAAAAAGGTTAAATGTTAATTAATTTATTAATTAGAAATTAAAAGGAAAAATAATATGAAAATATTAAGAAAAATAGAGAAAAGGCAAGGAAATTGGCCAAAAAAGAAAGGGGGAAGACATTGAGCTTCGAACCCAAGCCCTAAGGGTCATATGCGCTAGCCTTTGACACTAGGCTAATGGTTCCTATGTGATATGAAATAGAAACAAACAAATAAATATTAAAACCACAGAAAAATCCAGAAATAACCAATCACTGCACGCCACACATTCGTCTTTTTCCTCACACCTGCAACTTTTAGCTACAAAATTGTTGCGCTTTTGCTACGAATTAGCTACGATTTTATTCGTAGCTAAATAACCTGAAAATAAAAAATCACAAAATCGAAGGGTTTAATAAATCAAGATCATCCAGTTCTACTAATTTGAACCCTAGGAATTCAATGGTGGTGTCCGTTTGGTCAAAAAATGCTTGTATGATAAGATTCGAAGCTTGGAGGGTTTATGCCCTAACAATGGCAACTCTCCATTCTTGCACCAAAACCTGAAAACAATGGATCTAAATGATCCTAAACATCAAGTTAAACACCAATATGAAGGAAACAACAATGAATATGGCATGTAATGAAAAATTCGAAAAGATTAAAAAGTGTGAAGGGCGACCATGTTCATATGTCATGCTCCATGCGTTTTCAACCTTCAAAAAGTATGGGGATTGCCTCCTGGGATCTCCTTAATGATGTTTAGACGTGGAAAAATGATGGAAACTTACTACAACAAGTTTTTGCGGTTTGCCGTAATTTTACCTTTTTTTTTAAAAAAAAATTCTAGGGTTTTTGTGCATGAAATTTCGTCCTTTTACTTTGTGTGTTTGATGAGTATTTATAGAGGATGTATTTTAGGTCAGAATTTGGGCTTGGGTAGAAGATATTTGATTTGATATTCAAGTGTAATTTCAATCTTTCTATTTTGGCATATTTGATCATTATACACTTCCTCTTTTGTCTTGCATGAATTTTGGATCCATATTATGATAATAAACTCCATATTCTAATCCCAAAATAGACCATGGATCAAATATTTGATTTTTCAATATTTATTTAAATTAAAATTGAATTTAAATAAATTAAATCCAATAAAATATAAAATAAACACAAAAAATCAGGATATATGATTTATAGGTCGTGGATCATCTCATGATTAAGTTTGGATTATGAAAATATAGGCCCATTTGGCAAAAACTTAAGTTTTGGTCATTATTTGCCTTATACACCTCCTCAAACTTGCTCAACTTTAATAATGCACAACTCTCTCAATTTTTATCCCATGGATATATTCTTGGACTTTTTAGAAAGCTTAGAGTGTCCTCTAATTACTCATTTTGGTCCCATGTCTATTTAGTCTTCCATGTTCAAGTTATGAGCTTTTTGATAAAATTGAATTTTTGTTGACTTTTTTAAGGACCTGTAATGTCTTGGCACATATCTTTCAAATGAAACATTTCTGGCCTTGGCTTATGAGACATAAAGTTGTAGGGAATTGAATTTCCTTCAAAATAAGCTTTGGATGGGAAATTTCTGATGAAGTATGTGAAAGTTAGAGCTGGTCAAAGTACAGTTGACTTTCTTCTTAAGAAACCCTACTTTAGTAACTTCTGACTTTTGATGAATTTGAGGTTTTCTTGATGAATCATGATCAACCCTTAATCAAATGATTAATCTCACTTCATAATCTTGAAGTTTGACTGTATGTTGACCATAGTTGACTTTTTAACCAAGTTAACTGATTTTTGATCATCTGAGCATCTGACTGACCAAACTTGTAGGGCAAGTCTTGAAACTTGACATGAGGATCCTATGAAGTATATGGGATATCATGAAGTCTACTTGAGGCTTTGGAAGTCCAGTTTACTTTGAGAAACATAAAACCATAATTTAAGATCCATTGCTTATGAGGAGGCTTTGTCTGATGAAACCTTGAATCCCTTTGAGCAATTGAGAATCTTATGACCATTAGGAGACCTCTTGAGACATATTGTATTGAAGATGTGAGGGAAATGTTTTGGGTACAACAAGAACAAAGCTAAATAAGAGAGAGACTTATTACTTTGGATAAGAGAGACTTTAAACTCTGGATAAGAGAGACATTGGACTCTGATATGCTAGAACAAGATTTATTCGTGACACATATCCTTTAGGTTTTTATGATAACAAAATGTTGAAAGAACAATGGTGTTATATAATATTTGTGCTAAGTATACAGGTTCTAGAGCTTAAAGAGAATCTATTAAAAATATGTTAAGAGAACACATTTGAGAGAAGTTGAGCTCTTGGCTACTGATGGTTCAGAATTGAAGGACGTTCTTAAGTGAAGTTCGGTGATATAGGTTTATGTAGACTCTGAAGATGAATGTATCAAAATCAGAAGGGAAATATATTATCTCTACACTTATTGAATGTATCAGCTTCTAATGATCATTCAGAACCATTGACAAAGCTAAACTGTTCATTACTACATAAATCAAGCTACATTGTCAAATCAGTTTGTGTTCACATGGCTCAATAAGAGTTGACATGCTTTACGGATATCCATTCTCAACGGATCTACAATACAAATCACAAAGGAAGAAGTTGCGGTCAAACAAGTTACACAATGGATAAAGATCTTTTTTGTGTATCTATCTTCAACGTCTCTTAGTACTATGGAATAACAAAGACATTTGTGCAAGTTATATCTTTCAACGTCTATTATTTTGTATCTGCTATTTAAGTAGCTAAAAATTCGATCTGAAGAACTAACAAGGAATAAAGAAAGAGGGCCAAGAAAGGAGCGTCTCACGCTTCTATCAAAATGGAAAAATAACAAAATCAACCATAGAAACGCCAACGAGTATGCAGAGTTTATGTTATTTTTTGTAAATTGTACAAAGCCTTAAGATTTCTTAAACTATGAATATCTTAGAAATCTTAAGAGCTATGATCTTGTTATAATTATTTCCCTATATCGCTGATTGTATATCAATTATACCTTGTTGTCTATTATGCTAAACAAGTTGTTTAGTAATTTAGAAAGAAAGTCTCTTGGTATATGCTTGAGCATCAAAGTCTCTTGTTGTGAGTTTGATCCAAGTAAGTCTTTTACTATGTACTTGAGCATTGAAGCCTTGATTAAATTGTTGATTGAGTTGGAAAGTCTTGTACCCGAGGGGATGAATATAAGTCTTGAATCCTAGGGATTTAAGAAAGGAACTCTCAGATTCGTAGAATCTGAGTAGGAAGTCTTGTACTCGAGGGTATGAGCAGAAGTCTTGAATCTAAGGGATTTAAGCAAGGAAGTCTTGGATTCGTGGAACCCGAGTAGGAAGTTTTGTACTCGAGGGTATGAGCAGAAGGCTTGAATCTGAGGGATTTAAGCAAGAAAGTCTTGGATTCGTGGAATCTGAGCAGGAAATATTATACTCGAGAGTATGAGCAGGAAGTCTTAAATTTGTGAGATTTAAGCAAGGAAGTCTTAGGATATGAGTTTGAGCAGGAAGTCTTGTACTTGAGGGTATAAGCTGGATGTATTAGAATATGAGGATATAAGCAGGAAGTCTTAGAATCTGAGGATATAAGCAGGAAGTCTTGATCAAGTTCTAATTGAACAAGCAAGTCTTAGGTTGTAGGTCAGGGGAAAGAAAAATCTTATTCTCTAGAGCATAAGCAATTGTAATCATGATTTGATTATAGTGGAAAATCTCTTGTGCCACAAGGGGATTATAATACTCTTAATTTTAAGGGGAACCATGATAAATTAAGTGTTTTCATTTATCATTTACTTGCTTCTGATTATTATTTCGCTGCATCATTATTATCAAAATCTAAACAGTTTTTTTAGAATCTGAACTCATTTAAGAAGAAACTCATATTGTAGAACACAATTCAACACCCCTTTCTTATGTATTTTTCTCACCTTCATGATATAGAGACTCTAGAATCTAGAAATCATCTGATTCTGAACCAAAGTGATAATATGAAGAAGAACTTAAGGTCGACTTTGGATACACCAATCAATGTTTCTGAAGTAAACAATCTAGATTTACTATGATATATTCAAGCCTCATTTCACTAGACTCTAAATTATATTCTAAAGGCTCTGAACTCTGATCAAGTTTTAAATCTATCAAATACAAAGCCAATGATTTAGAGAAATGAATGAATAATATTCTAAGAATATAGTACAAGTTAAACTACAAAATCAAAAGGATTGTACTATAAATGGCTATAAAAGTTATATATATATATATATATATATATATATATATATATATATATATATATATGGAATATTGGAACAAATCCTAGTACGAATAGCATGCCGTCGAAGTATGCTCACATGTTATTGTTTAGTTAGGCTTTGTGTTATGGATCCAATTGTTTAAGTTAGCTTGATACCATAAGTTAGCTTGTAATGTGTAATTGTTAAAAAGCCCATTAGGTTAGTGTGTTAGTTTTATTATAAATAGCATACTAGTCTCTCATATTTTGAATAAGGGAAAATAGGAAGATAAAACCCTAATTCAAAAGTGAGAGAGGTTATTTGTTATTCTTGTATACTTGTAATCTTGGTTTAAGAGAAAGGAAAAAATAACAGTTTATAACCAATCTTTGTTGTTATTTTTGGTAACCCTAAACCCTAACCCTTGTGGGTTTCTTGAGTAACCTATTATACTTTGTTTCTAAGATATCCTATTCATAACAAATTGGTGCGGTGAGCATGGAGAAGATGCCTTCAACAAAGTATGAGATTGAAAAGTTCACTGGAGTGAATGATTTCGGTCTGTGGCGCTTGAAGATGAAAGTGCTTCTTGTTCAGCAGGGTTGTTCGGAAGCGTTGAACGGAGAGACGACCATGAATGATGCGTTGACGGCAGTTGAAAAGATGGCCATGATTGAGAAAGCAAACAACATAATATTGTTGAGCCTTGGTGATAAGGTTCTTCGACAAGTATCAAAGGAGACAACGGCGTCAGGGTTATGGTTGAAACTTGAAAGTTTGTATATGACCAAATCATTGGTACATCGACTCTACCTGAAGCAAGCCTTATATTCATTCAAGATGAGTGAAGGCAAAGTGTTGGCTGAGCAGTTGGATATGTTCAACAAGCTGATCCTTGATCTTGAAAATATTGATGTGAAGATCGATGATGAAGATCAAGCGCTGCTGCTGTTATGCGCTTTGCCCAGAACACATGCTCACTTCAAAGAAACCCTCTTGTATGGAAGAGAGTCCCTGACCTTTGAAGATGTTCAATATTCCTTTTACTATAAGGACTTGAACAAATGGAAGGAGCATAAACCTTCGACAGTTGATGAAGGTTTGGTCGTTAAGGCGAAATTCTTGCAAAATGACACTAAGTTCGACAAGAAGAAGGGCAAAAGTCACCAGAAGTCTTATAGTGGTGAAACATCTGGTGTTCGATGCTATCATTGTAAGAAAGAGGGTCACATTTGAAAGATGTGTCCTGAACGCCTGAAAGATCATGGAGGTAATGATAATGACAATGCTGCAATTGTTCAAGATGATTTCAACTCATCTGATGTTCTTGTGGTTTCGAGCGGTGACTCAAGAAAATAGTGGATTATGGATTCAGGTTGCACTTAGAACATGACTCCAAACAAATATTTGTTCGAGGAGCTATGTTATCAAGATGGTGGATCGATGCTGCTGGGAAACAACAAAGCTTGCAAAATTGCAGGTATTGGATCTGTGAGATTCAAACTCCATGATGAGTCAATAAGACTATTGACTGAAGTTAGGTATGTACCTGACTTGAAGAGAAATTTGATTTCTCTTGGTGAATTCGACAAGAAGGGATATGTCTTTCAAGGAGAGAAAAGTATACTAAGAGTAATGACGGGGTTGAAGGAAGTCTTGAGAGGCGTGAAGAAATAAGGCTTGTATACCCTTGAGGCTGAAGTTGTAAGTGGTTTGAAAAATGTTGCATCCACGAAACTGTTATCGAAGACAAAATTATGGCACATGAGATTGGGCCATGTCAAGGAGAGATGTAACACCCCAAATTTGATTATGAGTAATTGTTGCCTATTTGAGGATATATGATGATTTTGGCAAATAGGTGGTTATGTGGCCCGATGCATTATGGTGAAATTATTTTAATAATATTAATAATAAGAATAATAATCATGTAGCATTATTCGAAATAATTGTTTATTATTTAATAATTATAGAAATGGGAGTGTGGAGGTTATGTTGGTCCTTTGGGAGTATAAGGAGTAATTTTATATAATATGAATAATTAGTGTATTATTATATAATTATAATTATTTCATAAAAATATTGAAGAAAGGGTAAGGTGGTCTTTATGAGAAAAAGTAAGGATAAGTGGGGAAAAACCTAAACTGGGATAATTTTACCCAAATAGGAGAACACGATCAAAAGTTCTCACTTTTCGTGTTTTTGGTGAAGAAGAGCTCTGAGGAAAGGAAAAGATGAGAGAAAGCTCAGAGTCAGGAAGTTACAAAGAACCTTGGTGAAGAATATCAATCGGCGAAATTCTCTAAGGTATGGGGAGTTTTCATAATCTATTATAATTATATAGGAATTGGTTTATGAATAGATTAGGTTTTGTGTGATTTTGGTGATTGTTAGGTTTGATGACATATATTGAGTTATAAGAGTATGAATTGGTGAATTAGGATTGATAAGATGATTTAGAATGGTGTGTTTGATGTTTAAATTGATATATTGTTGTTGTATATGATTAATTTTGATTGGTAAGAAGTTTTGGGTTGCATTGGAATGAATTCGTATGAAAAATTGAGGTATTTTGGTGTAGAATTCGTAAAAACAGCAGAAAACTGCTTATGTACAGGTGTTAACCGGTTAACCATAGGTGTTAACCGGTTAACCAGTGAAAAATATGCGTTTTGGGCGAAAAAATGAGGCGTTACCCGTTAACACTATAGGTTAACCGGTTAACACTGTAACAGTGATACTTTTATTTTGAAAAATTCATAACTTTTGATACGTAACTCCGATTTAGGTCCGGTTTGAAGCGTCGGAAAGCTAACGAGACAAACTTTAATTTGATGAAATAAAATGAGTGAAGTGATACATTTTTAAATGATGAATATTTAGGAAAATTTGAATTGGTTTTATGATTATAAGCATAATTTTATTGAAAGTTGATGATTTGATGTTGTTGATGAAGGAAGTTGTTTTGTTGTACTGTTGGAATAGGTTTTATGATTAAAAACATGATTTATATTGCAAATTGATGATTTGTTGTTATTGACAAAAGAAGTTGGTTTCTTTGTATTGTTGAAAATTGGTTTCATGCTTATAAACATGATGTTATTGTGCATTGAGGATTTGTTGATGTTGATGAGAGAAAATGTTTTATTATCTCGATGGTCATAGGAGTTGTTTTGTTGTATTATCGATGTGTTTTCTTGATGAAAGACATGATTATTTGATGTTTGAATTGCTGGGTGTGAAATGAATGATGCGCATTTGATTTCTCGATGAATTTTTACGATGTAACGCATCATTGCATTTCATGACATTCACGATGGGGGCTTCGGCCTATTTTGAAACTTCAATCCCATTGTGTGGATTGAAGTGTCTCGATGATTACGGTGTGCTCCCTTATGGAGGGTTGATGGTCAAGTATCCATCTCACGATGAAATTGGTACCACATGCATAATTGCATATCATGATAGTTGGAATTGCATATTTCTGGATGAATTCACGATTGTGTTGTGTTGCTGAAGTTTTATAATGTGTTCATGATTGTGTTGTTTTTGTTGGATTTTATGGTGGACGATGTTATGACATGTTTATGCTAATTTATTTATATTCCATATTCTAGTATATTTATGATAAATTATAATTACTCACCCTGCCTGCTTGGAAATGTTGTTTCCTATGTGGGTAACTTGCAGATGATAAAGAATAGCTTCGCAACTGCAAGAGGAGTTTTTCAGAGTCTCGAAGCGTACCTTATATTACTTTAGGAGTGGTCTGGAGTCTTTGTGTCCTGCTTTGTGTCATGTAACATCGGGATGTGGTTTATTTGTTAAACTGTTGTCAGTTATGTTATTACTTTGGATAAATGTCTTCCCATTTTATGATGTTAAATTTCGGATGGAGAAAATTATGTTTATGAAGTAAACTAATGAAGTTTTGAATTATGAAGTTTAAATTCCGCTGCGAAATGCTATATGTTATTCTTGGTTTGATTAACCCGTGTTACGGGACAGGACACTGTGTGTTTGATTTTCTGATGAAATGTGATATCCTTCTTGTAACTACCCTGATATTATTTTAAATATTTTATTTTGGGGTAGAAGGGTGTTACATTAGTGGTATCAGAGCAGTTCGGTCTGTCCGGCCAGTGTCGTTAATGTCGTTATTTCCCTAGTGCGCGATATGTGTGTGAAACACTGTCGGCACTTGTTTGTTGGTTTCTAGTTGTTGTTTGCAGAGATTAGTTTGGAATTAAGTGGGGGAGAGGCTTGCTTCCGAAATGTTATTGGTATGAAGAAGTTGGTTCGAGTTGATGTTAGTTGTGAGAGTGCAAGGTTGTGAAGACGATGTTGGTGTGGATCGGCAGGAGTTTGGACTCCTGAATTCGTATCGGTCGGGTTAGAGAAGTGTGTATATTTTAGGTGGGAATTGTTTGAGAAGGAATATTTACTTTGATGGAAATGATAAGTTGACAGATCAAGTCGCTAGATTGTTTCGCTTTGAGTGTAGTTGGATTAAGCTGAGTAATTTTGAAGCTGGAGTTAGAGTAAAATCCTTGGTAGAGTTTGGAAGAAAAGGAGGAGAGAGATTAAACTTATGTTCATCAATCTCAAAATTCTGGTTTTTGAAATCTTGGAGCAGCTGTCACGAGAAGTGGCATAACTTTTTGCTCGTGACTTGAAATGAAGAGGTTCTGGACTTTTTGGAAAGCTTACAGAATTCCCTACAGTTTACATATAAGAGTTGCATTCAGGATGTTTGTGATAAGGAAGATAAGTGTGTTTTACTAGTCGGGTCTGCTGCTGATTTTGGAAAATTCTGCATACGGAAATTCTTGACCAGTCCCATTGCAAGGGGAATAACTTTTTACTCGTCAGCCGGATTTGAGTGATTCTTGGAGTTCTGAAATCTGCACAAAATTCTCTTCATGTTAGAATATATATTTTTGATTTGGAGGTCTTTATTGGAGAAGATAATTGTGTTCAAAGTGGGGAGTGTTTTGCTAGAAATTTTAGGAAGATGAAATATTGAAAAATAATAAGATGTCGGTATTAGAGGGAATGCATAAGTATTTGGAGAATGCATAAATGTATAATGAGGATGATTAAAGTTCTGATGTTAGATGATAGTAATGTTGAGAGGAAGATGGATGTTTGAATTGTGTTGTTAAGAATTATAATTTGAATGAAAGTCATGAATGGAAGAGAACCAAATTGGATTGTGCTTAACGTTGTAGTGACTCCGGTGTTATAAGAATATTTGAAGCAGTGTTATACAAGGGCATGTATGATGGACTGTGTATTGGATTTTGGATGTCTTGGTGAAATCGACTAAGTCGGAATTAAGGAAACTAAGAAGATGTTGATAAGTCTTAGAGAGTTGGCGGGGAATTATGCCTACAGACTTTATACATAAGTTGAAGTACGCTATTGTGTTGGGTAACGACTATTTATGCCGCTATTATGGTTGTCGGATATTTATTTACAAATTGAGGAACTGATCACCCTTAACCTATTGTTGATAATAGACGAAATCATAATTGAGGAATAGATGCGTCATGCTAACTAGTATAGTATATGAGTTAAATCAGTTGAAGTCGAGCTGGGCATTTGGGTATTGTTTGAATTATCGATGAAGAATCATATATAAGAATGTTAGTCAGATTTAAGAATGATGGTATGAAGTTACGTTGGGAGTAAATAGTATTGTGGAAATTTGTAGTTAAACTCTGGATAATAAAATTATTGTTTGATGATAAATTAAGTGGCATGAGGCTTGGAGTTTCTTGAGATGATTCGAGGTTAAAGTATATGGAAGAGTAAGACCAAGATTTTCAAGAGTATAGGATTGAATTGAGTTGAAAGAATCAGACGAAGTAAGATTATAAGTGGGTTTATTAAAGCGTGATTTTGATTAGAACATGGATAATTGTTTTGGTTGCGTTGGTTCAGATAAGAATTTATGAAAGGTGTGTTAGTATGAGTAAGAATCGAGGATTCGATATGTTGGATTAATTAGAAGCAAAGAAATATGAGTTATCTTGTGGAAACTGTTGTATCGATGTACCTTATATTGTCATAATGATGTAGTGTGTTTAAGGTAATTTTCGAAGGAGGTATTATTTAAGATGGTAAAGTTGTAGTTGTGTTGAGGATAATTGGAAATTCATGAAGTATGTAAATTTTTGACCAAAAATTTGGAAGTTGTCGCGGTTGTATTTATGATTGAACGTTCAGAGGTGTTGCCTTATGAATTTAAGTTGGATGTATTCGGTAACTACAAGAGTAGAATACCTATTGAAACGAAATTCAGAAGAGCTAAGTCGAAGGTGTTATTGATGTGTTGGTTTGGTGATTGAAGAAGTTGGAAATAAACTTGGTAGTCCTGGAACTTTGCAGAGTAATCAGAGTGCGCAGCGAATGCGTGGTGCGGTGTAGTTGTTGTTTGCGAATGAAGACGATGTTGATAGTCGATTGTTTTGATGTTGGATTTAAACTTTGTGTTCCAGACATTTCGGGAATTAAACAAAGTATTTTTTAGAGGGATATAAAAGTCGACTGAGTATTCATCATGGCGCTACGAAGATGTATCAGGATTTACGTAGGTTATTTTGGCGACCGGGTATGAAAAAGGGTATTGCTGAATTTGTATATGTTTGTTTAACATGCTAGAAGTCGAAGATTGAACATCAGAGACCTTCAGGTATGATGCAACCATTGAATGTTCCTGAGTGGAAATGGGATAGCATTTCCATGGATTTTGTGACTGGGTTACCTAAAACTACAAGAGGTAATGATTTGATGTGGGTAATTATTGACTGATTAACTAAGTCGGCACATTTCTTGTCAAAGAAGATTAATTATTCTATGTAGAGGCTAGTTGAGATTAATATTGAGGAAATTGTGAAGTTGCACGGTGTACCTTCGAGTATAGTATCAGATAGAGATCTGCGGTTTACGTCGATGTTTTGGAAGAGTTTGCAAGATAATTTGGGTACTAAATTGAGGATGAATTCTGCTTATCATCCACAGATGGATGGTCAGACGAAAAGGAAATTTCAATCTTTAGAAGATCTGCTGAGAGCTTGTGTTTTGGATCAAGGAGGATCTTGGGATAGTCATTTGTCGTTGGTTGAGTTTACATACAACAACAATTTTCATGCTAGTATTGGAATGGCTCCATATGAGGCGTTGTATGGTAGACATTGTCGCACTCCATTGTGTTGGTATGAGTCAGGAGAGAGTTTGGTGCTTGGGTCAGAGGTTGTCCAGGAAAACAACTGAAGATAAAAATAATTTGGGAAAGGATGAACACGTCGCAGAGTCGTCAGAAGAGTTATTGTGATAAGGGAAGAAAAGCACTTGAGTTCCGAGCGGGAAGATCAGATGAAGGAGTCATATCCGACTCTATCTACTTCAGGTAATTTTCGAGGACGAAAATTCTTTAAGCGGGGGAGAGTTGTAACACCCCAAATTTGATTATGAGTAATTGTTGCCTATTTGAGGATATATGATGATTTTGGCAAATAGGTGGTTATGTGGCCCGATGCATTATGGTGAAATTATTTTAATAATATTAATAATAAGAATAATAATCATGTAGCATTATTCGAAATTATTGTTTATTATTTAATAATTATAGAAATGGGAGTATGGAGGTTATGTTGGTCATTTGGGAGTATAAGGAGTAATTTTATATAATATGAATAATTAGTGTATTATTATATAATTATAATTATTTCATAAAAATATTGAAGAAAGGGTAAGGTGGTCTTTATGAGAAAAAGTAAGGATAAGTGGGGAAAAATCTAAACTGGGATAATTTTACCCAAATAGGAGAACACGATCAAAAGTTCTCACTTTTCGTGTTTTTGGTGAAGAAGAGCTCTAAGGAAAGGAAAAGATGAGAGAAAGCTCAGAGTCAGGAAGTTACAAAGAACCTTGGTGAAGAATATCAATCGGCGGAATTTCTAAGGTATGGAGTTTTCATAATCTATTATAATTATATAGGAATTGGTTTATGAATAGATTAGGTTTTGTGTGATTTTGGTGATTGTTAGGTTTGATGACATATATTGAGTTATAAGAGTATGAATTGGTGAATTAGGATTGATAAGATGATTTAGAATGGTGTGTTTGATGTTTGAATTGATATATTGTTGTTGTATATGATTAATTTTGATTGGTAAGAAGTTTTGGGTTGCATTGGAATGAATTCGTTTGAAAAATTGAGGTATTTTGGTGTAGAATTCGTAAAAACAGCAGAAAACTGCTTATGTACAGGTGTTAACCGGTTAACCAGTGAAAAATATGCGTTTTGGGCGAAAAAATGAGGCGTTAACCGGTTAACGCTATAGGTTAACCGGTTAACACTGTACAATGGTACTTTTATTTTGAAAAATTCATAACTTTTGATCCGTAACTCCGATTTAGGTCCCGTTTGAAGCGTCGGAAAGCTAACGAGACGAACTTTAATTTGATGAAATAAAATGAGTGAAGTGAGACATTTTTCAGTGATGAATATTTAGGAAAAGTTGAATTGGTTTTATGATTATAAGCATAATTTTATTGAAAGTTGTTAATTTGATGTTTTTGATGAAGGAAGTTGTTTTGTTGTACTGTTGGAATAGGTTTTATGATTAAAAACATGATTTATATTGCAAATTGATGATTTGTTATTATTGACAAAAGAAGTTGGTTTCTTTGTATTGTTGAAAATTGGCTTCATGCTTATAAACATGATTTTATTGTGCATTGAGGATTTGTTGATGTTGATGAGAGAAAATGTTTTATCATCTCGATGGTCATAGGAGTTGTTTTGTTGTATTATCGATAAAAAAGTATTATCGACGTGTTTTCTTGATTAAAGACATGATTACTTGATGTTTGAATTGCTGGGTGTGAAATGAATGATGCGCATTTGATTTCTCGATGAATTTTTACGATGTAATGCATCATTGCATTTCATGACATTCATGATGGGGGCTTCGGCCTATTTTGAAACTTCAATCCCATTGTGTGGATTGAAGTGTCTCGATGATTACGGTGTGCTCCCTTGTGGAGGGTTGATGGTCAAGTATCCATCTCACGATGAAATTGGTACCACATGCATAATTGCATATCATGATAGTTGGAATTGCATATTTCTGGATGAATTCATGATTGTGTTGTGTTGCTGAAGTTTTATAATGTGTTCATGATTGTGTTGTTGTTGTTGGATTTTATGGTGGACGATGTTATGACTTGTTTATGCTAATTTATTTATATTCCATATTCTAGTATATTTATGATAAATTATGATTACTCACCCTGCTTGCTTGGAAATGTTGCCTCCTATGTGGGTAACTTGCAGATGATAAAGAATAGCTTTGCAACTGCAAGAGGAGTTTTTCAGAGTCTCGAAGCGTACCTTATATTACTTTAGGAGTGGTCTGGAGTCTTTGTGTCTTGCTCTGTGTCATGTAACATCGGAATGGGGTTTATTTGTTAAACTGTTGTCAGTTATGTTATTACTTTGGATAAATGTCTTCCCATTTTATGATGTTAAATTTCGGATGGAGAAAATTGTGTTTATGAAGTAAACTAACGAAGTTTTGAATTATGAAGTTTAAATTCCGCTGCGAAATGCTATATGTTATTCTTGGTTTGATTAAGCCATGTTACGGGACATGACACTGTGTGTTTGATTTTCTGATGAAATGTGATATCCTTCTTGTAACTACTCTGATATTATTTTAAATATTTTATTTTGGGGTAGAAGGGTGTTACAAGAGAGGCCCGGTCGAACTGGGGAAACAGAACCTGCTAGGTGGTGACAAAGTCAAGAAGTTGGAGTTTTCTGAACCTTGTGTATTTGGTAAATCATGCAGGGTGAAGTTTAACAAAGGTAAACAAAGAACACATGGATCCGTTGATTACATCCATGTTGATCTTTGGGGGCCTGAAAGGAATCCTTCACATTCAAGTGCAAGATATTTTCTATCCATAGTTGATGACTATTCTATAAAGTTATGGGTATTCATTCTGAAGACGAAGGATGAAACTTTTGAGAATTTTAAGAGTTGGAAGGTTCTGGTCGAAACTAAAACTGGCAGAAAGGTCAAGAGGTTGAGAACTGATAATGGTCTTGAATTCTGCAATGAAGCTTTCGACAGTTACTGTGTCGAGTCTGAGATTGCAAGGCATAAGACTGTAGAAGGTAATCCTCAACAAAATGGTCTAGCTGAGAGATTAAATCGAACAATCCTCAAAAGGGTTAGATTCATGTTGGTTAGTGTTGGATTGAAGAAGGTGTTTTGGGTTGAAGCTATTTCGACAACAACATATCTGATAAACAAATGTCCTTCGACTGCGTTAGATATGAAGACACCTGAAGAATTTTGGTCGGGACATCCACCAGATCTCGACAAACTGAGAATATTTGGATGTGTAGTCTATGCTCACTTTATATATATATATATATATATATATATATATATATATATATATATATATATATATATAAAGTTCTTAGAAAAAGCTTTCTATCAATTGTTATTTTCCCAACTCCTTTGTCCTCTTTATTTATATATATATATATATAAAGAGGACAAAGGAGTTGGGAAAATAACAATTGATAGAGAGCTTTTTCTAAGAACTTTATATATATATATATATATATATATATATATATATATATATATATATATATATATATATATATATATATATATATATATATATATATATATATAAAGAGGACAAAGAACAAACTTCATGCTAAAGTAATTTCAATAAAGAGAAAACAAAGAACAAGAAAGAGAAAATAGAGAGAAAATTTAGAACTTTATTTCATATATTTTTGAGTGTAAATTCTGATAATCACTTTGTGTATCTGATTATAAAGAAGCAACTTTGTAAACATAAATCTTGTATTTAACAATTGTTAAATTTCTTGAGAGACTAGGTTATCGTCATAAGCCTCAAGATGTCATTGACGTGTAGTATTTTAGTTGTAATTCATTAAGGGACAAAGTCTAGTCAGAATCCTTATGAAGTCCTTGATGGGTAGTCTTTGATATTATAATCAGTTTGATTATTGGATTAAGTCTTGTTGAGAAGGGAAAATCACTCTGGAGAGTGGGCTAAATTAACCTAGTTATAGGTAAACTAGGATAAAAATATCATGTTTTTTTTTATCATTGTTGTTATTGTTTTTGGGTTACAAAATATTTTCATATTTGAAACCCAATTCAATCTTCCTTTCATGTGGTTTTAGAACCTTTAATTAGCATCAAAGCTTCAGTTCTGTTATTGACTACTTTGTGTCAAACACTTAACTGTATCAAATAAAGATCCATTTTTAAACACATAATGGCACATGAAAATAATGATAAAGATCATTATTATGCAAAAACTCAAATCTTTGATGGATAAAAGCTCGACTATTAGAAAGATAGAATCCAAAGTTTCTTCATAGGTTGTGATGTTGATCTATGGGATATGATAATAAATGGTTTCACATATCCTATAGATGTAAATGGTATGAAGTTTGAAAGAAGCAAAAGGAATGATAAATAAAAGAAGGATCACAAGAATCATCATAGATCTGAAACTATATTGTTGAATGCTATTTCCTATTCAGAGTATGAAAAATTACAAATAAAGACTCTGCTAAGTCTATTTTTGATTCTTTGAAAATGAATCATGAATAAAATAGGCAAGTTAAGCAAACAAATGTATTTGCTTTAATCCAAAAATATGCAGCTTTCATAATGGAAGATGATGAAATGATTGAGGAGATGTTCTCAATATTTCAAACTCTTGTGTCTGGACTAATTTTTTTTGAATAAAGGCTACACCACTGTTGATCATGTAAAAAAAATCATCATAAGTCTTCCAAAGAAATGGAGGCCAATGGTGACAACACTTAAGGTGTCAACGAACCTGAACAACATGAATCTGGAAGAAATTATAAATTCTTTAATGAGTCATAAGATTGAGCTTTAAGAGGATGATCCCCAAAAGAAAGTAAAGTATGTGGCTTTGAAGTCCAAAGGTAAGTCTGAGAAGGTTAAAAATCTTCAAGATGAAAAAGAAGAGTCTCGAGAAAATTTTGAAGAAGAGGACGAGATGTCTATATTCTCTAGAAGGGTTAACCAAATTTGGAATAAAAGACAAACTCAGTTCAGAGGCTATAAAAGAATAGATGGATGATCTGAGTCGATCTCTGGGCAGAATAAGTCTAGAGCTGGTAAGGATGTTACATGCTTTGAGTGCAAAAATATTGGACATTACAAGAATGAGTGTCTACAACTCAAGCCTAAAAATAAATTCTTCAGAGAAAAAAGAAGCTTCTAATGGAAACTTGGAAATCTTGGACATAGACACACACACAAAAGCTTATATTCAAACTGGTTTTTCTCAAAATAAAATTCTAAATTTCTTGAAGATGTGCTTGATGAATTGGGAGCTTCCAAAATTACTACCGATAATTTTTTTCCTTTTCTATTCGATTAGAGCACTTTTCTGATTGATTAGATCAGTTTAAACCTGGTCTCTAAGTGATTATGGCAATGCCTTAATGATGTATAATAAATAGATATATTTTCTTTAATTTTTAGAACTGGTAATTGATTACCATTGAGGTTTCTAATTGATTAACATTAAGCTCTACTAAATTAGATTGTCTTAAATGCATTAAAACCAGTTTCCTTTATTATCTAACCTCAAGCCTATAAATAAAGGTTTATTCCCTCATTTCATTTCATCCATAACAATGTTTTGACAATTCTCTCTCACACATACACAAAATTTTCTTTTAAACTTCCTCTCACTATTGTTTTATCCAAAGTGCTTATTTAAGAAATTCCTTTTGTGAGAAAGTCATAAAATCATGGATAAGGTTCGAGATTAGAACGATATTAAAATCTCCCAAGTTATTGGTTAGCTCGTATAAAACCAAGGTTTAAGATTCATGAGCTCATCCTATAGTAAAAGCTTACAAAGTTTCTTTAAAAGCTTGAATATTAACCGCTCCAAGAATCTCGTGGAAAGAAAAGTAATTGCTTCTAACTACCATTTGTGGAAGGAGGGTTAACCGCTTCAATCCACTGTTTGGAATCTCAAGTCTTACTGCTTAGGTTGGAAGTCAACGAATTTTCCTTGTATAAGGGGGTTCATGAGTTTTACCTACTAAAAGCTCTCAAAGTTTATTGTATACTCTTGTTGAATGACAATCATGACTAATTTTTTGCATTAAAATTTGGAATTTTTCGAACTAATTTACGTTTTAAATTGTTGAATTCCATAAGTTTGAATAAAATGTCATAATATTTGCATTTTGGATTTGGTATCCTTTATATATATGTTAGTATGTAGGAATATTTCAAGAAACCAAAGAAAAAGACATAAAAGCAATAAAGAAGGAACAAAGCCAAAGATGTGGTGTTTTAGCAAGCTCGCCCAGTGAGCATTGGTGAGTAAGAAGCAAGCTCGCCAAACAAGCTCTGGAAAGGTCAGGGCAAGACAAATCATAAATGAGGCAGTAGAAAAACATTCCAGGGTCTCCTAGCGAGGATTTAAGTACTTGAGTTCGTCGGGCGAGACATTGTTCGCCAGGCAAGATCAGATATTTTGTTGAGGGTTGTTTGATGCTTTATAGGAAGTTGGATGTGCCAAAAGTGGCTTTCACTGGGTGAATCCTTGCTCGTTGGGTGATACAAGACATTTCCAAAAGTGTTTATAAGCAATACACATCATAATTTTGGGATAACTCTTACACTCTCTTGAACCAAAAACCCTAGAAACTCAATTTAGAAGCAAAAGAAGTCATAATCGATTAATCGGAGCCAGATACGCAACCATTTTCGATTATTCTAAACACCTTTTATCAAGATTAGATGTATTTAATATAAACTAGTATTATTTCTTTTGATTTTTTGTTTGTGAACAAATTAATGATTAATGTAGATGATGATATTTGCTTTTAATTAATATTTGTCGATTGAATCATTATTGAGAAATATCTTTCAAGTCTTGATATAAGTTTATCATCTATCAAAGACCAAGTATAGACATGGATTTGGAATTTTATATTCACTTTGTATTAAATCTTAAATGTTATTTGTATTGTTTAATAGGTTATGATATCATTGATTAAGCAATACGATAAAAATTGCAATACCGGTTAGAAATAAGCGGTATTGATGAGTGATATGTGGTTATATTGATTATAAATGAAATTCACATGCTAGATTAATCGAATACATATGAAATAGGTTGATGAAATCTAGTCTTGATATGCCTTTTAAATGTTAATATTTCGAATCTTTTATCGTTGTTACATATGTTCATGCAATCAATACTTTTCACAACTCAAACCCCTTTGAATCCTTTCTTAAAACATTGCTAATTGTAGAATGAAGGTGATATCGCACTAATCCCTGTGGAGATAATAAAATACTTACTCAGCGAAAACACTTTCAATAAAACGACATTGTTTCTGGGGATTGGCGTTTAGATATTGCAACAATTTATCTTATTTTAAGACATTTTTTATTGTTAAATATTATCTTATTTATAATCTCGTGTTTGTTATCTTTCTTGGTTAGCATTTTAGAACTCTATTTATGCGAGGAAGTGTGCCCGTAGATTAACTTCTTTTTGATCCTGAGATTGAAAGTATTGCTCGTAGACTTAATAGGAAAACCAAAAGGAGAAAGCAGCTAGCTAAGGAAAGAAGAAAACATGAAGGAACTTCTAGTGGTACTCCTTCAACAACTCCTATTATTATACCATTCATGGAGGAACTACTTCCAGAAAGAAGGCCATGTGTCAATGGCCCGAGAAGGAATGCATATATTGTCCGAACTATTTAGAATGCAAGGAATCTGGAGATGATAACTGGACTACTTCAAATAAAATATGCAAATCCTTTCACAAGACTTGATCATGAAGACCTTTACACTCATTTGAACAATTTTTATGAACTTTCTGGTACCCTTGGTGCACCTGAAGCAAAAGATAAATTGGTGCTTATGAGATTGTTTCTTCATTATTTGACTGGGAAAGCAAAGGAATGGTATCTCAACCAACCAATTGCAACAATGGTAGATTGGAACATGCTTGAAAAATATGCAAGGAGTTTTGAGCAACAATCTGTTGGTATAAGCCTTAGAGGCTAATACTTTTAGTACTTGTATCAAATTATTTATTAATAATAAAAAGGAATTTCTTTATTATGTTTATTTTTCCAAAATAATTAAATCCCTAGAATAGCTAGTCCGTTTAATGGAATATTAAGTGTAACTTAATCATAAACTTCCATTAAACATAAGGACATTATTGTTAACGTATTCGTAATCGAGCTTTACTGTGAAGTAGGGATAACCTTAAAGTATTAAGACTATTATGTTGATAGACTGATGATCACATCTCATGGATCTTAGATAAGGAGTTATCAAGTCTTAACATAGATATGAATATTATGAGTAATATTTATACTGGTTTGACCCGCTATGAGAATACTACATAGAATGTTATACAAATTGTCATAAGTTATTCTCATGGTGATAAGTGGTGTATACCACCCTTCGACCTGAAACCACTATGGATCTTAGATGTAGATTCAAGTGCTTTATTGCTGATCAAACGTTGTCCGTAATTGGATGACAATAAAGACAGTTGATGGATACTTCATAAAGCATGTTGAGGGACATGAGTGACCTATATGGAATTTTCCCATCCTACATAACATGATAAATGTATAAGGGCCGAATATTAAATTGGACAAGGGTGAAACGGTCTATGCCTTGTGTTTAATATAGACATAAGGGAAAAAAGGTCATTGTACACACACATCATCACAAAAATGTTTTGTCAGATCACATGACATTTTTGTGACTTGAGTAGCAGTGGTGTGTTGCTAGATACCGCTCACTTTTTATTATGTTAAATATGTGATTTAATATAATTGTCAACGTCACAAGAACCTACAGGGTCATACACACATAAAGACATATTGATAAGAGAGATATAATAAATAAGGAACATTGTAAGATACAGTGTACTTGAGAGAATTATGGAACACTGTAAGATATTGTGCACTTAAGTGAAATATGGAACATCATCTATACTATATATAAAGGGGATACATTCTTTTGGAGTGGACTATTTTAGTTCCTAAAATACCCTTTATTTTATTTTTTAATAAATAAAAAGGAATTTAAAAGTAATAGTGTTGTAACTTCCATTCGTTTTCAGTTTCATCTTTGTAGTTAGCAGTTATAAAATCAAATTTTACACATTTAAATATTAATAAAATTTAAACCTGTTAGAAATGAATAGTTATAATTGACAAGAGTTAAAAGTAAAACTGTCTTTCAATATAACTTATTTAAACTGTATTATCACGTTTATTGAGATGAAAAATGGTTACGAAAATATTAATTTAGAAAGGACATGACCTTTCATAAGCTATTTTGTGCCACGTAAGGTTCTGTATAAGGACCGAGTATATAACCCGGTTGCCCTTAAATATGTATAGGCTCATGCTTGACCGAGCACTATACATGCAAAAGCGAGAATATAACTCGGGGGGCTTATGTTCATGCCTAAATATTTAGATGACAAACTATATAACCGGAAGAGAGCAAAATCATAACACGAATAGTTTCACTGTATGTCATCCCCAGGTCATTCACCGTGCCTAGTCTGCCTCTCATGAGGTCAAACATTACATCACGCTAAGCTCGGATTCCAAGCAATCATACATTTGTCAATACATACAGTGATGAAAGACAACTACGAATCAAACCGTTATTGAGCCTTCAATACATACAGGGATGAAAGACGACTACGAATCAAAGGGGCTACGAGACGGAAGGAGTAATGAATAAAATTAAAGTCAAACTTTTTATAACGTCCAACAGTTATAATTAACATAATGTAAAGTCGATCGATGGTATTGATAAATCGATTTAAACTATATTGATAAATTGATAAATTCACCGCCATTAATGCCATTGGATTTTAAAACTTCTATTTTCTTATTGTACAATCATATATTATTTTAATTTAGAAAGAGATTAAAAAAAATACCATTTATATTTATACGTGTGTGCATATTTAAATAACGGAATGCTAAGAAAGCCATATATATATATATATATATATATATATATATATATATATATATATATATATATATATATATATATATATATATATTGTTTCTATTTTGACGAGTGTTTATACTAAAATATATATTTTATATTGTTGTTAATTGTACTTTGTATGCTTCACTTATTAAATAAATTTAGAATATTTTTGTTTACTATTTTTAAAATGTAATAATATTATTAGCATCTTGACTTTAGATCTATTTGAGTAAAACCTAAAAATATTATTTCTTATTGCAAAGTACGTGCTTTTCGGCATTCATAAGAGAATTTAATTTGCAAATATTATATAGTACAATTTTTTTTAAGTATCTGAATAAATATTCTAGACCTCATCATATAAATAGTTTATGTTAAAATCAAACTTATAAAAGTTGACATTGTTAATATTTTCAAGCGGTGCACCTTAAAAGAGCGGACAAACGGGCACGGGAGTGTCCGTTTGGACACTAGTATAATATAATAATAGTTACTATTATTATTATTATTATTATTATTATTATTTTATAATGGTTATAAAATATAATAATAATAAAATATATGTATTATAATAATATTTATTATAATAATAATATATTATATTATTATTATTATTATTATTATTATATGGTGCACTTAAGTTTGACTTTTTAGCTTGGAGCTCACACAAATGGTTCTATAAATACAACCCTTGTGTTGTAATTTCTCTCATGCTCTCACTCAAAGCCTTCATTCGTAGCAGCTAGCACTGAGACTGAAGGTTGTATGTTCGTGTGGACTGAGTAGGGGCATTCTTCTTTAACGCTCGTGATCAATTCTCTTATTTTTGTATCAAAGTTATTAATCACCACAAGAGGTAATTGTTATATCACTGATCATGCTCATTCCTAACAAACCACTAAAGGGGAATTATTTCCGCTGCGTTTTTTATTCGCGATTTCCTTTTAGTGGTATCAGAGCCACTTACGAATCCATGAAAATGATATTTGTTTAGTTTTTGTTCTTTATATTTTATTTCGATTAAAACACATAAGCAATTAAATAATACGAGATTAATTTTTGGCATCATGTTCTGTATGATTTGAATGATTCAATGTTGACTATACTTAAGAATCCGACTTTTGTATGGCGAAGCAGCGATATATCGATCATTCATAAGTTACACAAAACTAATTGATCAATTTCATATAAGATATGAATAATTCGAATGCAACTGTGGTATATTTGATATGCCTTTTATTTCATCGATTTGATTTGTGTGAGTATTGTAATTCATGTGATTGGTTAATGTTCTTTTGCTTCGAAATTCGACATTTGTATGGTGAAGTAATGACATTTTAATCAATCGATAGTTACGAATTTGATAATATGAATGAACTGCATTAGTGTTTTTGACGACACAAGAGTTGTGTTGTTAAGAGTTATTTTAAGATTTGCAAAATTTTATATAATAATAATAATAATAATAATAATAATAATAATAATAATAATTATTATTATTATTATTATAAGTATTTTAATTTTATTTTATAATTTAATAACAAGTATTGTTATTGTTATTACAAAATACATACACATGTTACGGTAACAGAAACGAGATGTTGCCTATATCATACAATAATTCTAATAAAATTTATTATAACAATATTTATACCCGAGCAATACCCTTGGAAATATCGATCCAGAAATAGTAATAATGGTCTTGGTCAATGAGGACGTTATTTGAGGAAGAAAACTTTAGTATAACTAATTATGCAGAGTCCAAGTCAGTTTTGAAACATTCTTATTTATTGCACACTCTCCACAAACTATTCTTTATGCATTTTCACTTTGAACTATTTCTCTTTGATATTAAGGTCCAAAGAATGTACATTCATGGTCAAAAATCACGTTTTACATATCTCCCTATCATATACTTGATATCTCAACCACATTTAATAAAGAGAAAAAGTCCTGAAAAATGTCCTGACATCCGGTCAAACATTGTCTTCTATCTTGTAGCATCAATCTTCAGAAGTGGTTTGTTGATTAGGCATTTAGTCTTCTATCTTGTAGCATCAATTTCTTTTCCACAAAGTATTCCAAATACATCAGAATTCTGGTCTTCATGCAATCACATCATAATTTTCTTCAATACTTACAGATCCTACTCCAAGTCAGCCTTTTTCTCATCATTCTCCTGTATGATAAGTTAAAGTGCTCTTTATTCAAGATGTGAATATCAAGTTCAACAGTTTGAGATTCAAGATCTTTTCCAAAGAAAACAAAACCAGATGATGTTCTAACATTTGTTAGGACATCCTTCATGTATCACAAACACCATACTCAATGGTTCTTGATATATCAACTACATCCCTTGCTATCTGCATAAATCGGAAATTCTCCTAAGAGAACAACTCCACTAGCTTGATCATCAAGAACTCCAGACCGTCATTGAGAGAAATAAACTCTCCATAACCACTGCAGTCATCTTCAGTTCCTTAGAGCTTCTTCCACAAGCTCCAAGATATAACTAGAACCAGATCCTCCTTTGATCTTCAACCAACTACCCTTATGTACAAGAGTAATTTGTTTTAAGCACACTCATTGGATTCATTTTTTAGAACAACCAAATGCCACATCTTGGTTAACTCATATTCCTTTAGAGTTCCAAAGGCTCTTCTGATTCACCAATGAAGCTTGACCTTCAAGTTACATATTCCATCCACTCCATTTGTAAGATATCTTAGATACACAAAGACTAGAGCATGTAACATCTCCCATTCTTGCAACCCTCACAATCTTCATGAGATAGATCTTTTTGAAGTATCAACAACTTCCATTCCTGAGATGATCAATTGGTCTCAAGATGATATACTTTCACTATCGCTAGTTTCACATAGAGAACTTCTAGATGTTTAGCTTGATGTCATACAATTTAATATGACATCCAATTGATGATCCCATTCTTGCCATAAACAACCTTGAAGATCCAACTAACATGTTTCAAGTTATCATTCCACTTCAATGACTTTTCAACCTTAACATAACAAGAGTTCCATGCTCTCATATACTTGATTAAAATTTCAAGTTTGAGTAGACAACCTCCATCCTGCCTTGCTGCACCACTATTCACTTAGATGAGTATTTGCTTCAAGAACACATCTCCAAAGGAATCAAACATGCCAAAGTCCGAATCTTCAAGATTAGTTAGTCAAGAAATAGATTACCCAACAGCTATACTAAACAGAGGTCTAGCTTTCCTTAAGTAGAGGCTTCTTCAAGGTGTCAACGAAAAAGTTCTAGACTTTTTACTTAGACCTTTTGGTTGCTATTTTTAATACATATTCAAGCATGTCGATAATAAACCTTGGCTTCTGTACTCCTATTGACCTTAGATCATACATAAAGTGATCCAAGTGTTATTTTCCAAGTGGATGATGGTTTTAACTACTCTTCCAACAACCTTCGTCATCTAGACAAGTTTCTAGAATAAAAAATTTATAGGTAGATCACAAGCCTTTTCAGTTCCTATCCGAAGAATATTACCAACACCTTAGGTCAACAACCCATGGTTTGGTTCCCAGGGCATATGAAAATACCCTTCACTTGCCCTAGAGATTCATTCCTTTGAACCACCAAGATTCTGCACATGCTAGGCCGAGGAGATGGTTCAACATCTGATTGAACGCATGTCTCTTTGATATCTTCCAAGAAGATCTTGAATGTACTCATCCTCTAGGTTGAAAATAGATATGTTATAACTCATGATGATTCATTTATTCTTCAGCTACCAAGAACTCCAGATACAAGGATAATCAATAAAATACTTGTGGCTTCCTTGAGTGATATATTTGCTCAATCCTATCTAATGTTGAGATATCAAGACTAACATCCTTGACTCAAGCTTGCTTTCAGCTGACAATCCTATCTGCTTTCTTTAATGAGAACCCACTTCAACTGAATTGAAGTGTCCTTTCAGGCTAGATCAACCTTCAGATTGAAATAAAACCACTTCCTTGCAATTTATGGATGGTGAAAATAAATCACAACCACTTTCTTCAAGTTAATGTTCTTCACCTTTTATGATAAGAGAACCAGAAGCCTTTAGAGAACCATCTTCAGAATGAACACAAGACCAAGAACGTATACCTCTACACATGACTAGAGATGCCTTTAGAAGTGGACTTGAGAGAAGTCTGAAGTATCTTTGGTAACTTTATCCATGACCAGAATGTTTACCAATTTCATAGACCAAAAATTGATAAATAGGAACTCAACTTGTCTTCCTCCAATCTGACTTCAAGGTACCCAAAATTTGATCCGCGTGTCGCGCACAGATCAAAAACGAGTAATTTTCTTTAAAACGTAGTATAACGACAATGACTCGAATCGTTCTCTCAAGGATTCTTGAAACTATTAATCAATTGAAACAGTAAAGGGGGGGGGGGGGGGTTAAGGTAAAATTTATAAAAACAGATTAAAATAAGTGATTAAAAGAAAAGTGATTAACAAATAAGTTGAACTGGCAATTCTACTGAGGGTACCGATTTATCATTGGTTCAATAAACTTCAATCCCCTAAATGGTTTCTATTCCCCTACCAATTACAACACCAATTAACAAGCGAAATTGTCATTATAAGATTGCGTTCCTATTTTCCGAATAAAGCAAACGGATAAGCACAATCACGGATTAAGCAAACATGATTCTAACAAACGCGGTCTAACAATTAAGCAACGATAAACTACGCTAAAACTCAAGGAACATCAATCAATCGATATAAATCAATAGTATTCTATATAATTCGAATTAAGCAAACAAAGCATATAGATTAATATTGAAAAGGGAAAAGAAATTGGATTAAAGATTAAAAAACCTCAAAGTATGGAATCCACAGCCAAAATTGCCTTGGGAATTAGTTCTCCATTTGATCGTTAAAGCCAAAAAAATAAAAATCGTGAATAGTGTATATGGTGAATAGTATTGCGATCCCTAAAAGAGTTTTATAAAATACATGTTTCACTTCTGATACAAACCGGGTCGGAAAACCCAACTCAGGCCCAATTTTAATTGACCCGAAACACTTAATATTTCTAATGCTGCAACTTCAATGATTTTTTTGAGGTATCAATAGTCTGAATCAGAACTTTCGTCAAACATGAAAGTTGTAGCTCTCTGTCTTAGTTTTCCTTCGACTGATAGAACGTCTCAATTCAATCCCTGAAGCTCCAGTTATGATTTTTTTTTACTAAAAGCTGCAAAAGCTTAAAATAAAATACGAAAATTAAATAATTGCAAAAATAAACTTAAATAGGAAAACACACTAAAATAGTTAAAATACTCAAATAAACTATAAGAATTCCTAAGTAAAAACATAAGAGAATATGCATTAAAACGCACTGATCAAATTCCCCCACACTTGAACTTTTGCACTCCGAGCAAAATTAAAAATTAAAAACAGAGAAACTTCAAAACAAAAACGAAATAGAGCATGCAACTCAAAGGTTATCAGGATACAAGGTGCAAAAAAACTTCTAAGTCTAAGCTTCAAGATATGACATTATTGAAAGTAAGTATGAAAAAGAAATTACGAAAAAGTACATCAAAAGTATCCAGATCCTCACAAGATAAATTATTTCCACTCAACTCTCAAGTGTTTAGGTTACTCTTTATACTAAAAGCACAACATTGAAGTTAGTATTACCATAAGTTTGAAAAGACTCTAACATTCACCATTGAAATACATTGCACACAAAGATCAAAAGGACTTTTATTCGGTTGGAACTTGGCTAAGGTAAGGGTGAGATAATTCCTAAGAGAGTACTAGGCTAAAATTCAAAGAGTTAAAAGAAAATTGAAAGAATTGCGGGAGTTGAACTATAAAATACATCAATTATTTTCAAGCAACAACCTTACAACATAGTTCTCTTCTCTTTTTCCTTTTATTCTTTTTTTTCCGGAAGGACTATGTAATGAAATCCTTCTTTACTTTTTTTTTTATTTTTTTTATAACTATTTTTCATTTTTTTTTCTTTTCTGCCAATATCATAACAACATCATAATATCGTTCAACCGCACACAACTCCATACAAGACTCCTTCAACCCTTTGAATAGGGTGATGCCATTGTTTTTCACTTTTCGGTTTGTAATGAGTTTTACACAAAGAAAGGATAATAAGCTCAAAGGGGTTTCAAAACCAAGGGATGATATTGTTAAGGTTGGATTTTTGGCTAACTGATTAAAAATAAAACAAAAACAAAATTGCCTTTATCACATCAGTGTGCATAAGTAAACAAATAGCTTCAACAAGAGTCAGTTCAAGTTCTAGAAACTAACAAACATGAGTGAAATCACACAAGAAAGAAAAGATGGATTTTTTTTATGTGTTATCCATTATTAGGCTCAAAGTCTCACAAGGGTTAATGATCTATGACTAGTGATGTACAAATTAGAGTTTAGTCAAACATATATACTAAGAATGCACAAAAAGAACCAGTCACATCACACCACAAGTATTTTGACAAAGAACATAGAGAATACTCACAGTTGTAGCAAAATAACCAACAAGAAAGCATGCAATAATTTTTTTTTTAATTGAAAAAGAAAAAAACAAAAAACAAAGAAAACAAAATAAAAACAAGCAAAAGGTTCTCTCCCCCACACTTAAAATGGACATTGTCCTCAATAAAAAGAACACAATTATAAAATAAGAGTGAGAGAAAGGAAAAGGTGCTCCCTGGTCAAGTTGCAGTGTAGTTGGGCACCTCCAAATAATGCTCTTCTATGGTTGCCTCTTCAGGTACAAAACTTTCATGGAATAGCTTTAGGCATTGTCCATTTACCTTGAAAACTTTGTTAGTGCCTACACTTTTAATTTCTACTGCACCATGAGAGAAAACATTAGTAACAACAAAGGGGCCAATCCATTTGGATCGCAATTTCCCAGCCATGAGCTTAAGGCGGGAGTTAAACAGTAAAACCTGTTGGCCTACAGAAAATTCCTCCCTAGAAATCATTTTATCATGGAAGTGCTTAGTTTTCCCTTTATAAATCCTAAAGCTTTCATAAGCCTCTAGCCTAAGCTCTTCAAGATGTTGTAATTGGAGTTTTCTTTCAATACATGCTTGTTGCATCTCCAAATTACAATTTTCCACCGCCCAATAATCACAGTGTTCTATCTCTACAGGAAGGTGACAAGCCTTACCAAAAACAAGGCGATAAAGAGACATCCCAATGGGTGTGTTGAAAGTTGTTCTTTGAGCCCAAAGTGCGTCTTCTAGACGGCGACTCCAGTCCTTCCGGTTTGGTTGCACCATTTTCTCTAAAACCTGTTTGATTTCTCTATTTGAGATCTCAGCTTGGCCATTGGTTTGTGGGTGATACACAGTAGAGACTCTATGCACAACTCCATACTTCCGGAGTAAAGCTTCCATGGCGCGGTTACAGAAATGAGTGCCTTGAAACATAATCTGCAATAACTCTAGAATCATTAGTCCTAGTGGGGATAGCTTCCACCCACTTTAAAACATAATCGACAACAAGTAAAATATAGAGAAAACCAAATGATATAGGAAAAGGAACCATGAAGTCAATTCCCCATACTTCAAATACCTCGCAGAAAATCATAGGTTGTTGAGGCATTTCACTCTTACGAGTGATGGTTGTACCTGCTATCTGGCACTCTTTACAAGTGCGGTAAGTCTCATAAGCATCCTTAAAAACAGTGCGCCAATAGAAACCTGAGTCAAGGACTTTTCTTGCAGTCCTTTACGGACCAAAGTGTCCCCCACTTAAAGAGGCATGAGAAAAATTCAATATAGATTCAATCTCATAGTCGGGGACACACCTCCTAATAACCTGATCACTACCAAACTTCCAAAGATAAGGATCATGCCACACATAGTAATTAGACTTTGCAGAATCTAAAGTCCTAGAAGCATAATAAATAACATGGGAAGCCTTGTCAATTATTTGTGCAAAAACCGCTCCAACTGCATAGTTGGAAGCATCACACATAATCTCAAAAGGGAGGGTCCAGTCAGGGGGATGGATGATGGGAGCAGAGGTCAATGCTTTCTTCAAAAAGTCAAATTCCTTTTTGCAATTGTCATCGAAGTTGAAAGTGACATCATTTTTTAACAAGTTTGACAGTGGAAGAGTTATCTTGCTAAAATCCTTAATGAAGCGCCTGTAAAAACCTGCATAACCAAGAAAAGAATGAATCTTGCGAATGCAAGATGGGTAAGGTAGTGTAGAAATCACATTAATCTTAGTAGGGTCTACAAAAAATCCTTTTTCAGAAATAATGTGGCCCAAAACAATTCCCCGATCAACCATAAAATGGCATTTTTCATAATTTAAAACAAGATCAGTTTTGATGCATCTCTCTAAAACCATATTCAAACTATTCATACATGCATCAAAAAAAGAACCATAAACAGTGAAATCATCCATAAACACTTCCATGCAATTTTCAATAAAATCAGAAAATATACTAAGCATGCATCGCTGGAAAGTGCCAAGAGCATTGCAAAGACCAAAAGACATCATCTTGTAAGTAAATGTGCCGAAGGGGCACGTGAAAGTGGTCTTCTTTTGATCCTTAAGTGCAATATGAATCTGAAAGTAACCTAAAAAACCATCAAGAAAACAATAATGTGATTCACCTGCGAGCCGTTCGAGCATTTGATCAATGAACAACAAAGGAAAGTAATCCTTTCTAGTCGTCTGGTTCATCCTCCTGTAATCAATTCAAACTCCCCAGCTATTATGAACTCTAGTGGGAACAAGTTCATTCTTTTCATTTTTTACGACAGTGAGTCCAGATTTCTTAGGTACAACTTGCATTGGGCTTACCCATTTACTGTCAGAGATAGGATAAATGATACCTGCTTGCAAGAGTTTGGTTACCTATTTTTTCACTACATCAAGGATCAAAGGATTAAGCCTCCTTTGGGGTTGCCTTACTGTTTTCGCACCATCCTCAAGTAAAATCCTATGCATACACATGGAATGACTAATGCCTGGAATGTCAGCTAATGTCCATCCAATCGCCTTCTTGTGCTTCTTCAAAACTTGCAAAAGCTTATTTTCTTTATCTGAATCAAGGTTAGAAGAAATGATAACAGGGAGTTTTTCATTACTCTCTAAATAAGCATATTTCAGATTATCTAGAAGTTGCTTCAACTCTAAGGACGGGGGTTGCTCGATGGATGGAGTGTTCGGGGCAGTCAGGATGTCAATAGCATCAGCTTCATAAACAACATAATTGTCATGAACTTCACCTGTAGGAATCATGTCATCCTGCAGGGCAGCATCAATCTCAGCACATACAACACAAAGGTTAGTGTCAGTACAATTAGTGCATGAGTAAACATCATTATATCTAGATAAAGTAGGGAAATCAAGTGAAAACAATTCAAAACAAGTGTCATCAACCAATTCAGAGATCAATTCGAGATGAAAAATGGAATGCTCTTCCAAGGGATGTTTCATGGCATCGAAAACGTTAAATTTTGCGACAATGTCACCAAATTCCATGGACATGGTTCCATCATCAATTTTTGTTTTCGCCGTTTTCATGAACGGTCGGCCTAAAATGATGGGAGATCTACTTGACTTAGTCTCTCCTTCCATGTCCAGAATGTAAAAATCTGCAGGAAAAACTAAATTGTTAACTTGAACAAGGACATCTTCCACAATTCCCCTAGGGCGGGTGTTGCTTCTGTTCACCAGCTGAATGATTAAACTTGTATGCTGCAAAGGACCAAGACAAAGGTTATTATAAACAGAAGTAGGCATAACATTAATTCCCGCTCCTAAATCAAACATGCAATTCTCAAATCTACTATCCCCGATGGTACAAGGAATATCAAAAGTTCCAGGATCCTTCTACTTTTGTGGCAAGACCTGGGTGAGAGTTGAAACATTTTGCTTGGGCTGAATAAAGGCAGAAGTATTTCTTCCCAACTTAATTCTCTCTTTCCCCTTGCTTCGCCTCTTGTGTGTACACAAATCTTTCAAAAACTTTGCATACTTTGGAATCTTCTTGATTACATCAAGAAACAAAATGTTCATCGCCACCTTTTTGAACACATCCAAAATCTATCTCTCTTTGTCTTCCTCAAGAACATTCTTATTTTTCTGCACTCTATATGGGAAAGGGATTGGCAGTACATATTTTTTTTTCGGGCTCAACAATATCAGGCTCAGGTTCAGGTGTTACCTCAACAACTTCTTTATTTTTTTCCGGGGCAGAATTTTCAACCTTTCCGGATCTCAAAGAAATCGCACTCACATTAGGACCTTTTGGATTCACAACTGTTTGGAGAGGAAGTTGGTTTGAACCTTGGGCTTGCTGCATGGAATTCATAGAAGTTGCCAACGGTCTGATCTGTGTCAGCATGGCTTGGATACTAGAATCTGTCCGTTGTTGGAATTGGAGATTATTGGTGGCCAATTGCTTAACAATATCCTCTAATGAAGGACCAGAAGAAGATGGAACAACAATGATTGCAGCCTGTGGAGGATTTTATGGTGGTGGCAAGGGTAGCATCAATTGTTGTTGGTTGGAAGGCTGGTTTCCATATCGGAGGTTTGGATGGTTCTTCCAATTTAGATGGTACCTATTAGTGGACATGTCAGGAATGTTGTACCAGTTCTGGTAGTTACCTTGATTGTAAAGGGCTACAACATAAGCTTGAGGTAATTCAGGAGACTTTTCATCTTGCAGAATAGGACATGTATCAGTAGGATGATCAAAAGAAGTACAAATACCACATAACCTTGTTGTTTGGGCTTGTTGGGCTGCTTGAGCTTTACCTACCACTACCTACTATTTCACCAAATCGGTCATCTCACTCATTCTGTTTTCGAAGGCTTTGTCGGAGTGAGAGACATGAGAAGAAATGTGAACCTCATTCACACCCTTTATTTGAACATAATTGTCTCTTGTTGTGAACTATTGGGAATTAAGTGACATGTTCTCAATCAGAGCCTTGGCAGCGCTAAAATCTTATCAATAAGTGCTCCACCACTAGCAGTGTAGGATCAAGCGCTTACCACTGCACTAAAAGCAATTGCTGTTAGTGAAGGCGCAACTTTATTTCCTTATAGTATAGAGTCTTTCAAGGGGCTGCGCCTATTAAGCGCCATGGGTTGGGATGTTAAGCCCATCGAATCCCTAAGGGTGACGCTGAATTAATAAATCTAACAATCTCCCCCCCAGTGTCAGCCGGGGGGATTCGAACCCATGACCGGGCTCTGATACCACTTGTAGGATCAAGCGCTTACCACTGCACTAAAAGCAATTGCTGTTAGTGAAGGCGCAACTTTATTTCCTTATAGTATAGAGTCTTTCAAGGGGCTGCGCCTATTAAGCGCCATTGGTTGGGATGTTAAGCCCATCGAATCCCTAAGGGTGACGCTGAATTAATAAATCCAACAAGCAGGATCCAAATTATTCATATCCATTGGTTTTAATCCTTCATAGAAATACTGAATCAATAATTGCTTGGTGATCTGATGTTGTGGGAAACTCGAAACTAATTGTTTGAACCTCCCCAATATTCATCCAATGATTCATTATCCCATTGTCTAATACCACAAATATCTTTTTGTATCGAGGCAGCTCTGGATACAGGAAAGTATCTCTCTAGGAATACCTTCTTCAAATCATTCCAAGTAGCAACAGAATTTGGCTAAAAATAATATAACCAGTCTTTGGATGCACCTTGTAAAGAAAACGGAAAAGCTCTCATCTTGATGTGATCTTCTGTAATCCCTTCAGGCCTAAGTGGGGTAGAACACACAATCTGGAATTCTTTGAGATGCTTGTATGGATCTTCACTTGCAAGACCACTAAATCTCGGCAACAAGTGTATTAATCCAGATTTTAATTCAAAAGGAACAACAAGGTCAGCATATTCAATACACAAGTTATTATAGTTAACATCAGGAGCAACCAATTGCCTTAAATTTCCTTGGTTTGTCATATTATTAGGAATAGTTTCAAAAGTGAGTGGTGAACTATCCTGGACTACTCTACGTCGTGTGTGCAAAGTTCTTTCTACCTCAGGATCTAAATCACAAAGATTAGAACGTCATGACCTAGTTGCCGGGGGGGGGGGGGGGGGGTTAAGGTCGAATTTATAAAAACAGATTAAAATAAGTGATTAAAAGAAAAGTGATTAACAAATAAGCTGAACCGATAATTCTACTGATTCAGGTACCGACTTATCATTGGTTCAATAAACTTCAATCCCCTAAATGGTTTCTATTCCCCTACCGATTACAACACCAATTAACAAGCAAAATGTCATTATAAGATTGCGTTCCTATTTTCCGAATAAAGCAAATGGATAAGCACAATCAAAGATTAAGCAAACGTGATTCTAACAAACGCGGTCTAACGATTAAGCAACGATAAACTACGCTAAAACTCAAGGAACATCAATCAATCGATATAAATCAATAGTATTCTATATAATTCGAATTAAGCAAACAAAGCATATAGATTAATATTGAAAAGGGAAAAGAAATTGGATTAAAGATTAAAAAACCTCAAAATATGGAATCTGTACAACAAAATTGCCTTAAGAATTAGTTCTCCATTTGATCGTTAAAGCCAAAAAATAAAAAACGTGAATTGTGTATATGGTGAACAGTACTGCATTCCCTAAAAGATTTTTATAAAATACGTGTTTCACTTCTGATACAAAACCGGGTCGGAAAACCCAACCCATACCCAATTCTAATTGATCTGAAACACTTAATATTTCTAATGCTGCAACTTCAACTATTTTTTCGAGGTATCTACAGTCCGAATCAGAACTTTCATCAAACATGAAAGTTATAGCTCTTTGTCTTAGCTTTCCATCGACGGGTAGAACGTCTCAATCCGATCCCTGAAGCTCTAGTTATGAATTTTTTACTAAAAGCTGTAAAAGCTGAAAATATAATACGAAAATTAAATAAGTGCAAAAATAAACTTAAATTGAAAAACACACTAAAATAGTTAAAATACTCAAATAAACTATAGGAATTCTTACGTACAAACATAAGAGAATGTGCATTAAAATTCACTGATTAGTACCCAAGAGAACCAACCTTCCAAGTAGTGAACAATAACAAAAAAAAACCTCTTCATTCCATTGTTCCCGACTTTGGAACGACCAGGGATTTTATGATGTTGATATCTTCAAGAACATAAGCAAGATCAGGAATAGATTCCACCATCTATTCTCTCTGGACAACGATCATCTCAATCTATTCCCACAAATAGATCTTTCTTCACAATCAATTCCTGAAACTCAAGACAACTAGGATTCTTCCAATCAGAGACACAAGCAACGGAACACCAAAGAACAACTTCAAAACCTTCAAGAAAGATGTCAAAACATCTTATAGGACATCATTAAAAATCACCAACAACAGCAGAAACTCCATATAAACATTGAACAACTATCAATAGTTGTCACCATTAATCTAGAACACTCATTCCATCCATCAATACCCTTGAGAATATCAGAATGAATGATCTAATCTTACACTAACTCCTCCTTATTTAAAAACCAGAAATTATCTCCCTAATATCTCATCCAGAAACAAGCAGGATGCCTACTCTGATACCAATTGAAATACTGGTAGGCAGATCACAAATGTCCTAACCACATATCGGAGTATTGATCTATGCATCATATTAAACAACGACAAAAAGAACGCAAATTGATATTCACAATATCAACGCATAAACATGTCAGATGTTCTAACATTTGTTTTGGCATGTTTAAATGACAAGCATAATCACATAGTTATAAATATGCAGAATGATAAATAACACAGTAATTGTTAACCCAGTTTGGTCAAATACACCTACTTTGGGGGATGCCGATCCAGGAAGAAGATCACATTATTAATAGTATTATTGTCTGTACAAAACCTCCGTTGTACATGTAAACACCATTCGTTTTACCTAATGCTACCCAATGTAATCTTTATCACAAAAACTCCATCTTTGATAAGAGAACCCCATCTCACTCCCTTTAATCACAACATGTTATTCCTAACAGTTACAACCCAGCTATTGCAACATTCTACTTGAAAGACCCACCTTTCAATACAAAGTTGTAACACCCCAAATTTTACCTCTTGTTTCTAGCATCATCCTCATGTCATAATCATCATAAGCATGGCATATTTTTAGCATCTTTGCATAGAAAAATGAAGCATAACATCCTCGTGTCCTAGCATTGGGCATATGATCAATCAATGGTACATTTGAAGCCTCACAAGTCAAAGAAAGAGGTTAAGTGACCTTGGCCAATTATCACAAGGTGTTCTTATGCCTTATTCAAGCTCAATATCCTCTACAAGAGCCCCGAAGGTTGGGAGATCATCAGATGATCCAAGGAAGGGCAAACTCCTACACAAATGGTCCTCAAATTAGGGTTTCTTGTCATGCAAGGATTCTTTGTGACTTTGGCCATTTTATGTGGGCAAAGTCCTTAATATGATAGGAGAATGCTATGGATGAAATTTGGTGAGAAAATTCATTGAGGAAGGCAGTTATTTCATCAATTGCTTGCATAAGAAGAAACTGGTCAAACTGATTATTTGCAAAGTCAACTGTGGCAATGCAAGGGTTCCAATCCCATGTCTTAAGCCAAGGGATGTCCTCAAGGTCATATAAGAGGTTTGGCAAGGCCAAAGATCAAGGATCAAGAGGTTTGGAGAGACTTTCTATTTTTGGCATGTGGCTTGTAATGAAAAGTTACTATTTTAGGCAAGTTTTGCCCTAATTTTCAAGTGATCCTTACATGGCCAAAATGACTCCAAATGAATTTCCATTGAACATGAAAGTTGTAGAGTATGATCTCTCATTTTTAAAAAGTACAAGTACATGTTCATAGCCTTCATGGTTTGAAAGTTATGGCCAATCGAATTTCACTTGTTTTTAGGGTTTACATGAATTTTCATTTTCTACCAAGTTGCAAAATGGCATGTAATGTATTTTCAAGCTACTTTAGGAATCAATTGAGGTCATACTACTCCAAAGCATTGCATAAAGGTCATGTTGTCCCAAAGAAGCCAAGAAAATCGTGTATGGATAAGTGAGTATGCCATAAAATGCAAAAATGCAAGATCATTCACAATGCATGACTCAAGTATCCAAGGGTCAGGATTAAGCCACTTATGGATTGGGGGATCAAGCATGGTCAAAATGTGAGAGGAGAGAGGGAAGTGCACGAGCCAAGCATGCTATCACACCACTCTTGCAAATTTGCAAATTCAGTCCATTCACACTGACCTCACGTGCATTTTTCTTCACTCTCTCAGCATTGAACATTGGTATCATATATAAGCAGCTAGGGTTTCCATTTGTTTAGGATTGATCACATTTTCATCACTCTCAAGTTTTTGCACTCCAAGCTTTTCTCTTCGAATCTCTCCACACACTCACTCATTGCCAAAACAAATCACATATTCTTCATCCTTGAGCTCTAAGGATCACAAATCCACCATCAATTCAAGCTGAATCTAAGGATTTCACAAGGTGCAGTTCAAGTGCAGTTGTGGTTGAATCTCAAGATCTAGGCAGTTTCAAGCTCTCTCTTGCATTTATTTTGCAAGGAGAGATCAAAAGAGGTTGATCTGCAGCTGGAGGAGGTTTATCTTGAGCTATTGTGAGAGTTGCAACTTTCATGTAAGCTTCAAATTCATAGATCTGGAAATGGTTTTGTTTGTGTGCATTGTGATCTATATGTCTTGCTGATGACTCTGGTCTATTTAGAGTTAGAAATAGATGAATATTGAGCATGTATGGTGGATTTGAAGTTTGATGCATAAAACTGTTTGCGTTCGATTTGTTTGATTCATTGATCTATTTGAAAATCTAAGTGCATATTTGTGATCAACGTACTTGAATGAGTGGATCTGGAGATTTGTTTTAATTTCTGTGGAGTTTTGTTCTTGATGTTCATAGCTATGAGTTTTCCGGTGCCGGAGCCCTAGCTCCGGTCACCGGATTCTGGAAACATGTTTAAATGAAGAAGATGAGGTCTGCATCGTTGATTTGTTTGATCTAGACGGATACAGCGTTGCCAGCGCATTAAAAATCCATGCTCTCTCTCACGTGCATTTTATTTTCTGATTAATTGTTTTGTTTGTTAGTGCATGGTAAAGTGTATGAACCTTTGATCCAGACCACACATTAGTTTGACCTAGGGTTTGGACTTTTGATCTGGCATGTTGAATATGTTTACTTTGTGCTTTTGTGCATGGACCACTGGATCTGATTACCTTTGTTGACTTGACTTGATCTGGACCTTGGGTTTGTGTGACTTTAGTATTGTTGACTGCGTGCCTGGACCCCTGGATGCGTGGACTATTTGTGTTGACTATTGATGAGAACCCTTGGATTGGCATACCACAATTGTGTTGAGTAAGCGCCCATTCGGCTTGAATTGCTTTTCACACCCCCTCTTCATTAAGCCCAATCATTTTGAACTAAATTCTTTGCTGACTGCACCCCTCCTTCATGGCCTTTTATTTTTATTTTCATTTTTATTTTCAGTTTGGTTTCTAATTTTTAAAAATAATAAAATGTATCCAAAAATTCCAAAATAATTCATGACTGATTCTTTTAATTTTCTCTAATTTTTGATATTTTTATTTTCCATTTATTCTTATTTTCCACGTAGGAATTAATTTCCCCTTTTATTAATTGTTTTTAATTCATTTTAAAAGACATGCTGACTAGTAGAATTTATATCTTGAGCATCAATTTGAATTTTGACTTGGTTCTTTTTGCATTTGATTCATATTAAAGTGTAGTTTATGTATGATTTTTCTTCTGATTTTTAGAAGCTTGTGTGAATATTTTTGATAGTTGACTTGTGTGTGAAGTTTCAAAACCCTAATGAGTGTTCTTGAGGTCCTTTGACCTAGTTTGCTTTTGATTCTGACTTTGCTCTTTTGGCATGATGTTACCACTTGATTAATGAACATTTGAGTTTATTTGTAGAATTTTTGAATGAGTTTCTGATTTAATAGGAGTTTTCTTGTTTGCTTGCCCTATTTTGCATTCTTTTTGGTAACATGCTTAGATCTTAGGCTAGGAGGGAACTTGTTCCAACTCCTTTAGTTTGTTTAGGGTCCTTTTGACATGAAAATAAGTCCCTGGTCCTTGTATCATGTTTGCATCTTGACTTTCTTTGAAGTCCTTGTCTTTGAAGTTTCTCACAAAAGTATGTATGTTCACTTCACCTTCTTTCTTCATTTGCTCTCCATGATGCTTATGTTTGAGTTTGTATGCTTCTTCCCCATGTTTAATCTTGTTTCCTAGGCACATCTTGACATGATTAGACTCCTGGTTTCAAGTGATGTTCATGCTTTGATTGGATGATCATTTGTTTGTTCTTACACTTATGCACATGTCTACTTCACTTCTCATTCTTGTGATGATTATGTTTGAACTTGTATGACCCTTTCCTTGTTTTTTTGTGTTGTTTGTGCCCATGTTTATGGTGATATGATTCTGGTCTTGAGGTACATGATGATTGTTAGGCTTGAATGATGTGTTTAATCTCATGTATGCTTTATTCTTTCATAATTAGTTCATGTGGACTTGAAATGCCCTACTTCTCCTTCTTCCTCTTTGGTTTTGTTTGAGGTATTTTAATATGTGAGTGAGATGAATCACTTCTGGTTATGATGTTTTAGTATGATCTTTTGTTCATTTGTATCTCATTTGATTTCACTTGCTTTTGTCTTACCACTTGTTTATGCTTATAACCATTTCAGGGGCTTTGGTAAGTGAGAGGTGTGGATGAGATTCCCACATCTCCAACTCTTTTCTCTTCATCTTTCATTATGCTTTCTCACTTGTGTTTAAGATGTGCCTTATGCCATCACTTGCTTAATTTCTCTTTGCCCCCTTTAGAAGCAACTTATCTCCTTTAGAGGAGTAAGTTGTTCTCTAACTCTTCCTTCTTCTTTTCTTCTTCTCTCTTCTTAGGATAGTCTCAAACTACACTAACCTAGGAATCACATTTATGATAACTTTAGGATTAAACTTTCCCCTTTAGTTTTACCTTTGAGATCCTTTGATTTCTCTCTCTTCTCATCTTCATACAAAAATCCATAAAAAACATCTAATAATGGTTGAGGTGACTTCTCCCTTTTGTCACTCTCTCAAAGAAAAGCTAAAAAAAACACTTATTCATTTTAATTCATCAAAACACTTAACAATATAAACAGGTTAGTGAATTTAAATCCTAATCTTAGGAACAAGTTTGAGGATCTTCTTCATTCTTGATGGACTTGTTACTCATTCTATCTTGGGATGTGGTAATAAGGACATGTCCTTAGAAAAGACTTTACTTTCACTTCCTCGTGCCACACTCATAAAATACTTCTAAAAAATACAAACAAACAATAAGCGTCTTTCCTTTGGGAATTCTCTTCTCACCTCATTCACTCTTTACGTACGAACTTGTCACTACTTGTCATTTTGCAAGACGGTTACGCACTCGTCGTCCGAGCCTGCAATACCTGAGCATTGACATAGACAGTTCAAGCCTTAAAGCACAAGCAATCTTTTCCACCCCTAGTTAGGGGAACTATGGCGACTCTGATCCTCATTGTCCAGATGAGGTACGTAGGCAGCGGGGTAGGGCATGTTCGAGCACAATCTTTATTTTCCCTACATTTTTCCTTTTCATTTCTTTTTCAGTCCCCTTTTCTTTGCTTTTATCCAGTTCAGTTCCCTTTCTTTGCAGCAGCTTTCATTCTTTCACTCTTTGAAACAGTTTCTTTGCAAGCGTGGATCCCGTCGGGTACGACGGACGATCTGGGGTGCTAATACCTTCCCAGGTTGTAACCGACTCCCGAACCCAATCTCTTTGGTTCGCATGACCCGTGTCCTTCCTTTTCTTTTCTTCTGGTTTGTGCAGCATTACCATTCCCGTTCCTCCGGGATAAAAATGCCTGACTGGCGACTCTACCTTTCCCGCGCCACTTTCGCGTTTGTACCAGGATGGAAATCCAGGGAGCGACAAAAGTTCAGTCAAGACTCTTGACTAACAACTATCCTTGGATATGCTTCAAAGCTTCATCCAAGAATAATACATAATTCATTACCTACGGGCTTCTGAATTATGTTCAACAAATATGTCTACCACAGTGTATCCAACCGATACAAAGGGTGACTTACAATACAAGAAAGCCTACGACTCTCAAAACCCTTAAACCTTATTTTCTACTTTTACAAAAATATTACAAGGATTAGTTGTTTTGCCCTTGGTCTAGGTCTTCTTTTATAATCTTTAGCTATCCATGGGCTTCTAATAATCCAGCCAATTATTCATTGATCCATGTGTTGCTTGTTGCAGATAAAATCACTTCAAATCTTCAAAAAAGATCTTCTACAAAATCTGTTTGTAACAGACAAAGATGTTGAAACCTCATGTTAGGACATCTTGTTCGACATCATATTCAGGACTTAAGATTTACCAAAATTTAAGTCTAATCTTTAAGAAATTTCATTCTTGATCTAAGTTTATCAACTATCAAAGAACAAGTCTAGACATGGATTTCAAATTTGATATTCACTTTGTATCAAATCTTAAATGTTGTGTTGGTATGAGTTAGGCGAGAGTGATATGCTCGAACCAGAAATTATACAAGAGACAACTAAGAAGATCAAGATGATCCACAAGAGGTTGAAAGATTCATAGACTCCTCAAAAGAGTTACCATGATAAGAGAAGGAAGGCACTTGAATTCCAAGAGGGAGATCATGTGTTTTTGAGAGTTACTCCGATAACTAGTGTGGGCCGAGCTTTGAAGTTTAGAAAGCTCACTCCATGTTTTGTTGGTCCGTATAAGATTATGCAGAGGATAGGGGAGGTAGCCTATCAGATTGCTTTACCGTCGTCACTTGTGAATCTTTATGATGTGTTTCATGTATCTCAGTTGAGGAAATACATTCTGCATCCGTTGCATGTGATTCAAATGGATGATGTACAAGTGAGAGATAACATGACTGTTGAAGCATCAACCGTGAGGATACATGGTTGAGAAATAAAACAACTGCGAGGTAAAGAGATTTCTTTGGTGAAAATATTGTGGGGAGGACCAGCTGGCGAAAGTTGGACTTGAGAACGCGAAGATCAGATGAGGGAGCCGGATCTGACTCAATTTACTTCAGGCAATTTTTTAGGACGAAAATTCTTTAAGTGGGAAAGAGTTGTAACACCCCAAAATAATTAGAATATTTATTTAATTGATTTAATATAAATATTCGTGATTTTTGATGATTTTTGATGAAATGTGATGATGCATGGCGTGTTCGTAATTGCGTGTTGTGGGTTAGTGACGAGTTAAGAGAATAATAAGAGTATGCAAAAAATTAGTGATTAAGTGTTAATAATAATAGAATAAGGTGAACAATATTATTTATGTTAGGGTTATTATTTACATTAAAATGAGGAGAAACATTAAGGGTAAGGTGGTCTTTTATGATGAGATAAGTGAGGGTAAGATAGGGAAAGTCTTATTTGGGGTCCAAGGGGTAAAATAAGAATAAAGAAATATGGGAATTAGGGTCATTCTCTACGGTTGTATTTGGAGAATAACTCTGAGAGAAAACAGTGGAAGACGTTAGGGCTTGAAGGAGAATTGATACAGAGTTCAAAGAGGAAGAGTAAACTAAGAAACTAAGGTATGGAGAGTATGAATTTTCATTATAGTTGATATAGAGTATTAATATGTTTGGTTTTGTAGATGTGATTTTAACTTGAGAAGGGTTTATGAAGCAATTGAGGATAAATTGTTGTTGTGATGCCATGATATGATGTCTATACTACATACTGTGACATGTTGTTGTATTATGATTACCCTGTAATTTATGTGTATTTTCGGACTGTATGATATTAAAATCTTAAGTAGTTTAAGGTCTAAACTGTGAAGAAAACAAAATAGTAGAACTGATGTTTTCGCAAGATTCTCCAGCCGAGAGGTGTGTTTCGTTGGGAAAAACTTACTCGCTTGGACTTTGTCGGGAGAGACGAGAGGCGAGCGAAGGGTGAAAAATATGTGCTACTGGAATTTTTGTGGGGGTGACTCGCCCCTGCTTCTCCGGGCAAGCCTCGGGAGAAAGAATAATTTTGTCGGGCGAGCACCAGGTGAGTAGGAGCGGTTATTTTGTATTGTTTTCCTTTTTTCTTTCCTTTCCTTTCTTAGATGCGTTATTTCTGTTAATGATGTTGCGATGCTATAATGTTAAATTCGTGATGATTTTGATATGTGTTAGATATGAATTTTTATGATGCTCTGATGAATTAAATTGGTGAAGCCATGTTGATGTTATACATGCTATGTGAAGTATTATGATGAATCTTTATGAATGATGATGCAACTTTGAAGAGCCATAGTGGTGATTATGATGATGTTTTGCATCATGCATTCATAGCATATTTTAGGACTTCGGTCCAATGACGATGTTATGACTTTAGTCCAGTGGTGGCTTCAATCCCATTATGTAGATTGAAGCGTTTATGACGTGCTCCGGTTCCTGTGAGTGAATTGATCCTATTGGTGGGGATCGTGGAAGGTGATGACCCAGTGTCAATCAAATGATGTGTGGTACCACATGCATGGGTCTATGTTGTTGTATTTCACACTAAGTGGCATTGTATAATTGTGAGTTATATGATAATTGACGATGTGGTGATTTCAATTGATGATGATGATGTTGCTACCCGATTTATATCTTTTCCTTATATCTTGTATAATGATTTATGATTACTCACCTTGCCTATTTGAATGTTTCATCTACGTAGGTAACATGCAGGTGATCAATATTAGCTCCCTCGGTCCGTGAAGATTTAGCTTTGAAGTATTTTGATTGTTTCCGTAGATCTTAGATGGTGTCTTGCTCGAATATGTAACACCGGGTCGGGAACGTTTGGAATTAAACACTTATGTTCTTTTATTTTTGATATGATATGTCTATGAGTTCGTGTTAAAATGTTTTAGAGTCTTTTATTATTAAGACTATGAGTTCCATTGCGTAGTAATTGCATTAAATTTTTTTATGGAAGAACCCGTGTGAGCATGATGTTTTATAATGTTTTTATGAAATATGTGACACCCTTTTTGGTGAGTTACTCTGATTTAATTATTTAATTACTGTGAATATTTCTTATGGTAGAAAGGTGTTACAACGTATGCCCTAGGGATTCAACGTCACTTCAATCCCTATCTAAATCCATTTTTGTTCCAACTTGAACTCACAGGTCCTGTCCTAAATTGTCTTGCCTCAGCTCATCAGAACTTTACTTAAAAAAAGCTACAAACACATCAAAACAAAAAAAAAACATATATTATACTCTAAGCTAAATATTGCAGAAACAACTATAATTTATTAAAACATAAATAAAATGATAAATCTCATAACATTAAACAAGAGATTAGGATATATAATAACTCACTAAAATTGAGTTATCAACAACCCCTAAATACTGTGATAGAAAGAATCTTCCCATTTTTCAACTTTCTTGCTCTATGTGTTTGAGTGAGCAATCCTCACATGAGAAAAATTAAAATTTCAAAACTATCACGTTATTAGGGGTTATTTCTCATCTTTTGCAAATCTCAAATTCAAACTTTCCTTCTTAAGATTTTTTTGAAGAGTAACTCATAATATTTTTTTTAAGCTTTGCGTTGCGAGGAGTTTTACTTCTCACTAATTAACTTTTCCATTCGAGAAAATTTTCACCATAAATCCGTAGTAGTGCAATCTCAAAATTTTTGAGGTCCTGTGTAAATTAACCATTGTTTAACCATGACAAAATAAATAGAACTTCTATTTAATGATAATTTAATCTACCAAATATCTTATAAGACTCTACTTAACTATATTTTAACACTGATAAATTTGAGATCCTATATGATAGTCCACCTTACATGTCTTCAAAGACGGTCCTGACTCATAGTAAGAGTCATTTTCTTATAGTGCTTCATTTTTATATTGATGATATTAAAATTTGTTAATTTTAAATAATTAACAACAAATATTAGTTTGAAGAGGCGGATAGGGAAATGCCTTTGTTGGAGGGAATTATATTCAATCGTATTAGTGGAGAGGAGAGTTTGTTCCTTGAAAGACCTTTTCAAGAGGAGGAGATCAAGGAGGCTATTTGGGGTTGTGATGTTTCAAAGAGTCTGGAACCAGACGGTTTCTCCTTTATTTTTATGAAGAAATGTTGGTTCTTCCTTAAAAATGATTTTACCCGTTATTGCAATTATTTTCACCAAGGTAGTGAAGTTTACAAGGCGATAACTTCTTCTTTTTTAACATTGGTTCCTAAATCTCCAAATCCGGTTACTTTGGATTATTATAGACAAATTTGTCTTATTGGATGTATTTACAAAGTGATAGCTAAGGTGTTGGTGGGTAGATTAAATTGTGTTCTTAGCTCTATTATTTCTCCTTGCCAAAGTTCTTTTGTTCTGGGTAGGCAACTTTTTGATGAAGTTTTGGTGGCTAACAAAGTGGTTGATTATGCTAAGAAGGAAGGTAAGAATTGTCTTCTCTTCAAAGTGGACTTCGAAAAGGCTTATGATAAGGTTAGTTGGAATTTTTTGAGATTCATGTTGTTAAAATGAGTTTCAGTCCATTATTGAGAAAATGGATGGAGTTGTTGGTTTTTCAAAGTAAGATGTCGGTGCTTGTGAGTGGGAGTTCAACAAAAGAGTTTATAGTGGAGAGAGGTTTGAGACAAGGTGATCCTTTATCAACTTTTATTTTTTGTTTTGGTGGCAGAAGGTTTGGCGGGGTTAGTTAGAAAATCTTGTGAGAATGGTGAATTTAATAGCTTTGTTATTGAAAGGAAATGCTCGGTTGATTTCCTTCAATTTGCGGATGACACTTTATTAGTGGGAGAAGGGAATTCGAGGCATGTTTGGACGATGAAGGCAGTATTGAAAGCTTTTGAACTTATTTCGGGTCTTGGCATCAATTATCACAAAAGTAAATTGATTGGAAATAATTCCAACAACAACTTTTTGGAAGCGACATCTATGCTCTCTCTTGTAAATTAAAAGGTAGTAAATTCTTATTTCTTGGCATTCTTATTGGCTCAAACCCTATGAAACTTTCTTCTTGGAATCCTTTGTTGACGAAGATGAAGTCGCATTGTTGGGGTGGAAGAATCGTTTTCTTAACCTTAGAAGGAGGATCAATTTATTAAAGTACATATTACGTTCTTTATCCATTTTTACAAGATGGAATTGAAAGTAGTTAAAGAAGTCATAACAATGTTTGATAAAAAAGTCATAACAATGCAAAGTAATTTCTTGTGGGATGGAGTGGAGGAAAAGAGAAAGATTCATTGAGTTAGTTGGAAGAATGTTTGCTTACCTTTTGAGAAGGGAGGGTTATGAATAAAAATTTGGTGGATTTCAACTTAGCTCTTCTCAATAAATGGAGATGGAGAATTCTACAAAAACATAATGCCCTTTGGTATGACATCTTGAAAGCTAGGTATGGTGACATTTCATTTAAGGTTCTTTGTGGGGTGGATGTTAAAAAAATCTCTTATGCTCATTCTTTTTGGAGGAAGGATATTATCTTAATTGGTAAAAATTATCTTAATGATCCTATTATTTCAAATAGTAGGTCTAAGGTGGGTAATGGATTTTCCGCTCCTTTTTGAGAAACTAAGTGGTTGGGTGACAAGTGTTTGAAGGAGGAGTTTTCAAATCTTTTTTAGGCTTCTTATTTAAAGAGAGTTTCTATCGGTGCAATAGGGGGATGAAGGGGTGGTAGTTGGCAGTGAGAGGATTTGGGTTTATCTGAGGCAGTGGGGAGTCACCCAGAAACTTTGAATCATTCATTTCTTTCTTGTTTTGTGGTGAAAAAGATTTGAAGTGAAATAGCCGTTTGGATATATAAATTGCAGGTTTTGGAGGAAGAATGTCTATCGTCTTTTATGGATTCATATTCATTTTGCCATGTAAAAAAGGTTAAAGAAAACAAATTAGAGATTGTTTGGCTAACCACTACGCGGAGTTTATGGTTATTAAGGAATGAAGTTTGTTTTCGGTCGGAGAATTGAAATATTAATAATACGGTGTGGGGTATTAAAACTTTAGTTTGAAAATAGTCTTTTTACGGAGAAGTTACTCATTTCAATTGTAGTTTCTACGAATTTAGTAAAAATTCTTTATTATTTTTTCGTAATTCTAATAGGTTTGTATTTTTTTTGTATCAGGTAGTTCCCGTTTTTAGTATAAACAGGTTGACGAACTCTTAGTTCTCTCCATTAATAAATCTTACTTAAAAAAATCATATATTTAATTTATATTTATAGTATATAAAATTATTAAATTTTAAAATAATTATGATAAATATTTGTATTGTGATGAGTAAGAGTGATAAACTAAAAATAATTTAAAAAATAAAAATATAAGATAAAAATTCTAACAAAAATAATTTATCACCTGCGTGAATATTTTGGAGCTACTACCAAAAGTTAAAGATTCTAACTACAATGGGTTAGTTAAAAACACAAACAAAAAAATCATTTTCACCCATATAAAACAAATAAAGTTTGGTTTTAATTCCTATAAGTACTTTACTTGGTTTTCGTCTCTTAAAATTATTATATTTTATCTCTATCAATATGACGTTTTCATTAACCTCGTGTGTTTAACCAAAGGTCATCTAATCATCTCTTTAACCCTAGGGACAAAACCAAATTTTGTTAATTTTACATAGATAAAATCAATAACTCCAATTTCTTAGTATTGAAAATTACAAAAAATAAAATAAAAAATATTTAATTCATTCTAAACCACCCCTTAAAATTTAATATTTGAGATAGTTGACTTCCCCTTTTCTTAGTCTATGAATCACAAAACTCCACTAGAATGTGGAAACCACTTAAAAATAACAAAATGCACCCACTACCAATTAATTCCAATCTAATCTTAGAGATTCCCATTTGAGTTTAAAAAAGTCTTAAACTACTCTTTCATTTCACCAAAACCCTTTGAACATGTCTCACATAAATTTTCCAATCTAAACCTTTATATATATAAATATACACACACCCTCAATTTATAAACATGACAAACCCTTCAAACTTTCTCCATAAACCTTCTCCCATAATTGAACAAAGACAAGAGAACAAAAACATGATGTGTTTAGATAAGCAACTACAAAGACAATTATCCAATAATATTTCTAATGAAGATTACCATGGAAACAAATTTGCTTCTATTCCTTTTGTCTGGGAATCTCAACCAGGTACACCTAAACATAGATCCAATGCTAATTCTCTTCCTCCTCTTACTCCTCCACCATCTTATTTCCAAAATGCTAACAAAAAACCACTTAAACCTAAAAAGAACTTTTTCTTGCAAACATTTTTCTCCAAACGTACTAGTACTAAAAAAGCTTGTGTTCTTGATCCGTCCCCAGGATCGATGAATTTTGTTTCTTATTCTTCCTCTTCTTCGTCGTCGTCTCTGTCATTGTCCTCGCCACGCCCGACTTCATATTCAGTGCCGTCTTCGCCGATGATACACTCGAGGAAGGGGGAAGAGGATGAAGATTTGTATGATGTTTCTAGATCTAATGTAAGATCACAAGGCCGTTATTCTTCCTTGTTCAAGAAGGTATTGTTTTGAGATTTAATGTAATGTCTATAAGCTAGTTTTTTCTATGGTTATGGTTTTAAATTTTAATTAAGTGTTGCTAGCTAGAATTGGAAAGATTGTATCATATGTATATCTTCATTCTCCAGATCAAGATTGGAACAATTTAGTTAAATATATATTTTTATTTTATTTTATGTATCAATGTAGGTATCTAAAAAATCTTGATAAAATTACATTATACTTTTTGCTAGTTTTATAAAATATATTATAATTATTTTTAAAATAATGAGAGTTCTTCTTTACATATTTTTATAGAAATGATATTAAAATGAACCATAATTTTACATTGTTTATCTTATAAGAATAGTTTTTATTATTTATTAGTCATTTTAAAGTTCAAGGTTATATTAATAATTTTGTGTCAATTATACTCTTAATCGGCTCAATGTGAATTTGAACTGTAATTACTGTTAATTATGAAAAGATGATTATTCCAGTAAAAAAAAAAGATTATTGAATTTTTTATTAAAACAGAAAACTGTTAAATTAAACAAAGAAATAGAATTGATCCTTTCCTTTATCTCATAAAAAATAGAATTGATCCTCTCCTTTATCTCAAAAAAATAAAAATAGAGTTGCTCCTTTCCTTTATCTCAAAAAAAAAATAATAATATATATATATATATATATATATATATATATATATATATATATATATATATATATATATATATATATATATATATATATATATATATATATATATATATATATATATATATATATATATATATATATATATGATCATTTCCAATGTACTATTCATTATAGTTTCATTTCTTTGTTATGTTTACATCTAACTTTTATACTAATATTTATGCCGTATAATCATCGTATTTACTGTTTATATATGTATTTATACAATGAACAGTGTATTTTTGAATAAAAAATATTTTTTATAAACACTACGGATGAACAATAAATTCGTACATGAAAAGTACATATAAACAGTGTCCGTGAACAATGTACATGAAGAGTAACTTTAAAGTAGTGAAATAAAGTTGGTTAATAAAATATAAAAAGTTAGTTAATAAAATAATGAAATTGGTTAATACAATGTTAAAGGTTGATTAATAAAGTTATGAAATTGATTAATCAGGTTTAGATATTAACAATAATTAAGCAGTCACCAAAATTGGTTAATACTATGTGAAAATTTGGTAAATGAAGTTATAAAAAAATATTGCTATAGGAATATTGGTAAATGAAGTTATAAAAAAATATTGATGTAGGAATACTATGTAAAAAATAATAAAAAATTATTATAAAATAAAATTATAATATTTCAATGATCACCGTACTGTTGAACAGTGAAATACAGTTTAAGTGTCAAATATTGATATATGAATATTATTTTTCTTCATTTCTCACATGAGATTCACTACTTTAACGAAACTCATTAGTGCCACAATAAAATATCTCTTAACTAGCAATTCTACCAATATTTTTTGAGAATTTCTTATCCTACCCTATGGATCTCTCAGGCACCAGTATTTCTATTTTTGCCCTCACTGCTCCCGCTGATGTATCTTTGGACGCACCCTTTTTAGTTAAACGTTGATTTGTTTTGTGGATACACCAACGAAACTTTTCCTCAAATGTAGTTGCGGAATATATATTTATATACTTCGCCCGCAAAACCCTTATCCTCACTTTTACTTTTCATCTTCCTCAACCTCAATCTCTCCAAACTCTCTAAAACCTCAAAAATTCAAATTCCACCAAATCTCACCATTTTTGCTTGAGTTTGACACAGAGGATCATCTACAACGATCAACTACGTCATAAACATTTGAAACTCATTTTAATCGGCAAGTTTTTGAGTTTATGAGTTTTCGAGTTATTTTCGAATATTCTTCGTAATCAATTTAGAATAGCTATTTAGGTGTAGAAATCACTGGATAAGTTTAAAACATAGTTTAGAGACAATGTAGATATTTTTGGGTTTAAACGAACGATCACAGGGTTGTTTTTGAACTTTTCTTCAAGTGAGACGTTAATGGTATTCGTCACTATTTTCTCAAGTTTCAGAAGCTTTCGCATGTACATCAGCGAAACAATTGAACGTTAACGCATTCCGTAGATGCACTTGCGGAATAACCCAAACTTTCTATATCCTGGGTGCTTCCGTAAATACACTTGCGGAACAATTGAATGTTAATTTTTATTTTATTATTCTATTTTATTTTTGTTGTATCTTAATTTAACTTATTGGTTTGCAGACATTATGTCTTCTTCATACTCAGACTATCAGATTCCTACAGAGAGACGAATACACGGTCGAGTTTCCCAGCATGCCTCTGTCTGGAAGGAGAACGCCCATGTCCAGCCAGACATGCCATCTACATCTGGAATTATAGACACTTCTTCATCTCGGAGGCCATGGGATGCTTATGGGGGTACATCACAGTCTCCGCCCTCCTAGAGGAGACGCTAGGAGAGTTTGGTTTCGCTATCAAAACGTAATGTTGAGGATCCTGAGCAGACCCAAGAGGGAGTTGAGGAGACACATGTGGATGTTACTGCCACTGCTCATGAGAGTTATTCGGGGGGTCAATTACTCAGTTTTTTTTATTCGGAAAATATTATATGTACCATTATTTTTTATTAAAATTTGTTTGTTTGATAATTTTCAGGCACATCAAGCTCAAAGGTTTTATAACCATGGATGCAAGAGAGTGATTCCACAATAGGATGAGTAGCTCCTAACATCCATCACTGCATCTGGTCTAAAGGACCTTGTTGAAATTGTGTATTCCGTGATACATACTGGTATGCTCATGGCTTTTATGGAGAGGTGGAATCCATAGATCTCCTTTTTCCATCTACCACACGAGGATATAATTATCACCCTTGATGATGTTTTATGTCTCCTTCATGTACCGATCAGGGGTATCCTCCCCCTTCACGGGAAGCTTTTGAAGGATGAGGATCATGATATGTTGATTCAGGAGCTCGAGGTGACTCTAGAGGATGCGTTGGCGGAGACTAATTAGACCCGTGGAGCTCATGTGAGGTATTACACATTGACCACTTATTATGCACAGGCCCTTATGTGTCCTCTCCTCTTCCCATTACCCGTCGCTGGATAGACGAGATCTTTGGTGAGTTTCAGCACCATCTGGTTCTAGACGAGTCTCGTGCAATCAGAGTTGAGTATGACTTGAGCTACGCCGATGGCTACATCAGGTGGTTCTATACTGAATCACACCCCTTGATGCTTCCCACTGCAGATGGTGATCCTCCCAGACCAGCACAACATGAGATATTAGAGGAGGAGCAGTCTCAGATGGACCACGTTCAGGATCTGATTTCTATATGTCTACAGGTAGTTAGGATTGGACAGACATGCATTGAGGTCGGTTTATTCCCTGAGGGGTATGATTCCATGCATACAATGGAGGAGATGATTCGGGTGGTATTGAGGGGCACACAGTACCACAGACATCGCGCCAGGACTGGTGGGATAGGTAGCCAAGGAAGACGCAAAGGTAGATGAGGCAACAAAGGTAGGGGAGAGCGTGTACAGGGAGCAGACATAGGAGAAGGTGGAGATGATGTACTCTCGCACACACAATATTTATATGTATTTTTGTATGATAGTGATGTATTTAATTTGGATAATGACATTGATGTACTATATATAAGATACTACTTTATTCATGTTTGTGCATTATTGTATATGTGTCTTCAACTAATAAAATTGGTTTAGTTTTAAAAAAAACTATTATGCTAAAATTCCGCAGATGCATCTGCGAAAGGTTTAACATAAAACAAAAAATTGATGCGTCCGGAAGTGTATCAGTGGAAACAAGGTGCATATTTGGAAATGCAGCATGTGGCTGAGAGTATTATGGGGTAGATTGAGAGATCATCTATTTTTCCATTGTATTTTTTGAGCTCTAACTTTCCGAGACTACTAGAAAAGTCTTGTTATATATATATATATATATATATATATATATATATATATATATATATATATATATATATTGATCTCGTATGATTAGATTGGATCTTTATGGCCTTTAGTGATGGACAACAACGATGTTTGTAGGAGAGGAAGGATGTGTACCTGAAAGGTACTCTGATGCTAAAGCAAGGATCAGAGTGAGAGAAAAAGCAAGTACAAAGTTTATGTGTTAGAATGATCAGAATACCTAACCCTCTAGTGGAGGAGAGTATTTATAAGAGACCCCCAACGTTGGGTCAATGTCCCCATTTGGGATGAATTATCATGCCCACAATGGGAGACTTCTAGAGTCTGCATAAAAGTAAGGAAAACCTAGCATGTGGCCCCCAACGGCTATATACCTAACGACTATATTTTTCTAGATTCTTTACTAGACCTCGCCCAAAGCTGGACTGGATTGGGCCTGACCCGACGATGGGATAGCTGCCAGTCCAATCCAGAACAGGAGTCCCCAAGTTTGGTTTTTGAGCAAAGGTACAATGACTTAAGTTAGTTCGTGTGTTAGGGTGGACATATATTTTTACACCAGATAACTTTGTCGAGCAGAAGTGGCATTACAGGGACGCATTTGTGTTAGTGATTGTCTCGAAGTTCCTTAGGAGACGTGCTTGCGGGACGTCTTTCTCTCGTTCCATGGCCGGGTATCACCGTGATGTTGCGAGGTGCTTTAGATCACGAGATCGTGCTCGTAGAGATAACTGGGAGGTCGTGTCCGCGGGAGACTTGAGAAACGTCTTTTATGAATAGGTTATGCCCATAGGAAAGATTTAGAGTCGTTTTAGTGACGAGGTTATGCTCACGGGGAAGCTTGAGAGTTGTTTTAGTGACGAGATTATACTCACGGGGAAGCTTGAGAGTTGTTTTTTGGAATACGCAGAGTTTTGATCTTGGGAAGACAAAAAATTTGATTTATTGGCTGCCACGTGTGACGGTACATTAATACTTCATTATATCCTAGGGAATCTAGGTCTGATAGGCAATGATGGCCATGGCTCACGTGCTTCCCCGTGTGAGAATCTAGCAATAAAAGAGGAAGGGGAAGACTCATTAATTTGATACACTTTACGTATTTTACTCTTTCTAACTCTCCTTGATCTGCAACTTCGCGCTTCTGCTCTCATCAGAAAACATATCATTGCCATTGCCAACCATTGTCTTCAACTTCCATCCTCAAGTAAGTTCTTCTTTCTCTGCATGGGACGACTTTCTTCTGTGTCATGGTTGGTTCCTTGCATATTCTTGTTGTGTAGACAAGGGCCAAAGTTGAGGATACGTCCTCGAGATTTTCCTCGCCATTTCACTTGATTTGCGGTGGAAGGGTGGATTTTATTTTCGTTGAATTCACCATTTTCCTCTGCTTTTCGAGTTGAATGGTCGAGATGAACAAGGATACCATCTGAAACGAGCAGGTCATTCGACTTGACAGGGACGCCGATGTAAACGTTCCTGAAATGGATCGGGCTTGGATCATGCATGAGCCTTTAGAAACTGGACCTGTCTTTACCGAAGATGACTCCAACGCTTTCAACATCCTTGAGAACCAGAAAAAAATACCCCCATAAATTGGATAGCCTTCGCACCAAAAATACATAACAAGACTTGATCGAATTATCAGGGCAAGCGCTTCCCAATGTACAAATTTTCTTTCAAGGAGGCTGCGTTTCGGCTACCCTTCACAGATTTCCAAGGGGAATTTTTCACATGGCTCAAACTGGAGCCCTCTCAACTTCACTCAAACACGTTAATGTTCATCATCATGTTTGAGTTGGTGTGCTGGTACCTTAAAATCGGCGCGACCGTGGAGCTATTATTCAGAATCTTCCAAATTCAGTGCCTGACTTTGGAGGGGCGATAAAACCGGGTGTCTTTCAAGAAACTGAGAAGGCTGTTTAGGGCTTACCTAGAATCGGTATGTAATTTCAAGGAAAGGTTCTTCGTCATAAAACCTTAGTCGTAGGCGGCCAAGGATTCTTTGTTCACAAACGCGATCGAATAGGAGAACGACCAGAGTGTGGAGAGATCGATAGCAAAGTTTCCCATGGAATTCTTTGTTCACAGACATGTTCTTATTCTAAGTGTGCTAACCTTTTTTACCCTCTTTTTGCAAGGAAAATGTCGAGAATCCATGAGCAACTGGTCAAGACTCATGCCAAGAATCTCAAGAGAGCACCAAAGTCTAGGGTCGACATTGTCAAGGAACAGTAAACAATGGTAATTAAGTTAAGATGCTTATCTTATACTTAAGTATGATCATTATCCCTAATCAGGGAGGATATAATGAGTTTACAAGCCCCTTGATTTAGGCTTAAGCTCATAATCCTATGCAAAACACCAAAAACAATAAAAAACTGAAAACACAAAAACAAACAATAATCGTCTCCTTCGGGATTCTTTTCTCATCACACTCATTCACAAACGAGAACTTGCTTCTTCCGTCTAATTCAAGACAGTTAGCACTCGAGCCAGACGAGTCATACACTTGAGCATAGACAAGCAAGCAGTTCACAGTCAATTTATTTTCAGTCTCTTTGAGTCGAACTACGGTGTTCTGACTTCCTCATTGCACGAGAGGATACGTAGGCATAACTTAACGGTTATCGAACAACAGTCTCTGTGTCTTCCCCCTCTTTCAACTTTCCTTTTAAGCCTCAGTTTCTGAGCAATTCACCCTTTTGCACTGACACTTGTACTTTCTTTCTTTAGCTTTTGCACACAGATAGCACATACACCTACCCCTTTTAAACACAATCTTGTAAGCATGGATCCCGTCGAGTACGGCGGACGATCTGGGTGCTAATACCTTCTCAGATCGTAACCAACCCCCTTTCTCAGTTTCTCTGGTTCGCAACCGTCTTATCCACCTCTTTCCAGGTTTATGCAGCATTACCTTTCCTTCGGGATAAAAATGCCTAGCTGGCCACTCTATTCAATTCAACCTCATCTCTCTTTCGCCGACTGTTCGCGTCTGCACCTTGGGACCTTGGTGTCTTTTCGGGGGAGCGACAGCTTGGTGACTCTGCTGGGGACTATCTTTGTAACCAGGGCTTCTGGTTCTTTTTGTGGGTTTCTCCTAGCGCTTGTTTGATTTGTGTTTATGGGGGTGTTATATGTACTTTTTGTTTATTGCTTTATTTATTGCTTTCTGTACAACTTTATTTATTGCTTTCATTTACTGTTTATGCATTCCATTTTATTATCATCATATCATGTGCTGGATTTGTTGGTTTACTTTGGTGGGAGGGTTATCTCAGTGAGTAAGGTTCCACACCGGGAGCCTGAGTGACACATAGGATTAAAGTGGCTTCATATTCTTTCCAATTCCATTTCAGTCTGGTGCAGGAATATAAAACACGGTTCAGACATGGGTTTCTTCTTGAGAACTTTGTGCTACGGATTTCCTGTAGTGCTAGGGCTATCTAGGAAGCTTGCTAAGTCTGGATGACCTTTTTAGACGACCTTCAGCATCTGAGGTGAATTAGAGGAGGATTCTTTATGATTAATGTAAAAAATGTACCTCCGGGTTAGAAGTGCTTACACTTCTCATAATAAATCCAAGTCTGATGATCCTTGTTCTAGAACAATACCTGTGAGGGGGTTGGGTTGTTTACAGGTTTGCAGGAACCCTTGGCCTCATCATACCCTGTTACCAGAATTGTTTTAAGGTTACACTATTTTGGACTGTTTCTATGAAACTCTGGACTTGTGACTCTTTATTTGAGTCCCCCACCTAGTTACTGGTTCTATAGCCTTTATTTGGATTTCTAAACACTCATGGACCCTATCAAAGAAGATAACAAATCCAACACTTGATCACAAACCCTTGCATATCATTCTGCATACATCATTTTGCATCATTTAACATTTGTCTATTTGTTTTACAGGGTATCCACATTATCTTTGGTTTGGTTTTGACTGTTCTTCTGCTCAGCCACCTTCATCAGATATTTTCCTCAGAGATCTCCTTCAGATATCTTCTTCAGTTGTCTTCTTCTGCTAGTTACCTTCATCGGTGCATCTTCTCAGCTATCTTCATCAACATCCATTGTCAGTATGGACTCATCCAGGAAGAGCAACATCACATACCATTTCTTTGAGCCCTCTCTAGCAGGCATCAAGCAGATTCAGACACTTATCACTCCTGATCATGTCCCTCTGTTCAGGGAACATTATGGTGGTATTATGGACATGATCATAGACTTAGATGCATCACAGAGGAGTATGATTCACACTTGCCTGCAGTTTTATGACCCTCCTCTCAGATGTTTCACTTTCCCAGATTTCCATATGGGTCCTTTTTTGGAAGAATTTTCCATGTTGTTGGGTGTCCCCATCAGGAGAGGGATTCCTTTCACCTTGTAATGTAATGTCTTCACCTTGGCCCTTTGCCATGTGGGGCATTGATATGATTGGAAAGATTGAACCGACTATTTCAAATGGTCACAGATTCATCCTGGTAGCCATTGATTACTTCACCAAATGGGTTGAAGCGGCTTCATATGCAAACGTCACCAGACAAGTGGTAGCTCGATTTCTGAAGAGGGATATCATCTGTCAATATGGAGTTCCCGATTGAATCATTACTGATAATGGTTCCAATTTGAACAACAAAATGATGGAAGAACTTTTTCGGGACTTCAAAATTCAACATCACCACTCTTCTCCTTACAGGCCGAAGATGAATGGCATTGTTGAGGCCGCTAACAAGAATATCAAGAAGATTGTGCAGAAGATGGTAGTCACCTACAAAGACAGGCATGAGATGCTACCATTTTCCTTGCATGGGTATCGAACCTCTATCAGAACATCTACTGGGGCAATACCTTATCAGCTTGTGTATGGTATGGAAGTTATCCTACCTGTTGAAGTTGAACTACCCTCCTTACGGGTAATGATGGATGTGAAACTGGATGAAGCAGAATGGGTCTGGTATCGATACAACCAACTGAATCGGATTGAAGAGAAAAGATTAGCAGCCATCTGCCATGGGCAGCTATATCAGAAGCGAATGAAGAAAGCCTTCGATCAGAAAGTCAGACCTCTGGAATACCAAGTGGGGGAGCTTGTACTGAAAAGGATCCTTCCTCCTTATATAGACCACAGGGGCAAGTGGATGCCAAACTATGAAGGTCCCTACGTGATAACTAAAGTCTTCTCAGGTGGAGCACTGATGCTCGCAACCATGGATGGTGAAGACTTCCCGTCTCCTGTGAATTCAGATGCAGTTAAAAAATACTTTGCATAAAATGACCCGCTGGACACAAAAACAGAATGTAAGTCCAGGCAAAAATAGGGCATCCCGGCGAGTAAAAAAAACATAATAAAAGACTCGGGCAAAAATAAGGGAAAAATTGAAAAAAAAATGTACACCCGCTGAGTTGAAAAGCCACATCGGACAACTCAGGCAAAAATGGGTACCCCGGTGGATTGAAAACCTGAAAGGGCGATCCATACAAAATCAGGGAATAAGCGAACAACTGCATTCTGAATTCGTCTGTATCACTCGCAACATGGCAAGCTTCGAAAGGATAAAACATCGGTCAAAATCAACTTTCTTCAGAAAGCAAGATAAGAAGAATGTCAAGGTCATACGGGTCATAGCAAAGGAAGTTCAATGGAACACCATCTTTAACATTGCCAACACTTTTATTTTCTCAATTTACAACAATCTCCTCCTTTCATGGGATTCACTTCTTTGACTGTACTTGCCTATTCAGGGCACACAAATCAATAAAATCAAAATTTTCAGTCACACTTTGTTTTGTACATCTCTGTTTCGTTTGCAAAATGTCCAAATTTCATAATACGACACTGACATAAAACATATGGGCCATTTTAATAAATGCTTGCAGGAAATATGTTAGTCTTGGGTAAATCTAAATCCCATGACGGAATCAGGTTAAGGATACCTCGAGACACTTGTGAGTTTTCCTTTGTCTTAACAGGTTGCAGGTACTCAAGGCAGACAATCTTTCACAACATGGGGCATATCAAGCATGTCATCCCTAGCCAAGTCAGCAATCACATCATCAGCAGAACTCCTTGACAAAAAGAATCTCCTCGCAAAGTTTCATCCTCCCAAAGGATCCCTTGAGAAATTCCTCATACCCTAGCAAATTACTTCCTAGAAATTATCTCCTCCCCAAGCGGGACCTCCCGAGCAATGCCTGACAACTTTTCCCAACAAAGTGGTCAAGAGCTTTCCATTCGCCATCAGAAGTTCCAGAATTTGCTCATCCTCAGCAGAATCGGTGGAATTGATTCCCCACATAGTTGCCTCCCCCAGTAGAGCAATGCCTGAAATGCTTCCCCAGTGGAGTTGATAAAACTTCCTCATCTCCAACAGGAGTTCTCCCTCCGGACAGACCAGCCAATGATCTCTTTCCCCAGCGCAGTTATCCTTTCAGACAGATCATCCAGAGATCTTTATCCCCGCAGGATCCGGATCTCAAATCGATTTTCTCATTTGCATAAACACAACATTCACATCATTTTTCACCAAAATAAGCGTAGCATTCCGTCTAATACGAAGCAGTATGGAAAAAATCAAACATTTTCATGATCATGAGCCAGGTTCAAGCCAGTCACATGCAAATACCATTATCACTTCGCCAACAATATATAAAACTCATATCCCCTGCAGATAAAAGCTAAAGAAACCCCCTTTGCACTCTCAAACACAGATGCATGTTCATATTTATACATGCCCTTTTCGACACTCGTCCGTGTCATCTTTCCCCAGTAAAGTTGCCAGAATACCTTTTGCATTCTCAATACAGACACTTGTTCATACTTGTACATATTCTTTTTGGCACTCGTCTGTGTCATCTTTCCCCAACAAGTCAAAACACTCGTCCGTGTCTTGCACATACATCACCCGCAGATCAATACTTGTACATACTTATACATAAATCTTTGATACTCGTCTGTATCTTGTATATCACCCCTCAACAGATTCAACACTCATCGTGTTCCTTGCTTAACCTATTGATACTCGTCCGTATCATCATCCCTAAACACGTGTCAATGTTTGTTTCTACCGATACTCGTCCGTATCATGGTCCTAAGGATGCTCGTCCGCATCTTTGGTCTATACGCACTGTCAGACATGTATACCATTTACTTCAAGACGTAAGCACTCGTCCGTGTTTACAATTCCCCAGTAAGTCGCCAACAAAATAACTTTCTCCTATCCGACATTCGTCCTATGTCGTGATATTTTCGGCAGCCGTCCCCTGCCAGGCGATCGTCCTTCACCTTTGGATGACCGCCCCTTATCCTTTCCCCAGTGGAATCACCATTGTTGGAACTTTCTATCAGGTATTTGTCCTATGTCACAATATCTTTTTAGCAGCCGTCCCCTGCTAGGTGATCGTCCTTCACCTTATGATGACTGTCCCTCATCATCTATCTGATGGTCGTCCCCATTGTTGATCTTGTTATCCGGCATTCTTCCTATGTCGCGATAACCCCCAAGAGCAGCCGTACCCTGCTAGGTGATCGTCCTTCACCTCTTGATGATCATCCTTCATCATGCTTATCCGATGGATGTCCCCATCGTTAACCTTTTCTATCCGGCATTCGTCCTATGTCGAGGTAAAGAGCAGTCATCCCCTTCTAGGTAATCGTCCTTCACCTTTGATGACCGTCCCTTATCAAATATTTCATTTATTCTTTAAACCGATTGTCGTCCCCGTCGTGGTACCCTTTCATTTTTCCTGATGATCGTCATTCATCAGTTTTACCCGATGGTCGTCCCCATCGTTGTTTACTTTACTTTTCAAGCCTGATGACCGTCCCCATCATTGCTTTTCTCAAATCCCCATAGAATTTTTATCTTATTACCCGATGGCCGTCCCCGTCGCAGTTTCTTTATTTCCCAGCATGATGGTCGTCCCCGTCATTGATTTGCTTACCGTTTTACCCCCAGCAGTCGTCCTCTACTCGATGGTTGTCCTCCATCCCTTTCACTTGATAAACATACTATACTACCTTTTACAATTTATATCCATTTTCTTCTTCTCCCCAGTGAGTGCAATTTTCAGACTGTCTTTGGTATTCAACCACAAGTTATCTTGTTTGTCTGTTAAGCCAGGCATTTGCATCCTGCACAACTAACTCATGCTTGAATAGGGGCAGCTGTAAACACCCCAAGTTCTCCCTCACTTTTTATCACACCATGGCTTGTGATCTTTCATTTTTGCATAAGCATAGGCATACCATATTTGTTTCATCTGCATAGTCCATTTCATCTGCATCTAGGGTTTGTGATCTGAGCAATCCAAGAAGTGATCTGAGCCATCCCAAAGGTCTTGAAGCTTACCAAGAGGGTCCATGTGTGTTCCATGATCATAATATGCTCCCCAAATCTCATAAAAGTCAAGAGATCACAAAGAATGGCAAAGGCATAGAGGCAGACTAAAGATTTCCTACACAGATGACCTAAAATTAGGGTTTTGGTTTCAGAGGCCTTAATCCCAAAATTTTTGGTCATTCTTGTTTCTATTGGTCTTGATATGTTATAAGGATCATGTGTACAAAATTTGATGAAGAAATTCACTGTGGAAGTCATCTGATCATTGGGTAACTTCTTGAGCAAGTAAAGTCAAAATCAGGGCATCTGAGGCCTCCCTCAAGGGCACCAAAGGGTCATCATCATCATTTTGGGTCTCTATGGTATTTATTTGATCTTATAAGTGGTTGGAAGTTCACAAAGTTGAAGAATTTCAAGCCAAATGCAAACTTGCTATTTTTGGAAATGATTTGTAATGGAAACTTTCCATTTTGGGAAAGATATTCAACCTATTCTTTCATGACCAAAAATATTTCAAATGAAAAATTCTTGGGCTTGAAAGTTGTAGATTATGTCTTCCCATTTTCAAAAAGTACAAGAACATGTCTTGATTCATCCTAGAACTCAAGATATGGGCTTTCAAAGTTGGCTATAATTTTCAAGTTCATACCAAAGAGGGAATTTTGCAATTTTACTTGCCAAGCCATTTCATGACCTCCAATCAACTTCTATGCACCATAACATGTCAAAGCAACTTCAAAAGATCAGAATTGGCCTTTGAACCTAGGGTTTTGATGGCTTAATTCTTAAGAAATCTCAAAATGGCCAAAATGCATAAACCTTGTAAACTCTTGATCCAAGCCATCCAGCTGCATAACAATGATCCTATGGCTCTCCTTGAAGCTAGCTGAAGCAGTTCAAGCACAGAAACCAGCTCTGCCATGGCCCATACCTCAAGTACACCAATCTTGACTTTTTGGCCAATGGAGCCATACCATTCCAACAGTGCATATCTAATCTTCTGACTCATTCCAATAGTTTAGGGATTGCCTCAAGATCATAAACCAAGCATGCCATGAGCTCAGAAGACACACAACATCAGATTTCACAAAATTTGCCAAAAACTTCTTTTCTTCGATTCTCTCAAACAATCCATCAAACCTCAAAAATTCTTTCACCATTTATTCAGAAATGATCCATAGAACACAAAGCAACCATTACCATGGCATGAAACCTCATAAACCAAAGCTTCCATTTCTGCCATATCAGAATCAAGCCACTCAAAATAGCCCCTTTCAAAGCATTCTAAGCATCCCAATAGCTTCAGAAGGAACAAAGGAGCTCATTTGCAAAGGTGGGAGGTTCTGAAAGCTCACCATTGAAGGTTTCCAACTCAGGTATGGTCAAGAACTGTTTTTCTCAAAACTTTGATTTCTTATTATAGAATGAAACTGCATGCTCTAAGGATCACAATGATGCTTTTAAAACTGAAAATAGTTGAGAAATGAGGATTTCATGAACTTCTGAAACTTTGCCCGTATTTATGTTTTGATTCGATTCAACTTTTTCATGAAGCATAAATGTTGTTTGATGTTTGATTTGAGTTGCTAGAGGCATGGGGATCATTTCTGGGCAGTTAATTTGGGGTGGGGTAGTTTGTAGAAGGATTTAGGGTTTTTGGTTCACCGGAGAAGATGACCGGAGCTTGTCTCCGGTTGTTGGATTTATTAATTCAGCGTCACCCTTAGGGATTCGATGGGCTTAACATCCCAACCCATGGCGCTTAATAGGCGCAGCCCCTTGAAAGACTCTATACTATAAGGAAATAAAGTTGCGCCTTCACTAACAGCAATTGCTTTTAGTGCAGTGGTAAGCGCTTGATCCTACAAGTGGTATCAGAGCCAGGTCATGGGTTCGAATCCCCCCGGCTGACACTGGGGGGAGATTGTTGGATTTATTAATTCAGCGTCACCCTTAGGGATTCGATGGGCTTAACATCCCAACCCATGGCGCTTAATAGGCGCAACCCCTTGAAAGACTCTATACTATAAGGAAATAAAGTTGCGCCTTCACTAACAGCAATTGCTTTTAGTGCAGTGGTAAGCGCTTGATCCTACACCGGTCACCTGAAAGTAATTAGCCCTAATTAGGGTTTAGTGCCTAGATTGAATGAGAGCCATTGGATGTGTAATTAGCTTAGCGAAGGAACGACCCAGATTAGTTCATTAAGGTTAATTTTTGATTAATTAAAATGAATATAATTAATTTTCCAGAATGAATCCTAGCCATCCAATAGCACGCGCAGTCAAACCCCTCCCTTTATGTTTGAATCCTGGCCTTTTGATCCTTTGACTTTTCATTTTAATTCATTTTAATTCATTTCTTTTATTTTCTTTTATTCATTTTATTTAAAATAGAAAAAAACCATCAAAAAAATTCTCATTTCTTGCATTTTTGTTTCAAATATTTTTCTCAATCTGAAAATAATTTTTATTTTATTTTTTGTATTAAAAAAGTATTTTTAAAATATTTAAATGTTATTTTTAATTAATTAATGGATTTTAATTAATTAAAAATGTATTTAGGTTTCTAAAAATCACCAAATAATTCATGAAGCATTCCAATACATTTAGAAATATTTTCAAACTCACCATACAAATTTCCATTTAGGTTTGATCACAATTTCACAATTTCCTTTGAATTAGAGTTCTTAAAAATCACATTTTTTAACCCTAACTTGAAAATTTCATTTTTGCCTAACCATGATGAGTTTGAACTTGATTATTTTTGCATTGTTTCACATATTGCATGTAGTTTCTAGGTTATTTATCTCATGATTTTATCTTGCATTTTCAATTTGATTTGCATTCCCCCTTTAAAAGCACCCAAAAACCCTAGCAAACTTAGGAATTTCATAACTTCTACTAGTTTAAGCTTCTGACTTCCTCCCTTGAGGTGTGATCTTATATGGGTTTAGGGTTTTTTTGAACTTGATTTCAATTTTTTATCATGTTGATTGCTTCTATTTTGGTCATATGCATCTCTTGTTGTCTTAAAACCCTAATTTTGCATCTTCATTTGCATTCTCCTTTTCGTATCACCATCATATGAACTTTCCATGCCATTCCATTCTTTTGTATAACATCTTAGACATCTTAGGACATATATGAAACATTGCTTGATCATTTCTTCATTCATTTGCTATGCTTTGCATTCATTACATCTCATGAACATCCATGTGTTTTCATGCTTCTAAACATGCTTCCATTGCATCTTATCTTTGTATGATCATTCATATGCATCTTGTATGACTTTGCATCATCTCATATTCCATTTACATTGCATTTTCACTTCTGACTTTGGTCTTTATATCTCATTTCACATCATTTCCTTTTGCTTTATGTCTTATGCATTCATACTAACATTACATTAACTTTTGGTAAGTTATCTGGGAGGTGGGTTTGCCTTCACCTCCCACCTTTTCTTTCCTCTCATTTGCATATTTACTTGTCTTTAAAGTGAACTTGCTTCACTTATGTTCTCTCCTTCTTACTTTCTTTCTTTTAAGTTACTTATCTTCTTCAGGAAGTAAGTAACTTATTCTTCATCTTCTTTCTCTTTTCATCTGCTTCTTCCATTGGTGACCTTGAAGATCTTTTCTCTTAAGCCTCACAAACCATAGGATATCCAAGCATGATAACTTTTAGGGTTGTAAATAGTCTCCCCTAGTCTTTTACCTTTGAGTCTCCTTGAGTCTCTCTTCTCATCTCAATAATCAGAGACTAAACTCTTAAAACTTTAGGACTTTGGAATAGGGTTATGCATGCATCCTTCTCTTAGGATGGAGTGTATAACTTTAATCCTTAGTGTTAAACCTTAATTTGTTTAAACCTCTTAATCAAAATACACTAATAATCACTAAGACTTTATCTTATAAATTGGGCCTTACATTAGGGTTCTATCTCTTCCTTATGGTTAAGAGGGACTAACCCTAGTGTTTAATGGACAAGTCCCCCTCAAGTTGTCTTACAAACATAAAATCCACTTCTTAATCTTATCCTTTAATTAAAATTCATTTAATAAAGGATTGTCATATAATGAATTTAATACCTAACCATGGATTAAGTTGAGGTTTCTTCCTCAGCTTAAGTGTTCTCATTTATCATCCTTCTATTAGGATGGTGTAATGAGTTCACTAACTTGTGATTAGAGATTAAACTCATCACTTAACACTAAACAAAACCCAAAAACATCTAAATAATCACAAGTAGGTTAATGATATTAATCCTACATCATCATGGTAATTAAGTTAAGATGCTTATCTTATACTTAAGTATGCTCATTATCCCTAATCAGGGAGGATATAATGAGTTTACAAGCCTCTTGATTTAGGCTTAAGCTCATAATCCTATGCAAAACACCAAAAACAATAAAAAACTGAAAACACAAAAACAAACAATAATCGTCTCCTTCGGGATTCTTTTCTCATCACACTCATTCACAAACGAGAACTTTCTTCTTTCGTCTAATGCAAGACAGTTAGCACTTGAGCCAGACGAGTCATACACTTGAGCATAGACAAGCAAGCAGTTCACAGTCAATTTATTTTCAGTCTCTTTGAGTCGAACTACGGTGTTATGACTTCCTCATTGCACGAGAGGATACGTAGGAATAACTTAACGGTTATCGAACAAAAGTATCTGTGTCTTCCCCCTCTTTCAGCTTTCCTTTTAAGCCTCTGTTCCTGAGCAATTCACCCTTTTGCACTGACACATGTACTTTCTTTCTTTAGCTTTTGCACACAGAGAGCACATACACCTACCCCTTTTAAACAAAATCTTGTAAGCATGGATCCCGTCGAGTACGACGGACGATCTGGGTGCTAATACCTTCCCAGACCGTAACAACCCCCTTTCTCAGTTTCTCTGGTTCGCAACTGTCTTATCCATCTCTTTCCAGGTTTATGCAGCATTACCTTTCCTTCGGGATAAAAGTGCCTAGCTGGCGACTCTATTCAATTCAATGTCATCTCTCTTTCGCCGACCGTTCGCGTCTGCACCTTGGGACCTTGGTGTCTTTTCGGGGGAGCGACAAAGCGCATACACAACGATAAACACACGAAGAATGCCGTCATGGCGAGATGAAGAGAAAAAACTTAAATAAAGAAGCGGATTTAGATCACCAACCTACGAATAGAAGGTTTTCTTCGGTGAATATTGCAAGAATTGGAGCTTGATCGAAGAGAAAACCGAAGAATCCGCGAATATGCAAAATAAATGCAATTCGATCTTGATGAACACTTGATCAATATCCTCCAATAAGCTCAAAACTCCTCCAAAATCAGAATTGATTCTTTAAATAAGCTTCACAATGAGATGATTGATGAAGGTTTTAGCTTCAAGTTCTTCAAATTCCAATGAATAATTTGAAGAACTTCTAGGGAGAAGCTTTGGTGAGAGGTTGAAAATGGTGGAAAAGTTTGAGAGAAGAATGAAAGAGATGAAGTGAAAATGGTGAAAAATGTGGTGGACCCTTTTGGTTTGGGATGATTAGGGCTTATATAGAGGTTAGGCATGGCAAGAGGTTTGGGAATGTAAGTTGCTTATGAGTTAGGTTAGGTTTGGAGTTAGGGTAGGAATTAGTTAGGGTTCTAGAGTGTTCTAGAGTGTTCTTTGGAATATTCCTTAGAATATTCCTTAGAAGGTTGTAGAAGACTCTAGAATGTGGTAGAGTAATCCAAGGGAAAAGAAAATGTGAAGAGTGTGGAACAAGGCAAAGGAAAGGAAAAAAAAAGTGGAGGGAAATGGTGAAAGCAACCAAAATTTGAAGTTTTTATTCAATTTTCGCCCCCGTTAACCGGTTAACCAATGCGTTAACCGGTTAACGGTAGAAAAATGTGAATTCTTCCCTTTTTTGGTTGGTTAGCTTGGAAGTGATTTGAATTATTTTTGGGATATTATTTTTCTCTTGAAGTCCAATGTTTGGTAAGCCTCGATCGACCATATGCCTCATGCGCATACAAAGGATGATGATTTTTTTATTTATTTATTTTTCAAATGCAATGCAATGATATGCCGAATGATGCGGGAATGAAGCGCACACCGCTTGAGGTTGATAATAATAAAAAATAAGAGGGAAAATTTTGGGGTGTTACAGCTGCCCCTATGCAATCACTGTAGACTTGAATGGATGATAGCAGTCTCTTTCAGACGTTTGAGGTATGCAGGGATTGAATACAAAAAACAACCAGAAAATTTGCACTCTGTGGAAGAAGAACATGGAATGAAACCAATCTATCTGAACTCTGCTTGGGGAGAACTTTGTTGTGAAGAATAGTAAACTGGTGAATGCTTTGGAGTAATGCCTGGAGACTACTAATTTGCCACGCTACGGGTGGACTTTTGCTGGGCTATTAATGACGCGCCACACAACGGGTGGTCTTCTAAATACTTTGCCTCACTACGAGGGACATCAATACTTTGACACTCTATGGGGCCACTGCTCGCTACGGGAGACTTTTACTTCTACCACACTACGAGGGTGCTCTGCTCACTACGAAAGACTTTTGTTTCGCCACACTACGGGGGCTGCTCTGCTCACTACGGGAGACTTTTTTGCTCGCTACGGGAGACTTTAATTTCTGCCACACTACGAGAGACTTCAGTATTATTCCACACTACGGGGGCTGCTGCTCACTACGGGAGACTTTTGCTCACTAAGGGAGACTTTTTGCTCACTACGGGAGACTTTAGTATTTTTCCACACTACGGGGGCTGCTGCTCACTACGGGAGACTTTTGCTTACTACAAGAGACTTTTTGCTCACTACGGGAGACTTCTACTCACTACGGGAGACTTTTGCTCACTACAGGAGACTTCTGATTTCTGCCACCCCACGGGGGAATTCAGTATTTTGCCACACTACAGGGACTGCTGCTCGCTACGGGAGACTTCAATTTTTGCCACACCACAGGGGTTGCTGCTCGCTACATGAGACTTTTGAATTTCTGCCACACTACGTGGGCACTTGCTCGCTACGGGAGCTCTGAAAATTTGCCACGCTACGGGGGTTCTCTACTCAGCTACGGGAACTTTCAGAACATTTTCCATCCTTAGGATGGACTTTCGCCAATTTGTGGTTGGACTTTAAGAATTTGCCACCCAGTGGATGGACTTTTGTCAATCTACGGTTGAACTTTGGGTACGTTGCCACGCTGCGGGAAGACTTTGGATATCAAACTTGGATTGAGCATGCATATATTGAACTTCATGACATGATGCCCCATGACACTAGGGGATATGTACAAAGGGAATTCCTGACGCGGAAATAACAAATCCTTGCTGACTCTGTGGGGAATACAGATGATTGCCGATATCTTTGCTGGAGAAGAGTGTGACTAGTCTATCTCGACTTATCACCTTTGCCAAAAATAAATTGGACTTTAGATTTGAAGGCCCTGCTAGCGAATGCCTCAACTGTTGGGGATTGAATCTCACCCCTAAGATTCTGCTGGGTGATCTGCAACGTTTCGACTTAGCTGGGGAAAGGCCTTGCCAAGGCTCTACTGAGGAGAAATCTCTGTCTACCTGAATTTTCCAAACCTCTGTGGGGGAAGAAACCATCAACTGACTGCCGAGGGCTCCTGGATTCTTGTAAGAAGTGATTCATTACGGGAAGATGACTCTTGCTAGGGATACTATCCTTATTACTCTGCTGGGTAAGAGAAGGATTTGGTTTGAGATCTGCTGGGGAATAAGAGTTACCTTAGATCTGCTGGGGAATAAGATTTAAGGAAACCTGCTGAGGAAAAGTTTGGCGACTTTACTAGGGATAACTTCCATGCGCCTATTGGGGATAACAAAACTGAACCCCATCCTACTGAGGAGGAAAGATTTCTCGTCGTTTCGCGCTAGGGATTATTTGCTCTTGCCTAGGCTTTACCTTAAGAGGATTTTACAAAAGACTTGGTGTCTTTAAACTCTTAGGTATCACAATGATTGCTTGAATTAGCGTAATAACCTTGCTAAGGAGGTACCTATTATCAACGCAGATGAGTTTGTAGCCGTCAGAAGTGTTGAGGAAGAGAATTGGCTTGACGAATGACCGCTAGTTGGGTAATGGACTCAATCAGTAAGAGTTATGACAAGAGGGTGCCATAGAAACGCTTCAGGAGTATAGCTTCCCTGGTAATTTGAACTCTGGGTAGGTGCTTCCGATTATCTGTCTTCAGGAAAGAATGAATTCTCGTGCTATTGGGGTGCCTGCCCCAGTACGAATATTTGACTAATTGCTCTGGGAGAGATTTGAATCTCGAGGTGATTGCCCCAGTTTGGCTGAATTTTGAAGAGATTGCTCGACGTAATTGTCCTGGATTGGATGGCCCTCACCATGACTGGTTGGGAAGGTCCTTACTCAATAGAGCTTTCTCCGAAAAGTGCACCCTGACGTGATTGTCTTTCAGAAGTTTCAGACTTCTCAACTTGGCAAGATTGAGCTTCTGGACTGAAGGTCCATATGTGAACTTCTTATGATGTCAAACAAATGTATGCAAACAGAAATGTTTAATTATGAGAATGAAAATTGTAATGCAACACACATGTTAATCTTGAAGTCTTTATTGAAAAGATGTCGTAAACCTTTGTGAGCGAATCACTGGTTATGATACGACATTAATTTTGAATGAAATAAAGCATGCACATGCAATACCAACACAGTCTTTTAGCGCAACTCATAGGAGTCAGGAACGCAGTCTCGTGGTAGTATGATCTCAAATTAACCCTGTTTCAGTTAGGACTTTTGAGGGTTGTATCGTGGCTTGGTTCACAGTTTGTAGAAACAAAGGATATATGCTCGAAGTTATTTGTACCCACCCGTCTTCGTGATGTTATCCATTCTTATGTTCAACTAATTTTCACAAGCGATCACCTTTCATAAGGGTTTCGTGTTGGTTGAGGAACCATTGTTGCTAACTGTTCAAGCACCAATAAAGTTTTTGTTGGGAGTCAGTCACCCCTTCATCTTTCGTGTTTGTGTCACACGACTTTTTTCTTGTTTGAGGATCTTTCTTGTGTAATCCTTTTCGTCTTTCGGTTTTGCGTTATTTTGTTTATCCCTAACTTTTTCCTGGACTGATTCTTGTGGATCTTTATTTGTGAACTCCAGCGGGATGCCCTAACTTTTGCCTAAGTCGCTTGTTTTCAAGTTTTGACTTAGCGGGGTCTTTCATCATCATTTCATCATTTTTTTGAACAAATCGTGTGACACTGTTTGTCTTGATTGCCTTGAAAGGGTCGTGACTGCCTCATTCTTTGGTCGATGAAGGATAACCATTGTGGTTTCTAGTCTTTGGACCTCTTTATTGGTATGATGGAATGTAATGTATCCTCGAATACACTCCTTTATGAAAGTTTGAACGCTTGGTCCAACTAGCTGATACCTACCCTGCCCCTGGGTTACATGTGAGGGTTTTTTTCATGCGAAAAGAAACTCATACTTTGAGGCTCAAAGGGGTTAGCGAGGGTTTATCTCCCTTATATCTCCGGTGTTTAGGGATTTGAAACAAAGCATGTACATCGTCAACAAGGTCTTTTTCAAGAGTGCACCATTAGAGATTCTTGCGTTTTTATTTCGTCATTCTCCCTCATAGAGTTTAAGCATGACAATTGGTATCGCAATATACACATACAAAATTATAAGTGAATGCAAATGAATTACTTCAAGAAAAACATGTGAGTTTTATTATTGCTAACACTCAAAAGCAAACAAATTTCATACATGTATACAACTGTTTTGCAAACAAAGAAACTACAAATGAAAATGTAGTAAAGAATCTGAAAATTGCCATAGTTGAGGAGGCTTGACTCCGTCTGGACCTATCAGTCTTCACTTGATTATTCTGACTTGGAGGTTTGGAGGAAAAAGTAAAGCTAGGGAGTAAAGTTGCCCCATAAGATTGCTCGGAAAGACCTGACGATCTTCTGCCTACGTATCTCCATTGACCCATGACCAATGAAGAATCAAAGGTACGTAGTTACCCTCAATAGGGAAGACAATGCATTGAAGGAAGACAAACGAACAATTGTCATTGCTGAGAGTATCTGAATATTGATGGCTTTATTTGCTTCTTGAAGATTCCAGCTTAATGTGGACCATCTGGTAAAACAACCGTGACACTGACTCCATTGTGATTAGGAATCAGATTCTGGAGTACATTTGGGCGAGGAGCAAAATTGATCGCCTTGGAGTCAATTAGGTCATGTACCTTGTTCTGAAAAGCCCTAAATTTCTCAATATTGTGCCCTTGGGCATCCGAATGGAATTTACATCTGGCATTTGCATCAAAATTCGGAGGTAGATTATCAGGAGAAAAAGCTCTCATGGTACGAAGCTCGACCATGTTCAACTTTAGTAGCTCTAGAAGCAATACAGTATATGGGCATGGGATAAGATTAAGTCTGCAGTTCCTCGCTCTTGTTCTTTCCTGGAATGGTCTTTCTTCCTGTTGTTGCTGACCTTGAGGTTGTTAAACTTGTGGCGTAATAGTTACTACTGCCGTTTGATAGTAACCTTGAGAACAACCTATGTCTCGTCCCCTATACACAACATTGGTCTCTCTTTGTCTTCGTCTTTGGCCATTTCCAAAAGGCTTTTCACACCAGAAGAACCAACACTATTGGCAACCTGGATCTTTCCCAACTTTAGGAAGTTTTCTATTCTTTCTCTAGCGATGACAATTATTAGCAAAACCTATGGACGGGAAAGCGACCAGACAATCCAAGTATGCACCTTGCAAGGTGCCCATAAACATGTCGGCCATTTCCTGATCGAGTAATGGAGGTTGAACCTACGCAGCTAGCTCACGCCACCTCTGGGCGTATTCTTTAAAGCTTTCCTTAGGTCCTTGAGACAAGTTCTGCAACTGGGTGCGGTTTGGAGCCATATCAATATTGTATTGATACTGCTTGAGAAAAGCTTAAGCTAAATCTTTCCAGCATCGAATAGAGACCCTACTCAGCTTCATGTACCAACTCAACGAAGCTCCAGATAGACTATCTTGGAAGAAATGCATCCAAAGTTTCTCGTCATCAGTGTGAGCCGAGATCCTTCCAAAATAAGCCTGGATATGAGTTCTAGGGCACATACTTCCATTGTACTTGTCGAATGACGGCACCTTGAACTTAGGAGGGATTCAGACTCCTGGCACTAAACCAAGAATGGTTACATCTATGCCCAAATAATTCTGACATTCTATGCCCTTAATCTTCTCCTCCAGCTCTTCATACCTTCGATTGTTGACCTCATTCATATTACCCATATCACCATCCAGTAGAGTGAAATGGTCTTCTTGTGTGTCTTATAAAACCACATTACGAGCAGCAGTCCTGTTTGGATTTGGTCCTCCGTTGTGGGCAGCGCCTAGATCCACATTCTCAGTTGGTGTTCCGGTATTAGCAATTTCCTGGGGTTGCTCAACCATCAACCTGAGACGTTCTTGATTCTGAGCAATGCCGGTCATCATTTCCATGAACTGATCCATTCTCTATCGGAGCTCATTGATATCATTCTACATTCGCTCATCCATTCTCACTCGGTTTCTTTTTGTTGGATATCGATGGACACTTTGACCAGCTATATTTCTTGAAGTTGAATAAGTTAGGAAGTCCGGATAACCTGTAAAAATGAAAAATATGCAAATCATGCAATAAATGTGTATGATATAAGGATGCGACATGCGACCCTGCAAATGAGTAAACATGTGTTAGGAATGCAAGCATGTAGAGGATGTTATGCAATGCACTGGCATGTGATCAAAGGACCTAAGATCATTGGTCTAAGGTTGGTGCTGAGAGGACAGTCACGTGCTATTGAAGAATCATAATAACAGTACCACCGAAATCCCGGATCTCAGAACCAAAGGACCATGTAGAACCTGATCATAATACTAAACAATGTTGGCAAAGCGGGTATGTTGGAAGTTTTAGGGTTCTTGCAAGCCTGTAAACCCCTCCCAGTCTCACGGGTGTGCTACTCCGAGTCAACATCACAGACTCTCAAAGTCAGATAGCAATAATACATTCACCATTTTTGAGAAATGGCACATGACCAAATTAGGGAATCAGTTTGGCATTATATACTACCTAGGGAGGTCTCAGCTGAGTCCGGGAAAAACAACCATCCCTCATAAGTCCCCACCTTCAAGCACTGAATCGAGAAACAATAGCACATTCAACCCTTGGGATACAATGCTATCGTCATACGAACAGTTTGCCTTAACTGGATTCTTATGAGAGAACCAGACCATCCTATGTGAGTTCCCAGTGGGCCCTCGAATGCGAGTGGGTTTGCCAATAAATGTGGTCTGCCACTGTCATCACTGGAGAGGGATGTTTCCACAAAGGTCCTCAATGATCGGTCACCAGATACACATAACTATCAAGGTCGTGTAATGATCCAAGAAAGATTCCTGTATCAAAATACTTCCAAGACGGTCGCAAGTCTGGGTGTGAAACTCACTACTACCAACATAGAAAAATGCCATGAAGCCAAAGTGACTCCCCACTCTAAGTCCTAGGGTGCACTCGAGCCCCGGTTACGAGCTCATCTCACAGTAACCCCATCCCACAGAAAAAATGACACCAGCACAGCTAGACAATCCAATATAATATAATGCATGGAAATAAATACTGAAAGCGGTAAATAAATGTTGTAAAGTAAACTATAAATGAAAACAGTAAATAAACACACAACAACAGACACATAAACACCCAATGATACGAAAAACAAGTAGGTGCTAGGATTGACTCTTAAAGGGGAAACCAGAGATTCTGGATTCGGTCCCCAGCAGAGTCGCCAGCTGTCGCTCCCGGGATTTTCATTATAGTACCAACGCGAAAGTGGCACGGAAAAGGTAGAGTCTCCAGCCAGGAATTTTTATCCCGAAGGAACGGCAAAGGTAATGTTGCACAAACCTGAGGAAGAAGGAAAGGACGAGGCCTTGCGAACCAAAGATCTGGGTCTAGAAGTCGGTTACAACCTGGGAAGGTATTAGAACCCCAGACCGTCCGCCGTACCCGACAAGATCCATGCTTGTTTGTCTGTTTCAAAGGGTGAGAAATAAGATGCTACTAAACAAAAGAATTGCTAACTGGAATTGGAACTGAAATGAGACTAGAAAAGAAAATGGAAAGAAAGGGGGAAAATGTAGGGAAAATAAAGAATGTGCTCGGACGGGCCCTACCACGGTTCCTACGTACCTCATCGGGAAAATGAGGATCAAAGTCGACGTAGTTCGCCTAACTAAGGCGGGAACTATTTTGTGTTTTTTAAGATGACGTTACCATAGCTCTAGCTCAAGTGTTGTCGACTCTGACTCGAGGGCGTTTACCATATTGCTGTCCGAACTGTCGAGGTAAGTCGTATTCGCCCTCAAAGAGTATGAGATGATAAGAGAAGACGCGATGTCTTTGTTTGTTATCTTTTATGAGAAGTGTTTTAAGTGTATTGTTTGTAGAATTTATTAGGTGTTTTGGTGTTTATCTTTTGAGGTGAGAAAGAGGACTCAAAGCGGAAAAGGACAAAACTAAGGGGGACTAAGACCAACCCTAAGTTTCTTTATTCAATATCAAAGGAGATCCTAATGGTTAGTGCGGGTTCTAGTCCTAATGCAAAGGAAAAGAAGAAAGGAGGATTAGAATGTAACTTACTTCCTAAGGAAGTTGAGTTGATTCTACAAAAGAGGGGGAAATACTACCAAACACAAGTATGAAAGGTAAAGGAAATTAAATGCAAATTAAATGCATAAAGGAAGTAAAAGGATAAGGTGAAGAAAGCTTACCTCAACCTCCCTACAAAACAAAGGTTAGTATTGCATTTGATAAAAAGGAATAAGGTAAACACATACCAAATAATTCCTAAAGAAACTAGGACCTAAACTAGACTCAATCCTAAGTCTAAGGGGTTTAAAAATAATGCTAAGCTAAAATCCAACAACTTTTTACAGCCTTCAAATGCACAAACAACTATAAAAATACTGCACAACACAAATAGCCTACTGTAGCTAATACACAACATGCAAAAATAGGTTTAAAAAGTATGAACAAGCAATAAATAGCACACATTTAACAACTATTGCTTCACACCACAACTATGAAAAACAAGGCAGATTTGACTCATTTTTTAATTGTGCATAAAATCAATGATAAATTCACAATTGACATGCAACATGATCAAAATGCATCATAACACATGATTAAATGAACATTATTATTTTTTATGAGGGTTTAAGAAGGCATGCACCAAATGCTCAATTATGCAACAAGTATGTAACACGTATAACACCTAAACATGATAGACATGAATATGCATCAACCTAAGTCAACAAAATGACATGAATCTTGATGCAAAAAATCAGAATTGGGTGATATGCAAATGGCTCAAGGATGAAAACATGAAAGAATGCAAGAACATGCACATTATTAAGTGAAATGCAACATACATCATGTAATGCAATTATGAGTCATGCCAATGATTATGGATCATAGAGATAAAGTTAAAACAGAATGTTAAACACGTGTAAGCATGCTAAATGAAAGGCTTGAACATGGCAACAATGATTTACAAGTCAATTAGGCACAATTAACAAGTAGAGTGCAAAATATGCAAAGGATACGGAAGCATGTCGAAACGACTCGAAATGAGGGAATGAGGTACTGAAAATGGACCTAAAAATTCCCTAAAATCAATGCCTAAACATGTATAAAGATTAAAGGCACAAAGCAAATCACACAAGCATTGAAATAAGCTGAAAATCCAAAATCCAATAGCGTTAACCGGTTAACCAAACCGTTAACCGGTTAACGGACTCCAGACAACAACAACTTGGCTAAATATGCACGTGTTAACCGGTTAACCAAAGTGTTAACTGGTTAACACTGATCAGAAGCTGAAAAATAAAGAGGGAAAAAACACTTCTCGCAATCGACTTATTTCCTAAAGCTCCTAATGCAACAACTATCTAGTGAGCACGACTTTTACACCTTAAAGCCATAATCTAAACCTTAATGGCACCTAGCATAAGCTATATTTCTAGCTACGAACAATAAAGTGATCAAATCGTAATCAAAACGAAATTAAACGGTAAAACGCATACACAACGATAAACACACGAAGAATGCCGTCATGGCGAGATGAAGAGGAATAACTTAAATCAAGAAGCGGATTTAGATCACCAACCTATGAAGTAGAGGTTTGCTTCGGTGAATATTGCAAGAATTGGAGCTTGATAGAAGAGAAAACCGAAGAATCCGCGAATACGCTAAATAAATACGATTCGATCTTGATGAACACTTGATCAATATCCTCCAATAAGCTCAAAACTCCTCCAAAATCAGAATTGATTCTTCAAATAAGCTTCACAATGAGATGATTGATGAAGGTTTTAGCTTCAAGCTCTTCAAATTCCAATGAAGAATTTGAAGAACTTATAGGAAGAAACTTTGGTGAGAGGTTCAAAATGGTGGAAAAGTTTGAGAGAAGAATGAAAGAGATGAAGTGAAAATGGTGAAATATGTGGTGGACCCTTTTTGTTTGGGATGATTAGGGCTTATATAGAGGTTAGGCATGGTAAGAGGTTTGGGAATGGAAGTTGCTTAGGATTTAGGTTAGGTTTGGAGTTAGGGTTAGAGTTAGTTAGGGTTCTAGAGAGTTCTAGAGTGTTCTTTGGAATATTCCTAAGAATATTCCTTGGAAGGTTGTAGAAGACTCTAGAATGTGGTAGAGTAATCCAAGGGAAAAGGAAATGTGAAGAGTTTGGTAAGGCAAATGAAAGGAAAGGAAAAAGTGGAGGGAAATGGCAAAGCAACCAAAATTTGAAGTTTTTATTCAAATTTCGCCCCCGTTAAACGGTTAACCAATGCATTAACTGGTTACCTAAAAATAAGTGTAAGAAAGCACTTCTAGCCATTAACCTACTTCCAAAAGCTCCTAACACATCCATGAAAATGCTAGCACGAAATTGTTGCCTAAATAGGGTCTTCTAACACCTATTAGCACTAAGAATGAGCTATGATTCTAGCTACTAACAATTAAACCGAACAAAGCAACACAATTGCAATCAACAAATCAATGAATTAAAGAATGCCTTACGGTGAGATGAAGAGAAATAAATTAAATTAAGAAGCGGTTTTGGATCCACCTACCTACAAAGCGGAGGCTTGCTTTGGTGATTGTTGCGAGTCAATCAATGCACAAACAAAGAGAATACTGGAGATTCCAAGCTTCGATATGCAAGAATGCAAAATGAATGTAATTGATGAAGGTCTTGATGAACAACCACAAAAGCACTTCCGAACAGTGAAATAAACACTGTAACCATGTCGAATCTTTGATTATCCGCTAAATCGGTGAAGAGGATGAAGGCTAAGCTTCCGTTCTTTAGATTTTTGATGTGAAGGCTTGAAAGATCTTGGTGATGAAGCTTTGGTGAAAGGTTGAAGATGAGAGAAAAATTGAGAGAATTGAGATGAAAAGTGAAAATATGAAAAATGAGGGTGAAGTTGTGAGGTTTGGAGTGAAAATGATTTATATAGAAGCTTAGGTTTAGAGCTTGCTTTCGGTTTGGGATTAGCTTGGGAATTAGGTTAGGGTTAAGAGGTTAGGAGCTAGCTTAGGAATTAGTTAAAGTTGGTTAGGGTTTCTAGAATATTCCTTTTAACATGGTAGAAGAGTCTAGAAAGTGGTGGAAAGTGCTAGAGCTTGGTAGAACCACAAAACAAATGGAAAGTAAGAGTGAAGCACCAACTAATTTTTGAAATTTTTGCCCAAGTTTCGCCACCGTTAACCCTTGGCATTAACCGGTTAATGGATGAAAAATTTGAATTTCCCCCCTTTTGGTGCGAAACCATTAGGATGCATTTCCATCGTTCGTTCTGATCCAGATTCAACCTTGGATTATGATATTTGATTTTGCCACTGAGTGAACCCTGAACACATGCCTTGCACGCTAACCAATACTGCATGAATTATTTATTTATTATTATTTTATGCAATGTATGGGCAGATATGCAATGCGACGCGCTAAATGCCATGAAAAATGAGAGGGAAATTTTTTGGGTATTACAACTGCCCCTATTCAATCAATTGCAGACCTAAAGGGATGATAGAAATGGCTTTCAGACGTTCGAGGTGTGGAGGGATTGAGTTCCCGAATAGACCAAAAAATTTGCACTCTGTGGGAGATGAAATAAGTTAGGAAAAATGCCTTTCTTGGATGACACCTTATAACATGAAACTGACCTCGCACAAAATCAAAATGGGCGAGCTCATCGTACTTTGATGACAAATCGGAAGAAAACAAGACCATCGTACTTAGATGCGACTCGGAAAGATGAGACCATTGTATTGAAATGGAATCAACAAAGGAACGAGATCATTGTACTTAAATGATAACCCAACACGAGACCGTTATACTGAAACAGAGACGCGAAAAAAGGAGTGAGAGACTGTTGTACTTAAATAGAGACTCGGAACGACGAGACCATTATACTTAAATGGAATTGAAATAATGAAATCATTATACTTATATGAAATCCAAGAAACGGGATCATTGTAATTAAATGAAAACCCGACACGAGACCATTGTACTTAAACGGAGACGCGAAAAAAGGAGTGAGAGATCGTTGTACTTAAACAGAGACTCAAAGGTAAGGAAGCATTGTACTTAAATGGAATCGAAGAAATAAAATCATCGTACTTAGATGAAATCAAAGAAACAGGATCATTGTACTTAAATAATAATCTGATACGAGATCGTTGTACTTAAACAGAGACGCGAAAAAAGGGAGACCGTTGTACTTAAACGAAGACTCAAAGATACGAAACCATTATACTTAAATGGAATCGAAAAGAATCAAATAATCATACTTAGATGAAATCAAAGAAATGGGATCATTGTACTTAAATGAAAACCCGACATGAGACCGTTGTACTTAAACGGAGACGTGAAAAATGAGAGAGACCGTTGTACTTAAACGAAAATGAGCAAACGAGGCCATTGTAATTAGATGAGACTTGGAGACGTGAGATCATTATATTGAAATGGAAACTCAACTGGGGATAATAGATGCTAGTATAAGCAACCACATTGAGGATGAATTGACTTTCTGTGGGGATACTTTAGTCTGATCGAAGAAATGATGTTTCAGGCGGTTGTGCAAGGTACCCCAAAACTAACTTATGCTTCGTATGCATATGTTTGAATTTTTCCATGGCGTAATGCTCCATAATGATGGAAATGCTATGCTTTAGAGGATGCAAATGTAATGAATATTACTAGATGAAAAAATGCAAGGGGGTCTTCTGATGAGGAGATAACAGGCATTCCGAGTAGCCTTACTGGGGAGAAAATAATCACTAGATTGATTTGATGAATCCTTGTGGGGGAAAAGCAACTCTGTGGGGAAAGTGCTAATGATACACCGGATCTGAACTTCCGCCATCGCCAAAAATAAATTGGAATTTCAGATTGAAGAGCCAAGAACCTGTTGGGATGAACTGGACTTAAGAGGTATGCTACCCGTTGGACTCCGTTGGGGAAGTGATATCTTTCTGACTCAGCTGGGGAATCAGATGCATGAGTGTGCTGCTGAGGAATATACCTACTGGGGAATCTCTCAGATACACAATCTTCTGCTTGAGGAAGAGATTCCAATGAGGATTGGACTTTTATTAGTGACTTCGCTGGGGACAACTGCGAATAATGTTATGTAAAAAAGCAAACTCTCAGGTTCCCCCTACCTTCATCTCTGCCGGGGAATGATGAATTCTACCGTACTGCTGGAGATACGAAGACTCTGATGTGGGAGTACTTCTCCGCTGAAGGAAGACTCTCTGCCTGGGGAGAAATATGTGATGATACTTTGCTGAGGCCGGAACCTGCTGGGGATTCTCTTAGATACACGCTCTTTTTCATCTCTATTAGGGAATGACGAACTCTCCCGTACTGTTGGTGATAGGGAAGACTCTGATATGGGATACTCTTATGTTGAAGGAAGACTCTCTGATTGGGAAGAATATCCTCATCCTTCTGCTATCAAGTTGGGGAGGATTTCAATTATCAATCTACTAGGGATGTCAAATGAGAATACTCCCTATTGAGGCTACAAGTTTGGGTCGACTCCTGCTGGGAAGGAGGGGTAAGTAGCATATTGTGTTGGGGATAAGATCGTCTCATGCGGGGTGTGAGACGTAATGATACCCTTCTTCTAGGGAAGTATCCTCCTTCTTGCTGCTTTGCTGGATAAGGGTTGGTCTGATGAGACTTGCTGAGAAACCCTGCTCAATGATCTGCTGAGGAGTCATGCTTCAAGATCTGCTGAGGAAAGGTTTCCTTAAGCTTTGTGTTGACAATGGCTTTGCTTACAACACCTGTATGTGCACGTTAATGAACATAACTAATAGTTCTTGCAAAATGAGAGTTAGTTCGGCATGCGTTCCCCAGGTTCATGGTCTGAATCACCATCCCTGTTACTTAACACATCAGATATATGTCAAGTGTTTTTACTCTCATGCACATATTATAAAGCATTCATGTATCCACAATGCAATATTTATCACAAATTGTTGGACGTTTTTGCAATCAATCAACGGTAGATGAAAAACAAAAACAAATGAGAGCGAATTTGAATGAAATTGCACTTTTATTGATTGGAAATTGGCCATGAATAGGAATTACACTCGGAAGCAATCCCTGGAAAGAATAAATTGCACAAAAGCAAAATAAACTATCCTAATGGCAATGTGCAAATAAGATCTCATCAAGCTCCGACCCGACTATGACTTGTATGTTCTCAAGACTCTCCACGTGTTTCTCTTTTGAGGAAGACGATTGGATTGATCCTTAACCCTTGTATTGCCCTTTATTGCTGATGACGAATCACATATCTCGTAGATCGTAGTTGTTCGTTTTAGTCCCTCTTTTGCATGGATCGCCCTTTCAGGTTTTCAGTCCATCGGGATACCCTTTTTTGCTTGAGTCGTCCGATGTGGCTTTTCAGCTCAGCGGATGTACATTTTTCATTTATTTCCCTAATTTTAGCCCGAGCCTTTTATTTAGTTTTTGGCTCGCTGGGATTCCCCTTTTTTCCTGGACTCTTAGTCTGTTTTTGTCCAGCGGGTCTCTTCATACGAAGTATTTTCTAACTGCGTCTGCGTTGACAGAGGATTGGAAGTCTTCGCCATCCATGTTTGTTAGCATCAAGGCTCCTCCCGAGAAGACCTTTTAAACCATAAATAGACCTTCATAATTGGGTGTCCACTTGCCCCTGTGATCCATTAAAGGAGGGAGGATCTTTTTCAGCACTAAGTCGCTAGGTATATACCGTTGAAGGCATACTTTCTGGTCAAATGCCCGTTTCATTCGCTGTTGATACAATTGTCCATGGCATACAGCTGCTAGGCATTTCTCTTCAATGAGGCTCAACTGATTGTACCTGGATCGGAGCCACTCAGCTTCGTCAAGCTTGACGTCCATCATTAACCTCAACGAAGGGATCTAGACTTCAACTGGTAGGACTGCCTCCATACCGTACACAAGCGAGAATAGGGTTTCCCCGGTTGAGGTGCGAACCAATGTTAGGTACCTATGCAGTGAAAACCGTAGCATCTCATGCCAATCTTTGTATGTCACAACCATCTTCTGTACGATCGTTTTGATGTTCTTGTTGGCCTCCTCGATGACACCGTTCATCTTCGGGTGGTACATCGAAGAGTTGTGATGCTTGATCTTGAAATCTCGGCATATATCTGCCTTCATCTTATTGTTGAGATTAGAACCATTTTCAGTAATGATTCTTTCGGGAATTCAATATCAGCAGATGATATCCCTCTTGATGAATCGAGCTACCACCTGTTTGGTGACATTGGCATTAGACACCGCTTCGACCCACTTCGTGAAGTAGTCTATGGCAACTAGGAGGAAGCAGTGAACTTTAGGAGCAGTTGGCTCAATCTTGCCAATCATATCAATGCCCCACATGGCGAAGGGCCAAGGTGACGGCATGAAACTCAACGGATTTGGAGGCACATGCACCTTATCAGCATAAATTTGGCACTTGTGGCACTTGCGGGAGTATTTACATCAATCGGATTCCATGGTGATCCAAGAATACCCCGACCTTAGAAGCTTCTTTGCCATAGCATGTCCTCCAGCATGGGTACTAAAAGAGCCTTCATGAACTTCTTGCATCAACTGGTCTACTTCGTGTCTATCCACGCTTCTGAGCAAGACCATGTCGAAGTTCCTCTTGTAGAGCACATTATGCTGTTTTAAGAAGAATCCTCCTACCAACCTCCTAAGGGTCTTCTTGTCTTTACCGGATTCCCCTGTCGGGTATTCCTGATATTTCAGAAAGCACTTGATATCGTAGTACCAAGGTTTGTCATCATTAGCCCCCTCAACTGCAAATACGTATGATGGTCTCTCGAGACGAGATACATCGATTCTGGGAACATAGTTCTCTTGATGAACCTTGATCATGGAAGATAAGGTTGTCAAGGAATCAACAAATTGATTCTCGTCTCGAGGTATATAGTGCAGCTTGACCTTTGTGAAGAAAGTTAACAATCTTCTGGTATAGTCCCTGTAAGGAATCAAATGAGGTTGATGAACCAACCATTTTTTGTTTACCTGATTGATAACTAAAGCCGAATTACCAAAGATCTCGAGGTTCTTGATTCTCAAGTCGATTGCTTCCTTTATCCCTATTATGCAGGCTTCGTACTCTGCTTCATTGTTAGTGCATTTGAATGTCAACCGGGCAGTGAAGGGAATATGGATCCCTTCCAGTGAGATAATAACAACACCAACTCCACTTCCGTTCATGTTAACGGCTCCGTCAAACATTAGACTCCATTTGGATTTGGGGTCTGGCCCCTCATCCGGGTGTGGTCCTTCACAATCTTTTGACTTGAGGAACATGATGTCCTCATCCGGGAACTCAAACTTCATCGGCTGATAATCCTCAATCGGATGCTAGGCCAGATAATTCGACAATACACTTCCTTTGATGGCTCTTTGTGAAGTATATTGGATATCATATTCTGTCAGAATCATTTTCCATCGGGATACTCTTCCGGTTAGAGATGGCTTTTCAAATATGTACTTTACGGGGTCCATCTTGGAAATCAACAGAGTGGTATGAGTCAGCATGCATTGTCTTAGACGGCGAGCAACCCATGCCAAAGCGCAACAAGTTTTCTCGAGAAGTGAGTATCATGCTCTTTTCGACTAGACTCGTCCTACTGACCCAGTACGCAGCCCATCGATCCCTCGAGCACTGTGAGGTACATGATCAAAGGTCTCCCTGGAACTGGAGGTATGAGAATCAAAGGTTCTTGTAGATACTCCTTGATTTGGTCAAAAGCTAATTGGTAGTCATCATTCCAAGTGATAGCCTGATTCTTCCTCAGAAGTTTAAAAATAGGCTCGCACGTAGCTGTTAGGTGAGAGATGAACCGTGCAATGCATTTCAGCCTCCCTAAGAAGCCAAGTACTTCCTTTTCGGTTCTCGGTTCAAGCATCTCCTGAATTTCTTTCACTTTCGCAGGGTCGACCTCAATCCCTCTTTTTCTAACAATAAAGCCCAGTAGCTTTTCGGAATGCACCCCGAATATGCACATGTTCGGGTTCAATCTCAATCTGAACTTCCGAAGCCTGTCAAATAGCTTGTATAGGTTGACCAAATGTTCTTCTTCTGTCTTTGACTTCACGATCATGTCATCAATGTAGACCTTGATCTCGCGATGAATCATGTCGTGGAATAAAGTCACCATTGCCCGTTGGTATGTTTCTCCAACATTTTTTAAACAAAACGACCTTAATTTGTAACAGAAGGTGCCCCATGGGGTAATGAAGGTTGTCTTCTCCATGTCATCTAGCGACATCTTGATTTGATTGTAGCCTGAAAAACCATCCATGAAGGAAAACACAGAAATGGGAAGTGTTGTCAACTAGCACGTCAATATGTGCCAATAGGAAGTCATCTTTGGGGCTCGCCTGATTCAAGTCCCAATAATCCATGCACATTCTGACCTTACCATCCTTTTTAGGAACTGGTATAATATTCGCAACCCATGGAGGTTAATTTTTCACGACCAAGAATCTGACGTCAAACTGCTTTTGTACCTCTTCTTTGATTTGGATAGCCATGTCGGGTCGAGTTCTTCTCAGCTTCTGCTTTACCGGTGGGCAGTCTTCTCTAAGTGGCAGCTTGTGCACTACGATATTGGTGTCCAACCTTGGCATGTCCTGGTAAGACCAGGAGAAGACATCAACATATCCTCGGAGCAAGGAAATCAAATGGCTCTTGACAGATTCTTCCAATGCAGCCCTGATCTTGACTTCTTTTTTGTCCTCTTCCGTACCCAGATTGACCACTTCAACGACTTCTTCATGTGGCTGAATCACCCTCTCCTCTTGCTTGAGAAATCTGGTCAATTCTTCGGGTAATTCACAATCTTCTTCACCTTCCTCGTCGGCTAGGTAAATTGGAATGTCGAAGACATATTGAGCCATAGCAAGGCCGTCACTAATGAGACCCGATGAGGTACATCTGCATGAATGATGATTCATGCTAGATTTTAGAAAACGTGGGAGACACGGAATAACATTGCCATTTATTTTTAAAACAAAAAATAAAATGAAAGGCAAGGAAAACCATGAATGAATGCCAAAATATCCACTTTATTAACGATGATGTTATTGCATTATGAAATGATGAACCCTTACAATGAGCTACTATGCCCCGGGCAAGGCATGGAGCTTTCATACAAAAGAATCGAAACACAAGACTATTACTCTTCTGGTTGAGTGACATAGATGACTACTTCAGCCGACCAGTTGCTGAGTTGTATGCCCGGGATGCAAGGCTTTATCCACTCGCCCAGTTCACAATCACTATCAACCGTCTCATCCTACACGACACAAATGCTACCATGATCAAACCACCCTTCAATGGTGAAGGTAATTGGGCCTTTCCGAACTCTATACCTCTGATCTGGCATCGACTGGCCAAGATTATAGCCAATCCCGAACATATAATTCTTCTCTGGGACTTCAATCGTTTTTCTCCAGCTCACATTCGTACCAGATTCCACAACCTCCAAGGCCTGCTTGTAGGACGCTGTAGACGCTCCTTTCTTCTTATCCTCTGACAAGGCGGCTGATGACGATGTACCCTCAGTTTTGACGGGCTCGAAGGCTTGACAAGGAGTCTCGACAATTTCTCCGTCCATCTCTACGTATTTGAATGAAGCCAAGTGAATGATGAAGATGTCTTCTTCCCCACACACTGTAATGATCTGTCCTTCCCAGACGAATTTGAGCTTCTGGTGGAGGGTTGAAGACACAACCCCTGCTGCATGTATCCAGGGTCGTCCCAGCAAACAATTGTATGCTGATTGGATATCCATAACATAAAAGGTAGTATTGAAAACCTATGGACTTACCTTGATTGGTAGTTCCACCTCTCCAAAGACAAACCTTTTTGAGTCATTGAACGCACGGACCACCAAGTCACTCGGTCTAAGCATAACCCCATTGTAGTCCAACTTAATCAATGCTTTCTTCAGAAGTACGTTCAGGGATGATCCTGTATCCACAAGTATGCAAAAGATCATAACTCCTTTACATTCCATATAAATGTGTAGAGCTCGATTATGGTTGCGTCCCTCAGTGGTCAGATCCATATCCGTAAACCCCAAACCATGGCTGGCGTTCACACTTGACACCACCATCTCAAGCTGGTTCACTGATATGTCATGTGGAACGTAGGCATTGTTCAAAATCTTCAGCATGTCTTTCCTGTGTGAGTCTGAACACATCAACAAGGACGAGATTAAAATCTTGGTGGGAGCTTGCTGCAAATGATCAACTATCTTGTAATCGCTCTTTTTAATAATCCTCAGAAATTCTTCCGCTTCCTTTTCAAAGGTGATATCAAGATCCGGAGTTGGCGCAAGAGCATTACTCGTCATAGGTTGCTTGCCCCTGGCTCTGGCTTGAGCTTCCGCGTTATCCCTTGGTGGCACCACGTTGTTTCTTAGCGTTTCAGGCGCAAATAGTCTCCCGCTCCTTGTGAACCCTCCAACTCCAACATTTTCAACTTGGTGTTGAGCTGAGTTGGAAGAGATCAAATCCCGCTTCTGACCATTATAATAAACTTCCGCCCCATAGGACCATAGGACGGCTCTTTCGCTTTGGTACAGAATTGGTCCAGGAGTAGTGAACGTCAAGGGTTCTACCTTAGCTGGTGCTGGAACTTGTACCGGATTATAGTTGATAGTCACAGTCGAGACTTCATCTTCCTTCACGGTTCTGTCAAACTGGATACTGCCCTCGTCAATCATTCTTTGTATACCCGATCTCAACTGGTCACAACCATCGACAGAATTCTCGCAATCTGAACAACCTTTTTCGCAGCCTTGCAATATATCTTTCTTGGAGAGGCAACTCTTCACGGTCAACAATGGAGTTTTCAAAGCATTGACACCGTACACCAGATTCAAGCCTTCACCACTATCAATGGATCCTACGATCCTTACATGCGGAGGCATGAGGTTTTGCAACACATTCGGGGTTGGAGTGAAATTGATTTCCTTAGAGTCTATCAGATCATGCACCTTGTGTTTAAGGGCTTTACAATTATCAGTACTGTAGCCTGGAGCCCCAGAATGGAACTCGCAGTGGGCGTTAGCATCATAGCCCTCAGGGATCTGCCCCGGCATCGGAGGCTGCAGGGTTCTCAATTGGACCATTTGAAGTTGAAGAAGATTCTACAAAAGCTGGGAATAAGATATCAGCGGCGTCTCAAGATGCCTATCCTTTGGTATGGGAGGATAGTACTGAGGAGGAGCTCTCTGCTGCTGGTAATTCTGCTGACGCTGTTGTTGAACCTGTTGTTGATTCGCGGGAGCAGAAATGGTAATAGGAGCTACCTGATGATAGGAGTTCTGATTCCCCTCTTCCTTTGGGTGTACACGGCCCCAACTTCACCTTATCTTCGCTTCACGAAAGGTTTCTTGACCCCATAGGTCGATGCTCCGCTACTCTGAATCTTCCCCTGCTTCATCCAACTCTTAATTCTTTCGCCAGTTAAGATGATGTCAGAAAAACCGCTAGATGAACAACCCACTAATCTTTCCATGAAGTGCCCGGGAATGGTATCCATGAAAAGGTCAACCATTTCTCTCTCCAGCAGTGGTGGTTGAACTCTAGCTGTGACTTTGCTCCACCTCTGTGCATATTCCTTGAAGCTTTTGGAGTTATTTTGAGACAAACTTTGCAGTTGGGTTCGACTCGGGGCCATGTCTATATTATATTGGTACTGCTTGAGGAAAGCCTCCCCAAGATCTTTCCAATTGCGAACAACGGTCCTCTCCAATTTCATGTACCATTCCAATGAGCCTCCAGATAGGCTATCCTAGAAATAGTACATCCAAAGCTTCTCATCTTTGGTGTACGCAACAATCTTGCGGTAAAAATCTTACAGGTGAGTCTTTGAGAAAGAATTGTCATTGTATTTGTCGAAGCTTGGAGGCTTAAACTTTGGAGGAATTATCACCCCTTGGACCAGGACCATGTTAGAGACATCAATGCCTAGAGTATCCCTGTATTCCAAAGCTCTAACTTTCTCATCCAACATCTGAAAGTCTTGATTATTAGCTCCAGTTCCAAAGCCCATGTCTTCATTGACCAAGGTGAACTGATCTTCCTGACGGTATTCCACCTGAACAGGAATAGGGCTGCCACCCTCTGGAGTTGGAGGTCTATTACTCCTAGGTGGAATAATAGTGTTGTTGATTGAATTGCGATGAGCATCCAAAGTGATGACTAAAGGGTCCGCCTATGGTAGATCAAGTCTGAGAACAACAACTCTTAGCTCCTGCTGCCCCTGGGCCATGCCCTGCATCTAGTCATAAACTCTGTCAACCTGGTGCGGAACGTATTCAGCTCAGTCAGGACCGTATCCATGATGTTTCTCTAGTTGCGGCGAGTAGCGTACCGATGCAGAGGAATGTCGTGTCAAAGGAAACGGGTCTTTGCGACTCTCGCAATCTTTCCTGAATAAACAAATAAGTTAAGAAATCCGGATAACATGCAAAAAGAAAAATGCAAATGATATGAATGCATGCAATGTTGTGTTCTTTTCATTCTCAAGGGTTTTTTACATTCCCATTCCGGTATTTAGAGAATTCAGATAGCCTTTGAACATTCATATTTTAGGGAAGAAGACCCCGCGTGAAGCTCAAATCAGATAATTATGGAGAAGTGGTGCTTAAAACCCCGTGTCAGTGCAAGGATAACAACTAGAGATTCACACCAAGTAAAATATCATAAACTGAAATCTGAAAATAACAAATTCCCCGAAAGGTGCCAATTCATACATCAAGAGAGAATAACAAAGCACAAGGTAAAGAGGAATCCCACAACAGGCCTGTGGGTAGTCCTGATACAAGAAAATGAAACTAGGCTCTAGGAAGCTCCATGTCCTTTAGCCTCCATCTAAGGTGCTTGACCACCTGGAATAGCTGAGTGATATCTGGATGACCTGGCTCCTGGATGAGCTTCTAAATAAGGAGATCCCTCTGATCAAAGGAAGAATGCAGTTTGTTGATCTGTCGCAGAAACACCTCTTCATTCTCTTTGCTAGGACTTGGTTCAAATTTGACTTTCTTGACATCAGCCAGGAGCTTCAGCTCTTCTACTTCTTTCTGGATATCTTCAACAGCTCGTTGACCTTGGGCTATCCTCTGGAGGTAGTCTCCACGCTTCTCGTGGGCTTTCTGGAGTAGCTCTCCATGTTCATCCAGGAGCTCTTGAAGGTTTTTGATCTTCAGCTTGTATTCAACTTCTACCTACTTTTGCTTTCTCATATTAACATCCCATCTTTCTTTCCAAAGGGTCACCGATTCGTTGGCCTCGTCTAGAGATTTCTTGTACTTCTGGCGCTGATCCACCTTGTGGGTTTCAGCCAACATCTTCTTCTTGAAGTAGAGCTCCTTTTCTTCGAAGTCCTTTTGCTTGAGCCTGACTATCTCTTCAGCTTTGTGAGCTCTTTCCTCTAACTTCTTGTTGTGGATCATCAACTTCTGGAAAGAATTGTTGGCCTCCATATTTTCAGCTCTAAGTTGTTAGACCAAGGCTTCCAACTTCTGATAATCTTCCGATGGCACAGTAGCGGGAGACGGAGCTGGTACATAAGAGGGAATTAAGGCCACTTGGGTTTTCTCCTTGATCCAAGCTTCATACTCGGGGAACATCTGATTTTTGCTTCTGCCCAGACATGCTACCCCTTTCTTCTGATAACCTTCCAGGAACCTGCAGGTTTCTTGATTAAAGGAAGGCTATTTTTCACTAGGAAGTAGAAGGTTTGGAATAACTCTGATTCTTCGGGAACATCTTTGAGTGCATATCCCAACTGTCTTCTCAAGAGGATGGAGTTATAACTGATGCCTCCAGCTAGTCCCAATAATGGCACATTGATATAACTTCCACAATTAGTGATAAAGTTCTTCCCCTTCAGCCTCAGGGTAAACCACCTGATATCCTTATCAGACAACATGCTCAGTTTCTGGGCCCAAATTAAATCGGGATCAGCGAAGACTTCAGTAGTGGGTAGGTGTCTCATGAACCAATTGTAAAATAGACGAGCACAACACCGGACTGGACCACCCTATTTCTTCTTATTTTTGTAATGCACTGAATAATACAAGTCATCCAAGAGGGTAGGCACAAGATTCTTCAACACAAACAAATGGATGGCATTCATATCCACAAATTTATCCTTGTCAGCAAACATGATGATCCCATAGATGGACAAGGCTAAGATAACACAAAATGAATCCCACCGAGCAGCCACATCAAGTTCTCCAGCTCTTCTAACTAGAAAGTAGAGAGAAAATCCAAGTACCCCAACTTTGGTAGCAGTCAAGTTAGCCTCCACTTCAGATGAGCTCAAATAAAGAGCTTTGGCAATATCAAGATAAGTTGGTCTGGTCATCTCTGAATTGAAAGGGATCTGGTCTTTGAGTGGGACACCCATAATCACATCATAATCTTCAAGCAAAGGCCCTAACTGGAAGTCATGAAAAGTGAAGCATCGGAGCCGAGGATTGTAGTACTGCAACAAGGTATGAATTGCACTCCTCTGAGAATTTTCCAAGTTAACTACCAGATCCTAAATATTGCCACAACTCTCTTTGAAGTATCCTAGATGACCCGGGGTAATAAGAGACACCATCTGGTTAAGTAGATCCACTTTGGTATCAAAGAACTTGTAGTTCACATTCTTCTTCTTGATATCTTCCATTTCTGAAGCAGAAGTCCGACCGGGAACTGGGAATAGTATCAACCCTGAGAAATGAAAAAGAACATAAATGATTAATGACGCGATGATACTTATGCAAGGAAAGGCATGTGATCAATGAAGTGTCTGTGTTGTGCAAATCAAATAATCAAGTGTCTGTGCAGGGTCATAATAGCAATCACGGTAACAGTTTCTCTAAACAGAAATCCGGATCTCAGAACCAAAGAATCACAGAACCAGATCATAACAATGAACAGTACTGGCAAAGTGGGTATGTTGGATGTTTTAGGGTTCCTTCAAAGTGGGTATCGGGAAAATGAGGATCAGAGTCGACGTAGTTCGCCTAACTAAGGTGGAAACTCTGTTTGTGTTTTTTATGGCTTGAACTGCTTATGCATATGCTCAGGTGTTGCAGGCTCATCTAGTACGAGTGCGTAACCGTCTTGAAAATGAGGAAAGTCGTAGAAAGTTCGCGTCGAGAGTGAGTGAGATGAGAAAACAATTCCTGAAGGAAAAGACAAATGTTATTTGTTTACTGTCTTTTAAAGAAGTGTTTTCTGAGATTGTTGTTTGTGAACCTTTTCATACTAAAACTTTTTCATCGTGGTAGATGCCTTACACCTCACCCCAAAATGGGATGCGTATAAGTAACCCATGACAAAGCCTCACGGCGTATGAGAAGATCAACCTTTATTAGGTATTTTTTTACTTTTATTTGAGATGAGAAAGAAATCAAAATGAACCAAAGGTAAAAGTCTAAAGGGAGACTAATAATCCTAAGTGTTGTCATGCATGGATGAACCTAGGTTAGTGCGGTTTTCTAATCCTAATGTGAAAAGGAAAAGAAGAAAGAGAATTAGAAATCAACTTACTTCCTAAGGAAGCTAAGTCATTTCTAAAGGGGGTTAGCATGGAGTTGTACAAACTAAGCACAAAATGCTAATGCAAACACACTTTGAAAGCGTAAAGAATTTAAAAGGAATAAGTCGTGTGAACTTACCTTCACCTCCCTACCAAACAAAGGATAGTAGGATAAAGCATAATAGAAATGAATGTAAACAAGTACCAAACAATTCCTAATGCATCTAGGACCTAATCTAGACTCAATCCTAAGTCTAAGGGAGCTAAAAACTAGGCATAACAAAATTCCAGCAGCTATTACAGCTCCTATAGCATAAACAACTACTAAATGCAATGCATAACATACACAACCTATTACAGCTACCAAATAGAATGCAAAATAGGTGTAAAAACCCAAAACAGAATGAATGCAACATGTTTTTAAAGCTTCTGTTTCAAAATGCAGCTATGAAAACAAGGTCGATTTCAATTATTTTCCAAATGCACAAAACATGAATTTTAATGCAAATCATGGAATGCAAAGATTAGGAAAAAATAACGCAACAACATGCAATTGATTATTAAAAATGTAATGCAACATATCATCGTGCAATCAATGGATGCAAATTAATTGATTTATGTTTTTTAACATTGTGCAATTTTCTTCAATATGCACATGATTTGATCAAAATGTGAATGGACTTCAAATATGATGCAAAAATAGAAGTGTACACATTTATTAATGATGCTATGATTGATTCTAAGTCATGCAAATAATGATCACAAAATTCTATGAACATATATATGCAACCTATATGCACAAAAACGGAAACTAACGAAACACATGTTGAAAGATACCAAAACTATATGAACTACTAGCTCCTAAAAATTCCCTAAAATCATAATATATCAATCTATGATGATAAAAGGATGAGTGGTGAACAAACCTTCCATGAAACAAACTAAGATTTGAAATCAACGCAACGTGAACCGGTTAACACCCTGGGTTAACGGGTTTAAAAATTCGGTTCCAGGGGCAAAAATAACGTGTTAACCGGTTAACCCTGAGCGTTAACCGGTTAACACTAAACCAAAATTGAAAAATAAGCGGAAAAAAGCACTTCTAGCCATTAACCTACTTCCAAAAGCTCCTAACACATCCATGAACATGCTAGCACGAAATTGCTACCTAAATAGGGTATTCTAACACCTATTAGTACTAAGAACGAGCTACGATTCTAGCTACTAACAATTAAACCGAACAAAGCAACACAATCGCAATCAACAAATTAATGGATCAAAGAATGCCTTACGACGAGATGAAGAAAAATAAATTAAATTAAGAAGCGGTTTTGGATCCACCAACCTACAAAGCGGAGGCTTACTTTGGTGATTGTTACGAGTCGATTGATGCACAAACGAAGGGAATACCGGATATTCCATGCTTCGATCCACAAGAATACAAAATAAATGTAATTGATGAAGGTCTTGATGAACAACCACAAAAACACTTCCGAACGGTGAAATAAACACCATAACCGTGTCGAATCTTTGATTATCCGCTGAACCGGTGAAGAGGATGAAGGCTAAGCTTCTGATCTTTCGAGATTCGATGTGAAGGCTTGAAAGATCTTGGTGATGAAGCTTTGGTGAAAGGATGAAGATGAGAGAAAAATTGAGAGAATTGAGATGAAATGTGAAAATATGAAAAATGAGGGTGAAGTTGTGAGGTTTGGAGTGAAAATGATTTATATAGAAACTTAGGTTTGGAGCTTACTTTGGGTTTGGTATTAGCTTGGGCATTAGGTTAGGGTTGTGAGGTTAGGTTCTAGCTTAGGAATTAATTAAAGTTGGTTAGGATTTCTAGAATATTCCTTGGAACATGGTAGAAGAGTCTAGAAAGTGGTGGAAAGTGCTAGAGCTCGGTAGAACCACAAAACAATTGGAAAGTGTAAAGGAAGAGTGAAACACCAACTAATTTTTGAAATTTTTGCCCAAGTTTCGCCACCGTTAACCGGTTAACGGATGAAAAATTTGAATTTCCCCCCATTTGGTGGGAAACCCTTAGGATGCATCTCCACTGTTCATTCTGATTCAGATTCAACCTTTGGTTCTGATATTTGATTTTGCCACTCAGTGAACCCTGACCACATGCCTTGCACACTAACCAATACTGCATGAATTATTTATTATTTTATTTTATTATTTATTTATTTTTATGCAATGTATGAGTGGATATGTAATGCGACATGCTAAATGCCATGAATAATGAGAGGGAAAAATTTGGGGTATAAAATTGGGGAGACTTAATTGCTCAGATTCATATTCTAGAGCAGGATAACTTGGATGCAGTGGAGTATGGGTTCAACGCTTTTGTGGAGCAGATCAAGGTCGTAAACTCCAACATCCATCTGATCCTTGGTGGAATTGGTCCTCTGCATCACGTCATTGACCGCCAGGTGGTTCCCCTTGAGTTTGGTTCGCTAGCCGGGGATGCTTAGCTTTTCTTTTTGACTTAGTATTTTGTTGACCTTCACGCCATTATCTTTGCAAACATTTGATTATTGGGTAGTTCCCATTTTATGTAATATTTTGACAATTTTCGGTCTCATGGCTGGCTTATCTAATATATTTTGTTTATTCTCGATATTTTATGTTTTGTTGTGCACTTTATCTTTCTTGTAGATGTATATTTTTTTTGTTTGAAATAGCCTTGTTTGCGAGTTGTATTTGCTAAGTACAAGATTTTTCTTGACTCATAGTGATGCTTAAAAGTTTAGGAAACTTGTCGAGGAAGCAAAATTGACTTCCGCTGGACGCAGGACTAGGATCACGGTCGGGGTCCTGGTGCCGCAGGGCATGGAAATTCCTATCGCGAGATGGATGTCCTACCACGTTGGTACGACAATGACGAAGCTCGATTGAGGTGTCCTAGTTGGGAAAAGAATCTACTCGTTAAGGAGTGGAAACGTGATTTCAATATGAATTTGGGATGTTGTGCTTGCACCAGGGCACAGTCCCTTGGTCAGGCTAATGCTCTCCATTGTAGGGTGCGATCACCAGCAGTCAGGCCTGATTGTCAGGACTAACTTTAGTATTGTATTAGATTTTCATTATTCCATGGTCAAGCAAATGGTTCTACGTCTAAATGTTCAAGGTAATAGGCCCTGTTGCCTGTTTTCTACCAGACTCTGTTGGAACCTTCCTATTTTGCGGCTATTTTGCCTTTGCATGAATCTTTTTGATTTCTGTGTAAAACTAGACTGCTGATTTAGAACTCATGCTTTATAACTTTGGTGTCATGATGTAGTTTTATCTTTTGTTTTAGTGAAGCTTCGCGAAGGGTTTCCTCTGATCGGACCTCTTCGACTAGGTCGAGATCCTCTCTCATTGCTTTGTCGTTCAATTCCTCGTCGAGAGGAGATTCTGTTCTTCTAGAAGGTTCTGTTATTTCCACTGGGATCACTGCCTCGGTTTCATAAGCTAGTTAGAAAGGAGTTTCCCTTGTGGTTGAGTGCGGTGTCATTCTGTAGGCCCATAGGTCACTATGCAACTCCTCAACCCATCTCTTTTTAGCTTCGCCTAGATTTCTTTTTAGACCTTGATGGATTACTCTATTTGCAGCCTCATCCTGGTTTTTAGTTTGTGGATGTTCGACAGGCGTGAAGTGTTTTTTGGTGCCTAGTTTAGCAAAAAATCTTTGAAATTTTTGTCTGTGAATTATGTACCGTTGTCGGTTACAAGGGCTTGAAGCACGCCGAATCGAGAAAGCACGTTTATTTTTTAGAAACAAAGTATGTTGAACATTGTGATTTTGGCAAGGCCTTCAACCTCTATCCATTTCGTGAAGTAGTCGACAACGACAATCAACTATTTGTTATGATAGGATCCTATGGTAAAAGGGTCGAGGATGTCCATTGTGCACCAAGCGAAGGGCCATGGGGACGACAAGGTCTATAGTTCGTTGGATGGTTCCAAATGCATGTCTCTATGGCATTGTCAATTATCACATTTTTTGACATGCTCATCCACGTCGTGTTGCATGGTGGGCCAATAATATCCTACTCGCAAGGCCTTTTGAGCGAGGTATCTTCCTCCAAGATGTTGGGTGTTGATGTTGTCATGGATCTTTGAAAGCTCTAAGGACCATTTGAGCATTCATATTACCATGTTTGGTCGACTGAGGAGTTGCCTTATGGGCTGATCTGTTCGCACGAGGATCGTGTGGGCTAGGAAGTAGTGCCTCAATCTTCTTGTTGTGTTAATGAGGGCGAGGGATACCTTTTCAACTTGCTGGTACATGATCTTTGGCCTTTGCAGAGCTTTTCTCGTGAATTATATTGGTTTCTGCTCCTCAGGGGTTTCACGAATGAGGGCCGCACTAATGGCCTTAGTGGCAACAGCGATATAGAGGTAAAGCGTTTCCCCGTTATTTGGCAGCGACAAGACTGGTGGTTTCTAAAATGCTCGTTTAAGATGGAGTTGAGCCTACTCACATTCATTGATCCATTTGAAGGTTTCTTACTTGCGGAGAAGTTTAAAGATAAGGAGTGTGTGTTAGGCAGATTTGGCCACAAAGCGGGATAAAGAGGTGAGCATTTTGTTGAGGGATTGTATGAAATTTTATGAATTTGGTGTAGGAAATTTGGAGAATGCTTTGCACTTGTCGGGTTTAGTCTCGATCCATCTCTCAATGAGGTAGAAACTGACAAACTTCTTTGCCCACACGCTGAACGCGTACTTCTCCGAGTTAAACCTCATCTTGCATTTCCTTGCTTGGTCAAAAACCCTTTGTAGATGGAGCATATGATCAGATTCCTCTTGGGATTTTATGATCATATCATCCATGTACACTTCAAGCATGTCCCCAATTTCAAATCAGAAGAATTTGTTCATCATTCGCTGATATGTAGAGTTGACATTTTTTAAACTGAAGGATATTACATTGTAGTAATAGTTGCCTGATGCGGTCATGAAGGCCGTGCACGTCTTATCCGTCTTTGAAATGGGGATTTGCTTGTATCCCGAGTATGCGTCCATGAAGGACAAGAGTTTGAAACCTGCAGATTTGTCAACTATTTTATCAATGTTAGGAAGGAGATATGCATCTTTTAGGAACGCCCTGTTAAGATCATTATAGTCAACAAACATTCTCCATTTTCCATTGGATTTTTTCACAAGTACAATATTGGATAGTTAAGTCGTATATTGGTCTTCCAAAATGAAATTTGCCTCTAAGAGGTCTTTTACAGCCTTTTCAGCAGCCTCCACTTTCTCAGAATACTGTTATGCCTACGTTGCGCTACAGGCCTAGCATAAGGGTCTATGATGAGCTGGTGATAGGAAACCTCAAGGTCGAGTCTGGGCATCTCAGCAGCGCTCCGTGCAAACATATTCGCGTTTTATTTCAGGAAGGCTTTAAGCTTCTATCTTACTTTTTCGAGGAGACTCACACGATCCTAACGCCTTTGTCCGGATTATTGCTAAGGGGGTGATTTCGAACTCCCTGTCTGGAATGTGACACATGGGAAGGGGATGTCCCTTATTTCCAGACGTAGTAGGGCCATTAATAGTTTCTCGTGCTTCTTCCATCTGATATTCCTCAACGATGCGGATGTCGAGGTCGATGGAATGGACGCTGGGTGTTGGTTCCTATCTCCTAGATTGCTTTTGTTTGCTGGGGAGGTCTTCGTAACATAACCACTTGTTGGTTGGCTTGGGGACCATGATGGTTGAGCTTTATCCCTTCGTGGATGCTTCGAAACATCTCCTTGTAGCCTCGATGTCCCCATTGAGGGTGGCGATATGGTCCTTCTTCGTATAGTATTTCATCTTTAAATAGAATTTGGAAGGCACTTGGTTAGTTCGGTTAGATAGATCTCCCCAGGATGCACTGGTAAATGGACGAACAATCAATGACCAAAAACTAGGTCTTGATTGTTCTGGTGGATTCCCCTACGCCAAGTTGACGATTATTTCTACGTAGCCACATGACCTAGCGGTAGCGTCATTGAAACCTTGTAGGTTATAACCTACATACTATGACAAATGCTTCTGGTCGAGCAGGAGGATATGAACAAGTTGGAGTACATGATGTCAACAGAGCTTGCTTGGTCGACCAGAATGCGACAAACATCAGTGTTAGCCATCTTTTCCCTTATGAGAAAAGATATGTGGGCATTGGAAGAGCCGTTGAAGAGTTCCTTGAGATAGAATATGATGGGCTTCAATTTTCCTTGGACCTTCTCGAGGGTGAATTGCTAGTTGGAACTAGATTTGACCAGTTGTTCTAACGTTTTTCTTATCGAGCCTACTGATAACGAGAAAACGTATCGATTATATTGCTAGGTTTCATTAACGTTTTATCGAATAATCTTCGTCTTAACACTCGATTTCTCGAGTTTTTCTTACCGTTTTGCAGGTACACCATTATGTGGAGCTAAATCATGAACTAAGACAAAAAGGAACAGAATCGATCATAAAAAGATAAAGAAATGAAGCTCTCTGCAAAACTGCATATTTTGCAGCAGTCACGACCGTCACAAGGGTGTCACGACCGTGACACCCCAAAATGAAGCCTCACGACCGTGAGAGGAGTGTCACGACCATGACAACTTATATTCTAGGTTTTTGACCAAGGCAACGTGAAGGCAGTACGTGAAGAAGTGGTTTCCTAAATTTTTGCCACTACCTACATTTTCTCCACAAAAATAGCAAGGCCCATTCCAATTGAAGTCCAAAAATCCAGCCCAATTGAAGTTCTATAAATAGCATCAAGTTCATGAAGAATGTACAGAGCATTTTTCTATTCAATTTCCTGCGGAAGCTCTGCCGAACTGATTTACGACCCGTTTCTTATTTTCTGCATTATTTTTCTGCTTTATTGTATCCAAACCCGCCATATAACAATTTCCAACATCAGGAAATTGTTATACGTTATTTATTTTTTTCTAAACCTTCAGCATTCGTTTATTTTTGATTCCGCCAACTCCGAGCTTTCCGGTTTGTGGAAGAAGGAGTCCCTCTGATATTGTTAACCAGGTTTTATTTATATTGCAATTTAATTATTTATGATATTTATTTATTTTCCTGCCATGAATATTTATTTGTTTAATTTTCTGTCTCTGTCTGGTTCAACATCGATGAGTAGCTAAATACCTTAGGGCGGTATGTAGTTAGAACAAACTTAACCGGTAAAATATAACCATAGGCTAAAAATAATTAATCGCTTAACAATTCTGGCTGAGACTTTTTAATTAAATAGACCTTTTCGTTACGAGAGTAAGAAAAGAGTATTAGGTTAGGTCAAGACCACGAGAGTGTGAGATTTTAACCAGATAGCTAAAGTTAGGCATTTAAATTAAATACAGCGAGAGCGCTTTAAGATAAATTAGAATAACTTAGTTTCCAAAAATTACCTCTAAACACTTATGGGCTAGCGAGAGCAGGCATAGGGCTTTAGGGATAAGATCTGATATAAGACCACGAGAGTGTGAGTTGAGGGTATTTAAACTAGTAATCCCTACCGAATAGATTAAGTGAACACCTAAAATAAGCCTAGGTTAGATTGACCCACTTAAGTTAATATAATTACATACCGACCGCCTTAGTATCATTTCATTAAACTTAAATTTAATTTCGCCTTTAATATTCTAAAATCAACAAAAAATCGTGACAACCATTCGCCTTAGCTAAACTAGAAAGTTCATCTAGCACTAAGTAACCATAGAATCCCTGTGGATCGATAATCTTAAATATTACTTCGATAGGCTGTGCACTTGCAGTAAGATACCGCTAGACGCATAAGTAGACACGTCTTTAGCCCATCAAGTTTTTGGCGCCGTTGCCGGGGATTCCTTAATTTAGTTACTAGTGCACTTAGGTAGCATTGTCTAGACTAAGGTATCATCTATTTAATTTAGTTTAATTTCCGAGTGTATGCCAAGTACTCGCTCTAAAAGCGAAGACTTGCAACCTCTAATCCCTGAATCGGAACGCTTCTTACACGTAAGAAGACGTATATTCGATTACGAAAAAAGTTACAGTATTCCAGATCTTCAATTAGATCCGCCTAAACCAGTCGTAACATCAAAGGACGCAGAGATGGCTGAAGAACAAACTCATCCACTCAAGTATTACGCCAGTCCTTCGCAAGCTGAACCGCATTCAAGCATTGCAGCGCCGGCTATCAACCGAAACGATTTCGAACTAAAACCTTCATTGATATCAGCCGTGCAACAAAATCAATTCGCCGGAAATCCTACTGAGGATCCGAATCTTCATCTTTCGATCTTTGTGCAATATGCAGATACCGTAAAAGCCAATGGAGTTACCCAAGAAGCTATTAGACTACGTTTATTTCCTTTTTCGCTTCGAGACAGAGCAAGAGCTTGGCTTCAATCTCTGCCTTCGAACTCAGTAACTACGTGGGAGGAGCTTAAGAGAGTTTTCTTGAACAGATATTTTCCACCTAGCAAGACAGCTATGCTGAGAGCTCAGATCAACGGATTTAAGCAAAGAGAAAGTGAATCATTATTCGAAGCTTGGGAACGCTATAAAGATCTATTGAGACTTTGTCCACATCATGGATTAATAGAATGGATGGTCATCCATACCTTCTATAATGGACTCTTGTATAATACAAGAATGACAATTGACGCTGCCGCGGGCGGTGCATTGATGGATAAAGAATATAATGATGCCTATGCACTTATCGAAAGTATGGCTCAAAATCATTACCTTTGGGGAAGCGAGAGAGTCGCAACTGAGAAACCAACAAAGGGAGGTATGTATGAAGTAAGTAGTATGGACCAAGTCAATGCAAAGTTTGACCAACTAAGCCAAAAGATCGACAACTTGGCCATAACACCAACAGCCAACGTGGCTGCAGTAACACCTAACTGTGAGTTATGTGGAGTTTCAGGACACGAAGTTTCTGATTGTCAACTATTGACAGGAACTCCCACGGATCAAGTGAATTATGCTCAAGGAAACCCTTACTCAAACACATATAACCCAGGTTGGAAGAATCATCCGAACTTCTCCTATAAGAATAACAACGCTTTATACGCGCCAGGTCAAGCACCAGCTACATCACCAGGATATCAAAAGACTGCTCCTAGTATCCCTAGAAAATCGAACCTTGAGTTGATGATGGAGAACTTTATAGCTAACCAATCTCAAACAAATAAGGACTTCTTAAACCAAAACATTCACACTAATGAGCAGATTAAACAATTAGTGAGCAAAGTAGATGCATTAGCTACACATAACAAAATGCTAGAAACCCAGATTTCACAAGTAGCTCAACAACAAGCACCTACTGCTGCACCAGCTGGAGTGTTCCCTGGACAACCTCAACCTAATTCGAAAGGACATGCTAACGCTGTGATATTAAGAAGTGGCAAGGAACTTGACGGACCTACCGATCCAAGACTTGACAATCCAGCCATGTACCAACAACCGGATAAACCGACTGAAGTGGTAAATGATCCAGAAGAAAAGGAAGCTGACAATCAAGAGGTAGTGGAGAAAGAACAACCTTATGTGCCTCCACCACCTTATAAACCACCAATTCCGTACCCTCAAAGATTAATAAATTCCAAGACGACGGGTCAATTTAAGAAATTTGTTGAACTTCTGAAACAGTTGAATATTACTATTCCGTTTACAGAAGCAATTACTCAAATACCCTCGTACGCTAAGTTTTTAAAAGAAATCTTATCCAATAAGAAAAAGATAGAGGATAACGGAACAGTTACACTTACTGCCGAGTGTAGCGCTATAATTCAGAATAAAATGCCTCCTAAGCTAAAAGATCCAGGAAGTTTCTCTATACCCTGTGTAATAGGAAAATTCGTCATTGACAAAGCTCTATGCGATTTAGGAGCCAGTATCAGTGTTATGCCCTTAACAATATGCAAAAGGCTAGACATGGGAGACCTAAGACCAACTAAAATGTCTGTTCAACTAGCCGATCGCTCTGTCAAATATCCTGTAGGCATACTAGAAAACGTCCCAGTACGTATAGGATAATTCTATATCCCTACTGATTTTATAATCATGGACATCTCTGAGGACTCCACTACACCTATCATACTAGGAAGACCATTCTTAGCCACTGCTGGAGCTATAATAGACGTAAAAAGAGGAAAGCTAACCTTTGAAGTGGGTGAAGAGAAAGTTGAATTTATTTTAACACAATTCTTACAATCACCAGCTATAGAGGATACATGCTATCTATTGGACGTAATTGACGAATGTGTAAGAGAAATGGAACTAAAAGAGACCACTTATTCTGAAATAATGAAAATTCAAATCCCTCCGATTTTCGAAGATGATAATTGGCGTAAACCGTATCAGGACGATAGTCTAAGCGAAAGTTTAGCACTTACACCAGATCCTATGCCAAGTAAAGATAAACCTACATTAGGATTAAAAACTTTACCTCATAACCTAAGGTACGAATTCTTAGACATTGAATGTAAAAGACCAGTTATAATAAATTCCAGTTTAGGAACTATAGAAACAAAGAAACTTTTAGATGTTTTGAAGAAATATCCAACTGCGTTAGGATATAACATATCTGATCTCAAAGGAATATGTCCTTCAGTTTGTATGCATCGTATTCTGCTAGAAGAAGATTGCAGAACCTCCAGAGAATCTCAAAGAAGAATTAACCCAACCCTTAGCACTGTAGTAAAAGAAGAAGTTAAAAAATTACTAGATGCCGGAATAATTTATCCAATCTCTGATAGCGAATGGGTTAGTCCAATACATGTAGTGCCAAAGAAAGGAGGTATCACTGTTGTGAAGAACGCTCAAGGCGAATCGATATCGCAAAGAGTAGTGACGGGATATAGAGTGTGCATAGATTATCGTAAACTAGACAAAGCCACTCGAAAAGATCATTTCCCACAACCTTTTATAGATCAAATGTTAGAACGATTAGCCAAGCATTCCCACTTCTGTTATCTTGACGGTTACTCAGGATTTTTCCAAATCCCTATCCATCCAGATGATCAAGAGAAAACTACATTCACATGCCCTTATGGAACGTTCGCCTATAGACGAATGCCCTTTGGATTATGCAACGCTCCTGCAACCTTTCAAAGATGTATGATGTCAATCTTCGCAGATTTTATAGACAACATCATGGAAGTGTTCATGGACGACTTCTCTGTATGCGGGCAAAGTTTTGAAGGATGTTTATCAAACTTAGAAATGGTATTAGAAAGATGTGTAAAAGTAAACCTCGTGCTTAACTGGGAGAAATGTCACTTTATGGTCAACGAAGGAATCGTATTAGGTCATGTAATATCAGACAAGGGAATTGAAGTTGATAAAGCTAAGATTGAAGTCATAAAAGATCTTCAACCCCCTAAAACCGTTCGAGAAATACGAAGCTTTTTAGGACACACCGGTTTCTACCGACGATTCATCAAAGATTTCTCGAAAATCACTAAACCTCTCACTGGTTTATTAATGAAAGACGCTGAGTTCATATTCAATGAAGATTGTCTTAAAGCATTCGAAACTCTAAAAACAGCCCTCATCACCGCACCAATCATGCAACCCCCTGACTGGAGATTACCTTTTGAAATCATGTGCGATGCGAGTGACTATGCTGTAGGCGCAGTTCTAGGCCAGAGAAAGGAAAAGAAACTTCATGCGATTTACTATGCTAGTAGAACCTTAGATTCTGCCCAGATGAACTACGCCACTACCGAAAAAGAATTGTTAGCAGTTGTCTTTGCGCTTGACAAATTCCGTTCTTACCTTGTTGGAGCGAAAATAATCATTTACACAGACCATGCTGCTATCCGATATCTATTAACTAAAAAAGATGCTAAACCAAGACTCTTAAGATGGATTTTACTTTTACAAGAGTTTGATCTAGAAATAAAAGATAAGAAAGGTACTGAAAACGTCGTAGCGGACCATTTATCTAGAATAGAAGGTATTAAACCTGAACAAGTGCCGATTAACGATGATTTTCCGTATGAACAGCTGATAGCACAATTAGGAAGCGACCTAGCTCAGTTAGATATAAATGAACCAGAATCCGTGGAAACAATCCAGACAACTGTAGGACTGCCATGGTACGCTGACATTGTCAACTACCTAGCTGCAGGAGCTCTTCCACCCGATCTAACCTATCAGCAGAAAAAGAAATTCTTTCATAATCTGAAACATTACTATTGGGATGAACCATTATTGTTCAAAAGAGGACCAGATGGAATCTTTCGCCGATGTATTCCCGAAGAAGAAATAGAAGATGTCATTGCTCAATGCCATTCATCTCCTTATGGTGGACATGCAAGTACTTCCAAGACTTGTGCAAAAATCTTGCAAGCCGGCTTATTCTGGCCTAATCTATGGAAGGATGTCCACATCGCTGTTATAAATTGCGATCGGTGTCAACGCACTGGCAAAATTTCAAGAAGAGATGAAATGCCTCAAAAAGGAATATTAGAAGTAGAAATCTTTGACGTCTGGGGAATAGATTTCATGGGACCATTCCCATCATCTTTCGGTAATAATTACATACTCGTAGCTGTTGATTATGTTTCGAAATGGATTGAAGCCATAGCTTCTCCTACAAACGATACGCGAGTAGTAATAAAGCTTTTCAAAAATATAATCTTTCCCAGATTTGGTGTGCCTAGACTCGTCATAAGTGACGGTGGCTCGCACTTCATCTCAAAAATATTTGACAAATTACTATCTAAGTATGGAGTAAGACACCGTGTGGCTACACCATATCATCCACAAACAAGTGGACAAGTCGAAGTCTCAAACAGAGAAATTAAACAAATCTTAGAAAAGACTGTCGCCATATCTCGAAAAGATTGGTCATCTAAACTTAATGAAGCTTTATGGGCTTATAGGACCGCTTACAAGACACCCATAGGTACTACACCTTTCAAACTCGTTTATGGAAAATCTTGTCACCTACCAGTAGAACTAGAACACAAAGCTTATTGGGCAATTAGAACTCTCAATATAAACTATAATGCTGCAGGAGAAAAGCGAATCCTAGACATTAACGAATTAGAAGAATTAAGGTTAGATGCTTACGAGAATGCTAAGATATATAAAGAAAGAACTAAGCGATGGCATGATAAACGCCTATCTAGGAAATAATTTAGTGTGGGAGACGTAGTACTCCTCTTTAATTCAAGACTTAGGCTCTTTCCTGGAAAGTTAAAATCTAGATGGTCAGGACCCTTTGAAATAATTAAAGTATCCCCGAGTGGAGCAATAGAAATTAAGGGTAGGAATAGTGAACCATTCATAGTAAACGGACAACGTTTAAAACATTATCATAAAGTTGAAAATAGAGATTATGCGAATAATCTAAAGCTTTTAGAGTTGTCCACTAATTCCCCTGATTAATCTAAAACTTAAGCATTACGTCAGGCTTTAGACGATAAAAACAGCGCTTAGTGGGAGGCAACCCATTTACTTATCAAATTATTTAAATTATTCTCTTTATCATTTTTATTATTTATTGTTTTACTATTTGTTTTGTCATTTTATAGTTTATTTTATTACTATTATTGCCATTACATTATGCATTTCATTTTCTTATTTTTATCTTAAATCACTTTTTACAGATTTTCTAAAAGTCTTTTCCACTTTCCTTCTTCTCCTGATTTGTTTCCTCCATATTTGCACTGACCATGGCTAACCAACCAATTAACCATATGGACACCAAATTTAGAGGTAGAAACCAAAGAATGAAATTTGAAGAGTTATCACAGAGGCAAATGGATTTGACCCTGTACCCGGATGATCGGACTATGGAAACCTTAGGAATACATGATAGCATTATGTACTTGCTTAACCGACTCGGATGGGAGAATTCATTGATCCAACATAAGTTTGTGACCTACCGCGAGCTCACTCTTGAGTTCCTTAGCTCCTTAATTTACTTACCTGAGCGTGGTTTTGGATTTAGGAAAGGATTTATTAGTTTCCGCCTGTTTGGAATAGAATATGATTTTAACCATAAAGAACTAGCTGACTTGTTAGGATTCCCTAGTGGACCATTTGCTTTTACTACCACACAGGTAGAATTGATGGATATTGAGCTAGATTTCTTTTGGGGAACTTTAACCGGAAACTACCACCCTGAACCAAATAACATGAATAATGATGAGATCCATAATCCTGCCCTCCGTTACTTCCATAAATTCCTAGCCCACCCATTCTTTGGAAAAGAAGAAAACATTACCGGAGTTTCTAAAGACGAAATATTTATTATGTCATGTTTTACTAATGGACAGCCTATTAATGGTGTGCCTTTCATGATGCAAACCTTCACCCATATCCAAGAAGAACCTGAATTACCTATCTTAGTAGGAGGTCTTGTAACCATGATTGCTGATGCTTTAGGACTTAGGTACCAATTGCACAGGTGCAACCGTTTAGGTAGCATCCGTCCTATGGATCTTAACTTCTGCTTCAATAGACATATCATAAGGAATTTAGGACATCCACCTTTTGAATACTTAATCCGGAACGAAGTAGTAACCCTGTTCACCTTGCCTAACCATGCTAGAGTAAGTGTTCATAACAAGGATAACTGGCTTTATGAGTTAAACCCACCTGATTATCCACCCACTCCTGAAACACCTCAGTCGTACAAAATAAAAGATGATACAATGACCGATGTCGAAACTGACCCTGAGACACCTCCTGGTTACCATGACATTGGCCACACTGAAGAAGTTTATGAAACCCCTGAAGTGAATCACGGAGATTATGCTAACAACTTACAAAACATCATGAACACTCTCAATGCTTACCAAACTGACATTAACTTATTTAAAGAAGACATTAAGAGCATGCAATTGGATATAATAGGATTGACTGACATAACCTGCGAACAGTTCTATCACTTGAATTCCGCCATCGAAGACTTGAAGAAACGCTTTTGATAATGTTATAAGTGATTTAGTTTATTTTCTCATTGTTTTCGTTTCTAGTTAGATTTATTTTTCGCAACAATTTCTTATCGTTTTTCCATTTATGTAATTTCATTTTCAAGTACTTTATGCAATGCATCTTTAATTCCAAAATTTCTCCATTTTTAGCAATTTATGTATTTTTCATTCTATGCACTTTTATGCTTGCATTTATTCATTATATATACAAATCTCTCATGCCTTGCAAGTTATTGAAGTACTGTGTTGAACATTTATACTATGTGGTGTTTATAAATTAATATGAGAGTTAGTGAGGAAAATACATTAATATAAATTATGTGAAACAAGTGAGGAAACGTTTTTCTGGAAATTATTTCAAGTTTGCAAGCCTCACGGTCGTCACTGCCCTTCACGATCGTGACACGCTCATTTTGAGTGTCACGACCGTCGTACCCCTGTCACGACCGTGACGACCCTTATACCAGAATTCGTGAGAAGCAGAACTGTTTCTCTTCGTGTCCCTCCTTCTTCTTCTCCATTACTTCCTAAGAAACTACCCATCTTCTCCATAACCTCCGTAACCCCCTATTTACCATCTTTAATCTCATTAACCACCCATTATCACAACCTACTACATTCTCACTCTCCATTATTTATCCCGAATCAATTTTTCTCTCATTTCACCATTTTTTCACAAAAACTTCAAAAATCATCATTCTTCACTCTAAGCTCTTGCATGCAATGGATTCTATCACTTTTAGAGAAGGTGATGCTGGAGAAACTCAGAGAGAACGATTTCTACGATTCCAAAGCCGCGGTGTGCAACCTACGCGTTACATTGACACTGTGTGTTTGAGGGAACTCGGAATGCTAGCCAGTGTTACGAACCTGCTCCAAAAAGTCGGGCTCTGGGACCTTTGCAGTCAACCTCAGCCAACCTTCGAACTTCTGACACTGGAGTTCTTAAGTTCATTCAGTTACATCACCGGCACCGGTTCTTTGAGTCAGCTCACCGGTTTTGCAAAATTCAGATTGCATGGCCAAGAATTCAACCTCTCACAAGACAGGATCGCCGAGTTGTTAGGCTTCCATCACGGAACTGAAGCTCACCGTCGCGTGCCCGATAACTTCAGTGAACAAGCTTTCACTCTCTGGCACGATTTAACAAACACCCGTGCTTCCGCCTTCCAAAGCCTCAACGCCACTCACATTCATAATCCGGCCATCCGCTACTTCCACCGAGTCATTTGCAACACCATCTTCGCTCGAGAAAGCAACCATAAGCTCAACTCTAAGGAGCTTCTATTCTTGCATTGTGCTCTTAATGACGAGCCGATCAATGCTGCCCCTTTCATGCTTTACCACATCCAGGCCATTGCACACAGAGGCTCCACCCCGTTCTTCATAGGCGGCATCGTCACCACCCTCGCCATTCAGTTGGGGCTTGGTGACGCGGTTGCTAATCAGCCTCATCTAGCCGCAGAATACCTTACCAAGAGTTATTGCAGGTCCGCTCACCTGATTGCGCAGCGAGAGGATGGCAGGTATAGCCCTGTTGTCCATGGCACCATATTTCATCATATCACTCTGCCGTCCCGCGACCGCATCGACCCATCCAGCCGAGCCAACTGGCTCTTTGCTCTACCTGATGCTGCTGACCACGCTCCTATCCATGATCAGGTAGATCTCCCTGCGGATGAGATGCAGGACGCTATGGATGCAGGTGAGCCTGTCCAGGATTTACCAGAGACATCTACCCGACAGCCTCCTGCACAGGACATCACTCTTGAGGACGTCCTCCGTGCGATTCATCAGCAGAACCAGATGAATGCCGCACTGGAGCGAAGGTATAAGGAGCAGTACGACGCTTTGCTCGGCACTATTGCAGCGAACCAGGCAGCTACTAATGAGAGATTTGACGCGATTTTTGGCGAGTTAGCAGCCTTGCGTATCGACATCACTGGGACCACCAGCACCGGTTCTGATCCTGAAGCGACTCCTTCCAGACGCCGCTCCCGTACCAGAAACCGACCCCGCGGTCCTCAGCAGCCATAGTTTTAGTTTTTCTTCTGTCTGTTTTTAGTTTTTGTCGTTTGTACTGTACTTTAACCGCATTTATATCACAACATTGAGGACAATGTCTGATATAGTGTGGGAGAGGTACCTTTCATTTCCGTATTTTTCCCTTTTCGCATTTTTCCATTTTCGTTGTATTTCCAATTCCATTGTATTTTCCCTTTAGTAAGTTAATGAAGCGTGCAAAAATCTTTATGACATTTCTTTAGTTTCAAACTTTCCCGTTTATTTAGCCATAACCGAAAAATTTTAATTATTCGCATTACCCGACTTACCTACGAAATCGTAAATAGGAAACCGAGAACGATTAAACAAGACCAATACAATCTTGACAACTTTGACTTCCTACTTAAGCGATTCCATCTCCGATTACCATTACGAGTACACTTCTAGTTTCAGTTCAAAAGTAACCCCGAGTAGTTTATACTAGCAGTCAGCACCGTCTGAACACAAACCACGTGGGGAGCCGATGAATATAAGCGTTTGATGCCTAATCAATAATGATCCTTCATATCTCGATGCAAAATGTAAAGAAATTGCACCAAAGTACACGGTCGCATATAAGAAACGAGAAATATGAGAAGGAGTCCATTGCGGGTTGGTTCAGAGGTACTGGTTCTGAACTCGGTAGGGCGTGCTACGGCTCGATCCCCCACAACCTCCAATTCGGATACAAAATGTAGGGTTACCACACTCGTGTACCAGACCCCGTGCTTAAAAAGGATCAAAGTCGCTAACCGGCTACTCCACTACGTGCGTGCTAAGGCAAAGGGCTTAATGTGATTGCGCTAGAATGAAACCGGGCGAAATAAGATCGAAAAACTTTAGGTGAAATCGTAAAGTAATTGCCGATTGGCTCATTTAACGGGAAGTCGACGACATAGCTTGTTGCTTGTGTCATTAGTGTATCGGTAATGTTCTATCAAAGTATCGGATCATCCGACAAAAACGATCCCTCGTTTGATTTGTTAGGAGTATGCGTGAATAACATCTTGTCCGCCGATTTTCAACCGACTATTTGCTTGAGGACAAGCAAAGGTTTAAGTTTGGGGAAGTTTGATAACGAGAAAACGTATCGATTATATTGCTAGGTTTCATTAACGTTTTATCGAATAATCGTCGTCTTAACACTCGATTTCTCGAGTTTTTCTTACCGTTTTGCAGGTACACCATTATGTGGAGCTAAATCATGAACTAAGACAAAAAGGAACAGAATCGATCATAAAAAGATAAAGAAATGAAGCTCTCTGCAAAACTGCATATTTTGCAGCAGTCACGACCGTCACAAGGGTGTCACGACCGTGACACCCCAAAATGAAGCCTCACGACCGTGAGAGGAGTGTCACGACCGTGACAACTTATATTCTAGGTTTTTGACCAAGGCAACGTGAAGGCAGTACGTGAAGAAGTGGTTTCCTAAATTTTTGCCACTACCTACATTTTCTCCACAAAAATAGCAAGGCCCATTCCAATTGAAGTCCAAAAATCCAGCCCAATTGAAGTTCTATAAATAGCATCAAGTTCATGAAGAATGTACAGAGCATTTTTCTATTCAATTTCCTGCGGAAGCTCTGCCGAACTGATTTACGACCCGTTTCTTATTTTCTGCATTATTTTTCTGCTTTATTGTATCCAAACCCGCCATATAACAATTTCCAACATCAGGAAATTGTTATACGTTATTTATTTTTTTCTAAACCTTCAGCATTCGTTTATTTTTGATTCCGCCAACTCCGAGCTTTCCGGTTTGTGGAAGAAGGAGTCCCTCTGATATTGTTAACCAGGTTTTATTTATATTGCAATTTAATTATTTATGATGTTTATTTATTTTCCTGCCATGAATATTTATTTGTTTAATTTTCTGTCTCTGTCTGGTTCAACATCGATGAGTAGCTAAATACCTTAGGGCGGTATGTAGTTAGAACAAACTTAACCGGTAAAATATAACCATAGGCTAAAAATAATTAATCGCTTAACAATTCTGGCTGAGACTTTTTAATTAAATAGACCTTTTCGTTACGAGAGTAAGAAAAGAGTATTAGGTTAGGTCAAGACCACGAGAGTGTGAGATTTTAACCAGATAGCTAAAGTTAGGCATTTAAATTAAATACAGCGAGAGCGCTTTAAGATAAATTAGAATTACTTAGTTTCCAAAAATTACCTCTAAACACTTATGGGCTAGCGAGAGCAGGCATAGGGCTTTAGGGATAAGATCTGATATAAGACCACGAGAGTGTGAGTTGAGGGTATTTAAACTAGTAATCCCTACCGAATAGATTAAGTGAACACCTAAAATAAGCCTAGGTTAGATTGACCCACTTAAGTTAATATAATTACATACCGACCGCCTTAGTATCATTTCATTAAACTTAAATTTAATTTCGCCTTTAATATTCTAAAATCAACAAAAAATCGTGACAACCATTCGCCTTAGCTAAACTAGAAAGTTCATCTAGCACTAAGTAACCATAGAATCCCTGTGGATCGATAATCTTAAATATTACTTCGATAGGCTGTGCACTTGCAGTAAGATACCGCTAGACGCATAAGTAGACACGTCTTTAGCCCATCACCTACAATGACCTCACTTTATCCCTCGCAATAAATGACCAAGGCGTAAGGCAAGGCTTCCAACCGCTATGTGTTACGAAGTACCCGAGATCATTGAAATGGTCGGGGATGTGAAAATCTTATGGTCGGGAGATACACATGGTAACTTGCAAGGGTGGGCTGTCAGTCAGTGATTCCTCTAATTTCTTCGTCTCGCGATCGTCATGTCGAAGAGCATCTCCCTTCTTCGTATACTGCTTTAGGTGGTTCTTTGATGAGGATCTTAATTGTGTCTTTAAGGTGAACGCAGTCCTCAGTAACATGCCCGTGACTTCTGTGAAAATGATAGTATTTGCTTATGTTTGTATGGCTCTTCGGGGCTGTTGGTTTATGAAAGCGAACTCCACCTTGCTTGAATTCTACATTGATACATTTGGATATGATGCGCTTAAAGGGAGCTGTTAGTAAGGTGTATTATGATAAACGGTTAGAGGTTTCCTTATGTTCGCGAGACTCACGAGGTTTGTCTTCCCTTCTCTTTACCTTGTCGCGCTGAGGAGCTGTTGGTTCCTCCTGTTTCGGGGCTTTGGTGTTCTCTTGGTTCCTTGAGTCAAGGGTTTTGTAGGAAGCTTCATTCTCCTCGTACTGGATGTAAACTTGGGTCTTATGGATGAGTTCAGTCAGAGAATAGGGTGTCTTGATTCCCACTGCTTTACGGAAATCTCTATTCCGACGCAATCCCTTCTCGAGGAGGTATCTTTTCATGTGATCTGTGGTGTGTATCTAAATAACTTCTTTGTTAAATATCACAATGTATGCGTGAAGAGGCTCGTCCTTACCCTATAATATGCTCTTGAGTATGGCTTCTAACTCTGGGTGGCGTCTAGAAGCGATGAAGTGCATAATGAATTGGTTTTTCGGGTTTCTCCATGAAGTGATGGACCCTGGGGCAAGGATCTTGTACCAAGTCATGACTCTTTTTCTCAATGTAATGAGGAACAACCTGTATTTGATTGCGCTCCCAACATTGTGGTAAGGGAAGATGGCCTCAAATACTCTCAATATGGTCGTCTAGATCTCTGGTACCATCATAGAGTTCCAAGGGAGAAAGCTTCTACAATCCATGAGGAATGCGGGTATCCATAATTTTCTGGGACAGAGGCCCACATGCATCTTCTTAATTGCTCGTACTTGACAATCTATATAGGGAGAGATTATGATGAGGACTCCTAATGTGTCAGGATGAGCCTTTAGATCCACTCGTAGGTTTGTTCGATTTCCCAGTAGCGTTGCTTTTTTTTGTGACCGGAGAACATCGTGTCCTCAGAGGAGGAGTGCGATCACGTTTATTAGTGTTTTCCTGTCGTGGTATGTCCAATATTGGTCGTTCTTTTTGTGGAGATAGGATTCAAGAGTCATCTCATTGATGCCTTTGAGGGGGAAACATGAATGAGGAGATAGACTCCGAGTCTTTGTTCGTCGGTGTCTCTGTGAGGGAGAACATGATCGACGGTCTTTTTCCAACATGTAGAAGTGCTCGTTTTGCTATAAAAGCATATAGTTAGACTTGTTGAGGGCGACGATGAGATCCGTAGTGCTTGGATCAGCATCTTGAGGTACGGGGATTGGCTCGTAGGTATGATCGGGTAACATAACGATGTTGAGTTTAGCATCGTCGGATGAAGAAGAAGTTATTTGTCCATCCTGGAGGCCAGTTGTTGGAGTTGTTGGAGTTTTCACCATCATTGGGAGGGGCAACGACGATTGAATCGTCGATGAGATCATCGTTCTGCTAAGAGGACATGATGATAAAAAGGGGTTTTTGAATGAATGCTTGTGTTTTGTTTCAAAAGAAGATGAAGAATCTTGAGAAAGACGGGGGAGCAGATTTTCCCACAAATGGTATCACTGATCTCGCCTAATAAGAATGGATCTTCGTGGCCTTCATCAATGGACGACAAAAGTGTTTATTGGAGAGAAGAGGTGTACCTACAAGGAACTCCGATGCTAAAGTAAGGACCAGAGAGAGAGAGAGAGAAATCAAGTACAAATATATGTGTTAGAATGATTGGAATACCTGACCCTATAGTGGATGAGAGTATTTATAAGAGTCCCCCAGGGTTGGGCCAAGGTCCCCATTTGGGCTGATTGGTAATGTGAACTGTGTGGGGCATGGGGGAAGATGCCCCAACGATTATATCCTTAATGGCTATATCCAACAACTATATCCCCAATGAATATATCCTTTATGACTATATTTCACTAGATTCCTTATTGGGTCTTGCCCAAATGGACTGGATTAGGTCTTTCCTAACGATAGGCCAACTTCCAGTCCAGTCCAGAATATATATATATATATATATATATATATATATATATATATATATATATATATATATATATGATTGGGGATATTAGTACTCCAAGAGTAAGTTCTTAACACTTACTCAACATCTTAACTGTTAATTCTTTTTGATCCAATAGTTAAAAAAAATAAGCAATTAAAGTGTTACCTATAAGCTGATACATTTCCTTGATAAGTTTTTTATTTTCATTTTCTAAGAGATGACATGACTTTTATAAGTGACAATAATATTTTATAACTTATCATTTTATCTAAGAATATTTCATTCAAATCTTCAATTTCAAGTTTCATATATTCACAAATTTTATAATTCACTACTACAGGAAACCCTTTTCACAACGGTTGGAAAATAGGTACCATCACACCGATCACACCGTTGTTCAGTAGAGTGTCATTCTAAATTCGTTTTTTCTACAACAGTTTGGAAAATGTTATTGAAAGTCAGGATATGCACTACATATCACAACAATTAGGCTTATAAATCATTTTGATATATACACTTAGGTACTAGGTTCGAAACCCATCAACAAAAAATTATGTAAAACATAAATTACCTTTAATCTCAGTTACAATAGATAACTGTCATTGAAAGTAATATATAGATTGCTTTTTTTTCCATAAACCTCACTAAAAAAATATAGGGATTCAAATTGATGAAGAAGTCTATAATCTGAAAATTAAACTATTCTTGAAAACCAACTTAAACAAACCATTATTGTTTTTTGATTGCATTCACCTCATCGTGCATCTCACATTGTTTTACATATACTATGGTATATTGACCTGGCTCCTTAGATCCATCACTATCTTCGATTATAGTTAAATTTCCATAACAATAATTTATTTGTGAGGCAGACTATCCAATGGTTTGTAGTTAATGAAATTTAACTAAAATTGAATACATCGATGCATCTAAGGAGCCATATCATTATACCAAAATATATGTAAAAGAATGTGAGATGAACGACGAGACACATGCAATTAAAACCAACAATGTTTTTTGTTTCAGTTGGTTTTAAAATACAACTTAATTGGCAGATTATAAGTATTTATGTCCATTTAAATGAATGTATTTTAAGTGAGGATTAGTGAAACAAACAATCTACATAGAATATAATAAACTCAAACAACATCATACACCAGAACCTTATAAATTTATCAACAAAATCCTAACCGCATACAATATCATAAACTATGTTAAATTGTTTCAAGAACGCACCTTTTATTGAAAATTATCATGGAACTATGAATTTAATCTAGTTTGTGAAGCAATGAAAAAGAAATACAAGGTGGCTAAAGTTTCCACAATGACTTCATACTTCTTATAATTTTTTCATTTCTACACAAACTATATGAACCTTATCAACTCATATTATACGTTTGTTACCACCGCTTACTATCAACATGTATCTTCCCCTTAATCTGCAAGGAAACACAACAAACTTCAACAATGAGCATATTCACTTGAAACCAAATCCTAAAACCATAATCTAGTGAAGAGTAAAGAGAGATCAATAGAGAGAGCAGGAGAACATACCATCTTCACAGTCGTCATAGTGTGGGATGTACCATATGAAGATATATTAAGTTCATCTAATTTGTGTATCCATGATGAAAAAATACATGGTGGATGGAGTTTCCACAATGCCTTCATACTTATTGTATTCTTCTTCATTTCTATAAAACCATATGAACCTTATCAACTCATACTATACACTTGCTACCACCAACATCATCACCATGTATCATCCCCTTAACCTGGAAGGGAAAACAATAAACTTCAACAATGAGCATCCTCAAATCAACATGAATCAATTATGATGTTGATCTAGTTTGGGAAGCAATGAAAATGAAATATAAGGAGGAAGAAGCTTACAGAAAAGCTTCATACTTCTTATATTTCTTTCCATTGTTTCTAAAACTAGATGAAGTTTGTTGCCACCGTTGTTTCTTCATTTACTAACATTTTGTTTGTGAAGCTATAAAGAAGAAAAAGTACAAGGTGGATGAAGTTTCCATCAAAGCTTCATGCTTCTTGTACTCTCTTTTCATAGCTACACAAACATTATGTACAATAGCGAAAGTATGGTCTTTGTTAAGGTAGTGAAGACAAATATGAAAAAAATAAGAAAAATCAACAAAATTAACATGAAACAAATAAGATAATGGGAAATATCTTACAATAGATGGAAGAAGAAGAATAAATTAATGTTTCTAGGGTTTCTCTATGAAGGAAACTATGCTACTGTCAATAAGTAAAAGTTAATTCGCTTATATATGGATAAGAAATTTCACAATGGTTAACATTAAGGACCGTAATGATAAGTACTTATTTATAATAAATATATCACAACGGTTAACCAGAAGAACCATAGTGATATCCCTTTTATTTGTGAATTTTAAAATAAATAAAAAAGAAAAGGTGCACCTTAACGTTAATGGAATAAAATATTTTATGGTGCTGAGGTTCGAACCGACGAAAGTTTGATTGTATCATAACTATTGGTTATGTAACCGTTGTTATATACAAATAATTTTTAATTAAAAAACAAAATAAATATGGTAGTGCCTTAGTAAAGATATGTCGCCACGGTGTAGGGAAAAACCATGGTGACCATGGCGTTGTTGAATATGCATTTTGTAGTAGTGATTCATGTTAATAGTATTTAAAAGTTTTCTTCTAAAGTAATTCATTTCATTTATACTTTTATCATTTTCACGAAAAGATCAATGGAATTTCAAACTTTGACCTATCTCTGAGTAAAGTGGTTGCCATTAATGATTAAACACTGGCATGATTCCTCATGTATAATAAAAGCTCTTGCAACATCCTCTAAGCTGACACGTTGGAGTTGTTAGGCCTCCAAAAAATGGATATGAATATGTATTACGGAGTGGTTCTAATGAATTCACTACTATGGAAAAGGAATATAACAACGATTGAGAAAGATATATAATCATGCGGGACCTGGCATTGTTAAGTAGCGTGTGGTTGTATATGGGTTATTGTCGCTCCCGCCAAAATGACACACAGGGACAGAAGGGGTACAGACGCGAACGGTCGGTGAAAGAGGAGAGTACACACAGGAGTGAACTCAGGAAAGAAAGAGTCGCCAGCTAGGCATTTTTATCCCGGAGGAAAGGTAATGCTGCATAAACCTGGAAAGATATGGACAAGACAGTTGCGAACCAGAGAGACTGAGAAAGGGGGTTGGTTACAACCTATGAAGGTATTAGCACCCAGATTGTCCGTGGTACTCGACGGGATCCACGCTTAAAAGATTTGTGTTTTAAAGGGGTAGTGTCAGTGCTATTTGTGTATCAAAGCTGGAAAGAATGCAAGTGTCAGTGTAAAAGAAGTGTGTAGTGTATAAGAGAAGTGTCAGTGTAAGGAAAGAGTATGCTCATGATTATGAGGCTTAAATAATGATACTGGAAGGAGGGGGAATATACAGAGACTTTTGTTCGATAACTGTTAAGTTATGCCTACGTATCCTCTCGTGCAATGAGGAAGTCAGAACACCGTAGTTCGACTCAAAGAGACTGAAAGATAAATTGATTTGTGAACTACTTACTTGTCTATGCTCAAGTGTATGACCTGTCTGGCTCAGGTGCAAACTGTCTTGCATTAGACGGAAGAAGCGAGTTCTCGTTTGTGAATGAGTGTGATGAGAAAAGAATCCCGGAGGAGACGATTATTGTTTGTTTTTGGTGCTTTCAGTCTTTTATTGCTTTTTGAAGTTGTCATAGGAAAATGAGCTTAAAACTAAACCAATGGGTTAGTAAACTCATCACATCCTCCCTCTGATTAGGGGTAATGAGAATACTTTAAATGTGAAGTCAGCATCTCACACTTAATTACCATGATGTAGGATTAAGATCATTAACCTACTTGTGATTATTTAGATGTTTTTTGTTGTTTTTGTTTAGTGTTAAGTAATGAGTTTAAGCCATAATCAAGGATTTAATGGACTCATTACACCATCCTAATAGAAGGATAATAGATGAGAGCATTTAAGCTGAGGAAGACTCCTCAACTTAATCCATGATTAGGGATTAACCTCATGACAAAACAAAGCCTTTATTAAGTGGATTTTAGTTAATGATAAGATGAAGAAGTGAATTTTATGATTTGTAAGACAACTTGAGGGGGACTTGTCCATTAACACTAGGGTTAGTCCTTCTTAACCAATTAAGGAAGAATTAGAACCCTAATGCAAGGCCCAAGTTACAAGCTTGATGTCTTGATGATCATTAAATGAATTGATTAAGGGATTTAAACACATTAAGGGTTTAACACTTAGGATTAAAGTTATACACTCCATCCTAATAGAAGGATGCAGGCATAAGCTCAATCACAAAGCCTTAAAGCCTTTAGGGTTTAGTCCCTGATTATGAGAAGAGGAGAGAAGACTCAAGGAGACACAAAGGTAAAAGCTAAGTGGGGGACTAATCAAACCCTAATTGTTATCATGCTTGGTCATTCCTAGGGTTTGTGAGGGTTGAGGAAGATCTTCAGAGAAACCACCAGGAAAGGAGCAGATGAAAGGAGCAAAGAGAAGCAAAACAACTTGCTTCATTTAAGAAGACAAGTTGCTTGAAGAAAGAAAGTAAGAGATGAACATGAATGAGCAATCTCACTCTAATACACATACAAAATTCAGCAAGGAAGGTATGAAAGGGATGAAAAGAGATTGTGAGAAGTGAAGGCAAATTCACTTCTCAAACAACTTACCACCTGAAAAGTTAGCATAAGAAATGAAATGCAATGCAAATGGGATGAAATGTGATGATGCAAACCAAAGTCAGAAGCAATTACATGATGTTAATTTGAAAATGCAATCAAAGGAACCCTAAACCTATACAAACTCACTATCCAAAGGAGGGGATCCAATTCTTAACCTAGTGGGAGTTATGAATTTTCTAAGATTGCTAGGATTTTAAGGTACCTTGTGAGAAAAATGCAAAACAAATTGAAAATGTAAGATCAATTCAAGCCAATTTAATCCTATAAACTACATGTTATGCAAGATGCAATGCAAAAAGAATCACTGTCCAACTCTCAATGGTTAGGCAGAAATGAATTTTTGAAGTTTGGTACAAAATATTGCCTCAAAATGAATTTAATTCCATTGAAAATGATCAAAAGGCATCAAGAACAAAAAAGAAATTTAGTTTGAGAGTTGGACAATGTTTCTAAATGTTTCTAAATGCTATATGAATTTTTTTTGTGATTTTTAAATACCTAAAAGTATTTTTAATTAATTAATTTTCATTAATTAATTAAAAATAAACTTTTAAATGATTTAAAAATAATTTTTAAATGCAAAAAATAAAAATAAAAATATTTTTGTGTTCTGAAAAATAATGAAAATCTTGACAAAAATTTTCATAATTTTAAAACAGTTTTTGCTATTTTAAATTAAATGATAAAGAAAATGCAATTAAAATGAATTAAAAAATATGAATTAAATGAAGTAATCAAATCTGAGGGCCAGGATTCAAACAAGAAAGGGAGGGAATTGACCAGCGCGTGCATCTGGACGGCTCACATTCAAACTACGCTAATTAAGTCATTAACCCTAATCTGAACCCTAAACACTTTCAGGTGACCGGAACAGTGTTCTGGTCATCTTCTCCGGCAGGGTGTTCATGCTATCTCACTCCCTATGCATCAAAACTTCACCAAAATCTCCAGATTCACTCCTTAAACATCATTAAACCTAAACCCCACCCCAAAATCCATTTATTTTTACTGAATCATAAGAATCAAAGTAAAAGGTATTTCACGGGCAAAGTTTCAGAGCAAGCATACAACCTCAAAACTCAATCATTTTCAAAAATAAAAGGTTCAGTGAACTCAGGGAAGCATGTAGATCATTTTAGAAACAAGAAATAAGAGTTCTGGAAAAATGAATTTCCATGGCTACCTGAATCGAAGCTTTCAACCCAAGAGCTTTCTGCCTGCCTCTTTGCCTCAAAATGATCCCAATGGTCCTCTTGATGAAGTTATGAAGCTTGGTTGGAGTTTATAATGGTTGGTTTGTGAGTTTGCAGAAGTTCTGTTCAGTGAGGGGTGAGGATCGTGTTTCTGATTGAGGAGGTTTCAGGGATGAATGAGGGCAGGGAAATGATCAGGAGGATGTGCTGAGATGTTTTGTGAAGTTTGTTTGTGTGTTTGAAGCTTGTGCTGTGTGTTTCGAATGGTTTTGCAAAGAGGGAGGTTTTTGTGAATCCTGTCTTGTGGGAGGTTTCAGCCTGGCTTCTTGTGTGAAATGGCTTGCTTGAGGTCCACATAACATGTTCTGATTGGGCAGAGAGTTGTTGTGGAGCAGTGTGATTGGTATGACTCAAGTTGCAAAAAGTCAAGCAAGTTGTACTTGGAGGTATGGGCAAGTGGCAGGCTAGTTTAGGGGCATGGCTTGGCTCAGCTGAGTTTGGGGAGAACCATAGAATCTGATTAGAAGCAATGCAGCAAGTGGATTAGGGTTTGAGTGAGGTTTTGCAACTTGGTTCATCTTTGGCCCTTTTGAAGATTCTTGATCCACAAGTCATAAAAATGAGTGAACTTTTGATGCAATCTGATCTTTAGGCCTTGGTTTATGTTTGTATGAAGATTAGAAGTCCATTTGATAGCACAATTTGCCTTGGCAAGTGATTTTGCAACTTTGCCTCTTTGGTAGAAAACTTGAAATTATGTGATTTTTCCCAACTTTGACAAGCCATAACTTTTGATCCAAAATGAATTAGGACAAGTTCTTGTACTTTTTGAAAAGGGAATGATCCATTCTACAACTTTCATGACCAAAGTTTTCCCATTTGAAGCATTTTTGAATCAAAAAGCAAGGGTTGAAAAAGTTTCCCAAAATGACAAGTTTCCATTACAAGTCATTTTCCCAAAAAGTCAACTTTGCAAATGGCTTGAAATTCTTCAATTTTGTGAACTTCTAATACCTTCTATGATCAAATAAAGATCATACACAATCAAAATGATGAAGAACACCCTTTGGTTGGGTCATTGAGGACCTCAGATGCCCTGATTTTGCACTGACTTGCTCAAAAAGTCAACTCTTAATCAGATGACTTCCCCATTGAATTTCTTCATGAAAATTGATATGCATGATACCTATACCATATAGAGACCAATAGAAACAAGAATGACCAAAAAAATTGGAGTTATGGCCTTTGAAACCAAAACCCTAATTCTAGGTCATCTGTGTAGTTAAGTCGGGCTCTGCTTCCATGTCAATCTCAGTCCTTGTGATTTTTTGACATTATTGACTTTATGGGGATACAATATGATGCTTGAACATACATGGACCCCTTTGAAGTGATTGATGACCTTTGGAGTGGCTCAAATGGCTCTTGGATTGCTCAGATCACAAACCCTAGATGCAGATGACTTAGAAGCAATGCAATGAATCAAAAATGCAATATGAGATGCTATGATTGAATATATGCATATGAAGATATCACAAGCCATAGTGTGAATGGGTGAGGGAAAATTTGGGGTGTTTTCAGCTGCCCCTATTCAAACATGAGTTAGCTGTGCAGGATGTAAGCAACGGCTTAGCAGGCAAACAAGATAACTTGTGGTTGAATACCAAAGACAGTCCAAAATTTGAACTCACAGAATGAAGAAGAAAAGGGATATAGATTGTAAAAGAAAATAAAGTATATTGTAAAGTGCGGGCGACGGAGGACGACCGTCGAGCAGAGGACGACTGCTGGGGAAAGAGAAATGACGGGGACGACCGACATGCTGGGGAAGATGCGGGAAATACAGCAGAGACGGGGACGGCCGACTAGCTGGGGATATAAGAGATTATGACGGGGACGGCCATCAAGTAAAACTATAAGATTCTCTGGGGATTATAGGTAAAAATAAACGATGAGGTACGGTCATCAGGTTCATAAAGTAACGTAAACAACGATGGGGACGACCATCGGGCTAAACTGATGAAGGACGATCATCAGGAAAAGGAAAAGGGACCACGACGGGGACGGCCATCGGGTTAAAGAATAAATGAAATAATGATGAGGGACGGTCATCAAAGGTGAAGGACGATCACCTAGCAAGGGACGACTGCTCTGATGGGGATAAGATGAGGGACGGTCATCTAAGGTGAAGGACGATCACCTGGTAGGGGACGGCTGCCGGAAGTATCACGACATAGGACGAATGCCGGATAAAAGGGTCGACGATGGGGACGGCCATCGGATAAGCATGATGAAGGACGATCATCAAGAGGTGAAGGACGATCACCTAGCAGGGTACGGCTGCTCTCAAGGTTTATCATGACATAGGACGAATGTCAGATAAAAAAGATCAACGATGGGGACGGCCATCGGATAAGATGATGAAGGACGATCACCTAGCAGGGGACGGCTGCTAAATATCACGACATAGGACGAATGCCGGATAAAAAGAGGGTTCCAATAATGGAGACTCCGCTGGGGAAAGGATGAGGGACGGTCATCCGAAGGTGAAGGACGATCACCTGGCAGGGTACGGCTGCCGGAAGGTATCATGACATAGGACGAATGTCAGATAGAAAAGAAGTTTTGATTTGCTGGCGACCTACTGGGGAATAGTAAACACGGACGAGTGTTTACATCCAAGAAATAAAAGGTATAAGTGTTTTGACGTTGTGTATAGATTAAAGATGCGGACGAGCATCCCTAAGACTATGATACGGACGAGTATCAGGTAGAAACAAACGCTTGACGCATGCTCAGAGATGATGATACGGACGAGTACCAACTGGTTAACAGAGAACATGGACGAGTGTTGATTCTGAGGGGACTCTTCTGGGGAATAGTAGACACAGACGAGTGTCTACATTCAAGAAGACATGAGTGTTTGACACGTGTATGGATTAAAGATGCGGACGAGCATCCCTAAGACTATGATACGGACGAGTATCAGGTAGAAACAAACGCTTGACGCATGTTCTGAGATGATGATACGGACGAGTATCAACTGGTTAACAGAGAACACGGACGAGTGTCGAATCTGCGGAGATATAAGTGGTGTATAAAAGATACGGACGAGTATCTGTATGAGTGATGTACAGATGAGTGTTTATCTTGCTGGGGAGCGTGACACGGACGAGTGTCAGAGAAGGTGTATTATAAACAAGTGTATGGTTTACAAAGTGTTTAGGTAGCTATGTTGGGGAAGGTGACACGGACGGGTGTCAGGGAATCTGTATATATGTATCTGTGAGTGCAAAGAGGACGTTTTGGCTTTCTCCTGGGGATATGACACGGACGGGTGTCAAGAAGTATCTGTAATATGTAAGTGTCTGTTTGTAAAGAATGTTCGGGCGACTTTACTGGGGAATGATGGCACGGACGAGTGCCAAAAGGAGTGTGCATTTGTATTTACAAGTGTAGGGAAAATGCCTTGGCTTCCTGCCGGGGAATTTGGGAAGTCTTCTGTATATCTTTGACGAATTGTCAAAATTCACAAGTGTTTGATTCAGAACATGGCTTATAATTATGCAATATGTTTGATTTTTGCCGTAATGCTCCATATTAAACGGAATGCTACGCTCTGTGGGAAATATGATGCGAATGCTATGATTATGCAATGACACCGATCCGGGGTTCGAATCTCAATGCTGCGAAGATCTCTGGTTGATCTGCTTTGAAGTGAACATCCCAGCTGGGGATGAGATCATTGGTATATCTGACATATGGGACTCTGCTTGGGGATATAGGTCACTGATGGACCTATTTCTGGTAATGAGGGACCCAGCTGGGGTTTGTAGAAGCTTTCGTCACTCTGTTGTGAGATCTTCAGGCATTACTCTTCTGGATGGAGGCTGAAACTCTGTGGGGAAATGGTTCCTTGTACTTTGTACTTGGCTGAGGAGGAAGTAAATGGCAACTCAGCTGGGGAGAAAGCACCTCCGGTGCTAAGACTGAGTAGGTAATGATTTGCCAGCTTGCTGGGGTGAAGTTTCACGCCCCATGTTGTGCTTTGAACACCTTCAATCCTGAAAAGACAGAGAAATGCACAAGTAATCCTGAGCTATCCCTTACCGGATTCCATCATAGGAGTTTAGGCACTCCTGGGAGTGAGTATATTTCCTGCAAGCATGTTTTTTTTTAAGAAGAGAAACATCTGTATTTATGCAATCAATATCTTAAAGACATCGGACATTCTTGCAAATGAAAATAAAATGTACGAGACGAAACATGACTGAAAATCTGATTTTATTAATTTGTGTGCCCTGAATTGGCAAATACAGTCAAAGAAACAAATCCCCTAAAATGAGGAGATTGTTATAAATTGAGAAATAAAAGGTATTAGCAATGTTGATGACGCTTCAGGGAGCTTCCCTTTGCTATGACTCGTATGACATTCGACGTTCTTCTCGTCTTGCTTTCTGAAGAAGGCTGATTCTGAAAGAAGCTTGATCCTTTTGAAGCTTACCAAGTTGTGAGTGATACAGATGAACTCAGAGTACAGTTGTTCGCTTATTCCCTTGTTTTTCATGGATCGCCCTTTCGGGTTTTCAATCCATCGGGATACCCATTTTTGCCTGAGTTGTCCGATGCGGCTTTTCAACTCAGCGGGTGTACATTTTTGTTTATTTTCCCTTATTTTTGCCCGAGCCTTTTATTCTGTTTTTGTCTCGCCGGGATGCCCTATTTTTGCCTGGACTTACATTCTGTTTTTATGTCCAGCGGGTCATTTTATGCGAAGTATTTTTTAACTGCATTTGAATTCACAGGGGACGGGAAGTCTTCACCATCCATAGTACTGAGCATGAGTGCTCCACCGGAGAAAACTTTCTTTACTACGAATGGTCCGTCATAGTTCGGAGTCCACTTGCCCCTGTGGTCTGTATGAGGAGGGAGGAGTCTTTTCAGCACAAGATCTCCTACTTGGTACTCTCGGAGCCTGATTTTCTGATCGAAGGCTTTCTTCATTCTTTTCTGATATAACTCCCCATGACAGATTGCAACCAATCTCTTCTCTTCAATCAGACTTAGTTGTTCGTATCGGGATCGGACCCACTCTGCTTTGTTCAGCTTAACATCCATTAGTACCCGTAGGGAGGGTAATTCAACTTCAACAGGTAGGACTGCCTCCATACCATACACAAGTTGATACGGTGTTGCCCCAGTGGATGTCCTGATTGACGTACGGTACCCATGCAAGGCAAATGGTAGCATTTCATGCCAGTCTTTGTAGGTAACTACCATCTTCTGCACAATCTTCTTGATATTCTTATTAGCAGCCTCAACAGCGCCGTTCATCTTTGGCCTGTAAGGAGAAGAATTGTGGTGTTGGATCTTGAAGTCCCGGCACAGTTCTGCCATCAATTTGTTGTTTAAGTTGGAACCATTATTAGTAATGATTCGCTCGGGCACTCCATACCGACAGGTGATATCTCTCTTAAGAAATCTGGCTACCACTTGCCTCGTAACATTTTCATAGGAAGCTGCTTCGACCCACTTGGTGAAATAGTCAATGGCTACCAGGATGAATCTGTGGCCATTTGAAGCAGTCAGTTCAATCCTGCCAATCATATCAATGCCCCACATGGCAAAGGGCCAGGGTGAAGACATCACATTCAGAGTATTCAGAGGCACATGCACTTTATCCGCATAAATCTGGAATTTATGACATTTTCTGGCATAAGCACAACAGTCTGCATCCATTGTGCTCCAGTAGTAACCTGATATTAGCAACTTCTTGGACATGGCATGCCCTCCTGCATGGGTACCAAAGGATCCTTCGTGCACCTCGTGCATTAACAAGTCTGCTTCTGTCCTATCAACGCATTTGAGAAGTACCATATCAAAGTTTCTCTTGTACAGGGAACCATCAGTATTCAGGAAGAAACTACCGGCTAGCCTTCTTAAAGTCTTCTTATCATTGGAAGATGCCCCAGGTGGGTATGTTTGATCCTCCAATAAGCACTTAATGTCATAGAACCAAGGCTTATCATCTTTGATAATATCTGCTGCAAATACATATGCTGGTCTGTCAAGTCTGGACACTGAAATCCGAGGTACAAAGTTGGCAGCTTGAACTTTGATCATGGATGAAATGGTGGCAAGAGCATCTGCAAATTGATTCTTGTCCCGAGGGATATACTCAAGCTTGACTGTTGTGAAGAAAGTCAATAACCTTCTTGTATAATCCCGATAAGGTATCAGATGATCCTGGTGGGTGTACCATTTGCCGTTAGTTTGATTAATTACCAGAGTTGAATCTCCGAATACAGTTAAAGTCTTGATCCTGAGGTCAATGGCTTCCTCAAGACCCATAATGCAAGCTTCGTATTCAGCTTCATTGTTAGTGCAGTTAAAGGTGAGTTTTGCCGAGAAAGGCATGTGAACTCCCTTAGGTGTAATGAGTACTGCACCAACACCACGACCATTCATATTAACAGCCCCATCAACCATCATAGTCCATTCTTCCTCCGGGTCGGGACCTTCAGTGTGAACAGGCTCTTCATGATCTTTTGCCTTTATGAACATGATGTCTTCATCAGGGAAGTCAAATCTCATAGGCTGGTAATCATCAATGGGTTGCTCAGCAAGATAATCAGACAATACACTGCCCTTGATGGCTTTCTGAGATGTGTACTGGATGTCATATTCTGTGAGGATCATCTGCCATCTTGCAACCCGTCCGGTAAGTGCTGGCTTCTAAAAAATGTACTTAACTGGATCCATCTTCGAGATCAATAAAGTAGTGTGGGTCAACATATAATGCCTCAGTCGGCGAGCAGCCCACGCTAAAGCACAACAAGTTTTCTCGAGCAGTGAATAACGTTGTTCACAGTCGGTAAACTTTTTGCTTAGGTAGTATATTGCATACTCTTTTCGACCAGACTCGTCATGCTGGCCCAACACACACCCCATTGACTCTTCTAATACTGTCAAGTACATGATTAGAGGTCTTCCTTCAACTGGAGGCATAAGGATTGGAGGTTCTTGCAAGTACTCCTTGATTTTGTCAAAAGCCCTCTGGCAGTCTTCGTTCCACCTGACCGTTTGTTCTTTTCTCAACAGCTTGAACAAAGGTTCACAGGTTGCAGTGAGGTGAGATATGAATCTTGAGATGTAGTTCAATCTACCTAGAAAACTTCGAACTTCTTTTTCAGACTTCGGTGCAGGAATTTCTTGAATGGCTTTAACTTTGTCAGGGTCAACTTCAATCCCTTTCTCACTTACAATAAATCCCAGCAGCTTACCGGATCGCGCCCCGAATGTGCATTTGTTGGGGATTAACTTCAGTTGGTATTTCCTCAGACGCCTGAATAACTTCAGCAGATTCACCAGGTGGTCTTCTTCTGTGAGGGACTTGGCAATCATGTCATCCACATAACATTCAATTTCTTTATGGATCATGTCATGGAATAATGTTACCATAGCCCGTTGATAAGTAGCACCAGCATTCTTCAGTCCGAATGACATCACCTTGTAACAAAACGTGCCCTAGGGTGTGATGAAAGTTGTCTTCTCCATGTCTTCAGGTGACATCTTGATCTGATTGTATCCTGAAAATCCGTCCATGAAGGAGAATACTAAGAACTGAGCCGTATTATCCACCAATACATCAATGTGAGGTAAAGGGAAGTCATCTTTCGGGCTGGCTCTGTTCAGATCCCGGTAGTCCACACACATCCTCACCTTGCCGTCTTTCTTAGGCACAAGTACAATATTAGCAACCCACGGCAGATAGCTAGTCACATCAAGGAACCTGGCGTCCCACTGCTTTTCCACCTCTTCCTTAATCTTCATTGCCATATCTGGGCGAGTACGGCGCAATTTCTGTTTAACCGGTGGGCAATCTTCTTTTAAAGGCAGCTTATGCATGACAATATCGGTGTCCAACCCTGGCATATCCTGATAAGACCAAGCAAACACATCCACATATTCACGAAGCATGTCAATCAGATGTTCCTTCACTGAGTCTTGTAGGCAGGCCCCGATCTTAACTTCTTTCACATCTTCTTCTGTACCAAGATTAATCGTTTCGACCTCCTCCTGATGAGGAGTGATAACCTTCTCCTCTTGCCTTAACAAACTGGCTAGCTCTTCAGGAAGCTCATAATCTTCTTTAACCCCTTCATCAGTTTGATTGATCGAATTGTCAAAGTCATACGAAGTCATAGCTGTGCTGTTGTCGGTGCAGTCTGAAAGGCACTCTCTGCAAGGGCTTAGATTGTTCATTTTAGTGATCGATTTTAATCTTTGTTTAGAAAAAGTGAAGTAAAGTTATCATTTTGAAAACATTGCCATTTTATTTTTGTACAAAAAGAAAAATGGAAAAACAGTGAGCGGAAAAGACCCATTTGCAAAAGATGTCCGATATTCATTGATTGATCTGTTTGCACAAAATTACAAGATGGCCCGATTACAAAATGAGTCTTGACATCTTGGGCAAGATGCAAGACTTGATGCATGCTTAAAATATACAGGAAATAATAATTACTCTGCAAGAGTAACCCTTATAATTTCCTGGGAAGACCAGTTCGAGATATGGCTCCCCGGGGTCCTTGGACGTATCCAGCTCTCCAGGTTGCGTTCATCTTCCGACTCATCTTCCAAGTTGTTCACTGCATCCGGGGTGAGCATTCCCCCACTGACAAAATTGGGCTTCTTGGCAGCCTCTGATTGATCTTGTTGAGTTGGTTTGTAACCCAACCCAAATCTGTCCTCCTTCTTCTCCACAGGCAACAGCTTGCCCCAGCCTTGGGCAGCCCCCTCTTCAACAACCTTCCTGGCTTGCTGATAAGACGTCATGGAGGTTCCCAGTACAGCAGATGCTTCATTAATGTTCAGGGCCTCAAATCCCTGGCTCATGGTTTCATGGATTTCTCCATCCATCTCAATGTATTTGTACGTAGCCAGGTGGCTAACAAAGATGTCCTCTTCACCATAGATGGTGATGATCTGGCCTTCCCACTCGAATTTCAGCTTCTGGTGAAGGGTAGACGTAACTGCGCCAGCGGCATGGATCCAAGGTCTACCCAACAAACAGTTGTAGGCCGGCTGAATGTCCATCACATAGAAGGTAATCTTAAAAGTATGCGGGCCAATCATCACTGATCTTTTAGAGCCATCGAAGGCTCTTACCACCAAATTACTCGGACGCAATGCCAAGCCATCATATTCCAGCTTCACTAAGGCTTTCTTTGGTAGAACATTGAGTGAAGACCCAGTGTCCACCAGTACATGAGATAGAACAGCACCCTTGCATTCTAGAGTGATGTGTAAAGCCTTGTTGTGATTACGTCTCTCAGTTGTTAAATCAGCATTGGTAAAGCCCAGTCCATGACTGGTGTTGACATTTGCTACCACGGTTTCCAGGTGATTAACAGTGATCTCTTCTGGCACGTATGCTGCGTGCAAGACTTTCAGTAATGCATTCCTGTGAGCTTCAGAACACATCAGCAGGGATAATATGGAGATCTTTAAGGGAGTTTGGTGAAGCTGATCCACCACCTTGTAATCACTTCTTTTTATAATCCTCATGAACTCATCTACATCTTGCTCAAAAGATGTCTTCTGAGTTTCTTTGACAGCCTGTTCTTCAAATACCACACTCTTTCCTTTTGCTTTGGCAGCAGCTTCTGCTTCGACATTAGGTCTTTGCAATTGTGAGGCAAAAAGGCGTCTGCTTCGAGTGAAGCCTCCGCCCCCCCCCCCCAACATTATCAATTTGTGGATAAGAGGTTGAAGAATCCAAAGTGATTTTCTCCCCGTTGCAGTAGAGGTCAGAGCCATAATGCTAAGGTATGGCATTACTGCTTTCATACGGAACGGGTCCAGGCACCGTGATGGTAACTGGACTGACTACAGCAGAGGAGGGTACTGAAATGGTGTGCGGATCGTAGTAAATTGTGACTGGTGACCTGGCAGGAGATGCCACTGCTTGTTGTTGAAAGTTGTTGTTTGGAGGAACATATGATGGATCATAGTAAATGGTGACTGCTGAAATATCTTCATCAATTTCTGCTGGTGTTGTAGAAGATTCTGCTGAATAAAGGGGTGCTGATGTTGTAGAAGAAATGGTTGTTGACATCTGATTTGTTGAAGTGATGGACGGAGCCATTGTTGATGATATTGATGAATTGGTCGGAATGATTGTTGTTGCAGTTGTAGAAGAGTCAGGAATTGTTGTCAAAGGGATTGCTGGATTTGCAGGTACTGATGTTGTGATTTGAAGTATACCACTTTTGATAAGACCATCTATACCACTTCTCAAGTTGTCACACCCGTTGACCGAAATGTTGCAATAACCACAACCGAGCTCACACCCGGGGAACATCTGGCACTCTAGAAGCTGAGCTTTAATTTCTACCAGAGGTGTCCGAATCTGCCCAACACTGGTGATTAAGAAAGATGGCTTGTCTTCCTCAATGGCATTAATTCTTGGTCCTCCATGATTGGGCATGGGATTCTTGTTGACATTTGGCGGGGGTGCAAAGTTGAGGGCTTTAGAATCTACCAAATCTTGTACCTTCATTTGTAAAGCCCTGCATTTCTCTGTATTGTGGCCAGGTGCATTGGAGTGAAAAGCACACCTGGCGTTGACATCGTAATTTCTTGGAAGATTGGAAGGATCTGGTGGTGCCAATGTCCTTAGTTCAACCAGGTTGAGTTTCAGGAGTTGTGGCAATAAAGCGGCATAAGGCATAGGGATAGGGTCAATCACCCTATTTGCCTGTGATGGTCTTTGTTGGAAGGGTCTCTGTTGTTGATTGCTATTGTTGTTGTTATTGTAGTTTCTCTGTGGCGGATACTGAACTTGCTGTTGATAATGTGGTTGTTGTGGTGGTTGATATGCTGGTTGTTGAGGAATCGGAGCTGGAATAGTGACAGCTGCTACTGACCTGTGAAGGTACTGAGGCCTGCCCCTGGTGGCATGAATGGAATTTGTCTCACCGGTCCTTCTAGGTCCCACAAAAGGCTTCCTGGAGTTACTGGAAGAACTTGCACCATTATCAAAAATTTTACCCATCTTCAGAAGGCTTTCAATTCTTTCCACGGCTATAACTACGTCAGCGAAGCTGGTGGAAGAAAAGGCAGCTAGCCTATCAATATATGTTCCTTGCAGGGTATTCATAAACATGTCGGCCATTTCTCTTTCCGTCATGGGTGGATGGACAGCAGCAGCAAGCTATCTCCACCTCTGGGCATATTCCCTGAAGCTTTCTCTGGAGGATTGAGACATTCCCATCAAGAGGGTCCTGTTAGGAGCCATGTCCAGATTGTATTGGTACTGCCTGATGAAGGCTTCAGCCAGGTCCTTCCAGCATCTGATAGTAGCTCTGGTTAAATGAGAGTACCACTCCCTTGAGGCCCCAGTCAAACTATCTTCAAAATAGAACATCCACAGTTTTTCATCCATGGTGTATGCCTTAAGTCTTCCCAGAAAAGACTGCAAGTGGGTTCGTGGACAGGAAGTTCCATTGTACTTCTCGAAGCATGGGGGTTTAAACTTGTGGGGAATTCTTACCCCGTCCACTAACCCCATATCCATGACATCAAAACCCAAGGAGTTTTGAGACTCCAGATATCTCAATTTCTCAGCAATTTCATCGAGCCTCCTATCATAAACTTCATCCCAAGCTCCCATCACAGTAAACTGCTCCTCTTGGGGGTCTTCTTGTAAGACTCTTCCTCCAGTAGTATTTCCTTGCGCAATACCCGAGATGTTGACTTCTGGATGCAGATGAGGCCCATATACTGGTGGATTAACATGAGGCTGAACCCTTTCATTGTTACTTGTTCCCCCAGTTCCCAGAGGAGGTTCCTCCGGGGTCTGCCTTTCTACCAATGCCCTAAATCTTTCTTGACTTTGAGCCAAGCCATTCATTACCTCCATGAACTGGGTCATTTGGTTTCTCATTTCCAGCCTTTCGTTAACCATCTGGGTTCTGACCTCTGTCAACTCTTGTTGTACTTGGTCCATCTGGATACCAGGAAGATTGTTGCGAGTAGGATATCTGTGTGGAAGGTTAAGAGGGAACACCCGACGGCGAGCAATAATTCCTGAACCACAACAGAGTTAGAAACAAAATAAAGTAAAGACAAAACCTACAAAACAAAACAACAGTCAGTATGCAATGCAGTATGCTTATTTATTTTCCAAGGTATCCGGCTTGGCACTTGGTTTTGACCTTTCCATACCCTGAGGAAGATGCTCTGAGGTTGCTTGAGAGAAAGAGACTTAATAAATCAAACCAACAGATATATTACAAAGGGTGAATAATACATAGTCTGTTTTTACAACACATGCCCCTGAAGGGTAAAAATACAACATAAAAGAAAAGTACATCAAATGGAAATAACAACAAGCAAAGAAATCAAACATCTAAGCCAAACTCATCCTCCTTAACCTCCTTCAAAAGTGCTTCAGTTACAGGACCAGTCGGATGCTCTGTAATGTTTCTGATAAGAAGGTTTCTGGTGGCAATAGCAGTGGTCAGCTTCTTGTGCCTGTCTTGGTCCTTTGACCTCTTTACACCAGCCCTAAGCTTCAATTCTGAGATTTCCTTCTGGGCTGCTAGCAGAGCCTCCTGTTGCTTCTTTTCATTAGCCTCTAACTGCTCAATCCTGGCCTGAGTTCTCTTATCCTCTTGAGTACGAGCTTCAGTGATTCTGACCCACCTAGCTTGACTTTCTTTCAGATAGAAATCAGTCCTAGCCTTTTGAAATTGGGCCTCTTTACAGGCATTCTTCAAAATCTGCTCTCTAGCTCTTGATTTCTTAATGTAGTCCTCTGATTTCTCAATCCTGGCTAGATGCTCCACCTTAAGCTTTTCCAACCTCTCAATGTCTAGACGACCATCACTCCTCTCCCAGAGGGTCTTCTTCAGAGCTTGAGACAGATTCTCATTCCTCTCCTTCAGTTTCTCAAATTCCTCCAGGCTGACAGTGGCTGGAGGTGGTGCTGTGGATGGTCCAGGTGCATCCTCAATGGTGAAAGGCATCCCAGAAATCTGAGCTCTAGCATGAGACCATTCATAATACTGAGCTGAAGCCACATTGTTGCATCTCCCAAGAATGGCCATCCCTTTGGTCTGGATGTTGTCCCAAGCCCAGGATGCTTGTCTGACAACAGCTAGATTAGGCTTTATCTCACAATATAGGGTTTCAGCCAAGTCTTGCACTCTAGGAGGGTGAACCAAAGCATAGCCCAACTGTCTCTTAAACAGCAAAGGATTGTAGTTGATGCAACCCTTCACTCCTACCAGAGGTACATTGGGGAACTGTCCACAGCTAGCAATTATGTCCCTGCCCTTGGTGCTTTGGGTGCACCACCTGATGTCATCTGAGGTCAAAGCAATAAGTCTCTTAGCCCAATTCTTCTGTTGGTGAGGGTTCAAGAAAGCATCAGTCTTGGGCAAGTGTTTGAGCAGCCAAGTGTGAAATAGGGGAGCACAGCACCTTACCAACCTCCCTCTCTGCTTCTCATTCCTTTGGTGAACAGAATAATAGAAATCTCCCAGCAAGGTGGGCACTGGGTTCCTCAAAAGGAAGAGATGAATAGCATTCTTGCTGATAAACTTGGGCTCATCTGCAAATAGTATAATCCCATATATACTGAGGGCTAACAATGCACAAACTGCCCTCCATTCTCCCAAGGAGGCCTTCAGGATGGCCTGAGAAGTTAGAAAGTCCAAGTGTAGGCCAGGAATTCCAGCCTTTGTTGACATGTTCTGCTCAATCAAAATAGGCTCTAGGTACAGTGCCTTTGCCACTTCTTCATTGCTGGGAGAAGTCATCTCTGGGTTGAAGGGGATATCACCCCTGACAGGTACTCCAATCAATGATGAGAACTCCTCCAACAGAGGTCCCAACTGAAAATTCTGGAAAGTGAAGCATCTCAAAGGAGGATCATAAAACATTAGGCAAGTGTGAATCAAACTCCTCTGAGAAGGGTCCAAGTCCATAACCACATCAAGGATGCCTCCATAATGCTCTCTGAATAATGGGATGTGGTCTGGAGTAATAAGTGCCTGGACCTGCCTGATGCCAGCCAGCACAGGCTCAAAGAAATGGTATGAAATGTTGCTCTTTTTGGGTGCCATGACTGCTGATGAAGAGCTGAAAACAGATGCTGATGATGAAGACTGATACTGGAGATGAGCCACTGGTAGGCTGAGGATGATGATGGAGGTAGCTGAAGTAGGCAACTGATGCAGATAACTGAAGCAGATAGCTGGTGAACAGGGGTCTATGCAGATGAAGGGGTCAAAACCAAGCCAAATGTAATATGGATACCCTGAAAAACAAATAAACAAATGTTAAATGATGCAATGATGATGTATGCAAATGATATGCAAGGGTTTGTGATCAAGCTGGATCTGATTACTGCCTTGATATAAAGTCCATGTATGTTTAATAAGTCCAGATGGAGGTTCAAAAGTCCAGTAACCAAGGTGGGGGACTCAAATAAAGAGTCACATGTCCAGGGTTAAATCACAAGAACTATCCAAAGTGAAGCATTCTTAAACACGATAAGTATCAGGGTATGATGTGGCCAAGGGTTCCTGCAAACCTGTAAACAGCCCAACCCCCCTCACAGGTGATGTTCTAGAACAAGGATCCTCATACTTGGATCAGTTATGAGAAGTGTAAACACTTCTAACCCGGAGGTACAGTGTTTACAATAACCATAAAAGATCCTCCTCTAATTCACCTCAGTTTCTGAAGGTCATAGTAAAGGTCATCCAGAATTAGCAGGCTTCCCAGATAGCCCTAGCACTACAGGAAATCTGTAGCACAGAGTTCTCAATAAGAAAACCACATCTGAACCGTGTTTCATATTCCCGCACCAGACCGAAATGGAATGGGAAAGAACATGAACCACTCTAGCCTAGGTGTCACTCAGGTCCCAGGTATAGGACCTTAAACTCTCAATGAACCCCACCTACCAAGACAAAAACCAGATCCATCCAGATAACAGTATGACAGTATGATGTACAAAAATGTAAAGAAAGCAATAAATAATTGTACATAAAGCAGTAAATAAAGCAACTATATAAACACAATTAGCACATAATACCCCAGTAAACACAAATCAAACAAGCGCTAGGAGGAACCCACAAAAAGAACCAAAAGCCCTGGTTACAGTATAAGGGTCCCCAGCAGAGTCGCCAAGCTGTCGCTCCCGCCAAAATGACACACAGGGCCAGAAGGGGTACAGACGTGAACGGTCGGCGAAAGAGGAGAGTACACACAGGAGTGAACTCAGGAAAGAAAGAGTCTCCAGCTAGGCATTTTTATCCCGGAGGAAAGGTAATGCTGCATAAACCTGGAAAGATATGGACAAGACGGTTGCGAACCAGAGAGACTGAGAAAGGGGGTTGGTTACAACCTAGGAAGGTATTAGCACCCAGATTTTCCGTCGTACTCGACGGGATCCACGCTTAAAATATTTTTGTTTTAAAGGGGTAGTGTCAGTGCTATCTATGTATCAAAGCTGGAAAGAATGCAAGTGTCAGTGTAAAAGAAGTGTGCAGTGTATAAGAGAAGTGTCAGTGTAAGGAAAGAGTATGCTCATGATTATGAGGCTTAAAGAATGATACTGGAAGGAGGGGGAATATACATAGACTTTTGTTCGATAACTGTTAAGTTATGCCTACGTATCCTCTCGTGCAATGAGGAAGTCAGAACACCGTAGTTCGACTCAAAGAGACTGAAAGATAAATTGACTTGTGAACTGCTTACTTGTCTATGCTCAAGTGTATGACCTGTCTGGCTCAGGTGCAAACTGTCTTGCATTAGACGGAAGAAGCGAGTTCTCGTTTGTGAATGAGTGTGATGAGAAAAGAATCCCGGAGGAGACGATTATTGTTTGTTTTTGGTGCTTTCAGTCTTTTATTGATTTTTGAAGTTGTCATAGGAAAATGAGCTTAAAACTAAACCAATGGGTTAATAAACTCATCACATCCTCCCTCTGATTAGGGGTAATGAGAATACTTTAAATGTGAAGTCAGCATCTCACACTTAATTACCATGATGTAGGATTAAGATCATTAACCTACTTGTGATTATTTAGATGTTTTTTGTTGTTTTTGTTTAGTGTTAAGTAATGAGTTTAAGCCATAATCAAGGATTTAATGGACTCATTACACCATCCTAATAGAAGGATAATAGATGAGAGCATTTAAGCTGAGGAAGACTCCTCAACTTAATCCATGATTAGGGATTAACCTCATGACAAAACAAAGCCTTTATTAAGTGGATTTTAGTTAATGATAAGATGAAGAAGTGAATTTTATGATTTGTAAGACAACTTGAGGGGGACTTGTCCATTAACACTAGGGTTAGTCCTTCTTAACCAATTAAGGAAGAATTAGAACCCTAATGCAAGGCCCAAGTTACAAGCTTGATGTCTTGATGATCATTAAATGAATTTATTAAGGGATTTAAACACATTAAGGGTTTAACACTTAGGATTAAAGTTATACACTCCATCCTAATAGAAGGATGCAGGCATAAGCTCAATCACAAAGCCTTAAAGCCTTTAGGGTTTAGTCCCTGATTATGAGAAGAGGAGAGAAGACTCAAGGAGACACAAAGGTAAAAGCTAAGTGGGGGACTAATCAAACCCTAATTGTTATCATGCTTGTTCATTCCTAGGGTTTGTGAGGCTTGAGGAAGATCTTCAGAGAAACCACCAGGAAAGGAGCAGATGAAAGGAGCAAAGAGAAGCAAAACAACTTGCTTCATTTAAGAAGACAAGTTGCTTGAAGAAAGAAAGTAAGAGATGAACATGAATGAGCAATCTCACTCTAATACACATACAAAATGCAGCAAGGAAGGTATGAAAGGGATGAAAAGAGATTGTTAGAAGTGAAGGCAAATTCACTTCTTAAACAACTTACCACCTGAAAAGTTAGCATAAGAAATGAAATGCAATGCAAATGGGATGAAATGTGATGATGCAAACCAAAGTCAGAAGCAATTACATGATGTTAATTTGAAAATGCAATCAAAGGAACCCTAAACCTATACAAACTCACTATCCAAAGGAGGGGATCCAATTCTTAACCTAGTGGGAGTTATGAATTTTCTAAGATTGCTAGGATTTTAAGGTACCTTGTCAAGAAAAATGCAAAACAAATTGAAAATGTAAGATCAATTCAAGCCAATTTAATCCTATAAACTACATGTTATGCAAGATGCAATGCAAAAAGAATCACTGTCCAACTCTCAATGGTTAGGCAGAAATGAATTTTTGAAGTTTGGTACAAAATATTGCCTCAAAATGAATTTAATTCCATTGAAAATGATCAAAAGGCATCAAGAACAAAAAAGAAATTTGGTTTGAGAGTTGGACAATGTTTCTAAATGTTTCTAAATGCTATATGAATTTTTTTTGTGATTTTTAAATACCTAAAAGTATTTTTAATTAATTAATTTTCATTAATTAATTAAAAATAAACTTTTAAATGATTTAAAAATAATTTTTAAATGCAAAAAATAAAAATAAAAATATTTTTGTGTTCTGAAAAATAATGAAAATCTTGACAAAATTTTTCATAATTTTTAAACATTTTTTGCTATTTTAAATTAAATGATAAAGAAAATGCAATTAAAATGAATTAAAAAATATGAATTAAATGAAGTAATCAAATCTGAGGGCCAGGATTCAAACAAGAAAGGGAGGGAATTGACCAGCGCGCGCATCTGGACGGCTCACATTCAAACTACGCTAATTAAGTCATTAACCCTAATCTGAACCCTAAACACTTTCAGGTGACCGGAATAGTGTTCCAGTCATCTTCTCCGGCAGGGTGTTCATGCTATCTCACTCCATATGCATCAAAACTTCACCAAAATCTCCAGATTCACTCCTTAAACATCATTAAACCTAAACCCCACCCCAAAATCCATTTATTTTCACTGAATCATAAGAATCAAAGCAAAAGGTATTTCACGGGCAAAGTTTCAGAGCAAGCATACAACCTCAAAACTCAATCATTTTCAAAAATAAAAGGTTCAGTGAACTCAGGGAAGCATGTAGATCATTTTAGAAACAAGAAATAAGAGTTCTGGAAAAATGAATTCCCATGGCTACCTGAATCGAAGCTTTCAACCCAAGAGCTTTCTGCCTGCCTCTTTGCCTTAAAATGATCCCAATGGTCCTCTTGATGAAGTTATGAAGCTTGGTTGGAGTTTATAATGGTTGGTTTGTGAGTTTGCAGAAGTTCTGTTCAGTGAGGGGTGAGGATCGTGTTTCTGATTGAGGAGGTTTCAGGGATGAATGAGGGCAGGGAAATGATCAGGAGGATGTGCTGAGATGTTTTGTGAAGTTTGTTTGTGTGTTTGAAGCTTGTGCTGTGTGTTTAGAATGGTTTTGCAAAGAGGGAGGTTTTTGTGAATCCTGTCTTGTGGGAGGTTTCAGCCTGGCTTCTTGTGTGAAATGGCTTGCTTGAGGTCCATATAACATGTTCTGATTGGGCAGAGAGTTGTTGTGGAGCAGTGTGATTGGTATGGCTCAAGTTGCAAAAAGTCAAGCAAGTTGTACTTGGAGGTATGGGCAAGTGGCAGGCTAGTTTAGGGGCATGGCTTGGCTCAGCTGAGTTTGGGGAGAACCATAGAATCTGATTAGAAGCAATGCAGCAAGTGGATTAGGGTTTGAGTGAGGTTTTGCAACTTGGTTCATCTTTGGCCCTTTTGAAGATTCTTGATCCACAAGTCATAAAAATGAGTGAACTTTTGATGCAATCTGATCTTTAGGCCTTGGTTTATGTTTGTATGAAGATTAGAAGTCCATTTGATAGCACAATTTGCCTTGGCAAGTGATTTTGCAACTTTGCCTCTTTGGTAGAAAACTTGAAATTATGTGATTTTTCCCAACTTTGACAAGCCATAACTTTTGATCCAAAATGAATTAGGACAAGTTCTTGTACTTTTTGAAAAGGGAATGATCCATTCTACAAATTTCATGACCAAAGTTTTCCCATTTGAAGCATTTTTGAATAAAAAAGAAAGGGTTGAAAAAGTTTCCCAAAATGGCAAGTTTCCATTACAAGTCATTTTCCCAAAAAGTCAACTTTGCAAATGGCTTGAAATTCTTCAATTTTGTGAACTTCTAATACCTTCTATGATCAAATAAAGATCATACACAATCAAAATGATGAAGAACACCCTTTGGTTGGGTCATTGAGGACCTCAGATGCCCTGATTTTGCACTGACTTGCTCAAAAAGTCAACTCTTGATCAGATGACTTCCCCATTGAATTTCTTCATGAAAATTGATATGCATGATCCCTATACGATATAGAGACCAATAGAAACAAGAATGACCAAAAAAATTGGAGTTATGGCCTTTGAAACCAAAACCCTAATTCTAGGTCATCTGTGTAGTTAAGTCGGGCTCTGCTTCCATGCCAATCTCAGTCCTTGTGATTTTTTGACATTCTTGACTTTATGGGGATACAATATGATGCTTGAACATACATGGACCCCTTTGAAGTGATTGATGACCTTTGGAGTGGCTCAAATGGCTCTTGGATTGCTCAGATCACAAACCCTAGATGCAGATGACTTAGAAGCAATGCAATGAATCAAAAATGCAATATGAGATGCTATAATTGAATATATGCATATGAAGATATCACAAGACATGGTGTGAATGGGTGAGGGAAAATTTGGGGTGTTTACAGTTATTTACAATCACGGTCTAGTGCCTATGGTAGAAAACTGGAAAACGCGCTACCCATAATCACGATTATTTTAAATACCCTTTTTTATATGTATTTTAATAAAATTTAAAAAAAATACAACATTAGAACTACCTATAATTACGGTTATTTTAAATACCCTTTGTTGTATGTCTTTTAAAAATAATAGAAAAATGCAGCATTAGTACTACCTATAATCATAGTTATTTTAAATACCCGTTGTTGTATGTCTTTTAATAAAAAAAATGCAGTATAAGAACAAGAACAACAACAAGAAGAAAAAAAAGAACAACATGAACAACAAGAACAACAATAAGAACAAAAAAAACAAGAACAATAACAACAACAATAACAAGAAGAAGAAGAAGAAGAACAATAACAACAACAATAACAAGAAGAAGAAGAAGAAGAAGAAGAAGAAGAACAACAACAACAACAACAACAAGAACAACAATAGAAACAAGAACAACAAGAACAAAAATAATAAAAAAGGAACACCAACAACTAAAATTGCTAACTCGAATCCATATTTTCCTTGTTTCATTCAAGTTGTAGAAGATATGATTGAGTTCTAAAATTTATTAGTGAAAGAAATGATATTTTCAAGTTTTTTTTTATGAAAGAAATATTGTTTTTTAGTTTGGCTTAATGGAGAAATAGAGTGTCGTAAATGAAAGATGATGTTTGGAGGTAGAAGATGTAGTTCGCCTAAGTTGGAAGTTACTCTAAGTTTTAGGTTTCACGCGGATCAATAATAGTAGCGTCTTAACCATTGATAATCACTAAATGGACGACCAAGATTTATTTAAGGACAATGAATAAACTCAATAAGGGCACCACTTGTAATGTTGGTGCTGGGACTTGAAAAAATAAGTAAAAAATGAAAAATATTGGTGTTAGGACTTAAACTCATGACCAGACGCTACCTATAATCAAAATTTTTTAAATACCCGTGGTGAAAGGTCTGTCTATATTTTTGAAAAAACAAGTAAAAAACACAACCTATAATCACGGTTTCTTAAATATCCACGGTGAAAGGTCTGTCAGCATTTTGAAAAAATAAGTAAAAAACAGAAAATGCTAGTGCTAGGACTTGAACCCATGACCAGACACTACCTATAATCACGATTTTTTAAATAACCGTGATTTAAAGTATTTTAATAAAAAAATACATGAACCTAAATATCACATATTGCTACGGTGAATATAAAACTGGTGTTACTTTGGCATTATTGTTTGCGCGTTTTGTAGTAGTTATTTTAACGATTTGATAAATCATACTTGGGGAACAAGCAAACACTAAAATAATGGATGCTAAATACAACAAATAGAAGCTAATAATAGCGAGCAAACACGAAATAGCTAATATCATTTAATGCACAAGCAACAAATTATGATAAATAGAAAATTACAACAAAACACAACAAGTTATGATCAAATAATGTGAAAGAGTCATGGATGGATTGGAGTTGGGTATGAGGGACTCCATTTGGCGTATGATATTTTGGAAGGAATTCATTTTCTAAACATTATCAAAGATATCCATGACCTAGTTGTTCAAGGTGGTTTGCTCCTCCTAAAGAACCTCTAGCTCCCTATATCAGGCAACCCTTTTCTCCTTAAGATCAGCCTTAACATCTAGAGAACTAGTAGAAGAAGTCTCCAACTCAAGTTCTACTTGATGAGAACCATGTTTTTTCCTATTTGATAAACACTTCACATTTAGCTACGTGACCAACCAGAGTGGCAAGAGATCCATACTACTTAACTTCCTCTAGTAAAGGAGATAGTAGGCTCAGATGAATGAATGAACCGAAGCAAGCCCTTTTGAAGTTGGCAACTTCCACCTAAGAAAAAGAATATTGAGCCTCCGACTCCTTAAATATTTGGTAAAAGATATCGGGGACAAGAAGAGCCTCATGGTTTTGCATAAAATTGTACAAAGATAAGCCTCATGCAACACTTGTTAAGTCCACTCCACCAATAAGTAGAATTTGTGGGTCTTGGAGAGTTGGCAGATGTAAGCATAATCCTTAGAAGGCACACAATCCTTCATCACCATCATAATATAAGGAAATCAATCAGCCAACACATGGGACAGTGAGAGACGGGTATTCCTCAGGTTGATGGTAAGGGAGGATCCACATCGTTTACTTTTTGCAGGACCTCCCCGGACTATGTCATTATGCCAATCCATCTTAAATTTGACAAATTAGGGATAATCATGGTTCTTCTTGCTCCTACCCTCTGAAGGTGTCTAAATGACTAAAGCGGACCAAAAATCTTATGCCGATGCTTTGTGAGTAGTCGAGGTATCCTTCCTTTTGAAGGAATTTGAAAAGAAAAAGGAAATCAATAAGTAAGACACAATACTAGGTCACATGGCACAAATAATGTAAGACTATAAGGGATACCAAAAAGTTTTCTCCTCTTTTCATTAGATTTTGCCTCTACAATAACTCGACAATATATTGTCACAATTAGAGAAAGAAAAGTCTTTTTCATGGGCTTCTCTGCAACAATGAGGGCTCCATACAAAATATAATAATCTTTATCCTTATTTATGAAGTGAATAAGGGACCAGAATTTCCTTCTCCAATCGACACACAAGGTCGGATCTAAAGAAGGGTCTGAAACAACATAAATTTCAGTATGATCATATGGAGAAATGGGAGTAGACAAGAAATAATCCTCATTGAAGTCCTTCCAACTCTCCGTATAAAAAAATGTTTTATTTTTGAAATGAAAAACGATACTAGCCCATAATCGCCACCTTCCTTTGGAACAGGGTTAACCTTACAGAGATAAAAGAAAAGGTTCGCGGAGAGCAAATACATGTTGCTATAATACTCTTATTAATGCTGAAAATCACTCAATAAGCCCCAAGCAGAAGAGTGAAGCTGCAAAGGGGAATTTCAAAGATGATCCAAGATGCCTTTTCTTAAGGTAGTTAGCAAAAGTTAAACTCCCAACTTCTAAAATATGCAGTTGTAGAAGGGAATATAACACCCTTTAACTTACTACACACCCATTTGTTAGATTGGATTATAGAGATCGCCGAGTCAAAACATGATTCTATTTCAAAGGAGACAATCACAACCATTGCATCTTGGTTGTAGAAGGAGGTTGTTTCCATATATTATGGGTGTACCTTGGACTATTATTCAAATTTTTTTGCCACCATCGGATCTTATGAGATATTTAATACTACTTTTGTAAAAGGGATAAGAGAAAGAGAAGAAGAAGAAGAAGAAGAAGAATGACCAAAGTTTAAAAATATTAGAGTCGATAGACATTCCCAGAAAGAATAAACTAAATAAGAAAAAAAATAATATATAAACAAAAGAGAAACTTTGGAGGAAAAACCTGCCTTTTATGAAAAAGTCGGTTCGACATCCCATCAATTATAGCTAAGAGCCAAAAGCACTCAAGTATCCTAAGTAGGGGAAATCATTCATTGTCCTGCATATCTAGTGTGATATAACGAAAACAACGAGTGAAATGTTTCAATCCAAATCATTTCCACTTAACCCAACGTATAAAGTTATTTCATGCGGAAATTAAGGTACACTTTCTAATCTCAACTTTTCACTTTGATCATATTGAATCTTGAACTCACATGGGAGTTGGAGTGCTAACCATGTAAGTACACCATATGCTTCTACATTGGAGATCAATGTCTCTGGTCCAAGATTCCTCATCACCTTCTTCAATTACTTCTAGTTCTAGTGCAAAACAAAATGTTTGCATTAATTCCTCTTCTTTGAGTTTCTTAATGATTTTTAACTCATTTAAAGCTTCTTGTAAATTATCAACAATATTTGTATCTCAATATTTCAATATTGGGTTAGGTTTCCAACAATATTATTTAAATCTCATATACATGTTAGAACAAAGATTTTTTTTAAAGGTTAACAAGATTTTTAACATTAGAGAATTAGTTTTAAATATTCTCTTCATAATCGTTTGGTATCTCTAATTCTTGGTCTAAGATTTTGATTATCTCTTTTTTGATCTCGGTAGAATCTTCACAGATTATTTTAAGGGTGTCTCATAATTTATTCATATTTCTATAGTTAGAAACATATACACCAATCATCAAGTACTTGACATTAAAATCTTGTTTCATTTTATCATTTTCTTCTTTGTCCATAAATCTCTCGGTTTATTCACCAATGTGTTATTTATGAAGTGAGTTTGAATAAATGGAATATCTACAATATAATTCCATAAATCAAGATCAGTAGCTTATACCAAAATTTCATTCTTTCTTTCTGTTCCGGCTGACCCAATGACTAAGAATGGCCCATTCCACTCTTGCTTCCAGGACGACCCAATAGCCCTATGTCAAAGGGACCCACTGGCTTTGTGCCCCTCAATTGAGGAGGATTTGTCGACCGCGGTTACTTGTGATTTGTTTTCTCTGCTCCTTTCCGACTTCTGCCCGACATATGAAGAAATTATCCAGATCCAGCTAAAGGTAGCTCTTGCTCAAGTGTCCCTCTGCCCGACGCTCACCCATCTGACCAAGTATGCTCAATGTAATGACTAGTTTATGACAGATACCTATTTCTGTGGGATCCACGATCCATGCCCAAAATAGGAACCAATAGACAAGTGTTGGGGGCTCTATATAAACCCTCTCACTTGAGAGAGCCAGGTATCCAATATTCACTCTCTTTACTCGTACTTGCTCACTCTTCTGTCCTATCTTACTTTAGCATCAGAGTGTCATGCAGGTACACCCTCTTCTCTCCTCAAAAATCGAGCATCATCCTCATCAATGTCTGTGGCTCACCTCAGATCCTGATCGCTTGGAACGATCAATGGAGCCATCTATGGGAATTCGTGTTACCCCGTTTGTCATCCTTGGATCGTGAAAACCAAAACATCGCAATTCAAACTCTCTCAATGGCTAACTGTGATGACTCTACTGATGCACGGATTATCATCAACATCCCCGTCAAACAACTAAAAAGTGATGGAACCAATCCTCCGCTCGAGGATCCTAACCGTTTTCAGGACGAGTTCACCGCTTCCGCGTCACCAGAACCAACTATTCACCATGAGATCACCCTTACTGATCTCCCTCTCATCCCCATTCCTGGGGGAACCAATGAGACCTTCGTTTCACTGGTCGAGACTACGAACAACATTAACCTTTTGATCTTATGCCTAGGCGAAAGATTAGAAGCTTTGTAAGACGCCCGACGTACCAGATCCCTACCCCCTTCCAAGAGACTTCGCATGTCCCGTAGTCATTCACCTGAACAAAGAAAGACTCGCCAACACCCAGAGGAAGCTGGGTCTATTAAGAAATGGGCTCGTTAGTCTCCTCGACGACACAAGTCCCTAGAGACCAGGAAGACTAAGAGGACCCTTCAGACGGGAATGCAGCAATTGCCTGAGGGTGCAAGAAATCAATCAATATCACCATCCCCTCGACGACACAAAGACAACTGATCCCGCTCTGTTTCATGTGACTCCAACAACAAAGATGAGTCTCGTGAGACCCTGTCCCATGAGATTATGTCCATAAAACTACCAAAGGGATTGGAGAAGCCCCCTCCTCTACGGTCCTATGATGGGAAAACGGACATGGACAAACATATAGAGAACATTGACGCCCTCCTCGACTATAGAGGTGCCTAAGAGCCATCAAATGACGTCTTTTCCCCATAACACTCAGAAAGGGAGCCATGGCTTGGTACAAAAGCCTCCCCTATGAGTCCATCACCTCGTGGAGAAAACTCGGGAGGACCTTCTCCCAACATTTCACTGCATCGTGCCGACATCCTAAAACTGAGGTCTCTCCTGAAGCAATAATTCAAATCAAGGATGAATCCTTGCGGGCATACATTGAAAGGTTCAATAAAGAAGCCATCCAGGCCTCGACCAACGACGACATGAAAAATTACCTTCTCGAACGCGGGCTCCATTCCCGTAGTGATTTCGCCAAGGCAATGGGCATTGAGACGTCGGCCACGCTTGATGCTTTTTTCCTCAAAGCCCAAGCATATATCCAATACGAGGAGAATGAGGCAGCCAATACTGCCCATGATACCAGGCATCGAAAAGATTCCAAAACCTCCAAAAGCGAAGACCCCTCGACGTCACATCGGGGAGGTGAAAAAAGAAAGGAAGATCTCACCCATGAACCGCAGGAGCACAAAGGCCCATCAGGGAGATTCCATGAATACACCCCTTTACTATGTCTATGGAGAAGATTTTATTCGAATGTACTAACTCCGAATTCCACCAGGCGGGCGTCAAGTTCTCTAAGCAGTTGTCGACCAATGCCAATACGAATAAGACGAAGTACTGTAGATTTCACAAATCCCATGGGCACAATAATGACGATTGCATTCATCTGAAAGATGCCATCGAAATACTTATCAGGGACGGTCACCTGAAATAATTCACCAAGGAGAAGGAGGCTCCCCGACAGGAGGTTCAAGAAACTCGAAAGGTCGAAGAGGATTTCCCTCCAGCCGCAGACACCAACATCTCAGTTGCTCTCAACATCACAAGGCCAAAGGACTTCTATGTACCCAAACCATTCATCGGACCCGCATACTTCATTTCCGACAGTCCATAGGAGTTTTTCCCTTCAGCTTTGGTGATCTCAGGCGGGGTTACAACAAAGTCACCGTGGGCTCGGTGAAACGACGGTTCGACCAGCTGATAAGCACAAGCTCCAACCAGAATTCCACCCTTAATCTTCCCCATGGAGGATCAACTCCCATCTCCTTTTACAAGGATGGACTCCTCGGTAGCGCACCCAACGCCAGCATCCCCTGCTCATTTTAGCACAGATCACCAACTTTGATGTTTGACGAATCTTGGTCGACCATGGGAGTTTGGTAGATATCATGAACTCTCAACTCTTTGCAACCCTGTAGCTCAATGAAACACAAATCACACCCTACGTAGGGTCTAACCTGCAGGGGTTCAATGGATCAGTATCCAGGCCATGGGGGTATGTCGACCTGATAGTGACTTTCGGAGCAAGAGAGACTGCAAGGGTAGTTAAGGTCTAGTTCCTCGTCATAGACTTCCCGTCGTTGTACCAATGCATCCTGGTTCACCCAACTCTAGATGAACTCATCGCGGTACCCTCCATGGTGCACTTAAAAATGAAGCATTACACTTCGTCACGTCAGGTGGCTACCCTTCATGGGGACATCGAGGCTTCTCGTTGATGTTTCGAAGAAGCATCCAGGGGGCTCAATGCCATAGCCACCAAGCGAAAGCCAGCAACCAAGACTACTCTCCCCAGTAGTTCAGAGGAGCCAAAGCCATTCCCTCGTGTCAATTTAATCGACCTCGACAGCAGGTTCACTGAGGAGAAAAAGGAAGCATAATTGATAGCAAGCAATTCTTCGTCGAGACTTCTGGTGCCCGACGGTGATTTTGAGTTGATCGTGCTCAGAGATGACCCTTCCAAAGGGGTCAATATTTGAGTAAACCTCCCTGACCTGGCGAGGAAGCTGTTGAAGGTGTGTCTCCGAAATGGCCTGGCAAGGAAGCAGATCTGTTCACGTGGAGCGCAACTAAAATGCCTGGGTTGGACCCAGATACTGCCTGCCACGACCTGACAAATAGATCCATCTGTCCGCGCCGCGTTGTGGCATAACACAGGAGGAAGCAGTCCCCGAAAAAGATAGAAGTCGTCGAGCAGGAAGTTAAAGACCTCCAAGAGGAATAATTTGTAACTGAGGCCAGGTACAATACCTGGAACTCAAACGTTGTATTGTTAAAAAGAATAATGGAAAATGGCACATGTGCATGGACTACATCGATCTAAACCAGGCTTTCCCGAAAGATGCTTACCATTTACCTAACATAGATAAATTGGTAGATAATTCTGCAGGTTTTAAGTTGCTATCATTCCTTGACGCCTATTCCAGGTGTAATCAAATACCCATGGTCGCGACCGACAAGAAATATATTGCCTTCATGACCAAATCATACAATTATTACTACAACGTAATGCCTTTCGGCTTGAAAAACACATGCGTAACTTACTAATGCATGATGAACAAAGTCTTCCGAGGAGAAACGGGAACATGCTCGAAGTATACATGGACGACATGATCGTTAAATCCCACGAGGAAACCGATCATGCTCTCCATTTAAAGAAATATTTTGACCAAGCACGTGAGTGCAAAATGTGATTTAATTCGGAAAACTGCATGTTTGGGGGTACGTGAAGGCAAATTCCTCGGTTTCTATCTAACTGAAAGAGGAATCGAAGCTAACCCCGAAAAATGTAGAGCATTCTCCGAAACACCAACGCCAAAATCCAAAAAATACATTGATTCTTTAAACGGGATCCTCACCTCTCTATCTTGCTTCGTAGCAAAATCTGCTCAGCACGCTCGCCCCCTCTTCAAGCTCCTCCGCAAAGAGTCTGCCTTCAAGTGGACATAAGAATACAAGCAACCCTTAATACACTTTAAGAAGGCTCTGTCAGAGCCCTCAGTTCTCTCTCGACCTAAGGTTGCAGAGACTTTGTTTATTTACTTGGCCATCGCGAACGAGGCCCTAACCGCCACCCTCATACGAGAAATGCCCGAGGGGAAAACCCTATCTATTTTATGAGAAAAGCCCTGCTAGGGCCCGAGCTCAGGTAGCAGCTTATTGAAAAGGTCGTATTCTCCCTCCTCAACGCAGCAATGAGACTCAAGCATTATTTCCTAGTGCACACGATCGTCGTTCGAACGGGCCAGCCCCTCAGACAACTTCTTGGTCAACCAGATATGGCCGAAAGGATGCTCAAGTGGTCCCTGGAACTATCTGAGTTCGACATTAGATATGAAATCAGGCCAGCCCTCAAAGCACAAGTCCTGGCTGATTTCTTGGATGAAATGGCCACCCCTGAAAATGTTGCCTGCGTATCTAACAAATGGACTATTTTCGTGGATGGAGAATCGAGCTCAACGGGAAGTTGAGCAGGGATTATCTTGGAAAACGAGGAAGGCATTCTAATAGAGGTGTCATTCACACTTTCATTCCCCACCTCCAACAACTAGGTAGGATACAAAGCTTTCCTCACTGGCCTAATGCTAGCCAACGATCTAGGAGCCGAGGAAATAATCATTTGTACATACTCTCAACTTGTGGCCTTAAAAGTCAAGGTAGAATACTAGGTCAAGAACGACAACTTGTCAAAATACCCGACCCTAGTCAAAAACAAAATGACAAAGTTTTCATCCGTAGAAGTGAAACATGTTCCTCATGAACATAATGTACGGACAAAATTTCTATCAAAACTTGTGAGCACGAAGAGGAAAGGTAGAAACAAATATGTCTTACAAGAGATACTCCATCTACCAAGCATCGAAAAATCATCCTCGACGATAGACGTGAACGTCGTCGGCGATGCCAACTGTTGGATGACCCTGGTTTACAACTATCTAACAAATGATGAACTGCCCCTAGATCCTAAGGAGGCCAGTATAGTCAGGCAAAAAGCTTGCTCATATGTATTGGTCGAGGGTAAATTCTATCGATATGGATTCTCCATTCCCCCCTCAAGTGTGTCGAGGAGGAGTTGATCTCGTACATCCCGCGAGAGATCCACGAAGGCATCAACGCCCAACATCTGGGTGGGATATCACTTGCAAGGAATGCCCTGTGAGAAGGATATTACTGGCCAACAATGCAAAACAACGCCAAAGAACACATGAAAGAATGCGAAAAATTCTAAAGGCACAAGGATATGCACCTAGAACCTCCAAACAAGCTCAAGACAATGTCCTCCCTGTGGCCCTTCGCATGGTGGGGCCTAGATATCCTCGGTCCATCGTTATTGGTTCAAACTAGAACAGATACTTGATCGTCGGTGTAGACTATTTCACAAAATGGATAGAGGTTGAAGCCTTAGCTAAAATAATGGTACTCAACATATTGCGTTTATTTAAACGAAATATCCTCGCTTGTTTTGGGGTACCCAAGCCATAGTCACCGACAAAGGGACACAATTCACGGACAAGAACTTCCAGGAATTCCTTGCCAACATAGGAACCAAGCAACACTTTACTTCAGTAGAACACCCACAAACCAATGGGCAGGCAGAAGCAGCAAACATGATAATCTTATGAGGACTCAAACAAAGATTAGATGAGATTAAAAAGCATTGGGTCAAGGAATTACACAACATCCTATGGGCATACTAGACCACGCCTCATTCCACTACCGGGGAAACCTCTTTCCGACTAGCATACGGAACAGAGTCTATCATCTCCATTGAAATGTACATACCGTCCAGACAGACAGAAGCTCTAGTGGATGAGGATACCAATTCAGAGGCATTGCACGAGGAGCTCGATCTGGTCGAAGACGTTCGGTCAGGAGCAGCCCTACGCGAGGCATCACTTAAAAAGAAAATCGCCATTAGACATTACTTTATGGTCATAAAGTGAGCATTAAAAGTCATCTCGTCCTAAGGAGAAACAGAAGGACTCTAGAGAAGGTAAGCTTAGTGCGAATTGGGAAGGTCCCTACCGTGTTCGAGCGAAAACGGAAAATAGAGCATATTACTTAGATAACTTGAATGGGGAAAAACTTGCTCATCTTTGGAACACTGAGAAACTAAAACAATATTACAGTTAAGGTGTCTATCGACTTGCTCGAGTCTTAAAAATGGAGCATAAACACCGACCTAACATGCATGCCTAGGAACAAGCATTGCATACCAACATTTCTAACCAACAGAGTCCCCCTCATGAACAAGGGGGACCATCGTCACATGACTGTATCCTCGACCGAGTCTGTCGTCGTCTTTGTACCATGACCAGGAAGAAAACCCAGCTCGAGATGAGAGGTTCACACCACAGAGCATGAGCCAACAACATGACTCGAGCACTGTTCCCCGACCAAAGCTACTCTAGAATTCTGCCCGATTCCCCAAACCGTCAGACACACACTAACACACACATACATCGAGCACCATTTCCCCAAATATACAAACATACCACAAGTCCCCCAGCGGGCATATATAGGAACATTGCACACAGACGAACACCTAAATGGTCGAGCACCATACAAACACTTAGTAGAAATAAAGAAATTAAAGTGTGCCCTCCAATGGACGCACATGCAGGCATACAAGATAAGTACGATACAAAATAAAGAACGACCACCAAGGTTGGAAAAGGCATTATAAAATGCGACCGCAAGGACCGACTTGTTTAGTTATTACATAAAGGGGGAAATAATTCTCCCAAGTAAACTAAAAGTCCCTGGCACGCAGGCCAACCATAAAAATCAAAAGAAGAAAAACAAAGTCCTCAGGCATTCTCTTACATATCTGCATTTCCTTCAGCCACGACCACTTCATCCTATTCCGTCTGCCTAAGAAAGTCGGGCACAAAAAATTTCACATCCATGACCTTGTAAAGGCAATCAATCCCTTCCGCAGTAAGCTCGACCCCAGGATTAACTATCTTCAACTAAGCCACGACATTCTTAAAGTCCACCGTTACCATTTCCTCAAGGTCCCCGTCCCATTGGTCAATCCTGGCAATTAGGTCAGCCCGGGTCAAAAGCAGCTTTTGATCCTCGGTTTCACCTTTGGAAAGGTCCATGGAAGCCTTCAGCTCTTTGGTTCTTGCAAGTGCATCCTTCCCCACCTCAGAAGCTTTACGGGCTTTGTCCTCGGAAACGGACAACAGGAGCTTCAACTTTTGTATTTCCTGCTCCTGGGTGGTTGTATCCTCAACATACATCACAATAATAGTTAGGACCCTCATTACCGTACTTGCATCCAGGCCTAGGGCCAACTGCCTGTTGGGTCGGCTTAGCTCCTCCAAGCGTAATGTCTCAACCTGGTGAACCTGAAGGGTGTTCTCCTAAAAAAACTTTGGCTTGAGGAAGCAGGTGGGAAGCTCAAACGAAGGCTTCAGAGAAGTCCCCGTCAGGTTCACAATGTCATCAACCCGCAATCTCTTCCCCATTTTAGATCTAGTGCTCGGAGACCCATGGAAAGCTGAAATGGAGTTTCCTGAACCTGTGGTCATTGGTACCAAACGATCAGCCAACCGAGTTTGCTTTAACTTCTTTGCCCCTCTTCTCCTGGCAGCATTCACCATCACTTTGTCTTGCATGTATGACATAGAATCTGAAAAAGAAAAAAAAATATGTTAGAACAAAAAAGTATTTGGGCAAATAACTTAATACGTGTAAATGATTCTAAAAAGACTACCAAGGTAGGCTGAAACTTCCTCGTCCGTCTCACAGGTGATGAGCTTTGCCACCTCTATAAACCGAGGGGTCACTTTTGCTCCCCCATATTTATCTAAGAGCGGACGGCCTGATCGTCCACATGTTTGATCCTAGTGAAGCCAGAAAAAAACTTCATCAGGACATCATAACTAGTCTTATCCTCGATGCTCAAGTCAGAAGCAATTGCCAGGTATTCGTCTATGTCGTGCAAGAAGTGTTCACACGACCATAAAATATGGAACTTCAACATAAGACGTGGCACCTATATTCCCTTATCATCGAGCAAGATCCTTCCCTAGTCGTCGGTATCTACTCCCCAAAAGTATACGATGTCCCGGGCATGCGCTGATATCGATTCTACCAAGTAATACCTATCCTTGAAGTCCCTGATCGACTTCAAGTAAGCTTTATAGATTTTTCTCTTTTTTTTAAGAGAGACTCAACCATACTAACCTTGGACGACATGCCTCTAAAGATGAAAAATGTGGAAGAACATAGGAAGAGTTTCCCCAATCTTCAAATACCCACAAGTCAGCTCGAAGGCCTTCAAAAAGGCAAAAGAATTTGGGTGTATCTATGAGGGAGACAACTCCAAATGAACAAACACCAAAGTCTGAAAGTCTGAAAAAGGGATCCTAAACTTGATCTCCTTAAAGATGAAGTCGTACATAGAAAACCTATTGGGACCATAAGGCGATCAGATGTGATCCCCGACGTCGAGATGCCTAATACACCAGTCTTAAGGGTCCCCAATTACCGGACTAGGACCTTCTTAGGGCTCAGCGTATACCGACTTGATATTTAGAGGCTCCCTAGCAGCCTAGTCTTCAATAGGGACATCCTACTCAACATCATTCTCCTCCGGATGGTTATCCTAGGTGTGAGCAGAAATGGTTTCCTCTGAATGAGTTTGGGAAGAGGCAGTCACCTCAGAGGTTGTTCTGTCGGAACCACTAGGAGACGAAGTCGTGTCGTCGGAGAGTAACTATACGTGCATAAAGTCGGGGGCTTCCGTGAACATATTTGCACTTGAAAAGCAGCAAAAGAAAACGTGAATTAGATGATTTAAATCAAATCCACCCTTCCACTACTAATCAAGTAAAAGGACATGCAGAGGAACGACGATGTTGTCCTCAACATATGCCCTGGTTCTAAGTGACCCGTATCCGTACCCTCGAAAGTGCGACCACATATTTACGCGAGGAGAGAAATTCATAAGCGAAAAACTCTCAACTCAGAAGGGATCCAACTCCCTCGGTATGAAAACCCAGAACTCCGGTTGAAGTTTAATCGGAGCACCTTTGAAAGAGCTGGGAAAAACACCCTCAGAAGCTTTGTTCACCGCAACGGTGATGAAAAAAGTTCACCCTCCACCGGACGAAAACAGGGACACCGTGACAGAAACTCTAACAATATAAATTACCGGTCATCTAAACCCTAAAACTAGCCATAACCATATGCATCACAACTAAACAAAGATCAAAAGTTATCCTAAAGCCAAGAAGTTAAGAAACTTACAAGTTTTTTAGAAGATGAAGATGTGGTCGGGTTATTGTCCTCGGTAGCAGCAGCGACAAACGACAGTTCACGGCAAAGTCTAGGAACTTGGCGTTGTCAAGCAGAGAAACGGTGAACACAAAAGTATGAAAATGGACTCCAATATTTATAGCCTCACTCAGCACGTGCACGAGCACATGTGACCTAAGACCTATAAATGGCGTACTCATGACCTAGGGACAGCCTTAGGCCAGCCATCATTACGCATTAAATACATATGCTTCCCAAGGCACATGCGTGAGGTGACTTTTTTGCATACTGAAAACTGTTGAGACCCTCATTTTTCGACCATATCTTAACACCCAGGCGTGATTGAACAAACATCCTGGTTGGGCTGACGACAGAAATCTTTTACAAGTCTCATTTTCCACCTCGTATATTGTTGGATTTAGTAATTCAGTGTCACCCTTAGGGATTCGATGGGCTTAACATCCCAACCCATGACGCTTAATAGGTGCAGGCCCTTGAGGGCTCTATACAATAAGGATATAAAGTTGCTCCTTCCTTAACAGTAATTGCTTTTAGTGCAGTGGTAAGCACTTGATCCTACAAGTGGTATCTGTAACACCCTTCAACCCCAAAGAAAAATATTTAGAGTAATATCAGAGTAACCACAAGAAGGGTATTACATATCTATCGAAAACATCAACATACAGTGTCATGTCCCGTAACACGGGTTAATCAACATCCTAAAATCAATAATTATTCATTTTGCAGCGGAATAAAACTTCATGGTTCAAACATCATTAATTCACTTCATAATCATAATTTTATCCATCAAGAATTTAACATCATAAAACAAAAGAAGTTTCTTTCCAAATAACATAATTTTATCTCCAGAACTCCGGTTGAAGTTTAACCGAAGCTCCTGTGAAAGAGCTGGGAAAAACACCCTCAGAAGCTCTGTTCACCGCAACGGTGATGAACAAAGTTCACCCTCCACCGGACGAAAACGGGGACACCGTGACAAAAACTCTAACAATATAAATTACCGGTCATCTAAAACCTAAAACTAGCCATAACCATATGCATCACAACTAAACAAAGATCAAAAGCTATCAAGGTCGTACCCTGAAGTGGAGGAAATCCCCACACAGGATAGTTCCAAGACGGACGCAGTCTGAGTGTGGAACACATCGCCACTTATCATGGTGAAATACCATGGAAGTACAATGTATGTCCATCATAATACGCTCCTTTATCTCTGAATAAGAAGTCCGACCGTAATTGTGAACAATATGCAAACCCTGAGAATGAAAAAACACAAATGATTAATGATGTGATGATGTTATGCAAGGCAAGGCATGTAATCAGTGACGTGTCTGTGTCGGTGTTGATCAAATTATCAAGTGTCTGTGAAGTGTCTTAATAGCAATATCTCTGTGCAGAAATTCCAGAACTTGGAACCAAAGGACCAGATAGAACCAGATCATATCACAATATAACACTAGTAAAGTGGGTATGTTGAAAGTTTAGGGTTCCTACAAACCTGTAAACATCCTCCCATCTCACGGGTGTGCTCCGGGTCGACATCACGAACTCTCAAAGCTGAATAGTGATAATACATTTACCATCTCTGAGAAATGGCTCATGACCAAATCCGGGATTCGGTTTGGAATTATACACTACTCAGGGAGGTCTCAGCTGAGTCCGGGACAACAAGCATCCCTCATAAGTTCCCCGCTTCAAGCACTGAATCGAGAAACAATAGTACATTCAGCCCTTGGGATACAATACTATCGTCATACAAACAGTTTGCTTTAACTGAGTTCCTATAAGAGAACCAGGCCATCCTATGCGAGTTCCCAATGGGCCTTCAGATGCGAGTGGGTTTGCCAACAAATATGTTTTGCCACTGTCATCACTGGAGAGGGTTGTTTCCACTAAGGTCATCAATGATTAGTCCCCAGATGCACATAACTATCAAGGTCGTACCCTGAAGTGGAGGAAATCCCCACACAGGATAGTTCCAAGACGTACACAGTCTAAGTGTGGAACACATCGCCACTCATCATGGTGAAATACCATGGAAGTACAATGTATGTCCATCATAATACGCCCCTTTATCTCTGAATAAGAAGTCTGACCTTAATTGGGAATAATATGCAAACCCTGAGAATGAAAAAACACAAATGATTAATGATGTGATGATGTTATGCAAGGCATGTCATGTAATCAGTGACGTGTCTGTGTTGGTGTTGATCAAATAATCAAGTGTCTGTGAAGAGTCTTAATAACAGTATCTCTGTGTAGAAATTCCAGAACTTGGAACCAAAGGACCAGATAGAACCAGATCATATCACAGAATAACACTGGTAAAACAGGTATGTTGAAAGTTTAGGGTTCCTGCAAACCTGTAAACATCCCTCCCATCTCACGGGTGTGCTCCGGGTCGACATCACAAACTCTCAAATTCAAATAGTGATAATACATTTACTATCTCCGAGAAATGGCTCATGACCAAATCCGGGAGTCGGTTTGGCATTATACACTACTCAGGGAGGTCTCAGTTGAGTCCGAGAAAATAAGCATCCCTCATAAGTTCCCTGCTTCAAGCACTGAATCGAGAAACAATAGTACATTCAGCCCTTGGGATACAATATTATCATCATACAAACAGTTTGCTTTAACTGAGTCCCTATAAGAGAACCAGGCCATCCTATGTGAGTTCCTAGTGGGCCTTCGGATGCGAGTGGGTTTGCCAACAAATATGTTTTGCCACTGTCATCACTAGAGAGGGTTGTTTCCACTAAGGTCATCAATGATTAGTCCCCAGATGCACATAACTATCAAGGTCGGACCCTAAAGTGAAGGAAATCCCCACACAGGATAGTTCCAAGACAGTCGCAGTCTGGGTATGGAACAGATCGCCACTCATCATGGTGAAATACCATGGAAGTACAATGTCTGTCCATGCTAAGTCCTAGGGTGCACTCGAGCCCCGGTTACGAGCTCATCTAACAGTAACCCCATCTCACCAAAGAAAACCAATACAGTCTAGACAATCCAGTATATATATGATGCATAGAAAATAAAATACTGAAAGTGATAAATAAAGCTGTAAAGTAAAGTTGTAAATAAAGCAATAAAGCTAAACTAAAGCACACAACATCAAACAACTAAACACCCAAGGAAACAAAAAACAGACAAGCGCTTGGATTGACTCTCAAAGGGGAAACCAGAGATTTTGGATCCTCTTATCCACAACAGAGTCTCCAGCTGTCGCTCCCAGGATTTTCATCCTAGTACAAACAAGAAAGTGGCGTGGAAAAGGTAGAGTTGCCAGCCATGCATTTTTATCCAGAATGAATGGGAAAGGTGTCGCTCCCCGGACTCTCGTCCCGGTGCAGATGCAGACCGTCGGCGATGTTGGAGGTTGAGGTTGAATAGAGTCGCCAACTAGGCATTTTTATCCCGAAGGAAAGGTAATGCTGCATAAACCTGGAAGGGTATGGATAAGACGGTTGCGAACCAGAGAAACTGAGAAAGGGGGTTAGTTACGACATGGGAAGGTATTAGCACCCAGATCGTCCGTCGTACTCGACGGGATCCACGCTTACCTGATTGTGTTTAAAAGGGGTAGTATATATGCTGACTGTGCATAAAAAAGCTAGGGAGAAAAGGATGTACAAAGTGTCAGTGCAAAATAAAAGGGTGAAATGCTCAAGACTGAGGCTTAGAGAAGAATGCTGAAAGAGGGGGAAGACATAGAGACTTTTGTTCGATAACTGTTAAGTTATGCCTACGTATCCTCTCGTACAATGAGGAAGTCAGAACACCGTAGTTCGGCTCAAAGAGACTGAAAGATTTTGTTGTTTGAACTGCTTACTTGTCTATGCTCAAGTGTGTGACTCGTCTGGCTCGAGTGCTAACTGCCTTGCATTAGACGGGAGAAGCAAGTTCTCGCTTTCATAATGAGTGTGATGAGAAACGAATCCTGGAGGAGACGTTTATTGTTTGTTTTTATGTTTTCAGTTTTTTATTGTTTTTGGTGTTTTGCATAGGATAATGAGCTTAAGCCTAAATCAAAGGTTGTAAACTCATTATATCCTCCCTGATTAGGGATAATGAGCCTACTTAAGTGTGAGATAAACATCTCAACTTAATTACCCTGATGATATAGGATTAAGATCATTAACCTACTTGTGATTATTAAGATGATTTTGGATTTTTGTTTAGTGTTAAGTAATGAGTTTAATCTCTAATCAGGGATTAGTGAACTCATTACACCATCCTAATAGAAGGATGATAGATGAGAACACTTAAGCTAAGGAAGATACCTCAACTTAATCCATGGTTAGGGACTAAATTCATTAGATAAAAAGCCTTTATTAAAGATGGATTTTAATTAAAGGGTGAGATTAAGACGTGGATTTTATGTTTGTAAGACTAACTTGAGGGGGACTTGTCCATTAAACACTAGGGTTAGTCCCTCTAATCCATAAGGAAGAGATGTAACCCTAATATAAGGCCCAAGTTACAAGATTAAGTCTTAAAAATTATTAGGTGTTTTGATTAAGAGGTGTAAACAAATTAAAGGTTTAACACTAAGGGTTAAAGTTATACACTTCATCCTAAGATAAGGATGTAGGCATAACTCTAATTCAAAGTCCTGAAGCTTTAAGTGTTTAGCCTCTGATTATGAGATGAGAAAAGAGACTCAAGGAGACTCAAAGGTAAAAACTAGGGGAGACTATATACAACCCTAAAATTATCATGCTTGGTTGTTCTTAGGGTTTGTGAGGCATAAGATAAGATCTTCATATGGCCACCAAGGAAGAGAAGCAGATGAAAAGAGAAGGAGAAAGAGAATAGGTTACTTACTTCCTGAAGAAGATAAGTAGCCTAAGAGAAAGAAAAGGAGCAAGAGAGAACAAGTGAAGCAATTTCACTTTAAAGACATACAAAGGATGCAAATGAAGAGATTAGAAGAGGTGGGATGTGAAGGCAAATCTACATCCCAAACAACTTACCATAAGCCCCTGAAAGGTTAGTGTGAATACATAAGATGCAAAGCAAAATGAAATAAAGCAAATGAAGGTGAAAAGATCAAAACCAGAAGTGTAAACATGATGCAAATGTGTTATGCAATGATGCAAAGACATACATGATGCATATGAATGATCATACAAGGGATGAGATGCAAAGATGGCATGTTAGAAGCTTGAAAACACATGGATGAACATGAAATGTAATGAATGCAAAGCATACCAAATGAATGAAAAAATGATCAAGCAATGTTCAAGCATGTCTTAAGATGTCTAATATTTCATACAAATGCTTAAAATGTCATGGCAAGTTTACATGATTAAGATATGCAAAGATGAATGCAAATGAACATGAGAAATTAGGGTTTTAAGACAACATGAGATGAACATGATCAAAACAAAAGCATACATCATGATAAAAAATTTAAAATGAACTCAAACAAACCCTAAACACATACAAGATCATTCCCCAAAGGTGGAGGTCAGAAGCTAAACCTAATGGAGGTTAAGAATTTTCTAAGTTAGCTAGGGTTTTTGGGTGATTCTAAGGGAAACAATGCAAAACAAATTGAAAATGCAATGCAAAATTATGAATTAAATAACCTAGATACTAGATACAATGTGTGAAAGAATGAAAAAAGAACCAAGTTCAAACTCAACATGGTTGATCAGAAAAGATTTTTTCAAGTTAGGGTTAGAAAATGTGATTTTATGAACCCTACTTCAAAGTAAATTATGAAAACATGATCAAACCTAAAAATAAATTTGTATGATGAGTTTGTAAATGTTTCTAAATGTATGAGAATGCTTCATGAAATTTTTGGTAATTTTTAGATACCTAAATGTATTGTTAATTAATTAAAATCAATTAATTAATTAAATAAAACATTTAAATGATTTAAAAATACTTTTTTAATGCAAAAAAAATGTTTTTGAGTTAAGAAAAATATTTGAAGTGAAAATGCAGAAAATGAGATTTTAAAAAGTCTTTTTGCTATTTTTAATAAATACATGAAAAGAAATATGAAATAAATGAAAGAAAATGAAAGTATGCAAGATCTAAGGCTCAGATTCAAACTTGGGATGACTACGCTTGCTAATGGATGGTTGGGATTCACTCTGATTTAATTTAATTAAACCTAATTAAACTAATTAATTAAAGATTAGGGTAATGAGGCATGTGGGCCGTTCACACACGCGGGAAGCACATATCCAATGGTCCATATTCAAACTCACACATTAACCCTATTTAAAACCCTAACCACTCTCAGGTGACCGGAGGAAGCTCCATTCATCTTCTCCGGTCACCCCATAACCTCAACTTCCTCCCTAGGCTATGATAACACACCAAAATCTCCAGAATCACTCATTGAACATCATTAAACAAGAATCAGGCAACACAAACAATTTATTTTGCACATACAAAGAGAATCGAATCAAACAAGTTTTACGGGAAAATTTTCAGAAGCTTCATACATTCTCATTTATCAACTATTTTGAAAACTAAACACATCAGCATGATCTGGAGAGCATTTAGATTCATTCTATAACTTAAAAAGAGAGTTATGGAAAATATGTTCTTAATGATTTCCTGAGTTGCAGCTTTTCAGTTTGGAGCTTTCTGACCTCCTCTCTTGTGCAAAACCACTCCAATGATCCCCCTTGTGCTTCTGAAAGGCTTAGAAAAAGTTTGTTTTGGCTGGTTTGAGATGTTTGGTTCTAATAACTCAGAAATCGTGTTTGTGTTGTGGAGTGTTTCAGGCTATTGTAATGGTTGGTTTGTGTTCTATGATTGATTTTGAGATGATTGGTGGAAAAAGTTTTGAGTTTTAGTGGCTGTGTAGAGAGAGTCGAAGACTTGAAGGTTTATGGAAATTTTGGGAAATCTGATTATGGTGATGTTTCAGGCTCTAATGTTGTGTGAAATAAGGTCTATGATGTTTGCATAAGTGGTTATGATTGGTCAGAAAGTTGGTGGTGGCATAGTGTGATTGTTATAGCTTCATTTGCAAAAAAGTCAATGTTGGTATACCATGAGTATGGGCTGTGACAGAGGAGATCTTATGGCTTGTCCTGCCTCAGCTAGCATTGTGGAGAGCCCTTGGATGGCTGGTGATGATCTGCAGCACTTGGATTGCAAGATAACATAGGTTTTGCAATTTTCCCTCTTTGAGAATTTTGTGAAAATGGCTCATAGAAACTTGTGATCCAAGGCATGATTTTGGTCCAAATGTGTTGCATTATCATGTTATGATGCTTAGAGATCAATTAGAGGTCACAAGAGTGCTTAAAACTTGATTTTGCAAAAATCTCTCTTTGGCATGAATTTGAAAATTATAAGATTTTTCCCAACTTTGAAACATCATATCTTGAGTTCTAGGATGAATCAAGAGGAGTTATTGTACTTTTTGAAATGGGAAGATCCAATATAAATTTTTCATGTTTAAGGATTTTTCATTTGAAGCATTTTTTATCAAGAAAGAGGAGGTTGAAAATCTTTCCCAAAATGGAAAGTTTTCATTACAAGTCATGTCCAAAAATGGAAAGTTCGCAAATGGCTTGAAATTCTTCAATCTTGTGAACTTCTAACCACTTCTAAGATCAAATAAAGAACATAGAACCTCAAAATGATGAATGTGGCCCTTTGGCACCATTGGTGGTGGTCTCAGATGCCCTGATTCTGACTTTTCTTGCATAATAAGTTACCAGTTGATCAGATGACTTCCACAATGAATTTCTTCATAAAATTTGGTACACATGCTCCTTATAACATATTAAGACTAATGGAATCAAGAATGACCAAAATATTTGAGATTAAGGGCCTCAAACACAAAACCCTAATTTTAGGTCATCTATGTAGAAAACCCTAGCCTGCCTGGACCTCTATGCAATCCTCTGAAACTTTATGACTTCAAAACAATCTTGGAGATGTAAAATGATCATAGAACACTCATGTACCTTATTGAAAAGCTTCAAGGCCTTTGAGATGGCTCATATCACTTCTTGGATTGCTCAGATCACAAACCCTAGATGCAGCTTATGCAGTGAAATAAACTATGCAGTGAGAGATGATATGCTTATGCAATGCAATATGAAAGATCACAAGCCATGGTGTGAGAAAAAGGTGAGGGGAAATTTGGGGTGTTTACAGCTGCCCCTATTCAAGCATGAGTTAGTTGTGCAGGGTGTAAGTGCCTGGCTTAACAGACAAACAAGATAACTTGTGGTTGAATACCAAACAATCCAAAATTTGGACTCACTAGGGAGAAGAAGAAAAGGGATATAAATTGTAACAGCTAATATAGTATGAGTATCAAATGAAAGTGATGGAGGAAGACCATCGAGCAGAGGACGACTGCTGGGGATGAAAAATGGTAAGTAAAGCAATGACGGGGACAACCATCATGCTGGGAAATAAAGAGACCGCGATGGGGACGACCATCGGGTAAAGTAATAAAACTATCTGGGGATCAAAGAAATGAGGAAAGCACTGACGGGGACGGCCATCAGGTTAAAGGGTAAATAAACCGCGACGGGGACGGCCATCGGGTAAAAGAATAAATGAAATAATGATGAGGGGCGGTCATCAAAAGGTGAAGGACGATCACCTAGCAGGGGACGGCTGTTGAAAATATCACGACATAGGACGAATGCCGGATAGAAAAGATCAAAGATGGGGACGACCATCGAATAAGCATGATGAAGGACGATCATCAAGAGGTGAAGGACGATCACCTAGCAGGGTACGACTGCTCTGGGGATTACCGCGACATAGGACAAATGTCGGATTAAAGATTAACGGTGGGGATGGCCATCAGATAAATGATGAGGGACGATCATCATAAGGTGAAGGATGATCACCTATCAAGGGACGGATGCTAAAATGATATCGCGACATAGGACGAATGTTGGATAGAAAGTTCCAACAATGGGGATTCCACTGGGGAAAGGATGAGGGATGGTCATCCAAAGGTGAAGGACGATCATATGGCAAGGGACGGCTGCCGAAAATATCACGTTATAAGGCGAATGCGGGATATGAGGATCAACGATGGGGACGAACATCGAATAAAATGATGAGGGACGGTAATCAAAAGGTGAAGGACGATCACCTGGCAAGGGACGGATGCCGAAAATATCACGACATAGGACAAATGTCGGATAGAAAAGTAGTTTTGCAGGCGACTTACTGGGGAATGGTAAACACGGACGAGTGTTTACGCCTTGAAATAAAAGGTATAAGTGTTTGATAGTGTGAATATACTAAAGATGCGGACGAGCATGCTTAGGACCACGATAGGGATGAGTATCGATAGAAACAAACGCTGACATGTGTTTAAGGATTATGATACGGATGAGTATCAATCGGTTAAGCAAGGAACACAGACAAGTGTTGATCTGCTAAGGAGATGATACATACAATATATGAACAAGTATCAGAGGATTGTGTATAAGTATGTACAAGTGTTTGACCTGCTGGGGAAATATGTGCAAGACACGGACGAGTGTCAAAAAGGATTGAGCATGGGACACGGACGAGTGTTTGACTTGTTGGGGGAAGTATGACACAGGCGAGTGTCTAAAATAATATGTACAAGTATGGACAAGTATCTATATTGAGAGTGCAAAAAGTATTTTGGCTTTGTCTGTGGGGGATAAGTTTTGTATATTGCTGGTGAAGTGATGATGGTATTTGTAGGTGATTGGCTCGAATGTGGCTTACGATCATGCAAATGTTTGATTTTTGTCGTAATGCTTCGTATTAGACGGAATGCTACGCTCTGCATGGGGAAAAATGATGTGAATGCTATGATTATGAAAATTAGAGAACCGATCCGAGATCCGGATCCTGCAGGGAGAAAGATCTCTGAGCAATCTATCTGGAAGGAGAACTCCGCTGGGGAAAGAGATCATTGGTCGATCTGTGGGGAGTGAGGATCACTGAACGATCTTCCCAGGGAACTCTGTGGGGATCTTGACTGGGGAAGCTTCTGTTGAAAAGACTCATGCTGGAGATGAGGAGGCTTCGGCAACTCCGCTGGGGAAAAGCAGTTCAGGCATTACTCGAGAGATCCTGCTTGGGGAGAAAAGAAATTCTGGGAAGTAATCTGTTGTAACTCCTTCGTCCAAGCGGCTCATTGGGGATTTAATGAGCTTCTCGGAGGATCCTCTAAGGGGATGACAGCTTCGCGGGGGAATACTCTTGTCAAGTAGCCCTGCTGATGAGGTGATTGTTGACTTGGCTGGGGATATAATGCCTGATATGCCCCATGTTGTGAAAGATTGTCTGTCTTGAATACCTGCAACCTGTTAAAAAGAAACGCACAAGTGTCCCGAGGTATCCTCAACCGGATTCCGTCATAGGAGTTAGATTTGCTCAAGAGTGCATATTTCCTGCAAGCATTTATTAAAAGTGGCTTGTATGTTTTCATGCAAGTGTTGTATTATGAACTTTGGACATTTTGCAAACGAAAACGAAAATGTACAAAACAAAGTGTGACTGAAAATTATGATTTTATTGATTTGTGTGCCCTGAATGGGAAAGTACAGTGATGATGCGAATCCCTGAAAGGAGGAGATTGCTATAAATTGAGAAAATAAAGTGTTGCAATGTTGAAATTGACACTTTAGTGAGCTTCCTTTGCTATGACCTGTATGACCCTGACGTTCTTCTTATCTTGCTTTCTGAAGAAGGTTGATTCTGACTGATGCTTTATCCTTTCGAAGCTTGCCATGTTATGAGTGATACAGACAAATTCAGAATGCAGTTGTTCGCTTATTCCCTGATTTTGCGTGGATCGCCCTTTTGGGTTCTCAATCCACCAGAATACCCATTTTTGCCTGAGATGTCCGATGTGGCTTTTCAACTCAGCGGGTGTACATTTTTTGATTTTTTCCCCTTATTTTTGCCCGAGTCTTTTATTATGTTTTTGAATCGCCGGGATGCCCTATTTTTTCCTGGACTTACATTCTGTTTTTATGTCCTGCGGGTCTTTTATGCGAAGTATTATTTAACTGCATCTGAATTCACAGGAGATAAGAAATCCTCGCCATCCATAGTAGTGAGCATCAGTGCCCCACCAGAGAAAACTTTCTTTACTATGAATGGGCCTTCGTAGTTTGACGTTCATTTGCCCCTGTGGTCTGTATGAGGAGCAAGAAGTCTTTTCAAAACAAGCTCTCCCACTTGGTATTCCCGAGGTCTGACTTTCTGATCGAAGGATTTCTTCATTCACTTTGGATATAACAGCCTATGACAGATGGCTGCTAATCTCTTCTCTTCAATCAGACTCAGTTGATTATATCGAGATCGGACCCATTCTGCTTCATCCAGCTTCACATCCATCATTACCCGTAAGGAGGGTAGTTCAACTTCAACAGGTAGGACAACCTCCATACCATACACAAGCTGATAAAGTGTTACCCCAGTAGATGTTCTGATAGAGGTTCGGTACCCATGCAAGGCAAATGGTATCATTTTGTGCCAGACTCTTTAGGTGACTACCATCTTTTGTACAATCTTCTTGATGTTCTTGTTAGCCGCCTCAACAACGCCATTCATCTTTGGTCTGTAAGGAGAAGAGTTGTGATGTTGAATTTTGAAGTCCCGACAAAGTTCTGCCATCATCTTGTTGTTCAAATTGGAACCATTATCATTAATGATTTGCTCAGGAACTTCATATCGACAGATGATATCCCTTTTCAGAAATCGGGCTACCACTTTCCTAGTGACGTTTGCGTATGAAGCTGCTTCAACCCATTTGGTGAAGTAATCAATGGCTACCAGGATGAATCTATGACCATTTGAAGCATTCAGTTCAATCTTTCAAATCATATCAATGCCCCATTGTAAACACCCCAAATTTTCCCTCACCCAGTTCACACCATGGCTCGTGATCTTTTCATTTGCATTGGTTCAATCATATCATCTCATATTGCACTTTTTGCTTCACTGCATTGGTTCAAAGTCATCTGCATCTAGGGTTTGTGATCTGAGCAATCCATGAGCTATCTGAGCCATCCCAAATATCATATTATATCTTCCCAAGATCAAGAAAGTCATAAAATCACAAGAACTGGCAAGGCATGGAAGCAGAGCCATGTTTAACTACACAGATGACCTAAAATTAGGGTTTTGGTTTCAGAGGCCATAACTCCAAATTTTTTGGTCATTCTTGTTTCTATTGGTCTCAATATGATATAAGGATCATGCATACCAAGTTTGATGGAAAAATTCATTATGGAAGTCATCTGATCACTGGGTAACTTCTTGAGCAAGTCAGAGCAAAATCAGGGCATCTGAGGCCCCCATCAATGGACCCAAAGTGGATTTTTCATCAAAATGAAGTTATATGGTCTTTATTTGATCATTGAAGTGGTTTTAAGTTCACAAATTTGAAGAAAAGTGGGCTAAACCAAAAGTTGCCAAATATGGAAATGATTTGTAATGTAAACTTTCCATTTTGGGAAAGTTTTTCAACCTCCTCTTTCTCAACCAAAAATGCTTCAAATGAAAAATTCTTGGTCATGAAAGTTGTAGATTGGATCATTCCCTTTTCAAAAAGTACAAGAACAAGGTCTAATTCATTTTGGAACTCAAGTTATGGCTTTCCAAAGTTGGCAAAAATCACATAATTTCAAGTTTCATGCCTAAGAGGGATTTTTGCAAAACCTCATGCCAAGATATTTTATGACTTCAAATGGACTTCTACCCCTTATAACATCATAATTCAATGCCTAAAAGTCAGAATTGGCCCAAGAATTTCCAAGTTCCATGACTTGTGCATGAAGAAATCAAGAAATGGCCAAACTTCATGAAATTTGCAAAACCCCCCACAAACTTCAATCCACTTGCTAATTGGCCTCAATATGAATTCCTTGATTGCCCATGAATCAAGCTGCGTAGGACATGCCCTTATCCTTGGTCTAAATTTGCCCATACCTCAAAGGACACCTAACCTTGTCTTTTTGCAAAATGAACCATACCAATCAGCATAGTCCACCAACAACTCTCTGACCTATAAAGACTTGATACATGGACCAAATACAAGCCATTACACACATCAAGCAAGCCAGAATTCTCCCATAAGTCAGCATTCACCAAAACTCCCTCTTTTGCATTTTCTATCGAATCTCATAACTCAGCCACCTATTCTCAAAACTTCTTCCACCATTCATCTCCAAATGCATCACTGATCATTTCCCACCCATCAAAACAGCCTGAAACCACCTCAAACAGAAATATGATTTTCACCTCCCCTGAACTGAAAGCTTCAAAACACTCCACACAAACTTGTTTCAAGCTTACCAGAAGCATCAAGGAGTTCATTGGAGTGGAAAAGCACAAGGAAGAAGGCCAGAAAGCCCAGGATTCGAAAGCTCAACCTTAGGTAACATGATGAACATTTTTTCCAGAATCTTGTTTTTTAGTTACAATGTTGTTCTATGTGTTGCCCTGATCAAGGGGATGTAATTATTTTCGAAAATGAGCCATAACCAAGCATTTAATGTTGCTCTGAAACTTTTGCCCTAAACTTGTTTTCCTTCGATTCTCTCTGTATGGCTAAAATAAATTGTTTTTGTCCATGGATTCTTGTTATTTAATGTTAGGAGAAGAGTTCTGGAGAGTTTAGCATGATTTTGTAGCTTAGGGAGTGAGATAGAGATTCTCAGGGGAGAGTGTGGCCGGAGAAGATGACCGGAGGTCATTTCTGGCCACCTGAGAGTCATTAGGGCTTTTAATCAGGTTTAGGGTATTGTTTGAATCTGGGCCGTTTGATCATCCTTTCCCGCGTGCACTGGATGGCTGAGATCTTGTCATTAGTTTTAATTAGGGTTTAATGAATTAATTAAATAGGTTTAGTTCAGTTTAAATGTGGGCCTTAGGATGACGCGCCAAGTCAACTTCCCCCAGCCCAGAGTGAATCTCAACCTTCCTTTCAGCTTACTTTCTTTTTATTTAATTTTTATTGTATTTTCTTTATTTAATTTTGTACGAATTTTTAAAAATAGAAAAAAGGCTTCAAAAATTCTGAATTTTTTTATCCAAACTCTAATTAATTTTTAGAACCCAAAAATATTTTTATTTTTATTTTTTGCATTTAAAAATATTTTTAAATCATTTAAATGATTATGTTTAATTAGTTAATGAAAATTAATTAATTAAAAATACATTTAGGTATTTAAAAATCCCAAAAAAATTCAGAGAACATTCTTAGGCATTTAGAAACATTTACAAACTCACAATACAAATTTATTTTTGGTTTTGATCACGTTTTGACAATTTTCATTTGAATTAGGGTTCTTTAATTTGAATATTCTTAACCCTAACTTCAAAAATTCATAACTTTTGATCCAAGTTGAGTTTGTGAATGTTTCTTTTTGCATTGTGTTATGCATACTTTCAAGCATCTAAAACATTTTTGTTTCATTTTTATAATGCATTTTCAATTTGTTTGGTATTTTACCTTTAGGATCACCCTTTAAAACCCTAGAAACTTAGAAAAATCATAAGTCCCTTAGGGTTTAGCTTCTGACCTTCCCCTTTGGGCAGTGAACTTGTATAGGTCTAAGGTCCCTTTGATTCCATTTTCAATTTTTTATCTTACCATTTGCTTCTGATTTTGAATTTTGCATCTCATTTGATCATATAACCCTAATTTTGTATCTCATTTGCATCCATCTTGCATAAGCTTGCATACATGAACTTGCCATGACATTTTGTGCATCCACATGACATATAAGACATCTTAGGACATATTGAAATCATGTTTGATCATTGCATCATCCATTTGCCATGTTTTGCATCCATTACATTCCATATGCATTCATGAACTTTCATGCTTCTTATTTGCTTCATTTGCATTCTCATCCTTGGTATGATCATCTCCATCTCATGACATACATTTGTATCATCTCTTTGCATCATTAGCATCATGAACATGCTTCTGACTTTGGCTTTCATCTTTATATTTCATCTTATTTTCATTTCATTTCATTTCATTTTGCTAACTTTTCAGGTGGTAAGTGTTTGAGAAGTGAATTTGCCTTCACTTCTCACAATCTCTTCTCATCCCTTTTATGAATTCATTGCTGAATTTTACTTTTGTATTTGAGTGAGCTTGCTCATTCATGCTCCATCCTCACTTTCTTTCTTCAAGCAACTTATCTTCTTAAGTGAAGTAAGTTGTCTTGTTTCCTTCCTGCTTCTCTTCTTTCCCTTTTTGCTTCTTCCTTGGTGGCTCATCTTGAAGACTTCTTGCAAGACTCATAAACCATAGGAACACCCAAGCATGATCACAATTAGAGTTTGATTAGTTCCCCATTAGTTTTACCTTTGTGTCTTCTCTTATCATCTCCTAATCAAGGACTAAACCTTAAAGGTTTTAAGGCTTTGTGATTAGGGTTATGCATGTATCCTTCTATTAGGATGAAGTGTATAACTTTAATCCTAAGTGTTAAACCTTTAATGTGTTTAAATCCTTTAATCAATCCACTTAATAATCCCTAAGACAATAAGCTTGTAACTTGGGCCTTGCATTAGGGTTCTAATTCTTCCTTAATTGGTTAAGAAGGACTAACCCTAGTGTTAATGGACAAGTCCCCCTCAAGTTGTCTTACAAATCACAAAATCCACTTCTTAATCCAACCATTAACTAAAACCCACTCTAATAAAGGCTTTGTTTTGTCACGAGGTTAATCCCTAATCATGGATTAAGTTGAGGAGCCTTCCTCAGCTTAAATGTTCTCATCTATTATCCTTCTATTAGGATGGTGTAATGAGTCCATTAAATCCTTGATTATGGCTTAAACTCATTACTTAACACCAAACAAAAAAACTCCAAAAATATCTAAATAAATGCAAGTAGGTTAATGATCTTGATCCTACATCATGGTGATTAAGTGTGAAGTGTTTACTTCATGCTTAAGGTATTCTCATTACCCCTAATCAGAGGGAAGATGTGATGAGTTTACTAACCCTTGGTTTAGGCTTAAGCTCATTTTCTTATGACAAACTCCAAAAAGCAATAAAAGATTGAAACCCAAAAACAAACAATAATCGTCTCCTCCTGGATTCTTTTCTCATCTCATTCACTCATAAACGAGAAGTCGCTTCTTCTGTCTAATGCAAGACAGTTTGCACCTGATCCAGACAGGTCATACACTTGAGCATAGACAAGTAAGCAGTTCATTAGTCAATTTATCTTTTAGTCTCTTTGAGTCGAACTACGGTGTTCTGACTTCCTCATTGCACGAGAGGATACGTAGGCATAACTTAACAATTATCGAACAAAAGGCTCTGTATATTCCCCCTCTTCCAGCTTTATTCTTTAAGCCTCATAGTCTTGAGCTTTGCACTCTTTCCTTGCACTAACACTCCTTTATTTCACTTCACATTTCTCTTGCACTGACACTTACATTCTTTTCCAGCTTTTGCACACAAATAGCACTGACACTACCCTTTTAAACACAAACTTTCAAGCGTGGATCCCGTCGAGTACGACGGACAATCTGGGTGCTAATACCTTCCCAGGTTGTAACCAACCCCCTTTCTCAGTTTCTCTGGTTCGCGACCGTCTTATCCATCTTTTCTTAGGTTTATGCAGCATTACCTTTTCTTCGGGATAAAAATGCCTAGCTGGCGACTCTTTTCACTTCATCTTCATTTCTCTCTTTCGCCGACCGTTTGCGTCTGCACCGGGATGCAAATCTTTGGGAGCGACAGCTTGGCGACTCTGCTGGGGACCCTTATATTGCAACCAGGGCTTCTGGTTCTTTTTGTGGGTTCCTCCTAGCGCTTGTTTGATTTGTGTTTGCTGGGGTGTTATGTGCTATGTGTTTTTATTTATTTTGCTATATTTATTGCTTTATGTACAACTTTATTTATTGCTTTCTTTACAGTTTTGCATATTTCATACTGTCATTGTCACTATGCTGGATCTGGTTTTTTGTTTTGGTGGGTGGGGTTCCATTGAGAGATTAAGGTCCTATACCTGGGACCTGAGTGACACCTAGGCTAGAGTGGTTCATGTTCTTTCCCATTCCATTTCGGTCTGGTGCGGGAATATGAAACACGGTTCAGATGTGGGTTTCTTCTTGAGAAATCTGTGCTACAAATTTCCTGTAGTGCTAGGGCTATCTGGGAAGCCTGCTAAGTCTGAATGACCTTTATTATGACCTTCAGAAGCTGAGGTGAATTAGAGGAGGATCTTTTATGGTTATTGTAAACACTGTACCTCTGGGTTAGAAGTGTTTACACTTATCATAACTGATCCAAGTCTGAGGATCCTTGTTCTAGAACATTACCTGTGAGGGGGTTGGGTTGTTTATAGGTTTGCAGGAACCCTTGGCTACATCATACCCTGTTACTATTTGGTTTAAGAGTACTCCACTTTGGATAGTTCTTGTGATTAACCCTGGACGTGTGACTCTTTATTTGAGTCCCCCACCCTGGTTACTGGATTTCTGAGCCTTCATCTGGACTTTTGAACCCACATGGACCTTATATCAAGACAGATAATCGGATCCAGCTCTTGATCACAAACCCTTGCATATCATTTGCATATATCATCATTGCATCATTTAACATTTGCTTATTTCATTTTCAGGGTATCCACCTCATTGTATCTTGGTTTTGGTTTTGACCCCTTCTTCTACATAGACCTCTGCTTCAGCTGTCTTCATCAGTTATCTGCTTCAGTTATCTCCATCCTCACCAGCATTAATTTGTGATCTTCATCAGCATTTGTCTTTAGCTTCTTCAGCAGCACTCATGGCTACTCCCAGGAAGAGCAACATATCTTATCACTTCTTTGAGCTTGTGTTGACTGGTATCAGGCAGGTCCAGTCACTTATCACACCTGACCACGTCCCACTGTTTAGAGAGCACTATGGGGGTATCTTGGATATGGTTATGGATCTTGATCCTTCTCAGAGAAGCATGATCCACACATGCCTGCAGTTCTATGACCCTCCACTGAGATGCTTCACCTTTCCAGACTTTCATATTGGGCCTCTGTTGGAAGAGTTTTCTTTGCAGATTGGAGTACCTATCAGAGGGGGAATCCCCTTCAACCCAGAGATGACTGCTCCCAGAAGTGAAGAGATAGCAAGGGCATTGTACTTGGAGCCTGCCCTTATTGAGCAAAGCATGACAACAAAAGCTGGGGTCCCTGGTTTACATATGGATTTCTTGATTTCTCAGGCCATCCTGAAGGCTTCATTGGGGGAGTGGAGGGCAGTCTGTGCACTTTTAGCCCTTAGCATATATGGGGCTATACTGTTTGCAGATGAGCCTAAATTTGTCAAAAAGAATGCCATCCATTTGTTTCTTCTGAAGAACCCAGTGCCTACATTGCTAGGAGATTTCTACTATTCCATCCATCAGAGGAATGAGAAACAAAGGGGGGAGTTGGTTAGATGTTGTGCTCCTTTGTTTTATTCTTGGCTGCTCATACACCTGCCTAAATCAGATGCTTTCTTGAACCCACACCAGCAGAAGAATTGGGCCAAGAGGTTCATTGCCTTGACTTCAGATGATATCAGATGGTGCACCCAGAGCACCAAGGGCAAGGACATTATCACCAGCTGTGGACAATACCCAAATGTGCCTCTGATAGGAGTAAAGGGTTGCATCAACTACAACCCCTTACTGTTTAAGAGACAATTGTGCTATGCCTTAGTTCACCCTCCCAGAGGACAGGATTTAACTGAGACCCTATATTGTGAAGTTCAACCTAATTCAGCTGTTGTCAGACAATCATCCTGGGCTTGGGACAACATTCAGACAAAAGTGTTGCACCCCAAAATTTGCCCTCACAATACAAGACTTTGTATGCTAATAGGTTCACAAGGTTCACAAGACCCTTTCATGAGGTTCATGAAGTTTACAAGACCTTTCATGAGGTTCATGAAGTTTACAAGACACTTTATGAGGTTCACAAGACATCTTATGAGGTTCACAAGGTTCACAAGACATCTTATGAGGTTCACAAGGTTCACAAGACATCTTATGAGGTTCACAAGGTTCACAAGACATCTTATGAGGTTCACAAGGTTCACAAAGTTCACAATTAGTCAGAAGATTTGGCATTTCCCTCAGACAAGGCATTCTCCTAAGCAGTGCATCCAAAACTAGGGTTTTGACTTTAATCAGGCTAAATGGACTTCCAAGACCTCAAGTGAGCTTCATAACATCTTATATGTGTCTAAGAGTCCCCATGACAAGTTTCAATACTTTTCTCAAAAGTTTGCTCAGTCAGATGATCAGATAAGTCAAAATCAGTCAAAGCAGTTAAAAAGTCAAACTGAGGTCAACTATGGTCAAACCAAAGTCAAACTTCATGATTTTTTGTCAACATCAAGTATATGAATTAAAATTCATCATTTGATCAAGATTTGATCATGATTCATCAGGGAGATTTCAGATCATCAAGAATCAGGGGTTTCTAAATTAGGGTTTCCTCAGGAAAAGTCAACTGAACTTTGACCAGCCATAACTTTCACATGCTTCATCACATTTTTTCCATCCAAAGCTTATTTTGAAGGAAATTGAATTCTATACAACTTTGTGTCTCACAAGCCAATCCCAAAAATGCTTCATTTGGAAGGTATGAGCTAAGACATTATAGGTCCTTTTGAAAGTCAACAAAAAGTCAACAACTTCAAAAGGGCATAACTTGAGAATGGTAAATGATATGGACATGAAACCAATGGTGTTGGTTAGAGAACTCTTCAAGCTTTCCAAAATGTCCAAAATCACCCTCATAGCATTAAAATTGAAGGATATGTGCCCTTGCAAAGTTGGGAAATTTTTGGGTGGTTTATGAAGGAAATAGGGTCTTAGAACCAAATTTTTCTAAATGGGCTGAACTTTTGGTGACCCAAAGTGATCCATGACATCATGCACGAAATTTATTTAATATTTTCATAATTTTATTTTATTTAATTTATTTATTATGATTTTTATATTAAAAAATCATTTTAAATTTAAATAAAATATCAAATGTGAAAATTTAAAATATATTTCTCTTCTAGAAGGTCATAAATATAATTTGGATTGAATTGATACAACATTGATGAAGATTGACTTGAAATAGAAAGGTCTTATTCAAGAATATTTGAAATTGATGTACTAATCTTTTTCAATCTCCAAACTCAAAAAGATCCACACAATGATCCATTATTTTTGACCTAATTCAGTCTAGTATAAGTATACAACATAACCCTATGCATAGGACACGAATTCCCTGCCTCAAAGAGTAAGTTCATACATCAAAAAAGTCACCAAAATTCAAATTCGGATTTGACAATTCAAGATCTTTCAAGCCAATTTGAAGGTTGAGACATGTTCAATGAACATCACTGAATCTATTGGAACCATTTGTAGCATCTAAAGCATTGCATATGACCTAAACCGAATCCATGTTTATCATAAAATTGAAATTTTCGATTTCATTTACACAAGCATTCTAACATGATTTTGATTATTGATTCTTGTTTGTGATTGTATGTGGATGGTTTCTGGCATATTTGATTTCATTTTTGGTGCAGGAACAAGGAATCACCATTGTTAGGGTTTCGGCCAAGCTTTTATGGTTCCATGATAAACCTAAAATAAATGAATTCTAAGAACATAGAACAATCATGTGAACTCTGGGGATCATAATGCACCAATTAATTTTGAGAAATTTCACTGTTTTGATGGTATTCCAATTTCGTAGGTTTCTGTTTTGAAAAATTCGCAGGAAACCTCATAGGTAAAAGCGCAGGAAAAAACGCAGGTCTGGAGGAAGAAGAAGAAGCCAGCGCGCGCGTTTTAGAATTCAAAATTGTGTTTAATATTTGTAGAATTGTTTGTTGTTTTATTTCACAGATGCAGCGTTGGCCCAGTGGTGAAGTATGCGTATGTTATGCTTGTAGGTCGTTGGTTCGAATCCTGGATGCATCAACCTTTTTCTTATTTTTCCATGTAATTAGTAAACTTAATATATTATTTATTGTGATGAACATACTATCAGTTGCGCCCTCCCGGCTGGAATGGTAAGTGTGTTTGTGTATTGCGTAAAGGTCCTGGGTTCGAATCCCCCCCAGGCCTTTTGTGTTATTTTCTTTTGTTTTATCATGATTTTCTCCAGGTTAGCATCAAAACCAAATGAAGTTCTTTCCTTAACACCTGCGCGCGCATGGCCTGGTGGTTGGTGTATTGGTCTTGGAGATTGCATTGTCCAGGGGCTGGGTTCGAATCCCAGCCCAGGTAAGTTTTTTTCATTCTTTTTCTTCTTGTTTTTTAATTAGTTTATATTATAATTAAATAAATCTAAATAATAAAATATAATATTAATAACCTTATTTCCTTTCCTATAATTTAAAATTCATTTTTTCCAAATCTTATTAAAAAAAATTTTATGTTATTAATAGTGTATAATGTTGTATAATTAATAATTTTGTTAATCCTAATTTATTTTTCTAAAAAATATATAAACCCTATTTTTTAACCCTAAATATTTTTAAAACCTAATTTTCACAAACCCTAATTTTCTTTTACCTAAAATTTAATTCTATTATAACTTTTAATTTATTATTTATAAACTTTAATCATGTATATATTTTATAATTTGTTTATAATTTAATTCTTGTATATAAGTATGCTTAAAATAATTAAAATTCTTAATTTAATTTTGTAAATATAATAATATGATTATTCAATTATAATTTTCATAATATGTACATATTTTATAATTTGTTTATAATTTAATTCTTGTATGTAAATAATTTTTAGGATATGCTTAAAAATAATTAAAATATTTTAAATATAATTTATTTTCATAATATGTTTATAATTAACCTAATTTTTATAATTTGTACATAATTTAAAACTTTATGATAATTAGTATATAATTGTTTACATTTTCTTCTTAATCTTAAAATAATAATTGTTTATAAAAAATTGAATTTTTAATTATTATGCTAATATTCTTATTTATTTTATTATTAATGCTATTTATTTTCATATTTATATTATTATTACTAACCCCATTTATCTTTGTATTATTTTTATTATTATTTTTACTAACCCAATTATATTATTATTATTTATTTTTGCTTATTTATTTAATTTGCTTTAATTATTATTATTATGTAATTGTTTCCTTTATGTAATATTGTAATAGTAATTTTGAATATTTACTTTAAATGCTATGGTTAGTAAAATAGGGAGTGAAACATGTTTGTATTTAAAATTAATTTAGATCACTAATGTAAAAGATAAATATTTAAAATTGTACACTCACACACGTAAGTCGATCATTGATCGCCATCTCACTTCCTTAAGGATACCTCTCATGTTGCCTAAAACAAAAGGTCAAGTAGGGTGTATAAAGCAAAGTCCCTCATCTCACATCATCTAGTCCCTTAACAGATAAAAAGATCAAGTCCCTTCGAATGTTGCCTTCGTAATGATCTTGTCCCTTCCGAATAAAGATGATAAGTCCCTTCGAATTGCTTATACACCCCACAGTTGCCTAAATAACAGATGTCCCTTCACTTGTCCCTCACATCCAAGGTAATGACTACCTATTCCTTAATAATAGGGATAGTCTTACCATTTAAAGGATTCAAGAACAGAAAAGACTTAAACTTAGGGTAGGTTCCTCTTAGATACTTGCTCACTCTTCAAAACATTTCAAACACTTCACATTTTCAAACAAATTTTCAAAACAAAGGTTTTATACGCATCCGTACATGGATCATTATAAAAATACTTAAGAAAATTTTTATTCACACACTTCACATCTCAAAAACATTTTAAAGTGAGCTAAGTAACTAAGAGCCCATGGATAACCATGGATGTAAAGGGTGCTAACACCTTCCCTTTACATAACCTACCCCCCGGACCCAAAAATCTTTTAAAAGGTCTTTCCTGTTCTTTTATGCCTTTCCTTTGGATAAAATAAAAGTCGGTGGCGACTCTTGCTATCCGCAACATTTAACTAAAGTCAGTTCTCCCACCGTGTTACAGAACTGGCGACTCTGCTGGGGATTTAAATTAAAGAGGGGTACCCTTAGGAATTAGATCACTTTAAAATTGTTTGCCTTGTTTGCTTTATACTTATCTGTTGAGGTGCTCTTATGTGTGAAAGATCCTAACCCGGATCTAGTGTACCTTAGGTAAATGGCAATAGACCAAGGAAACTGTACGGCGTATACCGATATAGTTGATCTGGTGGCCATAGTTAGTGTGACTTCTTGGTTGGTGCTTATGTTCCTTAAGTCAAGTTGAGGATAATATGAGGCTGCCATATGTTGTCAATGCACTAACTAACTTTTAGAACCCTAGTTATCCCATCTTGGCCTTTAGAAAGTAGTGAGATAATCGGCTTTGGTGAAGACTGAAGTTGGTTGATACTCGATGCTACGCTCATTGAGATTCTAAACTTGGAGGGTTTTGGTTGGCAAGTAAGTTGCCTACTGAAGAACCACCCTTGTGAAGGATCAATGATATTGAGATCCCTTAGAACCTGGTTACTTTATAGGACAGGATGAACCATCTAAACTTCAGGGGAGGGTACTTACCTTTAAACCTCATGCAAGCCTTCAAACCTAGGGCTATTGTGTGACTTGTTTATGTGTGCCACATGTTTGTGATTGAGCATAACATCATAGCATCATCATGCATCATAAGCATAGCATTTTCACTAACCATTTCAAGGACCAAAGGATTTATCTTTGTTCTTTGTTGCAGGTCATGACTTCTGCTCGTAGGAATACTATCCGGATCAACTTTGTAGGAATACCTCCTAAGCTTAAAGAGTTGGTTTCTCAAGTGTCTGAACACTCCCAGTTCATCAAGAGACATGGTCACCTACTGGATCTAGTCACCTCAGGGTTCAATGAAGACATGATGAGTGTCCTGTTTCAGTTCTTTGATCCTAAACAACATTGTTTCACATTCCCCGACTATCAGCTGGTTCCTACAATGGAAGAGTTCTCTAAACTTATGGGTATACCTGTACTTGATCAGAAACCATTCACAGGCTTGGAAAAGGAGCCTAAACCTGAGGTTATTGCTGCAGCTCTACATCTGAAGAAATCTGACATTGTTCTAGAAACGAGAAGCGGAGTTAAGGGTATTCTTGCTAAGGTATTGATAGAGAAGGCTCAAGTGTTCTTGAAAGCTATGAGCTATGATGCTTTTGAGGAGATTTTAGCCTTGTTGATTTATGGTTTAGTATTATTCCCCAATCCAGATCAGTTCATAGATGTTCATGCCATCAATATATTCCTGAGTCACAATCCAGTGCCTACATTGCTTAGAGACATCCTGCACTCTCTCCATACTCGTACTACAAGGGCACGAGGATCTTTGATGTGTTGTATACCATTGCTATCTAGGTGGTTTATTTCTCACCTTCCTCGCTCAATAATGAAGAATGAGCAAGGGTTCAGGTGGTCCAAAAGGATCATGTCACTCTCGCATTAAGATATTCATTGGTGCTCCAGATCTATGGAGAATGTCACTATCATTGACCATTGTGGGGAGTTTCCTAATGTGCCACTTCTAGGCATAAGAGGAGGCATTACTTACAACCCTTCTTTAGCTCTACGACAGTTTGGTTATGCTCGGAGTGATGGTCCACATGACATGTTGATTCAAGGTATTGTGTTTGATTATGACAACGATCCTCAAGGTTACCGTCAGAGATTCATACGAGCATGGGGAAAAGTGAACAAGGTTGACAGCAAGACTCTGGAGCCTAAGTACACTATTCCTATGGAAGCTTATCTCAGATGGGTGCGATCTCGTGCTCAGACCCTCATGATGCCATATCCTGCTATCCTGCCAGTTACCATGGAACCTGTTACTGAAGGAGATACTTCTTATACCATCCTTCACCCAGACATGCCTACTGACATGGAAGACTTGCAGAGATCCTGGATCCAGTTGAAGGAGCAAAGGGATACTTTCGAGGCTCATTACAAAGCAAGCCAAGAAAGAATCCTGGAACTAACAAAGCAACTTCACGAGGAACGAAATCTCAACTCATACCTCAACACAAAGAGGAAACGTCCATGGGAGACTTAAAACCCCATCTCTTGTATTTACTTAATTTCATTTTCTGTAAGCCCAAGAGGCAAAACAAATTTATTACTAATAAAAGTTTACCTTCTTGTTCGTTTAAGCAAATTTAAATCCCGCGGTCCTTGAAAACATTGCATATACATTTACATATCATATCATTGCATCACAGGTTTATTGTGCACAGGTTTCTTATCTTCTCGCTGTTTATTTCAGCAATGGCTCTTGAGCAAACAATTAAGGATCTCCAGGCACAAAATGCACAGTTCCAAGAGTTGATCCTGAACTTGTCCAAGGGGCAGGATGAATTGAAGACACTGCTGGCCAAGAAGACTAAGAAGACTAGAAGGTCAGGTGGCTTGATCAACATGGGAAGAAGGTTCAGAGGTCCTGTCAAGACCAAAGAACTGGTTGAAGATTATGAGTCTGAAGAGTCTGAGAAAGAGGGAGGCAGTCTCCATAACACAATGGGGGACTCTGATTCTGAAGCTAATTACTATCATGAGCCTAATGAAGACAAGTTCAAGATGTTGGTGGATAGAATGGATGCTATGGAGTTGCAAAAGTCTTCTGGGATGGATTTTGAAGACCTGAGTCTGATATCTGGGGTAGTTATACCCATTGGTTTCAAGGTTCCTACTTTTGTTGTTTATGATGGTGTCTCTTGTCCCAAGCTGCATTTGAGGTCTTATGTCATGAGAATCCAACCCCAAACTGATGATAAGAAGTTGTGGATCCATTTCTTCCAAGAGAGCTTATCTGGAGCTCAATTGGAATGGTACTATCAGTTGGAGAGTGTCAACATCCGTGATTGGAATGATCTTGCTGAAGCCTTCTATAAGCAATATCAATACAATGCTGATTTAGCCCCTACTCGCATGCAGCTTCAGAGCATGTCTATGGGTGCTAAAGAGAGCTTCAAGGAGTATGCTCAGAAGTGGAGAGATTTGGCTGGAAGAGTGCAACCACCTCTAACTGACAGGGAGTTGGTTGATATGTTCATGTGTACGTTGAATGGTCCTTTTTACAGTCATCTCATTGGAAGCTCATCATCTGGCTTCACTGAGTTGATAATGACAGGAGAACGCGTAGAAAGTGGTATAAGGAGTGGCAAGATTCAAATGGGTGCTTCTTCATCAGGTGCTGCAAAGAAGCCTCTCAGTGGGAAGAAAGAGTCAAATGCTGTTTATGGTCAACCTGATCGTAATAGGAGGCATCAGTCTGTGAGTGCAGTTCATATTTCCAATCCAACTCCTGCAACAACAGAGCCACCACAGGGAAATCAACAGAGGGCTAGAAGGCAATTCACTAAGATCAACATGTCAATGGCCCAAGCCTTGCAACACTTGTTGAAGGCTGAACTTATCACTCTGAAAGATGCTCCTCAGAATCCTAATGTTACCTCTCCCAGGTATAATCCTAATGCACGATGTGCATATCATTCGAACTGTCAGGGACATGATACCAATAGTTGTTGGGTATTGAAGAACAAAATTCAAGATATGATTGAGGCTGGAGAAATTGAGTTTGACCCTCCGGGTACTCCAAATGTGATTACTGCTCCCATGCCAAATCATGAGAAGACTGTCAATGCCATTGATGAAGATTCACATATTTCCTCAGTTGCAGATTTGACTACACCATTGTCTGTTATTAAAAAGAAGTTGGTGCAAGCTGGGTTCTTTCCAGGTTGTCGTGAAGATTGTGTCTATTGTGCCTATAAGCCGGATAGTTGCTGGAGGTTGAAGGACGGAATTCAACGCCTCATGAATAATTACACCATAGTATTTGAGAGGACACCACCTTCTGTGGAGAGTATGGTGGATCATATAACTAAAAGTGCGAAAGTTGAAGAGGTGGATATGGTTGATAAAGTGCCGGTAAGGATTACTTCCAAGGGACCTGTTAAAATCACTCATAAGGGTCCAATTAAGATTACTGCCGAAGGCCCTGTGAAGATTGTTGCTGAAGCTAGAGTGGCTCCTATGATCATTACCACTCCTGGTCCTATTCCGTATACTTCTGATAAAGTTGTGCCTTGGCATTATGGGTCTGATGTTTATATCCATGGTGTTAAGCAGGAACCCTTAGCTGATATTCCTGTTGTTGAAGAAAACATTGATGTTGATAATATTGCTGGATCTAGTAAGATCACACGAAGCGAAAGAGTCTTCTCTCCTCCAATTACTTCCAAGAATGCAGTTACTCCAGCTACTACCTCCACCACTGATGCTCGGGGCAAAGGTCCTGTTATTGAACCTATACCAACTGATGTACCAGCTGCTGATGATCTTTCTAAGCAGATGGAAGAAGTATTGAAAATCATTCACAAGAGTGATTATGACATTGTTGATCAATTGGGGCATACTCCCTCCAAGATTTCTATGCTGTCCTTGTTGTTGGGTTCTGAGGCTCATGCCAAGGCCTTGATTAAATTTCTGAAGACTGCTCACGTACCAAATGAGATATCTGTAGACCAGTTTGAAAATTGTGTTGCACATTTGACCTATGATAATGGGTTAGGTTTCTCCGATGCTGATTTGACTCCTGCCAAGAGGGATCATAACAGGGCTCTACATATCTCCATTGAATGCAGGGGCACTACCCTGTCACATGTATTAATAGACAATGGTTCCTCTCTGAATGTGTTGCCCAAAGAAGTTCTGAATAAGCTGAGTCCTGAAGATGTTGTGCTGAAGCCCAGTAATATAGTGGTGAAGGCTTTTGATGGCTCGAGAAGAGTGGTGCATGGAGAAATTGATCTCCCAATCAAAGTTGGTTCTCAGGTTTTCAATGCTACCTTTTATGTAATGGATATTCGCCCGTCGTATTCTTGTTTGCTTGGGCGTCCCTGGATCCATGGGGCAGGTGTTGTAACCTCTATATTGCATCAGAAGTTGAGATATCCAGTAGAAGGGAAGGTTGTTACTGTCTACGGAGAAGAAGGGTATATGATTAGCCATGTGAACACCTTCAAGTATCTTGAAGTGGAAGGTGAATACGTTGAAACTCCGTGTCAGACATTTGAAGTGGTTCCTTGGATTGTTAATGATTATGAAGCTCCTCCTGTTGTCAAGAAAGTTCCTGTGGTCACCAGAGTACCTCCTACAATGGCCTCCCTTAAAGATGCTAGAGTTGTGGTGGATGAAGGTGGTTGTACTATTTGGGGTCAACTTCCTGACATTCCTTACAAATATGACAAATTTGGTTTGGGTTTCACTGCAGAATCCCAGAAGGCTGTTCGTCGTGCTCGTGCTGATCGTATCACCAATCAGGGGATTATGAAAGACCAGATCAATGCTGTGGGTGACTATGATGAAGACTACAACTTGGATGCTTGGATTTTTCCTACTGTGGGTGCTGGACTCAATAACTGGAAGGCTGAAGATGTTATTCCTATCTCCTTTATTCAGGAGTAAATACTATTACTGTGTTGTTGCTTTTTAAGTTTGTAATTTCTTGAACAATTGAACTCTTAAGCCTTGTGCCTTACCCGGGGCACAATGGTGTGCTTGTTACGGGATGTCATTTCATTTGCATACTTCATTCAATAAAAATCAGTGGACGTTTCGTTTTCGTAAATATTGTGTTCCTTGTCTTTCTTTTCTTTTATTTTATCAGCTATGTGTTCTTACACACACCCACATCACTAAAATGCAGATCCTCATCCACTCTGGATCCTGTTGATAACAGTTCGACTATTGCCAATTATAATTTCGAGAATCCGATCTATCAAGCTGAAGACGGAAATGAGGACGATTGTGAAGTACCTGTAGAGCTTGCTAGGTTGTTACAACAAGAAGAGAAAGCTATACAGCCACATGAAGAGCCAGTCGAAGTTGTGAATCTAGGAACTGAAGAAAATAGGAAAGAAGTCAAGATAGGGGCTGAATTAGAGGATAGTATCAAGAGCAGATTGATTCAGATGTTACATGACTATGTGGAGATCTTTGCTTGGTCCTATGAAGATATGCCAGGTTTGGATACAGACATTGTGGTTCACCGTTTACCAGTAAAAGAAGATTGTCGTCCAAAGAAGCAGAAAGTTCGTCGCATTCGTCCTGAAATGTCAGAGAAGATTAAGGCAGAGGTAATGAAACAATTTGATGCAGGGTTCTTAGCTGTGACTTCTTATCCTCAGTGGGTTGCAAATGTGGTACCGGTACCTAAGAAAGATGGTAAGGTACGTATGTGTGTAGACTACAGGGATTTGAACAAGGCCAGACCCAAAGATGACTTTACACTTCCTCATATTGATGTTCTGGTAGACAACACTGCTCAGTATAAGGTATTCTCTTTTATGGATGGTTTCTCTGGTTACAATCAGATCAAGATGGCACCTGAAGATATGGAGAAGACAACATTTGTTACACAGTGGGGCACTTTTTGCTATAAGGTGATGCCATTTGGTTTAAAGAATGCAGGGGCAACATATCAGCGTGCTATGGTGGCTTTGTTTCATGATATGATTCATCATGAGATAGAGGTGTATGTGGATGATATGATAGCCAGGTCCCAGAATGTAGAACAACATCTTGATCATTTGCATAAATTGTTTGAGAGGTTGAAGAAATACAAGTTGAGATTAAACCCAAACAAGTGTACTTTTGGAGTTAGGTCTGGTAAACTCCTGGGTTTCATCGTCAGTGGAAAAGGTATTGAAGTAGATCCTGCAAAAGTGAAAGCTATACGAGAGATGCCAGCTCCCCGTACTGAGAAGGAAGTTAGAGGTTTCTTGGGACGATTGAATTATATTGCAAGATTTATTTCCCAATTAACTGCCATCTGTGAGCCAATCTTCAAGTTATTGAAGAAAGATCAGTTGATGGAATGGAATGATGAATGCCAGACAGCCTTTGATGAAATCAAGAAGTATCTGCTAGAACCACCAATTTTGATGCCACCAGTTGATGGAAGACCCTTGATTATGTACTTAACAGTGTTAGACAATTCAATGGGGTGTGTTTTGGGGCAACATGACGAGTCTGGTCGAAAAGAGCAGGCAATATACTACCTTAGCAAAAAGTTTACCGACTGTGAAACAAGATATTCACTGCTCGAGAAAACTTGCTGCGCTTTGGCATGGGCTGCTCGCCGGCTAAGACAGTATATGTTGACCCATACTACCTTGTTGATTTCGAAGATGGATCAAATCAAGTACATATTCGAGAAACCTGCTCTCTCCGGAAGAATTGCAAGATGGCAAATGATCTTAATAGAATATGACATACAATATACTACTCAGAAGGCCATTAAAGGAAGTGTTGTGGCTGATCATTTGGCTCATCAAGCAGTGGATGATTACCAGTCAATGAGTTTTGAGTTCCCTGATGAAGATATTATGATTATCACCAAAGAACCTGGACAATATGACGGACCTGAACAAGGATCCCGATGGACTATGGTTTTTGATGGAGCTTCTAATGCACTTGGTAATGGTGTTGGTGTTGTGATTATTTCCCCTGAAGGTTGTCATACCCCGATTACTGCCAGACTTTGTTTCTATTGCACTAATAATATGGCTGAGTATGAGGCGTGTATCCTGGGTATTAAAGCTGCTATTGATATGAAGATTCAGTTCCTTGATGTGTATGGAGATTCAGCTCTGGTAGTAAGTCAGATCAAAGGAGATTGGGATACCAAGCATGATAACCTTATTCCTTACAGAGATCATGTGTTGTCTTTGATCCCGCATTTCAAAGAGATTACCTTTGGACATATTCCACGAAGAGAGAATCAGTTGGCAGATGCATTAGCTACCATGGCATCCATGTTTGAGATCAGCTGGGATGATGAGGCTCCCAAGATTACTATTGATAGATTTGAGAAGCCTGCATATTGCAATGAGATTGGCACTGAAGAATCAGAAGAAAAGCCTTGGTTTTATGAAGTGAAAAGATATCTTGAAGCTCAGGAGTTCCCTGAAGGGGCATCTGTCAAAGATAGGAAGTTTCTGAGTAATGGAATTTTGTACAAGCGCAATCATGATTCAACTATGCTTCGTTGTGTGGATAAGAAGGAAGCAACTAAGATTATGGAAGATATGCATGATGGTATCTTTGGCACTCATTCTAGTGGTCATACTATGGCAAAGAAGATATTGAGAGCAGGTTACTATTGGTCTACCATGGAAGCTGACTGCTATCAACATTCCAGAACGTGTCACAAATGCCAAATTTATGCTGATAAAGTACATATACCTCCATCACCATTGAATGTGTTGACTACTCCTTGGCCTTTTGCCATGTGGGGCATTGATATGATTGGTGAGATCAAACCTACTGCTTCTAATGGGCATCGTTTCATCCTAGTTGCTATTGATTACTTTACGAAGTGGGTGGAGGCAGCTTCATTTGCATCTATTACCAAGAATGTTGTGGCTCGATTCATTAAGAATAATCTCATATGTAGGTATGGTATCCCTGAAAGAATTATTACTGACAATGGCTCTAATCTGAACAACACTATGATTACTGATCTCTGCACGCAGTTCAAGATTAAGCATCACAACTCTTCTCCGTATCGTCCGAAGATGAATGGGGCAGTTGAAGCTGCTAATAAGAACATTAAGAAGATTATACAGAAGATGATTGTGACTTATAAGGATTGGCATGAGATGTTACCATTTGCTCTTCATGGTTATCGTACTACAATACGTACTTCAACAGGGGCAACCCCATTCTCCTTAGTCTATGGTATGGAAGCAGTCCTGCCCATTGAAGTTCAGATCCCCTCCTTAAGAATTATGAAGGATGCAGGCTTGGATGAATATGAGTGGATTCAGACTCGACTTGACCAGATAAATTTGATTGATGAGAAGAGGCTAGCAGCAGTTTGTCATGGCCAGATGTACCAGAAACGAATGATCAAGGCTTTCAACAAAAAGGTTAAGCCAAAGGTATATCAGGCTGGTGACTTGGTAATCAAGCGTATCATATTACCACAGGGTGATCCTAGGGGCAAGTGGACTCCTACATATGAAGGACCATTTGTGGTCAAAACAGTATTCTCAGGAGGTGCCATGATACTTACCACTATGGATGGTGAAGACTTCCCGCATCCTGTAAACACAGACATAGTTAAAAAATACTACGCATGAAAAAAGACCCGCTAGGTTGACTGGCCTAGGCAAAAATAAGGGCATCCCGGCGAACCAAAAGGGTTCGGGCAAAAATTAGGGATATATATATATAAAAAAAATGTACACCCGGCAAGTCGAAAACCTGAAAGGGCGGCTTGGGCAAAAAAGGGTATCCCGGTGGATTGAAAACCTGAAAGGGCAATCCAGGCAAAAGTTAGGGATTAAAGCGTATGACTATGTCTCGTTTGGATCACCCATGAAACTACAACCAGTTGTACTACTTACTCAAGTTCGAACAGATAAAGCTCAATTCAATCGTTTCCGTCTCGATAGTAGAAGATGAGATACTTGAAGATAATGACAATAGTAGAATTGAAACTCAATAGGATTATTTCCCACATAGCTGATTTTCTTTGTTTTGTAAAAAAAATTTATGACGAATTCCTCTTACTAGGATTTCTGTCTCCTTGTACAAGCTTACCCATGTATGAGTCACTTGTTAATATAAATAAAATTCTATCTTTGAATCCAGATTTACTTTTAACCTATTTACATAAGCGAAACATCCATTGGTTGTGTTTGAATGTATGTATGCTTTTGAATATGATTGATGTTTACCAGAAATGCATGAAAATGCAGTAATAGTGTTTACTAAGGACGAACGAGGGAAGGATTTCAACGAAGCTTCACCGGTTCATCCCTACAAGACAGCTACAAATCCCCAGTAGGGCAAATCCATCTTTATAAATACTGCGAGTCACATCTCCCCTGGAATTTATATCCATCTCTTTTATCCTCATACAGATAGTCGGGAATTTATTTTTCCAATAGGAGTACGACGAACGAAGACGGGAGGTTATGTATACCCTACTATCGAATGAAGACGGGAGGTTATATATACTATGTTATCAAACAAAACGGGAACGAGTTCCTCATATTCTTCAGCAACGAATTGGGATTTATTTTCCCTGGCCAGCATTTATTATACGAAGATATCCAAGACGCTTCAGGCTGCATGATACGTACATACATAATTTACATCATAACATACATATACATAAATACATGATACATTACTTAAGTGCATCATACTATACATGCATACATAATGCATAAACTAATGTTATTGCGCAGAATGTTATAATCTTGTTTTCAGGTTAATTCTCCAGCAGACAAACTTCATCAACAACTTGTGACTATTGGGCCGTTGTTTATCTTCCCAAAAGTTATCATCTTATACCTCAGGACGTTGTTTATCCTCCTGAAAGCAACCATTTCCTCAGGACGTTATTTATCCTCCTGAAAGCTATCTTGACCTTGGGCCGTTGTTTATCTTCCCAAAGGTTACTTCATACCTCAGGACGTTGTTTATCCTCCTAAAAGCATATCATGACTATTGGGCCGTTGTTTATCCTCCCAAAAGTTATACTTTATTCCCTCAGGACGTTGTTTATCTTCCTGAAAGCTATCATCATACCTCAGGACGTTGTTTATCCTCCTGAAAGCATGTCATTACCTCAGGACGTTGTTTATCCTCCTGAAAGCTATCATTTCCTCGGGACGTTGTTTATCCTCCTGAAAGCATATCATGACTATTGGGTCGTTGTTTATCCTCCCAAAAGTTATACTTTATTCCCTCAGGACGTTGTTTATCTTCCTGAAAGCTATCATCATACCTCAGGATGTTGTTTATCCTCCTGAAAGCATATCATTACCTCAGGACGTTGTTTATCCTCCTGAAAGCTATCATTATATCTTCATATTCTGGACTGCTTTATCCTCCAAGAAATGTATCTGAAGAACTTTTCTCCAAGTGGCATCTTTAAGCCCACTCAAGCATATACAACTAGTCATCAGTATCACTCTACGCACCAGTGAGTGCAAATTTTTGGGCTTTTGTGTTCAATCCCCTTCAACCTTCCAGGTCGCGACTGGCATATATACCAATCTAACCCCTCAGGTTTCAGAAAATTGAACAGGGGCAGCTGTTGCACCCCAAAATTTGCCCTTACAATACAAGACTTTGTATGCTAAGAGGTTCACAAGGTTCACAAGACCCTTTCATGAGGTTCATGAAGTTTACAAGACCTTTCATGAGGTTCATGAAGTTTACAAGACACTTTATGAGGTTCACAAGGTTCACAAGACATCTTATGAGGTTCACAAGGTTCACAAGACATCTTATGAGGTTCACAAGGTTCACAAGACATCTTATGAGGTTCACAAGGTTCACAAAGTTCACAATTAGTCAGAAGATTTGGCATTTCCCTCAAACAAGGCATTCTCCTAAGCAGTGCATCCAAAACTAGAGTTTTGACTTTAATCAGGCTAAATGGACTTACAAGACCTCAAGTGAGCTTAATAACATCTTATATGTGTCTAAGAGTCCCCATGACAAGTTTCAATACTTTTCTCAAAAGTTTGCTCAGTCAGATGATCAGATAAGTCAAAATCAGTCAAAGCAGTTAAAAAGTCAAACTGAGGTCAACTGTGGTCAAACCAAAGTCAAACTTCATTATTTTTTGTAAACATCAATTATATGAAGTAAAATTCATCATTTGATTAAGATTTGATCATGATTCATCAGGGAGATTTCAGATCATCAAGAATCAGGGGTTTCTAAATTAGGGTTTCCTCAGGAAAAGTCAACTGAACTTTGACCATCCATAACTTTCACATGCTTCATCACATTTTTTCCATCCAAAGCCCAAAAATGCTTCATTTGGAAGGTATGAGCTAAGACATTATAGGTCCTTTTGAAAGTCAGAAAAAATTCAACAACTTCAAAAGGGCATAACTTGAGAATGGTAAATTATATGGACATGAAACCAATGGGTTTGGTTAGAGGACTCTTCAAGCTTTCCAAAATGTCCAAAATCACCCTCATAGCATTAAAATTGAAGGATATGTGCCCTTGCAAAGTTGGGAAATTTTTGGGTGGTTTTTGAAGGAAATAGGGTCTTAGAACCAAATTTTTCTAAATGGGCTAAACTTTTGGTGACCCAAAGTGATCCATGACATCATGCACGAAATTTATTTAATATTTTCATAATTTTATTTAATTTAATTTATTTATTATGATTTTTATATTAAAAAATCATTTTAAATTTAAATAAAATATCAAATGTGAAAATTTAAAATATATTTCTCTTCTAGAAGGTCATAAATATAATTTGGATTGAATTGATACAACATTGATGAAGATTGGCTTGAAATAGAAAGGTCTTATTCAAGAATATTTGAAATTTATGTACTAATCTTTTTCAATCTCCAAACTCAAAAAGATCCACACAATGATCCATTATTTTTGACCTAATTCAGTCTAGTATAAGTATACAACATAACCCTATGCATAGGACACGAATTCCCTGCCTCAAAGAGTAAGTTCATACATCAAAAAAGTCACCAAAATTCAAATTCGGATTTGACAATTCAAGCTCTTTCAAGCCAATTTGAAGGTTGAGACATGTCAATGAACATCACTGAATCTATTGGAACCATTTGTAGCATCTAAAGCATTGCATATGACCTAAACCGAATCCATGTTTATCATAAAATTGAAATTTTCGATTTCATTTACACAAGCATTCTAACATGATTTTGATTATTGAATCTTGTTTGTGATTGTATGTGGATGGTTTCTGGCATATTTGATTTCATTTTTGGTACAGGAACAAGGAATCACCATTGTTAGGGTTTCGGCCAAGCTTTTAGGGTTCCATGATAAACCTAAAATAAATGAATTCTAAGAACATAAAACAATCATGTGAACTCTGGGGATCATAATGCACCAATTAATTTTGAGAAATTTCACTGTTTTGATGGTATTCCAATTTCGTAGGTTTCTGTTTTGAAAAATTCGCAGGAAACCTCATAGGTAAAATCGCAGGTCTGGAGGAAGAAGAAGAAGCCAGTGCGCGCGTTTTAGAATTCAAAATTGTGTTTAATATTTGTAGAATTGTTTGTTGTTTTATTTCACAGATGCAGCGTTGGCCCAGTGGTGAAGTATGCGTATGTTATGCTTGTAGGTCCTTGGTTCGAATCCTGGATGCATCAACCTTTTTCTTATTTTTCCATGTAATTAGTAAACTTAATATATTATTTATTGTGATGAACATACTATCAGTTGCGCCCTCCCGGCTGGAATGGTAAGTGTGTTTGTGTATTGCGTAAAGGTCCTGGGTTCGAATCCCCCCCAGGCCTTTTGTGTTATTTTCTTTTGTTTTATCATGATTTTCTCCAGGTTAGCATCAAAACCAAATGAAGTTCTTTCCTTAACACCTGCGCGCGCATGGCCTGGTGGCTGGTGTATTGGTCTTGGAGATTGCATTGTCCAGGGGCTGGGTTCGAATCCCAGCCCAGGTAAGTTTTTTTCATTCTTTTTCTTCTTGTTTTTTAATTAGTTTATATTATAATTAAATAAATCTAAATAATAAAATATAATATTAATAACCTTATTTCCTTTCCTATAATTTAAAATTCATTTTTTCCAAATCTTATTAAAAACATTTTTATGTTATTAATAGTGTATAATGTTGTATAATTAATAATTTTGTTAATCCTAATTTATTTTTCTAAAAAATATATAAACCCTATTTTTTAACCCTAAATATTTTTAAAACCTAATTTTCACAAACCCTAATTTTCTTTTACCTAAAATTTAATTCTATTATAACTTTTAATTTATTATTTATAAACTTTAATCATGTATATATTTTATAATTTGTTTATAATTTAATTCTTGTATATAAGTATGCTTAAAATAATTAAAATTCTTAATTTAATTTTGTAAATATAATAATATGATTATTCAATTATAATTTTCATAATATGTACATATTTTATAATTTGTTTATAATTTAATTCTTGTATGTAAATAATTTTTAGGATATGCTTAAAAATAATTAAAATATTGTAAATATAATTTATTTTCATAATATGTTTATAATTAACCTAATTTTTATAATTTGTACATAATTTAAAACTTTATGATAATTAGTATATAATTGTTTATATTTTCTTCTTAATCTTAAAATAATAATTGTTTATAAAAAATTGAATTTTTAATTATTATGCTAATATTCTTATTTATTTTATTATTAATGTTATTTATTTTCATATTTATATTATTATTACTAACCCCATTTATCTTTGTATTATTTTTATTATTATTTTTACTAACCCAATTATATTATTATTATTTATTTTTGCTTATTTATTAATTTGCTTTAATTATTATTATGTAATTGTTTCCTTTATGTAATATTGTAATAGTAATTTTGAATATTTATTTTAAATGCTATGGTTAGTAAAATAGGGAGTGAAACATGTTTGTATTTAAAATTAATTTAGATCACTAATGTAAAAGATAAATATTTAAAATTGTACACTCACACACGTAAGTCGATCTTTGATCGCCATCTCACTTCCTTAAGGATACCTCTCATGTTGCCTAAAACAAAAGGTCAAGTAGGGTGTATAAAGCAAAGTCCCTCATCTCACATCATCTAGTCCCTTAACAGATAAAAAGATCAAGTCCCTACGAATGTTGCCTTCGTAATGATCTTGTCCCTTCCGAATAAAGATGATAAGTCCCTTCGAATTGCTTATACACCCCACAGTTGCCTAAATAAAAGATGTCCCTTCACTTGTCCCTCACATCCAAGGTAATGACTATCTATTCCTTAATAATAGGGATAGTCTTACCATTTAAAGGATTCAAGAACAGAAAAGACTTAAACTTAGGGTAGGTTCCTCTTAGATACTTGCTCACTCTTCAAAACATTTCAAACACTTCACATTTTCAAACAAATTTTCAAAACAAAGGTTTTATACGCATCCGTACATGGATCATTATAAAAATACTTAAGAAAATTTTTATTCACACACTTCACATCTCAAAAACATTTTAAATTGAGCTAAGTAACTAAGAGCCCATGGATAACCATGGATGTAAAGGGTGATAACACCTTCCCTTTACATAACCTACCCCCCGGACCCAAAAATCTTTTAAAAGGTCTTTCCTGTTCTTTTATGCCTTTCCTTTGGATAAAATAAAAGTCGGTGACGACTCTTGCTATCCGCAACATTTAACTAAAGTCAGTTCTCCCACCATGTTACAAAAAGGGGTAGCTATTCTTGGAAGATGTAACAATGTTGCTTCAGCTCAGTACTATGACTGGTCCCGTACTAGAGCTCAGATTACCAGCATGCCTTTCACCTTGGAAGACATACCTGGACCATCTACAGTACAACCTGCAGCAACAGTTAGCCTGGAGGAATTTGAAAAGTTGAAAGAAAGGAATGAGAAGTTATCCCAGGCCTTGAAGAAGACTCTTTGGGAAAGAAGTGATGGTCGTCTAGACATTGAGAGATTGGAAAAGCTCAAGATTGAGCATCTGACCAAAATTGAAAAGACAGAAGACTACATAAGGAAAGCAAGGGCTGGGGAACAAATATTGAAGAATGCCTGCAAGGAGGCCAAGATTCAGAAAGCTAGGACTGAGCACTATCTGCAAGAGAGCCAGGCTAGGTGGATCAGGATCACCGAAGCCCGTGCACAAGAAGACCAGAAGACTCAAGCTAAGGTTGAACAGTTGGAGGCCAATGAGAAGAAGCAGCATGAAGCTTTGTCGGTAGCCCAGAAGGAGATATCAGAGTTGAAGCTTAGAGCAGGGTTAAAGAGGTCAAAAGACCAGGACAGGCATAAGAAGCTGACTACTGCCATTGCTACCAGGAACCTCCTCATTAGGACCATTACAGAGCACCCAGCTGGTCCAGTGACTGAGGCACTCCTGAAGGAGGCCAGGGAAGATGAGTTTGGATTGGATGTCTGATTCTTCTTCGCTTTTTGTTCTTTCCTTTTGATGTACTTTTCCTTTTGTTGTATTTTTGACCCTCTAGGGGCATGTATTGTAAAACAGACTATATATGTTTCAGCATTTGTAATATATTTTTTTAGTTTGTGTTCATTTAGGCTTTCTCTCAACAACATCAAGCATCTTCCTCGAGGTCTGGAAAGGTCAAAACCTAGAACCAAACCGGATACCTTGGGAAACAAATAAGCATGCTGCATTGCATACTGACTTTTCTTTGTTTTGTAGGTTTTGTTTATTATTTTTGTCTCTAACTTTGTTGTGATCTTAGGAAACATTGCTCGTCGCCGAGTGTTCCCTGTCAACCGCACACACCGGTACCCTACTCGTAACAACCTTCCAGACATTCAGATGGAACAGGTACAGCAGGACCTGAATGAGGTCAGAAATCAGATGGCAAACGAGAGAGTAGAGATGAGAAACCAGATGTCTCAATTCATGGCTGTCATGACTGGCCTAGCCCATAGCCAAGAAAGACTGAGAGAGCTGGTGGAAAGACAGACATCTGAGGAGCCCCATCTTGGAACAGGGGGAACCAACAACAATGAGCGGGGGCAGCCTCGTATTGACCCACCAGAATATGGACCCCATCTGAATCCAGAAGTTAACATCCCGAGGAATGTTCAAGGTAATACTGCTGGGGGCAGAATCCTGCAAGAGGATCCCCAAGAGGAACAGTTTACTGCTATAGGGGCTGGAGATGAGGTATATGATAGAAGGTTGGATGAGATTGCCGAAAAGTTAAGATCTTTGGAATCTCAGAAAATTCTTTAGGTTTTGACGTGATGGATATGGGACTAGTAGATGGGGTGAGAATTCCCCACAAATTCAAACCCCCATGCTTTGAGAAGTATAATGGTACCTCCTGCCCACGTACTCATCTGCAATCTTTCTTGGGAAGGCTCAAGGCTTATGCCATGGATGAGAAGTTATGGATGTTCTACTTTGAGGACAGTCTGACTGGAGCTTCAAGAGAATGGTATTCACATCTGACTAGGGCCACCATAAGATGTTGGAAGGACTTGGCCGAGGCTTTCATCCGGCAATATCAGTACAACCTAGACATGGCTCCCAATAGAACTCTTCTAATGGGCATGTCTCAGTCTTCTAGAGAGAGCTTCCGGGATTATGCTCAAAGATGGAGACAGCTTACTGCTGTTTTCCAACCACCCATGTCAGAAAGGGAAATGGATGACATGTTCATGAACACATTGCAAGGGACTTATATTGATAGGCTTGCTGCTTTCTCCTCTACTAGTTTTGCTGATGTGGTTATAGCTGGTGAGAGAATTGAAAGTCTCTTGAAGATGGGCAAAATCTCCGACAATGGTGCAAGTTCCTCTATTAACCCCAGAAAACCCTTTGCAGGACCCCAAAGGACGGGTGAAACTAATGCCATCCATGCAGGCAGGGGCAGGCCCCAATATTCTCACCGGTCAGTAGCAGTTGTTACCATCCCAACTCCAGTTCCACAACAACCATTATATCCTCAACAACAACAACAACAACAACATCACTATCAGCAACCATCTCACTTTCCGCAACAAAGAACCTACAACAACAACAATAGCAACCAACAACAGCGTCCCTTCCAACATAGGCCATCTCAGGCAAATAGAGTAATTGACCCTATCCCTATGCCCTATGCTGCTTTATTGTCACAACTCCTGAAGCTCAACCTGGTTGAGTTAAGGACATTGGCGCCACCAAATCCTCTCAATCTCCCAAAGAATTATGATGTTAATGCCAGGTGTGCCTTCCCCTCCAACGCACCTGGTCACAATACTGAGAAATGCAGAGCATTACAGATGAAGGTTCAGGATTTGGTTGATTCTAAAGCCCTCAACTTCGCACCTCCTCCGAACGTTAACAAAAATCCTATGCCTAATCATGGTGGGCCTAGGATTAATGCCATTGAGGAGGACCAACCATCTACATTGATTGATAATGTTGCACAGATTCAAACACCACTGGCTGAAGTCAAAGTTCAACTTTTAAAATGCCAAGTGTTCCCAGGCTGTGGGGCCTGCTGTGAATTGTGTAAGATAGCTAGTAATGGTTGTAAGAAGCTAAGGATTGGCATAGATGGCCTTATCCAAGATGGGATTTTGCAAATTACTTCAACGGCTCCTGCAGCAACTCTTGTCTCCACAACAATGGAATCTCCTACAACACCAGTAATCCTTCTTTCAACAGATTCTCCTACAACAGCAACAACAATCATTCCTACTGATTCATCGACAACACTAGCAATTACTCCGTCCATCACTTCAACAAGTCAAAATTCAACAACTGTTTCTTCTACAACATCAGCATCCATTTTATTGACAGAATCTTCTACAACGCCAGCAAAAATTAACGAAGATGTCTCAACAGTTACAATCTACTATGACCCATCAAATGTTCCTCCCAGCAATAATTTCCAACAACAAACTGTGGCACCTCCTGCCAGATCTCCAATCACCATTTACTATGATCCGCACACCATTACAGTACCTTCCTCTGCAGCAATCATCCCTGTTACCATTACGGTACCTGGGCCTATTCCTTATGAAAGCAGTAATGCCATACCTTGGCACTACGACTCTGATCTCTATTGCAATGGGGAGAAAATCACTCTGGATTCATCAACCTCTTCACCACAAATTGATAATGTTGGGGGAGGCAGAGGCTTCACTAGAAGTAGACGCCTTTTTGCCTCGCAAACGCAAACACCTAATGCTGAAGCAGAAGCTGCTGCTAAGGCAAAAGGAAAGAATGTGGTATCTGAAGAGCCATCTGCCAAAGAAACTCAGAAGACATCTTTTGAACAAGATGTAGACGAGTTCATGAGAATCATAAAAAGAAGTGATTACAAGGTGGTGGATCAGCTTCACCAAACACCCTCCAAAATCTCCATATTATCACTGCTAATGTGTTCCGAAGCTCACAGGAACGCATTGTTGAAAGTCCTACACGCAGCATACGTGCCGGAGGAGATTACTGTTAATCAGGTAGAAACTGTGGTTGCAAATGTCAACACCAGTCATGGACTGGGCTTTACAAACCATGACTTAACAACGGAGGGACGCAACCATAACAAGGCTTTGCATATCACCTTGGAATTCAAGGGTGTTGTTCTGTCTCATGTACTGGTGGACACTGGGTCGTCACTCAATGTTCTACCAAAGAAAGCCTTAGTGAAGCTGGAGTATGATGGCTTGGCATTGCGCCCGAGTAATTTGGTGGTGAGAGTATTTGATGGCTCTAAAAGATCAGTGTTTGGGGAGATTGATCTGCCTGTGTTGATTGGCCCGCAGACCTTCCAAACTACCTTCTTTGTGATGGACATACAGCCGGCCTACAGCTGTCTGTTGGGTAGACCTTGGATCCACGCCGCTGGCGCTGTTACGTCTACCCTTCACCAGAAGTTAAAATTCGAGTGCGAAGGCCAAATCATCACCATATGTGGGGAGGAGGACATCTTTGTTAGCCAGGTGGCTACGTATAAGTACATAGAAATGGATGGGGAGATCCATGAGACCATGAGTCAAGGGTTTGAGGCCTTTAATATTAATGAAGCATCTGCTATGTCTGGGACTTCCATCACATCATATCAACAAGCCCGGAAGGTTGTTGAGGAGGGTACCGCCCAAGGCTGGGGCAAGCTGCTGCCAGTTGAAAAGAAAGAAGACCGATTCGGGTTGGGTTACAGACCAACTCGACAAGATCAACCAGAGGCTGCAAAAGAGCCCAGGTTTGCCAGCAGAGGAATGCTCACCCCGGATGCTATGAATAGTTTGGAAGATGAGTCAGAAGACGAACACAACCTGGAAAGCTGGATACGTCCAAGGATCCCGGGGAACCAAGTCTCAAATTGGTCTTCCCAGGAAATTATAAGAGTTACTCCTGCAGAGTAATTATTATTTCCTGTCTTTAAGCATGCATCAAGTCCTGTATCTTGCCCAAGATGTCAGGGCTCATTTTGTAATCGGGCCATCTTGTATTTTGTGCAAACGATCAATTAATGAATATCAGGACATCTTTTGCAAATGAGTCTTTTTCTTTTCCGCTCACTGTTTTTCATTCTTTATTTTTTGTACAAAAATAAAATGGCAATCTTTTTCAAAATAATAACTTCATTTTTCACTTTTTTCTAAACAAAATAAAACTGATCACTAAAATAAACAAATCTAAACCCTTGCAGAGAGTGCCCTCCAGACTGCACCGACAACAACACTGCTATGACTTCGTATGACTTTGACAATCCGACTAATCAAGCCAATGAAGGGGTTGAAGAAGATTATGAGCTACCTGAAGAATTAGCCAGGTTGTTGAGACAAGAAGAGAAGATTATCACTCCTCATCAGGAGGAAGTTGAGACGGTTAATCTTGGTACGGAAGAAGACCTGAAAGAAGTGAAAATCAGGGCCTGTCTGCAAGATTCAGTAAAGGAGCAACTTATTGACATGCTTCGGGAGTATGTGGATGTTTTTGCTTGGTCTTATCAGGATATGCCAGGTCTGGATACCGACATCGTTATGCACAATCTACCTCTAAAGGAAGATTGTCCACCAGTAAAACAGAAGTTGCGTCGTACTCGCCCAGATATGGCAATGAAGATAAAAGAAGAGGTACAAAAACAGTGGGACGCCGATTTCCTTGCTGTAACTAGCTATCCGCCGTGGGTTACTAACATTGTACATGTGCCTAAGAAGGATGGAAAAGTGAGGATCTGTGTGGATTACCGGGATCTGAACAGAGCCAGCCCGAAAGATGACTTCCCATTACCTCACATTGATGTATTGGTCGACAATACGGCTCAGTTCTCGGTGTTCTCCTTCATGGATGGATTTTCAGGATATAATCAAATCAAGATGTCACCTGAAGACATGGAGAAGACAACTTTCATCACACCCTGGGGCACACTCTGTTATAAGGTAATGCCATTCGGACTAAAGAATGCTGGTGCCACCTATCAACGGGCTATGGTAACATTATTCCATGACATGATCCACAAAGAAATTGAATGTTATGTGGATGACATGATTGCCAAGTCCCTCACAGAAGAAGACCACCTGGTGGATCTGTTGAAGCTATTCAAGCGTCTGAGGAAGTAACATTTGAAGTTAAACCCCAACAAGTGTACATTCGGGGTGCGATCCGGTAAGCTGCTGGGATTTATTGTAAGTGAGAAAGGGATTGAAGTTGACCCTGATAAAGTCAAAGCCATCCAGGAGATGCCTGCACCAAAGACTGAAAAAGAAGTTCGAGGGTTCCTAGGTAGATTGAACTACATTTCACGGTTCATATCTCACCTTACAGCAACCTGTGAGCCTTTGTTCAAGCTGTTAAGAAAAGAGCAAACAGTCAGGTGGAATGAAGACTGCCAAAGGGCTTTTGACAAAATCAAGGAATACTTACAAGAGCCTCCAATCCTTATGCCTCCAGTTGAAGGAAGACCTCTGATAATGTACTTGACAGTATTAGAAGAGTCAATGGGGTGTGTGCTGGGCCAACATGACGAGTCTGGTCGAAAAGAGTATGCAATATACTACCTGAGCAAAAATTTTACCGACTGTGAACAACGTTATTCACTGCTCGAGAAAACTTGATGTGCTTTAGCGTGGGCTGCTCGCCGACTAAGGCTGTATATGTTGACCCACACTACCTTGTTGATCTCAAAGATGGATCTAGTCAAGTATATATTCGGGAAGCCAACACTTACTGGACGGGTTGCAAGATGGCAAATGATTCTCACAGAATATGACATTCAGTACACATCCCAAAAGGCCATCAAAGGCAGTGTGTTGTCTGATTATCTTGCTGAGCAACCCATTGATGATTACCAGCCTATGAGATTTGAATTCCCTGATGAAGACATCATGTTCATAAAAGCAAAAGATTATGAAAAGCCTATTCACACTGAAGGGCTTGACCCGGAAGAAGAGTGGACAATGATGTTCGATGGGGCTGTTAATATGAATGGTCGTGGTGTTGGTGCAATACTCATTACACCTAAAGGAGTTCAAATGCCTTTCTCGGCAAAACTCACCTTTAACTGCACTAACAATGAATCTAAATACGAAGCTTGTATTATGGGTCTTGAGGAAGCCATTGACCTCAGGATCAAGACTTTAACGGTATTCGGAGATTCAACTCTGGTAATCAATCAAACCAACGGCAAATGGTATACTCACCAGGAGCATCTGATTCCATATCGGGATTATACGAGGAGATTACTAACTTTCTTCACTACGGTCAAGCTGGAGTATATCCCTCGAGATGAAAATCAGTTTGCAGACGCTCTGGCTACCATTTCTTCCATGATCAAAGTTCAATCTACCAACTTTGTACCTCGGATTTCAGTGTCCAGACTTGACAGACCAGCGTACGTATTCTCAGTAGACATTGCTAAAGATGATAAGCCTTGGTTCTATGACATCAAATGCTTCTTGGAGGATCAGACATACCCACCTGGGGCATCTTCCAATGATAAGAAGACATTAAGAAGGCTAGCTGGTAGTTTCTTCCTGAATACCGATGGTTCCTTGTACAAGAGAAACTTTGATATGGTACTTCTCAGATGTGTTGATAAGACAGAGGCAGACTTGTTGATGCACGAGATGCATGAAGGATCTTTCGGTACCCATGCCGGAGGACATGCAATGGCTAAGAAATTGTTGAGATCAGGATACTACTGGATCACAATGGATACAGACTGTTGTGCCTATGCCAGAAAGTGCCACAAATGCCAGATTTATGCGGATAAAGTGCATGTGCCTCCGAATCCTTTGAATGTGATGTCTTCACCTTAGACCTTTGCCATGTGGGGCATTGATATGATTGGCAAAATTGAACTGACTGCTTCAAATGGCCATAGATTCATCCTGGTAGCCATTGACTATTTCACCAAATGGGTTGAAGCAGCTTCATATGCAAATGTCACCAGGAAAGTGGTAGCCCGATTCCTGAAGAGAGACATCATTTGTCGGTATGGAGTGCCCGAGCGAATCATTACTGATAATGGTTCCAACTTGAACAATAAAATGATGGCAGAACTGTGTCGGGACTTCAAGATCCAACACCACAATTCTTCTCCTTACAGGCCAAAGATGAATGGCGCTGTAGAGGCAGCTAACAAGAATATCAAGAAGATTGTGCAAAAGATGGTAGTCACCTACAAAGACTGGCATGAAATGCTACCATTTGCCTTGCATGGGTACCGTACTTCAATCAGAACATCCACTGGGGCAACACCGTATCAGCTTGTGTATGGTATGGAGGCAGTCCTACTTGTTGAAGTTGAATTACCCTCCTTGCGAGTACTGATGGATGTCAAGCTGAATGAAGCAGAATGGGTCCGATCCCGATACAATCAATTGAATCTGATCGAAGAGAAGAGATTAGCTACAATCTGTCATGGGCAGTTGTATCAGAAGAGAATGAAGAAAGCCTTCGATCATAAAGTCAGGCTTCGGGAATACCAAGTGGGAGATCTTATGCTGAAAAGGCTCCTCCCTCCTCATACAGACCACAGAGGCAAGTGGACTCCGAATTAAGATGATCCATTCATAGTAAAGAAAGTTTTCTCTGGTGGAGCACTGATGCTCAGTACTATGGATGGTGAAGAATTCCTGTCCCCTGTGAATTCAGATGCAGTTAAAAAATACTTCGCATAAATGACCCGCTGGACATAAAAACAGAATGTAATTCCAGGAAAAAATAGGGCATCCCGACGAGTCAAAAATAGAATAAAAGACTCGGGCAAAAATAAGGGAAAATAATAAAAATGTACACCCGTTGAGCTGAAAAGCTGCATTGGACAGCTCAGGCAAAAATGGGTATCCTAGTGGATTGAAAACCCGAAAGGGCGATCCACGCAAAATAAGGGAATAAGCGAACAACTGCATTCTGAATTCGTCTGTATCACGTACAACATGGAAAAACTTCGAAAGGTTAAAGCATCGGTCAGAATCAGATTTCTTCAGATAGCAACATGAGAAGAACGTCAATGTCATACGAGTCATAGCAAAAGGGAAGCTCACTGAAGCGTCATCAACATTGCCAGCACCTTTTTGTTTCTCAATTTGTAACGATCTCCTCATTTTAGGGGATCTGTTTCTTTGACTGTACTTGCCAAGTTCAGGGCACACAAATTAATATAATCAGATTTTTCGGTCACATTCCGTCTTGTATACTTTATTCCATTTGCAAAATGTCTGATATCCTTGATATAATGTTTGCATTAAAAAACAGAAAGTGTCTTTCTAAATCACATGCTTACAGGAAATATATTTTCTCTCGGAGTGTCTGAACTCCTATGATGGAATCCAGTAAGGGATACCTCGGGGTACTTGTACGTTTCTTTGTCATAACAGGATTGCAGGTATTCAAAGCGCAACATGGGGCATGAAGGCTTCTCCTCAGCAAGCTGCCAAATCATTACTTCCTCAAACAATACTTCCAAATAGCACCAGGGATGCTTTCTCCCCATCAGAGCTGCTAGACATCACTTCTCCAACACCTCTTTCAGGGCAGTATCAGAAGGGACTCATTTCCCCAGCTAAGTTCATCATCCTCAGCAGGATCCCCACAGAAATCTCTAGGAAGATCGTTCAGTGATCATTCCTCCCCAGCCAAGTGCTAGACAGGGAACCATCTCCCCGCAGAGCTCCAGCCTCTATCCAGGAGGGCAATGTCTGAAGATCTCACAACAAAGTGATGAAAGCTTCCACAGATCCCAGCTGGGCTCCTCATCACCAAGGATAGGTCTATCAGTGACTTACTTCCCCAAGCAGAATCATATATCAGATCTACCAATGATCTCATACCCAGCTGGGATTTTCCTTCAAGCAAGATCAATCAGAGATCTCCACGGCAACGGGATCCGAATCCCGGATCGGTATCTTTTGCATAACCATAGTATTCACATCATATTTCCCCTCAGAGCGTAGCATTCCGTCTAATACGGAGCATTACAGCAAAAATCAAACATATTGCATAATCACAAGTCATGTTTTGAATCAAAACACCTGTATATACCAACATTCCATCTGCAATATATACGAAGACTCACAGTCCCCGCGGAAAACCAAAGTGTCCCCTTTGCACTCTCAAAATACAGATACAAGCTCTTTTTGGCACTCGTCCGTGTCATCATTCCCCAGTAAAGCCGCCCGAACGTTCTCTACAAAAAAATATATCTATATACACTCTTTGGACACTCGTCCGTGTCACCATTCCCCAGTATGGTTGCCTAAACACTTATTGTAAACCAAACACTTGTTTATAATACACTTCTTTCGACACCCGTCCGTGTCATTTTATCCCCACAGATCACCAGAATATCTTTTACACTCGTAAGTTCATAACTTACACACTTCCTCTTATGATACTCGTCTGTATCATATTCTCCCCAGCAAGTTGAACACTCGTCTGTGTCTCACTCATACTTTTTACTCATACAGATACTCGTCCGTATCTTGTATACACCACTTATCTTTTCTCAGATTCAACACTCGTCCGTGTTCTTTGTTAACCAGTTGATACTCGTCCGTATCATCATCTCTGAACATGCGTCAAGCAGTTGTTTATACTGATACTCGTCCGTATCATAGTCTTAAGGATGCTCGTCCGCATCTTTAATCTATACACAACATCAAACACTTATACCTTCCTTCCTTGAATGTAGACATTTGTCTGTGTCTACCATTCCCCAGCAAATCCCCATTAAAAAGTAAAATTTCTTTTCTATCTGACATTCGTCCTATGTCGTGATACTTTCGGAAGCCGTACCCTGCCAGGTGATCGCCCTTCACCTTTTGATGATCGTCCTTCATCATTCCCCCAACAGAGTCTCCATTATTGGAACCCTTTCCTATCCGGCATTCGTCCTAGGTCGTGATATTTTAGCAGTCGTCCCATGCTAGGTGATCTTCCTTCACCTCTTGATGATCGTCCTTCATCATTTTACCCGATGATCGTCCTCATCGTTGATCTTGTTATCTGACATGTGTCCTATGCCATGATAAACCCCTAGAGCAGCCGTACCCTGCTAGGTGATCGTCCTTCACCTCTCAATGATCGTACTTCATCTTGCTTATCCGATGGCCGTCCCCATCGTTGACCTTTTCTATCCGGCATTCGTCCTATGTCGTGATACTTTCGGCAACCGTACCTTGCCAGGTGATCGTCCTTCACCTTGGATGACCGTCCCTCGTCCTTATCCTCAACAGAGCAGCCGTCCCCTGCTAGGTGATCGTCCTTCACCTTTGATGATCGTACCTCATCATTCATTTCTTTAACCCGATGGTCGTCCCCATCATTGACTTTACTTCTTAATCCCCAGAGAATCTTGTTACTTTCCTTGATGGTCGTCCCCATCGTGATCTCTTTATTTCCCCAGCATGTCGGTCGTCCTTTGTCGCCTGCACTTTATAATCATATTATACTACCTTTTACAATCTATATCCCTTTTCTTCTTTATAACCAGCGAGTGCAAATTTTGGACTGTCTTTGGTATTCAACCACAAGTTATCTTGTTTGTATGATAAGCCGTCGCTTACATCTTGCACAACTAACTCATGTTTGAATAGGGGCAGCTGTAAACACCCCAAATTTGCCCTCACCCAGTTCACACCATGGCTCGTGATCTTTTCATTTGCATTGGTTCAATCATATCATCTCATATTGCACTTTTTGCTTCACTGCATTGGTTCAAAGTCATCTGCATCTAGGGTTCTGAGCAATCCATGAGCTATCTGAGCCATCCCAAAGGTCTTCAATCATCTCAAGAGGGTCTATGTATGTTCAAACATTATATTATATCTTCCCAAGATCAAGAAAGTCAGAAAATCACAAGAACTGGCAAGGCATGGAAGCAGAGCCATGTTTAACTGCACAAATGACCTAAAATTAGGGTTTTGGTTTCAGAGGCCATAACTCCAAAAATTTTGGTCATTCTTGTTTCTATTGGTCTAAATATAATATAAGGATCATGCATACCAAGTTTGATGGAAAAATTCATTATGGAATTCATCTGATCACTGGGTAACTTCTTGAGCAAGTAAGAGCAAAATCAGGGCATCTGAGGCCCCCATCAATGGACCCAAAGTGTATTTTTCATCAAAATGAAGTTATATGGTCTTTATTTGATCATTGAAGTGGTTTGAAGTTCACAAATTTGAAGAAAAGTGGGCTAAACCAAAAGTTGCCAAATATGGAAATGACTTGTAATGTAAACTTTCCATTTTGGGAAAGTTTTTCAACCTCCTCTTTCTCAACCAAAAATGCTTCAAATGAAAAATTCTTGGTCATGAAAGTTGTAGATTGGATCATTCCCTTTTCAAAAAGTACAAGAACAAGGTCTAATTCATTTTGGAACTCAAGTTATGGCTTTCCAGAGTTGGCAAAAATCACATAATTTCAAGTTTCATGCCTAAGAGGGATTTTTGCAAAACCTCATGCCAAGCTATTTTATGACTTAAAATGGACTTCTACACCTTATAACATCATAATGCAATGCCTAAAAGTCAGAATTGGCCAAAGAATTTCCAATTTCCATGACTTGTGCATGAAGAAATCAAGAAAGGGCCAAACTTCATGAAATTTGCAAAACCCCCCACAAACTTCAATCCACTTGCTAATTGGCCTCAATCTGAATTCCATGGTTGCCCATGAATCAAGCTGCACAGGACATGCCCTTGTCCTTGGCCTGAATTTGCTCATACTCAAAGGACACCTAACCTTGACTTTTTGCAAAATGAACCATATCAATCAGCATAGGCCACCAACAACTCTCAGACCTATTAAGACTTGATACATGGACCAAATACAAGCCATTACACACATCAACCAAGCCAGAATCCTCCCACAAGTCAGCATTCACCAAAACTCCCTCTTTTGCCTTTTCTATCGAATCTCATAACTCAGCCACCTATTCTCAAAACTTCTTCCACCATTCATCTCCAAATGCATCACTGATCATTTCCCACCCATCAAAACAGCCTGAAAACACCTCAAACAGAAATATGATTTTCACCTCCCCTGAACTGAAAGCTTCAAAACACTCCACACAAACTTGTTTCAAGCTTACCAGAAGCATCAAGGAGTTCATTGGAGTGGAAAAGCACAAGGAAGAAGGCCAGAAAGCCCAGGATTCGAAAGCTCAACCTCAGGTAGCATGATGAACATTTTTTCCAGAATCTTGTTTTTTAGTTACAATGTTGTTCTATGTGTTGCCCTGATCATGAGGATGTAATTATTTTCGAAAAATGAGCCAGAAACAAGCATTTTATGTTGCTCTGAAACTTTTGCCCTAAACTTGTTTTCCTTCGATTCTCTCTGTATGGCTAAAATAAATTGTTTTTGTCCATGGATTCTTGTTATTTGATGTTAGGAGAAGAGTTCTGGAGATTTTGGCATGATTTTGTAGCTTAGGGAGTGAGATAGAGATTCTCAGGGGAGAGTGTGGCCGGAGAAGATGACCGGAGGTCATTTCCGGCCACCTGAGAGTCATTAGGGCTTTTAATCAGGTTTAGGGTTTTGTTTGAATTTAGGTCGTTTGATCATCCTTTCCCGCGTGCACTAGATGGCTGGGATCTTGTCATTAGTTTTAATTAGGGTTTAATGAATTAATTAAATAGGTTTAGTTCAGTTTAAATGTGGGCCTTAGGATGACGCACCAAGTCAACTTCCCCCAGCCCAGAGTGAATCTCATCCTTCCTTTCAGCTTACTTTCTTTTTATTTAATTTTTATTGTATTTTCTTTATTTAATTTTGTACGAATTTTTAAAAATAGAAAAAAGACTTCAAAAATTCTGAAATTTTTTATCCAAACTCTAATTAATTTTCACAACCCAAAAATATTTTTATTTTTATTTTTTGCATTAAAAAATATTTTTAAATCATTTAAATGATTATATTTAATTAGTTAATGAAAATTAATTAATTAAAAATACACTTAGGTATTTAAAAATCCCAAAAAAATTCAGAGAACATTCTTAGGCATTTAGAAACATTTACAAACTCACAATACAAATTTCTTTTTGGTTTTGATCACACTTTGACAATTTTCATTTGAATTAGGGTTCTTTAATTTGAATATTCTTAACCCTAACTTCAAAAATTCATAACTTTTGATCCAAGTTGAGTTTGTGAATGGTTCTTTTTGCATTGTGTTATGCATACTTTCAAGCATCTAAAAACATTTTTGTTTCATTTTTATAATGAATTTTCAATTTGTTTGGTATTTTACCTTTAGGATCACCCTTTAAACCCTAGAAAATTAGAAAAATCATAAGTCCCTTAGGATTTCGCTTCTGACCTTCCCCTTTGGGCAGTGAACTTGTATAGGTCTAAGGTCCCTTTGTTCCATTTTCAATTTTTTATCTTACCATTTGCTTCTGATTTTATATTTTGCATCTCATTTGATCATATAACCCTAATTTTGCATCTCATTTGCATCCATCTTGCATAAGCTTGCATACATGAACTTGCCATGACATTTTGTGCATCCACATGACATATAAGACATCTTAGGACATATTGAAATCATGTTTGATCATTGCATCATCCATTTGCCATGTTTTACATCCATTACATTCCATATGCATTCATGAACTTTCATGCTTCTTATTTGCTTCATTTGCATTCTCATCCTTGGTATGATCATCTCTATCTCATGACATACATTTGTATCATCTCTTTGCATAATTAGCATAATGAACATGCTTCTGACTTTGGCTTTCATCTTTATATTTCATCTCATTTTCATTTCATTTCATTTCCTTTTGCTAACTTTTCAGGTGGTAAGTGTTTGAGAAGTGAATTTGCCTTCCCTTCTCACAATCTCTTCTCATCCATTTTATGCATTCTTTGCTGCATTTTACTTTTGTATTTGAGTGAGCTTTCTCATTCATGATCCCTCCTCACTTTCTTTCTTCAAGCAACTTATCTTCTTAAGTGAAGTAAGTTGTCTTATTTCCTTCCTGCTTCTCTTCTTTCCCTTTTTGCTTCTTCCTTGGTGGCTCATCTTGAAGACTTCTTGCAAGACTCATAAACCCTAGGAACACCCAAGTATGATCACAATTAGGGTTTGATTAGTTCCCCATTAGTTTTACCTTTGTGTCATCTTTTGTGTCTTCTCTTCTCATCTCCTAATCAAGGACTAAACCTTAAAGGTTTTAAGGCTTTGTGATTAGGGTTATGCATGTATCCTTCTATTAGGATGAAGTGTATAACTTTAATCCTAAGTGTTAAACCCTTAATGTGTTTAAATCCTTTAATCAATCCACTTAATAATCACTAAGACAATAAGCTTGTAACTTGGGCCTTGCATTAGGGTTCTAATTCTTCCTTAATTGGTTAAGAAGGACTAACCCTAGTGTTAATGGACAAGTCCCCCTCAAGTTGTCTTACAAATCACAAAATCCACTTCTTAATCCAACCATTAACTAAAACCCACTCTAATAAAGGCTTTGTGTTGTCATGAGGTTAATCCCTAATCATGGATTAAGTTGAGGAGCCTCCCTCAACTTAAATGTTCTCATCTATTATCCTTCTATTAGGATGGTGTAATGAGTCCATTAAATCCTTGATTATGGATTAAACTCATTACTTAACACCAAACAAAAAAAACTCCAAAAACATCTAAATAAATGAAAGTAGGTTAATGATCTTAATCCTACATCATGGTGATTAAGTGTGAGGTGTTTACTTCATGCTTAAGGTATTCTCAGTACCCCTAATCAGAGGGAAGATGTGATGAGTTTACTAACCCTTGGTTTAGGCTTAAGCTCATTTTCTTATGACAAACTCCAAAAAGCAATAAAAGGTTGAAACCCAAAAACAAACAATAATCGTCTCCTCCTGGATTCTTTTCTCATCTCATTCACTCATAAACGAGAACTCGCTTCTTCCGTCTAATGCAAGACAATTTTCACCTGAGCCAGACAGGTCATACACTTGAGCATAGACAAGCAAGCAGTTCATCAGTCAATTTATCTTTTAGTCTCTTTGAGTCAAACTACGGTGTTCTGACTTCCTCATTGCACGAGAGGATACGTAGGCATAACTTAACGGTTATCGAACAAAAGGCTCTGTATATTCCCCCTCTTCCAGCTTTATTCTTTAAGCCTCATAGTCTTGAGCTTTGCACTCTTTCCTTGCACTGACACTCCTTTATTTCACTTCACATTTCTCTTGCACTGACACTTACATTCTTTTCCAGCTTTTGCACACAAATAGCACTGACACTACCCTTTTAAACACAAACTTTCAAGCGTGGATCCTGTCGAGTACGACGGACAATCTGGGTGCTAATACCTTCCCAGGTTGTAACCAACCCTCTTTCTCAGTTTCTCTGGTTCGCGACCGTCTTATCCATCTTTTCTTAGGTTTATGCAGCATTACCTTTCCTTCGGGATAAAAATGCCTAGCTGGCAACTCTTTTCACTTCATCTTCATTTCTCTCTTTTGCCGACCGTCCGCGTCTGCACCGGGATGCAAATCTTTGGGAGCGACACCCATATGGCGAAGGGCCAAGGTGAAGACATTACATTCAAAGGATTCGGAGGCACATGCACTTTATCTGCGTAGATCTGGCATTTGTGGCATTTTCTGGCATAGGTACAACAGTCTGCATCCATTATGATCCAATAGTAACCCGATCTTAATAACTTCTTTGCCATTGCATGTCCTCCGACATGGGTACTGAAAGAACCTTCATGTACTTCGTGCATCAGTAGGTCTGCTTCCTTCTTGTCAACAAATCTGAGCAGGACCATGTCGAAGTTTCGCTTGTACAAAGAACCATCGGTATTGAGGAAGAAACTACCGGCTAGCCTTCTCAATGTCTTCTTATCATTTGACGATGCCCCAGGTGGGTATGTCTAAGTCTCCAAGAAGCATTTGATGTCGTGGTACCAAGGCTTGTTGTCAGTGATGGTGTCCACATAGAATACATATGCCTGTCTATCCAGTCTCGATACCAAAATCTGAGGTACATAATTGGCGACCTATACTTTGATCATGGATGAAATGGTAGCCAAAGCGTCTGCGAACTGATTATCATCTCGAGGGATGTATTCAAGCTTAACTGGTTTGAAGAAGGTCAACAATCTCCTCGTATAGTCACGGTAGGGAATCAGATGCTCCTGATGAGTGTACCACTTTCCGTTGATCTGGTTGATTACCAAAGTTGAATCTCCGAATACATTCAAGGTTTTGATCCTGAGGTCAATGGCTTCCTCAAGACCCATGATACAAGCTTCATATTCTGCTTCTTTGTTAGTTCAGGCAAAGGTGAGCCTTGATTAGAAAGGCATATGAACCCCTTTAGGTGTAATAAGCACTGCACCAACCCCACGACCATTGCAATTAACTGCCCCGTCAAACATCATAGTCCACGCTTCTTCTGGATCAGGCCTTTCAGTGCGAATAGGCTCTTCACAATCTTTTGCTTTTAAGAACATGATGTCTTCATCAGGGAAGTCAAATCTCATAGGTTGGTAATCATCAATGGGTTGCTCAGCCAGATAGTCAGACAATACATTGCCCTTGATGGCTTTCTGAGAGGTGTACTAAATGTCATATTCTGTTAGAATCATTTTCATCTTGCAACCCTTCCGGTAAGTGCTGGCTTCTCAAATATGTACTTGACTGGATCCATCTTTGAGATCAATAAGGTAGTATGACTCAACATATATTGTCTTAGTCGGTGAGCAGCCCACGCTAAAGCACAACAAGTTTTCTCGAGAAGTGAATAACGTTGTTCATAGTTGGTAAACTTTTTGCTTAGGTAGTATATTGCATACTCTTTTCGACCAGACTCGTCATGCTGGCCCAACACACACCCCATCGACTCTTCTAATACTGTCAGGTACATGATTAGAGATCTTCCTTCAACTGGAGGCATGAGAATTGGAGGTTCTTGCAGATATTCTTTGATCTTGTCAAAAGCTCTCTGACAGTCATTGTTCCACCTGACTGTTTGCTCTTTTCTTAACAGCTTAAACAAGGGTTTGCAGGTTGCAGTGAGATGAGATATGAAGCTTGGGATGTAGTTCAATCTACCTAAGAACCCTTGAACTTCTTTCTCAGTCTCAGGTGCAGGCATTTCCTGAATAGCTTTGACTTTGTCGGGATCAACCTCAATTTCTTTTCCGCTTACAATAAAACCCAGTAGCTTACCAGAACGTACCCCGAATGTGCATTTGTTGGGGTTTAATCTTAACTGATACTTCCTCAGACGCTTGAACAATTTCAACAGGTTCACCAAATGATCTTCTTCTGTAAGGGACTTGGCAATCATATCATCCATATAGCACCCGATTTCCTTATGGATCATATCGTGGAATAATGTTACCATAGCCCGTTGATAAGTTGCATCGGTGTTCTTCAGACCGAATGACATTGCTGAAATTCTGGGATCAGGTACGTGATGTCGAATGAGATGTTTAAACACTTGAAGACTTAAACAAAACTTAAAGTGCAGGTAAATTAAATAACACATGAAATTGTTAACCCAGTTCAGTGTATCTCCACACTTACATCTGGGGGCTACCAAGCCAGGAAGGAAATCCAATATAAGTAATATTAATTCTGGAATTAAACCAACCAGTTTAATCCTTCACTTAATATCTACCCAAGGCAATTTCTACCTAAGACACAACTTAGATATGAGTACCTACTCACTCCCCCTCAATCACACAGTGATATTTTACAATGTTTAATAAAATTGAAGTCACACTTCAAACACAACAGCTTGATCTTACTTAAAAGTTTCAATCAAGACACAATTCACTTTTTGATTAAAATCTCATAAAGTGACAAACAATTAACACCTGCTATTAAACACAAACACCCTTTACAGTCTTCTTAATTTCGTACTCTATTCTGAGAGTTTCTGTTCCTTAAATAGATGCTTGGTTTTTGGGCTTTCTGTAAATTATCCAGTCCTGATAAATCCCACTGTCATCAAGGAGAATTAGGATTAGTTAGTTTGTTACCTCCTTGATACAAGGTGTGTTAGTTATTCTGTTTCACTTAAGTCAGATAACTAAGCTCCCTAATGATGCGCCTTGGAGTGTTTATCTATTCACAATTTATTCCAGATAAATTCTCCTGAATTTACTTACTTCTGTTATGCATCATTTAAGTCTGGTAGCAGGTTTACGATGTCACAACATCTGGAGTGACATCCTGATGTCTTGACTTAATTCATTAACTTATACTCTGTTTGACAATGTCACAACATCTGGTGTGACATCCTGAACTAAGTTCAACACTTCTTGTTGGTCAAAAATTCTGCCAATTCTTAGCATCTACAAACTCCCCTTTTGGCTAACATAATTTTCTGGTTTTAGCAGCAGAGTTCTTTTATCAGAGTGCAGCAGAGTTCTTTTCTGTTGAATCATATGAGAGATAATACTTTGCTCCCCCTCAAACCTGTATGTATACTGCTATGACTTGTTCAACAGAATTTGATATACCAATGAGCATTCAGAAAAAAACTTAGTTCAGAAGACAGAATTTAACTTCAGCATTGTTCATTAATTTGGCAAACAGCAAACAACAGCAGACAGTTATTCAGAACTCTTACTCCCCCTTGTTAGACAGAATTGGGGCCAAACATTACATAAGCAGAGAAAAACAAAACATTACAAAGCAAAAAAAATACAATTCAGTTTCCATCACACCCAGCTTCACTCAGACTCATCATACTCAGTATCTTCTTCTTCCTCAGTCTCAGCATCTGATCCATCAACATTCTGAGCACCCTCTTCCATCTCCAGCCTTTGAATTATTTCCTCAAGCTTTTTCTTCCTAGCATCCAGCTCTTTGCAAGTGATCTTGAGTTCTGCAATCAAGGCTGCTTTGAATATAGGATTCTTGGCATTTGATGGTCCAACAGATGTCCCACTGGGAGCTTCAACATCTGCAGCATGATGGCTCAAGAACAATTTGTAGTGAAAGGCCAGTGGACTCTCCCTCTTGCAGACAGAATCCTTATCAGTAAGGATACCTGGATATTGGTTGAGGATTATACCACAGAGCAGAGAGGGAAAAGCTATGGGAAACTTTGTTGTTGATGTTCCTACATGCTTAAGGGTTTGATCAAAGATGTAAGCCCCATAGTCCAAATTTGTTTGGGTGCCTACAGCACAGATGAATCTTCCCAGTCCAGTAGCTATAGAAGAAGTGTGATTGGTGGGAACCCAGTTGACAGTACCAATTCTATGCAGCATAGCATACTTTCTTGTTAGCAAGCTGACAGAAAGTTTGCCTTTGACTGACCAAGTTTTGACCTGGTTGGTAGTGATGATCTTGCAGACTTGGTTGTCAGTTTTTCCCAGTTCATTTGGTCCATCAGATTCTCTCCACAGGTAGTGATTTATAACCCTAGGAGAGAAATCAACACATCTCCCCCTTACATAAACTTTCCTGAAATCTTCTGATTTTCCATCAGCACACCCTTCTTGAAGATTGACAATACACTCCTTGACCAGCAGCTCATAACATGGAGAAAAATTTGAAACAGTCTTGAATAAGCCAGCAGAGGATATTAAGTCTATTACCTCAGTGCACTCCAAAGCATTGCTGCCCAGCTCTCTTTCCAGGGCCACTCTTCTTTGGTAGACATACTTCCATTTGCTCACACTAGAGACATTATGGAAGGACACATTGTCAAGAGGTGCTTCAGCAATAGCAGATGCAGACCTGGGAGGTGTTGGTTTCTTCCTTGGTTGTGATGTTGGGACATCCTCCTCAACATCCGAGTCAGGTGGAGTTGCAGCTTTCCTCTTCTGGGTGCTTACCTTGCTCCATTGCTTAGTAGGTCCAAAGGCAACTTTGACCTTGTCCTTTTTAGGAGTAGGCTGTTTCTTTTCAGGAGTTGCATGTGCAGCAGGCTTCTTCTCCTTCCTAGCCCTAAGCCTTTTGGCTATGCTAGGGTTAATAGATGCAATGATCTCTGTGTCAGAGTCGTCATCTAGGGTTTCAACATGAGGAGGTTGGGAGGCCTATTTTTCAGCAGATTGATCAACATGAGCTTGATCATCAGTGGCTTCATCATTATCAGTTGAGGCCTTGTTCTGGTCCTCAGATTCTTCAACATTTATTGGGACATCCTGTTGAGCAGGAATGTCCTCTTCAGCCTGGTTGCTTGGTTCTTCTTGTGGAGCAGGCATGTTGTTCAGGGGAACAGATACCCCACGCACTACTCTTTGCTCAGAAAGAATCCTGTTCACAAAATGCTTGATGGATGCATCCACATAGTTAGAAGCTTTGGGGGTGGTGCTTGTAGATGAAGGAGTCCCCTTGCTTTTGCTGAACACAGGTTCCTTTGCTCTTCTTACATTTGGAGTTCTAGGTTTTTGAGCAATAGGGGCACTTCCTCTGATTTCGTCTATGGGAGTAGTATCCATTGGTACTACAGAGATTGGAGTTGCATGCACTACATCTTCTTGATTGAGACTTTCATCAATGAAGTTAGGGTTTTGAGACATTTTTCGAATGTAGTGGAAGAGGAGTTAGGTTTGATTGATTTTGATGAGCTTAGAAAATCAGTTTTAGCTTGCAAATCGTTTAGTGGAGATAGTGAGGAGGTGAAGAGATGAGAGCATGTTTGTGCATTTATAGAAACAATTGCTATTGGAATTTTTAAGAGTGGAATACACAGAGTTATTGACCATACTGATGTTGCCATCTTGTGATCATGCCACACGATGTCATGAGACATGCTGGCACTTCTCCATAACTGCTATATTTCACATAAGCAGATTCCCAATTTACCCCTTAGATTTTCAAATTGGGTAGCATCCAAAGCTTTAGTAAATATGTCAGCCAATTGCAGATCTGTGGCTACATGTTCTAATGTGATCACCTTCTCTTCCACAAGATCTCTGATGAAATGATGTCTGATATCAATGTGCTTAGTCCTGTTGTGTTGGATAGGATTTTTTGAGATGTTGATAGCACTTAAATTGTCATAGTACAATGTCATGACATCTTGTGGGACATTGTATTCTGTGAGCATTTGCTTCATCCATACCAACTGTGAACAACTGCTACCAGCTGCAATATATTCAGCTTCAGCAGTGGATAAGGATACACAATTTTGTTTCTTACTGAACCAAGAAATCAAATTGTTTCCTAGAAAGAAGCATCCTCCTGATGTACTCTTTCTATCATCAGCACTTCCAGCCCAGTCAGCATCACAAAAGCCAGTGAGAATTGGTTCACATCCATGAGAGTACATTATGCCATAGTCACAAGTACCATTGACATATTTCAAAATCCTCTTAACCTGGTTTAGATGGCTTACTTTTGGCTTAGCTTGATATCTTGCACATACACCTACTGCAAAAGCTATATCTGGTCTGCTAGCTGTCAAATATAATAGGCTTCCAATCATGCTTCTATATAAGCTTTGGTCCACATTCTCACCCTTGTCATCCTTTGTCAGCTTTAAATGAGTGGGGGCAGGTGTTCTCTTGTGACTTGCATTGTCCATCCCAAACTTCTTGACAGTATTCTTTGCATACTTGCTTTGGGATATGAACATGGAGTCCTCCATCTGCTTGATTTGTAGTCCAAGGAAGTAGGTTAGTTCTCCTACTAGGCTCATCTCAAACTCAGATTCCATTTGAGTAACAAAATGTTTAACCATCTTGTCTGACATCCCACCAAATACTATGTCATCTACATATATTTGAGCAATCATGACCTTTCCTTCTTCATCCTTCACAAACAAGGTTTTGTCTATTCCACCTTTCCTGTACCCTTGTTTTATGAGAAAAGTGGTCAGTCTTTCATACCATGCTCTTGGGGCTTGCTTTAGACCATACAAAGCCTTCCTTAGCTTGTATACATGATCTGGACAGCTTGGATCAACAAATCCCTTAGGCTGCTCCACATATACTTCCTCATTAAGGTACCCATTTAGAAAGGCACTTTTAACATCCATCTGAAATAGCTTGAACTTTAGGATACAAGCAATTCCTAGAAGTAGTCTAATTGATTCAAGCCTTGCTACTGGTGCAAAGGTTTCATCAAAGTCTACTCCCTCAATTTGTGTGTATCCTTGAGCTACAAGTCTAGCCTTGTTCTTTGTAACTACTCCCTGCTCATTTGACTTGTTCTTGTACACCCACTTAGTGCCAATCAAATTAATATCATTAGGCCTGGGAACAAGATCCCATACTTCATTCCTTGTAAACTGGCCTAATTCTTCTTGCATAGCAGATATCCAGTACTCATCATTCAGAGCTTCCTTGATGTTTTTAGGTTCTATCTTTGAAACAAAGCATGAGCCTAAAATCATCTCTCTTGATCTAGTGATGACACCACTGTTAGGATCACCTATTATCAGATCTTTAGGATGATCTTTCTGGATTCTGATGGAGGGAGGTTTGTTGGATTGCTCTGACCTTGCCTCAGTTAAAGTGAAATCAAGTTTATCACTTTCTGTTTTAACTTCAGTTTGATTGTCAGCAGATGTTCCAATATCATCAGCAACATCTGCAGAGGCATCATCAATAATCACATTTATTGACTCCATTATAACCTTGGTTCTGGAGTTAAATACTCTATAAGCTCTGCTATTCATGGAGTATCCAAGAAAATCCCTTCATCACTTTTAGGGTCCATCTTCCTTCTTTGATCCCTATCAGCCAGAATATAACACTTACTTCCAAACACATGAAAGTACTTGACTGTAGGTTTTCTGCCCTTCCAGACTTCATAGATGGTGGACAAGGTTCCCTTTCTTAGTGTGACTCTATTGTGGATATAGCATGTTGTGTTCATAGCTTCAGCCCAAAAGTACAGGGGTAACTTCTTGGCATGAATCATGGCTCTTGCTGACTCCTGAATAGTTCTGTTTTTCCTCTCAACAATCCCATTCTGTTGAGGGGTGATAGGAGAAGAATACTCATGAATGATCCCTTATGAAGAGCAGAAGTCTGAGAATTTTTGATTCTCAAACTCTTTTCCATGATCACTTCTTATTCTGACCACACAGCTTGCTTTTTCTCTTTGAATTCTATAGCACAGATCTTTGAATTCATCAAACACATCAGACTTTTCTTTGATGAAACTTATCCATGTATATCTTGAGAAGTCATCAACAACCACATATACATATCTTTTTCCACCAAGACTCTCAACCTGCATTGGTCCCATAAGATCCATATGTAACAATTCCTAAACTTTGGAAGTTGTCAGATGTTGGAGCTTTGGGTGTGACATATTGGTTTGCTTGCCTATTTGACATTCACCACACACTTTACCTTCATCAATCTTCAGTCTTGGGATTCCTCTTACAGCTTCCATAGATATGATCTTCTTTATTCCTCTGAGATGGAGATGACCCAGTCTTTGGTGCCACAGCTTCACTTCTTCTTCTTTGGCTAAGGAACAAGTTGATTTGAGGCTGAAATCTTGAGGTTCCCACATATAGCAGTTGTCTTTTGATCTGGCTCCTCTCATGACAACCTTCTGTTCTTTATCAGAAACTATGCATTCAATTTTGGTAAAGTTTACACTGTACCCTTGGTCACATAATCGACTTATACTGATCAAGTTAGCAATTAATCCTTTTACCAACAACACATCATCTAGACTTGGTACACCTGAGCAGTCCAGGTTCCCAACTCCCTTGATTTCCCCCTTTGCTCCATCTCCAAAGGTCACATATCTGGATGAGTGTGGCTTTAAGTCTACCAGCAGATTCTTCAATCCAGTCATGTGCCTTGAGCAGCCACTGTCAAAGTCCCAGTCTTCCTTAGCAGAAACTCTGAGAGATGTATGAGCTATAAAGGAAACAACCTTCTTGGACCATTTGTGCCTGTTGTGAGGTTTCCTTTGATGCATCTGCCCTGTGTATTGTCCATCTTTAGAGTTCCAAGGTTGTCTGTTGAACTTGTTCTTGGGCATGTATTTGTAGCTTTGATCAGCATGAAGACTAGCTTTAGGTATCCAAACTTTCTTTATGACCTCTGTCTTCTGCTTAGGGGGTTGCTGAGACCTCTTATTTGAATGTCCATGCATCACTTTCTTGGTGACCTCTGTCTTCTGCTTAGGGGTTTGCTGAGACCTCTGATTTGGATGTCCATGCAGCTTGTAGCAAAAAGGTTTGATGTGACCAAACCTTCCACAATGATGGCATCTCCATCTTTGATATTTCTTTTTCATCATGTTCTTGTCATGATGTTGAGACATCTGCTTGGACATCTTGTTTGACCTCATGGGATTTGGAGTTGTTTGGCTGGTGCTATCCTCAAACTTTTGAGCTTTATTAAATCCCAACCCAGTCCTATCCCCTGAGTACTTGTTATTGTTGAGAATGACATCCAGTGTGTTTGAGCTACTGTTCAGCATTCTAATAGATTTGGACATATGCTCCATTTTGGAGTTGAGTAGGCTGACTTCACTTCTCAAAGTGTCAATGATCTCTAAATCACTTGCCTTTTCAGCCTTTAATTCCTCAATCTGCTTCTTCTGTTGTATATTCTCCATGCATACTTCAGTGCTCCTTTTACACAGCATCCTGTAGGATGCTTCAAGCTCTTCAAATGTCAGCTCCTCATCACTGGATCCCCCTTTAGTTTCACATACTCCAGCTAGAGCAGTGATGTGCTTTGCAGATTCTTCTTCTGACTCACATCCTGAGTCTTCATCTGACCAGGTCACAGAGAGACCTTTCTTTTGCTTCTTTAGATAGGTTGGGCATTAACTTCTGATGTGTCCATATCCTTCACATCCATGACATTGAATCTCTTTTCCTTGGTTGGTCTTCTCATCATAATTTGACCTTCTATTAGAATCATAAGGTCTTTTATTCTCAGAAGATGTTGAGTTTCTTCCACTTGGTCTGGACTTGTTTTCCATTCTTTTGAGAATTTTGTTGAATTGTCTTCCAAGCATAGCAATTGTTTCTGATAAGTTGTCCTCAGAGTCTGCTTCATGACTTTCTTCTTCTTTATCAGTGTTTGAGACCAGGGCTATGCTTTTGTTTTTCTTCACAATTGTATCATTCATTCCCATCTCAAAGGTTTGAAGGGAACCAATGAGTTCTTCAACCTTCATTGTGCAGATGTCCTGAGCTTCTTCTATTGCAGTAACCTTCATGTCAAATCTTTTTGGCAGTGATCTGAGAATCTTTCTTACCAACTTTTCATCACTCATCTTCTCTCCCAAAGCACTAGAAGTATTAGCAATTTCAAGGATGTTCATGTAAAACTCATGAATGGTCTTATCTTCCTTCATCCTCAAGTTTTCAAACTTGGTGGTGAGAAGTTGAAGTCTTGACATCTTCACCTTTGATGTGCCTTCATGAGTGGTTTTGGGAGTGTCCCAAACATCCTTGGCCAGCTCAAAGTGATGCACAAGTCTAAATATGTTCCTGTCAATGCCCTTGAATAAGGCATTTAAGGCTTTGGAGTTTCCAAGTGTTGAATCTTCTTCCTCCTTGATCCACTCTTCTTCAGGCTTCAACACTTTTGCCTCATCCTTATTGTCTTGGACAGGGTGTTCCCATCCTTTGTTGATTGCTTTCTAAGCCCTGCTATCAAGAGATTTTAAGAATGCTACCATTCTTGGCTTCCAGTAGTCATAGTTGGATCCATCCAATATAGGTGGTCTATTCACAGATCCTACATCTTTTTCCATGTTCCCAAAATTTGCAGTCCCTATATCTCACCCAGTTAAACAGGCAGAGTGCCTGCTCTGATGCCAATTGAAATTCAGGGATCAGGTACGTGATGTCGAATGAGATGTTTAAACACTTGAAGACTTAAACAAAACTTAAAGTGCAGGTAAATTAAATAACACAGGAAATTGTTAACCCAGTTCAGTGTATCTCCACACTTACATCTGGGGGCTACCAAGCTAGGAAGGAAATCCAATATAAGTTATATTAATTCTGGAATTAAACCAACCAGTTTAATCCTTCACTTAATATCTACCCAAGGCAATTTCTACCTAAGACACAACTTAGATATGAGTACCTACTCACTCCCCCTCAATCACACAATGATATTTTACAATGTTTAATAAAATTGAAGTCACACTTCAAACACAACAGCTTGATCTTACTTAAAAGTTTCAATCAAGACACAATTCACTTTTTGCTTAAAAGCTCATAAAGTGACAAATAATTAACACCTGCTATTAAACACAAACACCCTTTACAGTCTTCTTAATTTCGTACTCTATTCTGAGAGTTTCTGTTCCTTAAATAGATGCTTGGTTTTTGGGCTTTCTGTAAATTATCCAGTCCTGATAAATCCCACTGTCATCAAGGAGAATTAGGGTTAGTTAGTTTGTTACCTCCTTGATACAAGGTGTGTTAGTTATTCTGTTTCACTTAAGTCAGATAACTAAGCTCCCTAATGATGCGCCTTGGAGTGTTTATCTATTCACAATTTATTCCAGATAAATTCTCCTGAATTTACTTACTTCTGGAATGCATCATTTAAGTCTGGTAGCAGGTTTACGATGTCACAACATCTGGTGTGACATCCTGATGTCTTGACTTAATTCATTATCTTATACTCTGTTTGACAATGTCACAACATCTGGTGTGACATCCTGAACTAAGTTCAACACTTCTTGTTGGTCAAAAATTCTGCCAATTCTTAGCATCTACAATTTCCTTGTAGCAGAACGTGCCCCAGGGTGTAATGAAAGTTTTCTTCTCCATGTCTTCAGGTGACATCTTAATCTGATTGTATCCAGAGAATCCGTCCATGAAGGAAAATACCGAGAACTGAGATGTGTTATCCACCAATACATCAATGTGAGGTAATGGGAAATCATCTTTCGGGCTTGCTCTGTTCAAATCCTAGTAATCCACACACATACGCACCTTGCCATCCTTCTTAGGTACGGGTACAATGTTAGCAACCCATGGAGGGTAACTAGTTACAGCTAGAAAACCAGCGTCCCACTGCTTTTGTACTTCTTCTTTGATTTTCATGGCCATGTCTGGGCGAGTATGGTGTAGCTTCTGTTTGAATGGTGAACAATCTTCTCTCAGTGGCAACCTGTGCATGACAATATCTGTATCCAGACCCGACATATCTTGATAAGACCAAGCGAACACGTCAATATATTCTCGAAGCATACTGATGAGTTATTCTTTCACTGGAGCTTGCAGGCTGGCCCCGATCTTCACCTCTTTCACATCTTCCTCGGTACCAAGATTGACAATCTCAACCTCCTCCTGATGAGGAGCAATCACTTTTTCCTCTTGTCTCAACAACCTGACCAATTCTTCAGGTAAATCATAGTCTTCTTCAACCCCTTCATCTGCTTGATTAACTGGATTGTCGAAGTCATACGAGGTCATAGCAGTGTCGTTGTCGGTGCAATCTGGAGGACTATCTCTGCAAGGGTTGAAATTTGTTCATTTTAGTGATTGATTTTATCTTATTTAGAAAAGTGAATGAAGTTTATTTAAGAAAAACATTGCCATTTATTATTTTGTGCAAAAATAACAAAAATGAAAAGGCATTGAGCGAAAAGATTGTTTGCAAAAATGTCCATTATTCATTAATATTCCATTTGCACAAAATACATATATGGCCCTATTATAAAATGAGTCCTGACACCTTGGGCAAGATGCAGGACTTGATGCATGCTTAAACAAAAAATAATAATTACTCTGCAGCAGTAACCCTTATAATTTCCTGGGAAGACCAGTTGAGGACTTGTTGGCCTGGGACTCTTGGACAAATCCAGTTTTCCAGGTTGTAGTCGCTTTCAGCCTTGTCTTCCACATTGTTGATAGCATCCGGGGACAAAATTCCCCCACTTATGAACTTGGGAGCTTCAGCAACCTCCTATTGGACCTGTCGGGATGGTCTGTAACCCAAACCGAACTTGTCTTCTTTAATCTGAACTTGTAGCAGCTTGCCCCAGCCTTGGGCATTCCCGTATTCAACAACCTTCTGAGCTTGTTTGTAAGAAGCAATTGAAGTACCAGACACCTCAGTTGTTGCTTCATTGACATTAAGAGCTTCAAAACCCTGACTCATCGTCTCATGGATCTCCCCATCCATCTCAATGTACTTATAAGTGGTCAGATGACTGACGAAGATGTCCTCCTCTCCACAGATGGTGATAATTTGGCCTTCCCACTAGTATTTTAACTTCTGGTGAAGGGTCGATGTTACGGTGCCAGCGGCATGAATCCAGGGTCGACCCAACAAACAGTTGTAGGCAGGCTGAATGTCCATCACATAGAAGGTAGTTTTGAAAATCTGTGGGCCAATTACCACAGGCAGCTCAATTTCTCCGAGAACCGATCTCTTAGAACCATTGAAGGCTCTCACAACTAGGTTACTCGGGCGGAGTGTAAGACCATCATATTCCATCTTGACCAAGGCTTTCTTTGGAAGAACATTGAGAGACGACCCAATGTCAATAAAGACATGAGAAAGTACAAAACCTTTACATTCCAAGGTGATATGTAAAACCTTATCGTGGTTACAGCCATCCATAGTCAGATCAACATTGGTGAACCTTAGTCCATGACTAGTATTGACATTTGAAACCATTATTTCTAGCTGATTAATTGTAATCTCTTCAGGCACGTAAGCTGCGTGCAAGACTTTGAGAAGTGCATTCCTGTGAGCTTCGGAACACATACGCAGAGATAGAATGGAGATCTTGGAGGGTGTTTGATGGAGCTAGTCCACAACTTTGTAGTCACTCTTTTTGATAATTCTCATGAACTCGTCCACATCCTGATCAAAGAATGTCTTCTGAGTCTCTTTGGCAGTTGGTTCTTCAGGCACCACACTCTTGCCTTTAGCTTTGGAAGCAGCTTCTGCTTCAACACTAACTCTGGGAAATTGTGACGCGAAGAGACGTCCGCTTCGAGTGAAGCCTCCGCCTCCCCGGACATTATGAATCAGTGGTGTAGAAGTTGAAGAGTCAAAAGTGACTTTCTTTCTATTGCAATAAAGAACTGAGCTGTAATGCCAAGGCACTGCATTGCTGCTGTCAAATGGAACTGGTCCAGGCACTGTGATGGTAACCAGACTGATTGATGCGGAAGAAGGAGTTGTAATAGTTTGTGGATCATAATAGATGGTGACAGAAGGTCTGATTGGAGATGGTGTAGTTGCAGGAAGTTGTTGATGTTGATGTTGCTGAAAGTTGTTGAAAGAATCTGAGACATGAACTGTTGTCGGATCATAGTAAATGGTGACTGTTGAGACGTCGTCATTGATGGTCGCTGTTGTTGTAGTAGACTTTGTTGGAATGATGTTTGCTGATGTTGTAGGAGATTCCTTTGAAATGGTGTTTGCTGATGTTGTAGGAGAGATTTTTGGTGAAGTTGTAGAAGTTGGAACCGTTGAAGTGATTTGCAGGATGCCTTCTCTGATAAGACTATTGATACCAATCCTCAAGTTTGCGCAACCATTGGCAGAAATCTTGCAAGCTTCACAATAGGCCTCACAACCTGAAAACACTTGGCACTTCAATAGCTGAGCTTTAACTTCGGCCAGTGGTGTTTGGAAACTTGCAACATCATCAATCAGAATTATTGGTTGGTCTTCTTCAATAGCATTGATCCTCGGTCCACCGTGATTCGATATTGGATTCTTAGTTACATTTGGAGGAGGTGCAAAATTCAAAGCTTTGGAATCAACTAAGTCCTGAACCTTCATGTGCAATGCCCTACATTTCTCTGTTGTATGGCCAAGTGCATTAGAGTGGAAAGCACATCTGGCGTTGACATCATAGTTCCTTGGAAGATTCTGAGGATCAGGTGGAGTCAAAGTTCTCAATTCAATCAGGTTGAGTTTTAATAATTGTGGAAGTAGAGCTGCATAGGGAATTGGGATGGGATCGATAACCCTGTTGATTTGTGAAGGCCTTTTCTGGAACGAACGTTGTTGTTGATTGTTGTTGTTATAAGATCTCTATTGTTGCGGGAACTGTTGTTGTTGTGGGAAGTGTTGTTGCTAAGGATACTATTGTTGCTGAGGTGATGGAGTAGTGATAGTGACAACGACTACTGATCTTTGCGTGTATTGGGGCCTACCTCTACCCATGTGAACTGAGTTAGTTTCACCTGTCCTACGAGGTCCTGAGAAGGGTTTCCTTGCATTGCTGGAGCTAGCACCATTGTCATAATTTTTCCCCATCTTCAAAAGACTTTCAATTCTCTCACCAGCTATAACCACATCAGCAAAACTGGTAGAAGAGAAATCGGCAAGCCGATCAATGTAGGTTCCTTGCAATGTATTCATAAACATGTCGGTCATTCCCCTTTCAGACATAGGTGGCTGGACGGCAGCAACAAGTTGTCTCCATCTTTGGGCATATTCCCTGAAGCTTTCTCTCGAAGATTGAGACATACCCATCAGGAGGGTCCTGTTGGGAGCCATATCCAGGTTGTACTGATATTGGCATATAAAGGCCTCTGCTAAGTTCTTCCAGTTTCTGAAAATAGCCCTTGATAGGTGTGAATACCACTCTCTGGATGCCCTAGTCAAGCTATCTTCAAAGTAAAACATCCATAGTTTTTCATCCATGGTATAAGCTTTCAATCTCCCCAGAAAGGATTGAAGATGGGTACGAGGACAGGAGGTACCATTATACTTCTCAAAGCAAGGAGGTTTGAACTTGTGAGGAATCCTCACTCCCTCAACTAGGACCATGTCCTTTACATCAAATCCCAAAGAGTTTTGGGACTCCAAGGATCTCAGCTTCTCAGATATTTCGTCCAGACGACGATCATAAACTTCATCAGCTCCAGCATCTAATACTGTAAACTGCTCATCCTGAGGATCTTCCTGCAGAACACAATCTCCAATGTTTCTCTGGGTATTACCAATGACATTGACTTCAGGGTTGATGTGGGGCCCAAACTCTGGTGGGTTTGCTTGCGGCTGATCACGCGCGTTGTTACTTGTTCCTCCAGTACCATCATGGTTATCTTCTGGAGTTTGCCGCTCGACTAACTCCCTTAACCTTTCCTAGGTCTGTGTCAGCCCAGTCATCACAGCCATGGATTGGTTCATCTGAGTCCTCACTTCTGTCCTCACAACAGTCATCTGAGTCCTCACATCTGTCAATTCTTGCTGAAGTTGATCCACCTGTAAGCTCGTAAGGTTGTTTCTGGTTGGATACCAGTGGATGAGGTTGACGAGAAAGACTCTCCTGCGAGCAATATTTCCTGAAACAACATCAAAGTGAGAAAACAACAACAAAAACACCTGCAAAAAACACAGAGAATGAGGTTAGCATGCAATGCAATATGCCTATTTATCTTTAGAGGGTATCCGGTTTGGTTCTTTGGTTTTGACCTTCAAAACCTCTGAGAATGATGAAGATGTTGAAGAGAAATGAAGTCCACAAGTAGATCCAGGTAACACATAAACCATACATTATAAAATGCCAAAATACATAGTTTATGATTACAACAAGTTCCCATGGTGGGTCAAAATACAATCAAGTCAAGAATACAAGCAAAATCACCATGGAGAATTAAAGTACAACCAAAAAAAAAGTACAAGTAAAAGAGAACTCAAACATTCAGCCCAAAGTCATCCTCCTTGACTTCTTTCAGGAGAGCATCAGTCACTGGTCCAATTGGATGCTCTATGATGGTCCTGATAAGAAGGTTTCTAGTTGCAATGGCACTTGTCATCTTCTGGTACTTGTCTTGTTCTTTTGATCTCTTCAACCCCGCCCAGAGTTTCAGCTCGGAGATTTCCTTGTGTGTTGCTAACAAGGCTTCCTGATTCTTCTTCTCATTGGCTTCCAGCTGTTCTATCTTAGCTTGTGTCTTCTGATCTTCTTGTAAACGAGCTTCAGTGATCCTGATCCACCTAGCCTGACTTTCTTCCAAGTAGTGCTCAGCTCTGGCCTTCTGAATCTTGGCTTCCTTGCAAGCATTCTTCAATACCAGTTCTCCTGCTCGGGCTTTTCTGATGAAGTCCTCTGTCTTATCTATCTTAGTCACATGCTCGATACGAAGCTTCTCTAACCTTTCATTGTCCAGATGACTATCTTTCCATTCCCAAAGGGTCTTCTTCAAAGCCTCAGCTAACTGGGCATTTCTTTCTTTCAACTTCTCAAACTCTTCCAAACTGTCTGTGGCTATAGGCTCAACTGCTGATGGCCCTGGTACATCTTCTAAGGTGAATGGCATGCGAGTGATCTGTCCTCTGATGCGAGACCATTCAGTGTACTGAGCAGAAGCTATGTTGTTACACTTACCCAGAATAGCAGTCCCTTTAGTCTATATATGGTCCCAAGCCCAGGCTGCTTGTCGGGCGGTGGCATGATTATTCATAGTAGCACAGTAAAGAGACTCTGCTAAGTCCTGCTCCCGAGGTGGATGTACCAGGGCGTACCCCAACTGTCTTCTGAAAAGCAAAGGATTGTAGTTGATGCAACCATTCACTCCAATAAGTGGCACATTTGGGTACTGACCACAGCTTGTAATTATGTCCCAGCCCTTGGTGTTCTGAGTACACCATCTGATGTCTTCTGAAGTAAGGGAAATCATCCTCTTTTCCCAGTTTCTTGTCTGATGTGGATTCAGGAAAGCTTCCGTCTTCGGCATATGTCTCATCAACCAACTGCAGAAGAGAGGTGCACAACATCTGACCAGTCTCCCTCTCTACTTCTCATTCCTCTGATGAACTGAATAGCAGAAATCCCCTAGCAAGGTGGGAACTGGGTTCTTGAGCGTGAATATGTGGATGTCATTTTTGCTTACAAACTTGGGCTCGTCTGCAAACAAGATGACATTATAAATGCTGAGGGCTAGGAGAGCACAAACAGTTTCCCAATTCCCTGTTGCAGCTTGCCTTGTGGCATAAGTAACCAAGAAATCCAGATGGAGGCCTGTGATTCCAACTTTGGAAGTCATATGCTGATCAATGATGGTGGCTTCCAAATGTAAAGCCTTGGCTATATCTTCATTATTAGGAGCAGTCATCTCAGGGTTGAAAGGAATTCCTCTTCTGAGAGGGACACCCAACAACATAGAATACTCTTCCAAAAGAGGGCCTATCTGAAAGTCTGGGAAAGTGAAGCAATGGAGAGGAGGGTCATAAAACTGAAGGCAAGTGTGAATCATGATCCTCTGTGATGCATCCAAGTCCATGATCATGTCCAAGATACCACCATAATGTTCTCTGAATAAGGGAACATGATCAGGAGTGATAAGGACCTGAATCTTCTTGATGCCTGCTAGAGGGTACTCAAAGAAATGGTATATCATGTTGCTCGTTCTGGTTGAATCCATAATGACAATGGATACTGATGAAGATAACTGGAGAAGATAGCTGAAGAAGACAACTGAAGAAGATATATGATGAAGATGGCTGAAGCAGAAGAACGGTCAAAACCAAACCAAAGAAGACGTGGATACCCTGTAAAACAAATAGACAAAATGTTAAATAATGCAGCATGATGTATGCGGAATGATATGCAAGGGTTTGTGATCAGGTGCTGGATTATCTGTTGCTTTTGGTAGGGTCCATGAGTGTTCAGAATTCCGGATGAAGGTTTGAGAACCAGTAACCAGGTGGGGGACTCAAATAAAGAGTCACTTGTCCAGGGTTTCATAGAATCAATCCAAAGTAGTGTAACCTTAAAACAAAATCCAGTAACAGGGTATGTTGAGGCCAAGGGTTCCAGGAAAAACCTGTAAACAACCTCGCTCACTCACAGGTATTGTTCTAGAACAAGGATCCTCAGGTTCGGATCTATTATGAGAAGTGTAAACACTTCTAACCCGGAGGTACAATGTTTACCCTAATCATAAAGGATCCTCCTCTAATTCACCTCAGATGCTAAAGGTCATCTAAAAAGGTCATCCAGACTTAGAAGGCTTCCCAGATAGCCCTAGCACTACAGGAGATCTGTAGCACAGAGTTCTCAAGAAGAAACCCATGTCTGAACCGTGTTTTCATATTCCCGCACCAGACCGAAATGGAATGGAAAAGAATATGAATCCACTCTAATCCTATGTTTGTCACTCAGGCCTTTGTGTTGGACCTTTCTCACTAGAATACCCCTCCCACCAAAGAAAACCAGCACAAATATGATAATAAAATGAAATGCATAAAACAGTAAATGAAAGCAATAAAGTAAATGCAATAAATAAAGCTATACAGAAAGCAATAAATAAAGCAAAAACAAAAGCACACATAGCACATAACACCCCCAGTAAACAAAAATCAAACAAGCGCTAGGAGAAACCCACAATAGAACCAGAAGCCCTGGTTGCAAAGATCCCCAGCAGAGTCGCCAAGATGTCGCTCCCCGGACTCTCGTCCCGGTGCAGACGCGGACCGTCGGCGATGTTGGAGGTTGAGGTTGAATAGAGTCGCCATCTAGGCATTTTTATCCCGAAGGAAAGGTAATGCTGCATAAACCTGGAAGGGTATGGATAAGACGGTTGCGAACCAGAGAAACTGAGAAAGGGGGTTGGTTACGACCTGGGAAGGTATTAGCACCCAGATCGTCCATCGTACTCGACGGGATCCTCGCTTACCTGATTGTCTTTAAAAGTGGTAGTATATATGCTGATTGTGCATAAAAAAGCTAAGGAGAAAAGGATGTACAAAGTGTCAGTGCAAAAGAAAAGGGTGAAATGCTCAAGAATGAGGCTTAGAGAAGAATGTTGAAAGAGGGGGAAGACACAGAGACTTTTGTTCGATAACTGTTAAGTTATGCCTACGTATCCTCTTGTGCAATGAGGAAGTTAGAACACCGTAGTTCGACTCAAAGAGACTGAATGATTTTGTTGTTTGAACTACTTGCTTGTATATGCTCAAGTGTGTGACTCGTCTGGCTCGAGTGCTAACTGTCTTGCATTAGACGGAAGAAGCAAGTTCTCGCTTTCAGAATGCGTGTGATGAGAAAAGAATCCCGGAGGAGACGTTTATTGTTTTTTTTATGTTTTCAGTTTTTTATTGTTTTTGGTGTTTTGCATAGGATAATGAGCTTAAGCCTAAATCAAGGATTGTAAACTCATTATATCCTCCCTGATTAGGGATAATGAGCCTACTTAAGTGTGAGATAAGCATCTCAACTTAATTACCCTGATGATATATGATTAAGATCATTAACCTACTTGTGATTATTAAGAAGTTTTGGATTTTTTTTAGTGTTAAGTAATGAGTTTAATCTCTAATCAGGGATTAGTGAACTCATTACACCATCCTAAGAGAAGGATGATAGATGAGAACACTTAAGTTGAGGAAGATACCTCAACTTAATCCATGGTTAGGGACTAAATTCATTATATAACAAGCCTTTATTAAAGATGGATTTTAATTAAAGGGTGAGATTAAGAGGTGGATTTTATGTTTGTAAGACTAACTTGAGGGGGACTTGTCCATTAAACACTAGGGTTAGTCCCTCTAAACCATAAGGAAGAGATGTAACCCTAATATAAGGCCCAAGTTACAAGCTTAAGTCTTAACAATTATTAGGTGTTTTGATTAAGAGGTGTAAACAACTTAAAGGTTTAACACTAAGGATTAAAGTTATACACTCCATCCTAAGATAAGGATGCATGCATAACCCTAATTCAAAGTCCTAAAGCTTTAAGTGTTTAGACTCTGATTATGAGATGCAAAAAGAGACTCAAGGAGACTCAAAGGTAAAAACTAGGGGAGACCATATACAACCTTAAAATTATCATGCTTGGTTGTTCCTATGGTTTGTGAGGCATAAGAGAAGATCTTCAGATGGCCACCAAGGAAGCGAAGCAGATGAAAAGAGAAGGAGAAAGAGAATAGGTTACTTACTTCCTGAAGAAGATAAGTAACCTAGGAGAAAGAAAAGGAGCAAGAGAGCACAAGTGAAGCAATTTCACTTCAAAGACATACAAATAATGCAAATTAAGAGATGATAAGAGGTGGGATGTGAAGTAAAATCCACATCCCAAACAACTTACCATAAGCCCCTGAAAGGTTAGTGTGAATTAAGATGCAAAGCAAAAGGAAATAAAGCAAATGAAGGTGCAAAGATCAAAACCAGAAGTGTAAACATGATACAAATGTGTTATGCAATGATGTAAAGACATAGATGATGCATATGAATGATCATACAAGGGGTGAGATGCAAAGATGGCATGTTAGAAGCTTGAAAACACATGGATGAACATGAAATGTAATGAATGCAAAGCATACCAAATGAATGAAAAAATGATCAAGCAAAGTTCAATAATGTCTTAAGATGTCTAAGATGTCATACAAATGCTTGAAATGTCATGGCAAGTTCACATGATTGAGATATGCAAAGATGAATGCAAATGAACATGAGAAATCAGGGTTTTAAGACAACATGAGATGCACATGATCAAAACAGAAGCATACATCATGATAAAAATTTGAAAATGAACTCAAACAAACCCTAAACACATACAAGATCACTCCCCAAAGGTGGAGGTCAGAAGGTAAACCTAATGGAAGTTAAGAATTTTCTAAGTTAGCTAGGGTTTTTGGGTGATTCTAAGGGAAAAAATGCAAAAAAATTGAAAATACAATGCAAAATTATGAATTAAATAACCTATATACTAGATGCAATGTGTGAAACAATGCAAAAAGAACCAAGTTCAAACTCATCATGGTTGATCAGAAAAGATTTTTTCAAGTTAGGGTTAGAAAATGTGATTTTATGAACCCTAATTCAAAGTAAATTATGAAAACATGATCAAAGCTAAAAATAAATTTGTATGATGAGTTTGTAAATGTTTCTAATTGTATGAGAATGCTTCATGAATATTTTGGTGATTTTTAGATACATAAATGTATTTTTAATTAATTAAAATCAATTAATTAATTAAATAAAACATTTAAATGATTTAAAAATACTTTTTTAATGCAAAAATTAAAAATAAAAATGTTTTTGAGTTAGGAAAAATATTTGAAGTGAAAATGCAGAAAATGAGATTTTTAAAAGTCTTTTTGCTATTTTTAATAAATACATGAAAAGAAATTTGAAATAAATGAAAGAAAATGAAAGTATGCAAGATCTAAGGCTCAGATTCAAACTTGGGATGACTGCGCGTGCTAATGGGTGGCTAAGATTTACTCTGATTAAATTAATTTAATTAAACCTAATTAAACTAATTAATTAAAGATTAGGGTTAATGAGGCATCTGAGCCGTTCACACACGCGGGAAGCACATATCCAATGGTCCATATTCAAACTCTAATTAAAACCCTAACCACTCTCGGGTGACCGGAGGAAGCTCCAGTAATCTTCTCCGGTCACCCCAAAATCTCAACTTCCTCCCTAGGCTATGATAACACACCAAAATCTCCAGAAACACTCATTGAACATCATTAAACAAGAATCAAGCAACAAAAACAATTTATTTTGCACATACAAAGAGAATCGAATCAAACAAGTTTTACGGGCAAATTTTCAGAAGCTTCATACATTCTCATTTCTCAACTATTTTGAAAACTAAACACATCAGCATGATCTGGAGAGCATTTAGATTCATTCTATAACTTAAAAAGAGAGTTTTGGAAAAAATGTTCTTGATGATTACCTGAGTTGAAGCTTTTCAGTTTGGAGCTTTCTGACCTCCTCTCTTGTGCAAAACCACTCCAATGATCTCCCTTGTGCTTCTGAAAGGCTTAGAACAAGTTTGTTTTGGCTGGTTTGAGATGTTTGGTTCTAATAACTCAGAAATCGTGTTTGTGTTGTGGATTGTTTCAGGCCATTGTAATGGTTGATTTGTGTTCTATGATTGATTTTGAGATGATTAGTGGAAGAAGTTTTGAGTTTTAGTGGCTGTGCAGAGAGAATCAAAGACTTGAAGGTTTATGGAAATTTTGGGCAATCTGATTATGGTGATGTTTCAGGCTCCAATGTTGTGTCAAATGAGGTCCATGATGTTTGCATAAGAGGTTTTGATTGGTCAGAAAGTTGGTGGTGGCATAGTGTGATTGGTATGGCTTCATTTGCAAAAATGCCAATGTTGGTGTACCATGAGTATGGGTTGTGATAGAGGAGATTTTATGGCTTGTCCTACCTCAGCTAGCATTGTGGAGAGCCCTTGGATGGCTGGTGATGATCTGCAGCACTTGGATTGCAAGATAGCATAAGTTTTGCAATTTTCCCTCTTTGAGAATTTTGTGAAAATGGCTCATAGAAACTTGTCATCCAAGGAATGATTTTGGTCCAAATGTGTTTCATTATCATGTTATGATGCTTAGAGATCAATTAGAGGTCACAAGTGTGCTTAAAACTTGATTTTACAAAAATCCCTCTTTGGCATGAACTTTAAAATTATAAGATTTTTCCCAACTTTGAAACATCATATCTTGAGTTCTAGGATGAATCAAGAGGAGTTCTTGTACTTTTTGAAAATGGGAAGATCCAATATACAACTTTCATGTTTAAGGTTTTTTCATTTGAAGCATTTTTTATCAAGAAATAGGAGGTTGAAAATCTTTCCCAAAATGGAAAGTTTTCATTACAAGTCATGTCCAAAAATGGAAAGTTTGCAAATGGCTTGAAATTCTTCAATATTGTGAACTTCTAACCACTTCTAAGATCAAATAAAGAACATAGAACCTCAAAATAATGAATGTGACCCTTTGGCACCATTGGTGGTGGCCTCAGATGCCCTGATTCTGACTTTTCTTGCACAATACGTTACCAGTTGATCAGATGACTTCCACAATGAATTTCTTCATCAAATTTCGTACACATGCTCCTTATAACATATTAAGACTAATAGAATCAAGAATGACCAAAAAAATTTAGATTAAGGGCCTCAAACCCAAAACCCTTGTTTTAGGTCATCTGTGTAGAAAACCCTAGCCTGCCTGGACCTCTGTGCAATCCTCTGGGACTTTGTGACTTCAAAACAATCTTAGAGATGTAAAATGATCATAGAACACTCATGGACCTTCTTGACAAGCTTCAAGGCCTTTGAGCAGATCACTTCTTGGATTGCTCAAATCACAAACCCTAGATGCAACTTATGCAGTGAAATAAATTATGCAGTGAGAGATGATATGCTTATGCAATGCAATATGAAAGATCACAAACCATGGTGTAAGAAAAAGGTGAGGGCAAATTTGGGGTGTTTACAAAAGGTAATGTTGCACAAACCGAAGAAAAAAAGGAAAGAACAAGGTCTTGCAAACCAAAGATACTGGGTTCGGGAGTCGGTTACGAACTGGGAAGGTATTAGCAACCAAAATCGTCTGTCGTACCTGACGGGATCCACACTTGTTAGTCTGTTTCAAAGGGTAAGGATTAAAAATGTTGCTGAATAAAACTGCTACTGGAACTGGAATGAGAGAGGGAACTGGAAAAATAGAATGAAAAGGTAGGGGAAAATGTAGGTAAATAAAGAATGTGCTCGAATGGGCCATACCCCACTGCCCATGTATCTCATGGGAATGAGAATCGGAGTCGACGTAGTTTGCCTAACTAAGGCGGAAACTTGTTTGTATTTTTTATGAGATTGAACTTCTTATGCCTATGCTCAGGTGTTGCAGGCTCATCTGGTACGAGTGCGTTTACCGTCTTGCAAAGAGACAAGTCGTAGCAAGTTCTCGTTTAGAGTGAATGAGGTGAGAAGATAATTCCCGCAGGAAAATACGTTCTTTGTTTGTTTACTGTCTTTTAAAAGAAGTGTTTTTAATTTTTTCGTTTGTGAAACATCCTCATGCTAAGACTTTTTCATCATGGTAGATACCTTACACCTCGCCCCGATATGGGAGGTGTGTAATACCCCAAAATTTCCCTCTCATTTTCATGGCATTTAGCATATCGCATTGCATTCATAATCCCGTACATTTCATAAAAAATAAATAATATAAAAAAATAAATTGAATCATGCAACATTGGTTAGCGTGCAAGGCATGTGATCAGGGTTTACTTAGTGGCAAAATCAAATATCAGAACCCAAGATTGAATCTGGCTCAGAACAGACGGTGGAGATGCATCTTAAGGGTTTTCCACCAAAAGGAGGGAAAATTTGAATTTTTCATCCGTTAACCGGTTAACACCAGGGTTAACCGGTTAACACGTGCGAAATTTTGGAAAATATTTCAAAATTCAGTTGGTGCCTCTCATTCCTTTCCCTTATCCACTTTGCTTTATGTTTCTACCAAGCTCTAGAACATTCCACATCCTTCTCAAGGAATAATATTCCAAGTAATATTCCAGGAATATGCCAAGGAATATTCTAGGAATATTCCCATCCAACCCTTAACTTAGGATCCAAGCCTTGTGCCCTAACCTAAACCCAACTCCAAGCCTAATGCCTATATAAACCTTATTCACCAAGCAAAAAAGGGTTGGCCATTTCTTCTTCACAAAATTCATCATTCTTATTATCTCAATTATCTCAACTTCTTCCATTTCCCCAAACTCACCAAAGCTTCATCATCAAGATATTCCAAGTTTCACATCGAAACTCGAAAGATCGGAAGTTTAGCCTTCAACATCTTCACCGATTCAGCGGATAATCGAAGGATTTGTCACGATTACGGTGTTTATTTCACCGTTTGGAAGCGTTTCGGATCGATTGCATTTATTTTGCACTCTTGTGGATTGAAGCTTGGAACCTCTGATATTCTCTTCACTCGTGCATTGATCAACATCGCAACAATCACCAAAGCAAGCCTCCTCCTTGTAGGTTGGTAGATTCAAAACCATTTCTTGCTTTAATTTATTTCTCTTCATCTCGCCGTAAGGCATTCTTCGATTGTTTTGCGATTGTGATGCATTATTTGTTTTGATCTTTAGGAGCTAGAATTGTAGCTTGTTCATAGTGATTATAGGCGTTAGAAGGTGGTGTTTAGGTGATAAATTTGTTCTAATATGGTAATTGTTGTATTAGGAGCTTTAGGAAAAAAGTCGATAGCTAGAAGTGCTTTTTTCCTCACTGTTTTTCAATTCTGGTTCAGTGTTACCCGGTTAACACCCAGGGTTAACCGGTTAACACACTGTTTTTTCCCTGTTTAACTGCTTTTTGAACTCGTTAACCGGTTAACTCGGGGGGTTAACCGATTAACATTATGCTGATTTGCATTTTGTGTTATTTTCTTGCATGTTTGTGCATCACTCTTCCTTTTATCATCATAGTTTGATAGATTATGATTTTAGAGAATTTTTAGGAGCTGGTTTAGTGCAAGTGTGCGTAGTTTCATTAACTTTCGACATGCATTTCGTTAGGTTCTGATTTTAGGCATAAAGTGTTGCATATATGTGCATATCATATTGGGATCATTGTTCACATGATTTATCATCACTCATAGCAAAATAATAAATGTTTACATTTTTTTTTTGCATTGCATTCAAAGTCCGTTCATGTTTTGGTTAAATCATGTGCATAATGAAAAATTACATATTGTTAAAAAAACCACATAATCATCTAGTTTGCATCCATTAATTGCATGATGATATGTGCATTACATTGTTAGTGATCCATTCCATGTTGTTGCATAATTTATATGATCATTACATTCCATTATTTGCATAAAAATTCATGTTTGTGCATTTGAAAAATAATAAAAATATGTCTTGTTTTCATCGCTGCATTTTGAAACAGGAGCTGTAAAAACATGTTGCATTGGTCTATTTTGGTCTTTTACACCTATTTTCATGTTGATTGGTAGTTGTAATAGGTTGTTTGTGCTGTGCATTGCATTTTGTAGTTATTTGTGCTATAGAAAGATGTAGTAGCTGCAGGATTTAGGCTTTGCCTAGTTTTTAGGGTCCTTATACTTAGGATTGAGTCTAGTTTAGGCCATAAAGGCATTAGGACATGTTTGGTACTTGTTTTCCTTCTTACTTTTATCATTTTAGCCATATCCTACTAACTTTTGTTTTGTAGGGAGATTGAGATAAGTTTGTTCACACAACTTCTTCCTTTTAATTTCTTTACGCTTTCAAAATGTGGTTGCCTTAACACTTCGTGTTTTGTTTGTTCAACTTCATGTTAATCCCTCTTTAGAAAACAACTTAGCTTCCTTAGGAAGTAAGTTGATTTCTAGTTTCTTTTTCTTTTTCTTTTCTTCATTAGGATTAGAAGACCATATAAACCATTAGGATTTCCTTTTGCTTGCAATAAATAACTTAGAGTTGTGTCTTAGTCCCCCTTAATTTTTCCATTTCTCGAGTTGAGTCTCTCTTTCTTATCACATAAAGAAAAACAACAAAATACCTAATAAACGTTGATCTTCTCGTACACTGGGAGACTTTGTCGTGAGTTACTTACACACGTCCCATTTCGGGGCGAGGTGTAATGCATCCACCACGATGAACAAGTCTTAGTATGAGAATGTTTCACAAACAACAAACTCAGAAAACTTTTCTTTAAAAGACAGATAACAAAAAACACTTGTTTTTCCCTATGGGAATTCTTTCCTCACCTCATTCACTCTCAACGCGAACTTGCTCCTACTTAACTCATTTGAAAGACGGTAACGCACTCGTACCAGACGAGCCTGTAACACCTGAGCAAAGGAATAAGCAGTTCAATCTCTACAAAACACAACAAGTTCTTGTCTTAGTTAGGCGAACTACGTCGACTTTGATTCTCATTTCCCATGAGATACGTAGGCAGCGGGGTATGGTCTGTTCGAGCATATTCTTTAATTTCCCTACATTTTTTCCCTTTTCGATCTCTTTTCCCGTTCACTCTCTCATTCCAGTTCTAGTTAGCATTTATTTTGTTCAGCAACATCTTATTTCTCACCCTTTGAAACAGACAAACAGGCATGGATCCCGTCGGGTACGGAGGACGGTCTGGGATGGTAATACCTTCCCAGGTCGTAACCGACTCCTGAACCCAGATCTTTGGTTCGCAAGACCTTTTCCTTTCCTTTTCTCTTAGGTTTGTGCATCATTACCTTTCCCACTCATTCAGGATAAAAATGCCTGGCTGGCGACTCTTCCTTTTCCGCGACACTTTCGCGTTTGTACTAGGATGAAAATCCTGGGAGCGACAGCTGCGACTCTGCTGGGGACCAAACCTAGAATCTCTGGTTTCCCCTTTGAGAGACAATCCTAGAGCCTATTTGTTTCTATTTCTTTGGGTGTTTATCTGTGTGTTGTTGTGTGCTTTAGTTTAGCTTTACTGTTTTTATTTACAACTTTACATTTACAGCATTTATTTACCGCTTTCAATATTTATTTTTCATGCATCATATATACTAGACTGTGCTGGTTTGGATTTTTTCTATGGGTTGGGAGTTACTGGTAGATAAGCCAAATACCCGGCTTGAGTGAACCCTAGGACTAGCGTGAACATACATTGTACTTCCATGGTATTTCACCATGATGAGTGGCGATATGTTCCATACCCAGATTGTGACCGTCTTGGAACTACTCTGTATGGGGATCTCCTACACTTCAGGGTATGACCTTAATAGTTATGTGCATCTGGTGACCAATCATTGAGGACCTTAGTGGAAACAACTCTCTCTAGTGATAATAGTGGCAGACCACATTTGTTGGCAAACCCACTCGCATCCGAGGGCCCACTGGGAACTCGCATAGGATGACCTAGTTCTCTCATAGGAACCCAATTAAGGAAAATGATAGTACTGTATCCCAAGGGCTGAATGTACTATTGTTTCTCGATTCAGTGCTTGAAGCAAGGGACTTATGAGGGATTATTGTTTCCTCTGACTCAGTTTAGACCTCCCTGAATAGTACATAACATCAAACTAATTCCCTGATTTGATCATGAGCCATTCCTCGGAACACCCGTGACGTTGACCCGAGTAGCACACCTGTGAGATGGGAGGGGTTTACAGGTTTGTAGGAACCCTAAAACTTCCAACATACCCGCTTTTCTAGTATTGTTAAGTATTATGATCTGCTTCTATGGTTCTTTGGTTATGAGATTCGAGATTTCTGTTCAGAGAAAACTGTTACTGTGATCGCCATTGTGACCCTGCATGGACACTTGAGTATCTGATCAACAAACCACAGACATGTCACTGATCATATTCCTTGTCTTGCATAAGCATCATCACGTCATTAATCATTTGTGTTATTTTTCATTCTCAGGGTTCATATTATTCCAGGTTCCCGGTCGGACTTTTGTTTCAGAAATGGAAGATGTTAGAAAGAAGAATGTGCACTACAAGTTTTTTGATACCAAAGTGGGTCTGCTTAATCAGATGGTGTATCTTATTACCCCAGGTCATGTGGGATACTTCAAAGAGAGTTATGGTGATATTATGGATCTGGTAGTTCATCTGGATAGTTCTCAGTGGAGTGCAATCCATACCTTGCTGCAGTATTACGTTCTTAGGCTCGGATGCTTCACATTTCCTGACTTCCAGTTAGGTCCTTTGCTTTAAGAGTATTCTGTGATTTTGGGTATGCCGCTCAAAGATCAGATTCCCTTCAATTAGGAGATGACCAAACCTTTTCATGACGACATTTCCAAGGCTCTTTATTTGAGCTTGTTGCACCCGTATTTTTGCCTTAATTTTTCTTTGTATTTTCATCTGCATCTTACATACAAACAAGATCGCGCTGGTTGCTCAGTTCTTCTCGGGTTATGTTTATGCCTCGCAAGGGATCATCGTTGTATTTAAATTACTTTATTGTTTTATGTTTACTAACCATTAATCAAAATCAAAAAAATATTTTTGTTTCCTTTTACTAGCCTTTTTCAGGAAGAGGAACCATGGAAAATGCCAAAAATAGCAGTCCTGCAGCTCGAGTAAATTTCATAGACAAAAGTGGAAGTTGATCCGCAAATAATTCAAATTTATCTGATCAAGGATTTCCCAATTTAACTGATTCATTCAAAGGATTTCCAAGGTTCATGTGTCTATTTCTTCGACATACAAAAAGAATCGGGCCACAGCAACCAAGCAGCCTCATTTGAATAAAATATTCAAATTTTGGCTTGGTTAACCGGTTAAGCATATGCGTTAACCGGTTAACCAGTGCGAAATTTGAATATTTTATTCAAATTCAGCACCCTTAGATCATTGATTTAATTGGAATATTCTAGATCCATTGGTTTCTGATTTCTCTACATCACTTTGATCATTTCCTACCATAAACCCTCACTAATCACCACCATTTTCCATTTCCCACCAAAATTGCAATTACCAAGCCTAATTTTAATTACCAAAGCAAGATCCATTACACCAAATTCCCATACCTAAAGTCTTTAAATAGAACCATAATTTCATATATTCACCAAGCTTTTGAGAGCCACAAAACCTCTTGCAAAATACTTCCCCAACACCAAAATTCTCTAAAGCTCACTTTCTTTCTTTTGAAGATATCAAGAATTCACATTGAATTCTTGACTAACTTGAGCTAAACCTTCATCCTTTCCTTCTTTTGTTCATCAATATCAGTAGATCTAAGCTTGATTTGGTCCAATTTGAAGAAGTGCTTTTGGTAATTCATCTTTCTCCATAAACCCATTTTCACCATCAACATTCAAGATGTAGATCTTTGGTGCCTTTGATTTTAGATCCTTTGGATCTTAATTTGTTGTTTGATTGCAGGTATTTCATTGTATTTTGGTTTTAAAATTCATGAAAATTCATATCATGATCTCCAAATGTTTAAAAAGGGTTTTGAAAATGGATCATGCTCAATTTCTGCATATTTTCTGCTGCTGGTTCAAGCATTAACCGATTAACCATTTATAGTGTAAATTGGTTAACGGGTTAACGACATTAACAAGTTAACCAGTTTCAGTGTAATTTGGTTATTTTTACCTTGGGAAGCACTTTTGGGAGTGATTTCTCCTTAATGTCAATGAACTTTGGGTGTAGATTAGAGTAGTTAATGTTCATTAATTCAAAACTACCTTTAAGTGGATTATATAATTCATTTAAGGTACTTTGCATTAGCGATACATTTTCATGCTTGAATCCACCGAGATGAGTGATTGAACTTAAGGATGAAATAATACCATGAGTGCGGCTCAATTTGGTATTCACCTTTAGTTTTGTGCGGTATTGCGTCCGGATAGCGATTTGCATATCGTTTATCTCGCATGCATGAGCACTGATAATATGCACCTTAATTGGTGGTGGTAGGCCTAATTTGCAGGGTAATTACTTCGTAAATTACTCGGAAATTGCTTAACATAGACCTAAATGTGTCCCGACTTCGGAATAAAAATCTAATTGGATACTTGCACTTTCGTGGACCGGATCTCTTGTTGATCGCGTAATCCCAAAGGGGTTAATCATATTGCATTAAGAATCAAGACTTATGAATGTTTGATGCGTAGGTGCTTTGGGTCTCCCAATCGCCTTTCAAATTTTATTGAATTTGGTTCGGTTTGGCATGATTAAATGCTATAGTGTAAGATGCTAAGCGGATCCGGTTGCCTTTCGATTTTGGTTGCTCCTTTTGGTTGTGGTTGATTAAGTTCACCATGACATTATTATTATGTAAATATTATTATACTATTATTATTATTAATATTTTAGATTCTTGCACTTTAATTTCTTTTTCTACTAACATTTAAATTCCTGCACTTTTATTGCTTTTATTTTATTATGCTTTATTCATCCATATCATGTTTATTATTTGCTCTTATTTTGTTTGGGATTTTTTCCATTTTGTCCATTTGGACACAAAAAAATTAATAAAGGATTAAACTTCTAAAACACTTGTGACTTTAATTTGTGGACTATTGGTTACTATCCTTGGCTTTGGAATGAAGATTTGAACTTAGATTCTTAGGAGACACTTCCTTTGCCTTGATCTTCATGAAGTTGGAATTTGTCTTTATTTGGCCATTTGCTAGCTTATAAGGATGAAACTCTTGTGCTCATAATTTCAAGTATCATCAAATTTGGTTAGATCTTTCTTCCCTTATCTTCTTATTTTCTTTTTTTTAGGATAGTCTTTTCATCTCCTCCCCTTCTTTAATTTTCAAAATCTTCTCCCTTTTTCAAAGGATTCCTTCTTTTTAAATCATCACCTCTTTAATAAACAAAAACATTGACTTTTGTCAAGTGGCTTTGACTCTTTTTCTTTTCTTTTTAAATCAACGAATCTAATCATGTTGACCTTAATTCAAAAATAAAAATAATCAAACTCATTCAAGTTGTTTTGTGCCTTTGTGCACTTTTGTGTATTTTCTTTAAAAGAGTGCTGATTATGAGTCATTATTCTTTAGTCGGGTGCAAGTCTTTCAATCTCCATGGTTGTAGGTTGATGTAATTGAGTCTCTTGTCATTTGTGGGGGTTTAGTGGCATACTCGTTGATTTTATCCAAGTTGGCGCCCTCCCCATAATGATGTATGAGTCCATGCCTTCATTCTCATGGTAGTTTGTTTGGCCATCCACTTGAAGATGACAAATTCTCTTCACTTAATAAAATTAATTACATCCCACCCTTTTCACTATTTGTACCACGAACTACGGGGTTTTGATCTCGCATTGCACTTTATGGGTACGTAGGCATGAGGTGGTAAACCTCTCCAAACACAAAAATATTAAAAAAATAATTCTTTCCTCATCCCTCCGCTCTCATTTTTACAAACATTTTTCAAACCAAAAGCAGTAAAAGTTTCAAAGGGCTCCCATGGAGTACCACAGACATTTTGAGTGCGTAAAACCTTCCCATTGTGTAACCTATCCCCTTACCTGTTTCTCTGTTGTGTTTCCTTAGCTTTTTGCCTTAAGATTCATTAGTATTTATTCGCCCTTTTTTCCTTTTCCTCTTGGAATAAAATAAAAGTGCGGTGGTGACTCTGTTTACTTTGATTTAAGTTAACTAATAGCTTACACTCATAATTTTATCGCTACAGAAAAGTGGCGACTCTGCTGGGAAATAATCTTTAAGTGATTTATTTACTGCTTTGGTTTGATTTGTTTGTTATTTGTTTGTTCTGTTTCGGTTTTGGTGATCCTCTGTGACTGAGATAGATTCTAACCCGGATCTGAGTTGAACTTATGATAGGACGGCGATATTCGAAGCGATAAGCGATGGAGTAGTCTAAAGCTATATCAATTTGATAATCTCCACTCGGTTAGGCTCTCTTGGATTATCAATGTCATGATGATTAATCATATGTGGCATTATTTTCCAACCTTGAGCTGATCATACTGAGGACCGTAGAACCCTTAACCCATCCAAGCCATTTTAGGAACGTAGTGCGGAAACTATCTGGGTGTAAACCTAAGGTGGTTATCACGCGATACTACACTCGGACGAGGTCTTTTTTAAGAATGTTATCGGTTGGGGATTAATCCAACGTACCGATGATATTCTAAAGATGGTTGTTAACTCTGGGCACTTCTGTTAGCACCCTTTTGGTTTTCTGCAGGTACAATGAAGACAAAACCTTAGTACTTACCTGTGTGGGTTGCTGTCCTGTTACCTGGACTTCATGCTCGTGACTTGGAACCTAGACCGGTGTGCTTTGAGTGATCTTGTTTGTGGTTGTTGTATACACGTATTCATGCATTCATGTGCATTGTTCTTAAGATTTCAAGGGACTCATAGACACTTTTGCAAATATTTCAAATGTCTTTGGCTTTGAACATGAAAAGAAGTTTTTCAATATTTCACAATGTAGTATCATTTTTATAAATATTGAAATTTACCTCATAGTCCTTCAAAATCTTTGCATATGCATCTGCATATTATGCATCATGCTGGCATTGGTCTTGCTTTCTGAGAGTTCAACCAAGGTCTTATTGTGTTTCTCTTGGTCTTCATCTAGTGTGTTTGACAAGTTGATTCATTGTTATGGTACTCGAGCTAATCAAATAAGAAAGATGGAAACTTTGCAACAAGAGAATCGCGAGCTCCACGAAGAAGTCACAACTCTGAAGGATAATCTTGATAGGTTAACTGCTATGATGGAAAGTCTGGTAGCTTCTCAGAATCAACCACCGCGACCTCTTCCTCCAGAGATTCCTATGGTTTCGTCTAATCGTCCTATGATGACTATATCACCACCTGTGAGTCATACTGATTCCCAAATGGAAGGGTTTGTTTTCAACACTGAGCCTAATGAAAACATTGGTATGAATAAAAGGCTCGATGACTTTCAAGGTCAGTTTACTGAGATGCAGAAGGAAATGAAAGCTCTAAGGAGAAAGGAATTATTGGGTAAGGATGCTCATGAGTTATGTTTGGTTCCTAATGTCAAAATTCCTTACAAATTTACAGTTCCTAATTTTGAGAAATACAAAGGAAATTTCTGCCCTAAAAGTCACCTTGTCATGTATGCTAGGAAAATGTCAACTCATGCAGATAATCACCAGTTGTTGATTCACTTCTTCCAAGATAGTTTGACCGGCGCTTCCTTGAAGTGGTACATGGGGCTTGATAGCACTCAAATCCGTACATTCACTGACTTAGGGGAGGCTTTTGTGAAACAATACAAGTATAACATCGATATGGAGCCAGATAGAGACCAACTTCGGGCTATGTCTCAAAAGGACCAAGAAACCTTTAAGGAGTATGCATAGAGGTGGCGCGAGATTGGTGCTCAAGTTATTCCTCCATTAGAAGAAAAAGAGATGACAAAGATCTTTCGGAAGACTTTAAGTCTGTTCTATTATGAGAAGATGATTGCTAGTGCACCCACTGACTTCTCCGAGATGGTGGACATGGGAATGAGATTAGAGGAAGGTGTCCATGAAGGACGGTTAACCAAAGAAGGAGGTTCTGCTGGATTCCATGAAAGAAAGAGGGTGAAACCAGTGTCGTAACCCAATAAAAGGGTAAGAGAAGCAATCAACGTCATCAAGTGGCGTCGGTAATTCCTGTTGCTAAAAAGAACCCTGTTCAAAAGAAATAGCAATTTGATCCAATTCCAATGTCCTATGAGGAATTATATCCCACTTTGATAGAGAAAGATTTGGTTCAAACTAGGGATCCACCAGTTATTCCAAAGAAACTTCCATGGTGGTATAAGCCTAATCTCTGTTGTGCTTTCCATCGAGGGGCGCTCGGTCATGACATTGAACATTGTATTCCTTTGAAAGCTGAAGTGAAAAGTGGTGTTTTGTATTTTGAAGATGATGGACTTGATGTGCAAGCCAAGATCTCAGACTAAGATAGTCTCCTTAGATATTGAATTCATTTACTAGAGTTTTATTTGTAATCTTTCATGATTGTTAATACTTTGTTTGCATGTAAGAACTTGTTTGTTTTGAATATTAATCATAATGTAATGAGTATGTTTATCTTGAAGTGATCTATTCGATTTTGCTCATTTAATTTGTTTTCTGCATTGCAATACCAACTTCTTGTCTTAACTCTTGGAAGGAGGATGATGAAGTGAAAACACAAAATTTCTGGTTGTGTGCTTTTGAATAAGATCTTGCTGATGATGTAAGGCGTTGTTTCAAATTCCCAAACACCAGAGATATAAGGAAGATAATCCCTTGTTAACCCCTTTGAGCCTTGAAGTAGGAGTTTCTTTTTTAAATGAAAAAACCCTCACATTTAACCTTGGGGCTGGGTAGTCTTCAGTTAATTTGACCAAAGTGTCCAAATTTTAAAAGGAATGTGCGTCTAAAAGAAAATCACATTGGTTATCCCTCATCCATGAAGGAAGAAGACAGTCATAACCTTGTTTAATAAAGTCAGATAAGCCAATGTCACATGATTTGTTCAAAAAGGAATGAAGATAGAAAGAAAAAGAAAAGAAAAGCCCGCTAAAAATTGAATGACTTAGACAAAAATTGGGGCATCCCACTGGACGTCAAAATTCAAAAAGAAATTGTCCAGGTAAAAGTTAGGGAAAATAAAAGAATAAGAATCATAAAAAGCGAAAAGAAAGGATTAAAAAAAGAAAAATCCTCATCAAAAGAACAAATTTGTGTGACTACTAAGTCAAAGGCTGACAGAGTGACTGTTATTCCTTGAAAATCCTCATTGGATCTTAAACTGTCAACTTCATGGATTCTTAAACCGTTAGTTTAATCCTTTTGAGGGATGAACCTTTGTATTGAATTAGCTGAATATAGGACTGAAGGACATAACGGAGATTGGGTGGGTACAAATAAATTTTTTAGCCTAAAAATTCTTTTTTCTGAAAACTGTGAACCAGGCCAAGTTATAACCCTCAAAAGACCCAATTGGAGCAGAGTTTGTTTTGAAAGCGTACTTCAACGAGATAACGTTCTTGACTCCTATGAGTTGTGCTAAAGGATCTTTGTTGGTATTGTATATGCATTCAAAAATAAATGTCGTATCCAAACTAGTGATTCACTCACAAGGTTTTATGACATATTTTCAATGAAAACTTCAAGATAAACATATGTGTTGCATTAGAATTATCATTCTCAGAATTAACATTTTTTGCTTACATACATTTGTTTGACATCTGAAAGCTTACATATGAGCATCAGTGATGAGTTTAATCTTTTAAGGCCTGAAATTCTGATGAGTGATTAGCAAGATATCTCAAGAATGATCATATCCATGGGCACGTTGCTTGAAGATTTTGTTGAGTATGAGCAAGTTTTTTTTCCCAGTTAATGAGTTCACCTGGGGCAAAGGTTAAAGACTTTGTTGGTCAGAGAAGTTGCCAAATTCAGTTAATCTGGGGCAGTTACGTCGAGATTCGATGAATCCCTCTCAGAATTTGAACACACTAGGGCATGTTATCTCAAGTATTTATGGTACAATGATTCCTCTCGGTGTAAAAACCTTTGTAGACCAAGCGGTCTGGTACAGGAGCTATGGCAAGAATGGTAAAGTCTTGATGTGTGTAACTTGACTCTCCCAAAGAAGGGTTTGATCTGGTTGTGTTTCCACGAAATTCCTGAGCGCCTGGCATTTTAATATTAGTGATGTCTTGCTTCCTAATAGTAAGTATAAACAGGGATGGTTTGTTGTATGAACGTTCCCAGTTTGAGTTCCAATTTCTTCCCCAGATGAATTATTGGAAGGGATATTCTTGAGAATCTCCAGCTGAGTTTTGATCTCTTCCTCAGCAGTTTACCTTTGACTTGAGAAGTATTGGGAATCCTCAATCGAGTTCTTTTTCCTCAGCTTGAATTGGTTATATCCCTTAGCAGAAGTATTGGTATAGCAATCAGTTTAGAGGTTTTCTTTCACCTGTTGGTGGGTATTGATTTAAAATCCCTTGTAACTGTGGTTTGCTATGATTAATTTCTGCTATCCCCACATGGGTCGAAAATTCCAAATTTTTCGGTGATGATTGATCTCCATAGATCCCCAGTAGGTATGCGTGTGATGGTTTCCACCAGATTTCTATTTAATCTTCAACAAGTTTTACACTCTCTCCCCAATCAGAGCAAGAGTGGCATAACTCCTTCCCCAAGCAGAGCAAGAGCGGCGTGACTCTTTCCCTGAGGGGAGAAGGAATAGTATGATGATTATCCCCTGTAGGAGTTTGATTAAGAACACTTATGTCTTCAGCAAGGATCGTGGAAGCTTCCCCCATCCTCGACATATTGTTACTTTTTCTCAGCAAGGTGGTATTCCTATGCAGAGTTGATGATTGATGTTTGATACTCCAGTAGGCTATGCTTTATTTGCATCACTGGTAGATCTTAATTTTTTTTCCACAAACAAAGTTATGAAGATATTTATCCCCACCAGAGTTTAACAGGGACTTTTCCCTCCATCCCCAAAGTGTGAAAGATTTTGTGTTGTTGTTATATCTCTGACATGTTGTCCTCTTAGAGTGGAATTTCTGGTGTTATCCTCTATAGATTCTTGAAGATTTCTTTGTGGATTGGATCCCTATCATTTGTTTTCCCTAGTCTGAGTTATGCCTTGTAGCAGGATTTTATTCCTTCAATGGCTTTAGACGTTCCCCTGCAGGATTGCGACTAAAATCTCCAGCATGGTTCCTGGCCTTGTTGCCCTGATTAGCCGAGTATCCGGTTGTTGTGGTGTTTATGTCACCCGTTGCTTATCTTTTTGTCTATTTTTGTCAGCATAATCATACGCATAAGCATAACATCATTTGCTTGCATTTTTGCACTTACCACTGTTCCCCGCTCTTTGGTGTGATCTTTCCCCACAGAGTGTGTATGTGTTGTCTTCCCTCAAGTTTAGAGTGTCGACCATTAAGCAGAAAGTGTTAATCCTTTCTAGTTCCCCACTGAGTTATTTCTCGTGGATGATTTTGATTCAGTTTCCTTTCCAGTTCATTATCTAGATGGAGTTTTCCCCTAGTTGAGATATTTCTTCCACAGGATGAGTCTTGTTTGACCGTTTCTCTCCAACTTGTTCTTGGATTGAATTTTGGTCCCCCCCGACTTATTACCTTTGTTGAGATATCACTTGGTTGATAGTTAGGTAATATTTTTTGGTGAGTTACCTTGTTGAGTTATCACTTGCGTGATAATTGGTAGTCTTTCCTTTTGGGCTTATTACCTTTGTTGAGTTATCACGTGGTTGATAGTTGGGTAATGTATTTTGGTTAGTTACCTTGTTGGGTTATCACTTGCATGTTAATTGGTAATCTTTCTTCCTGAGTTTATTACCTTTGTTAAGTTATCATTTGGTTGATAGTTAGGTAATATGTCTTAATATTTTGGTTAGTTACCTTGTTGGATTATCACTTGTGTGATAATTGGTAATTTTTCCTCCTGTGTTTATTACCTTTGTTGAGCTGACAATTTGGTTGATAGTTAGGTAATATGTCTCGTTATTTTTGGTTAGTTACCTTGTTGGATTATCACTTGTGTGATCATTGGTAATCTTTCCTCCTGGGTTTATTACCTTTGTTGAGCTGTCAATTTGGTTGATAGTTAGGTAATATGTCTCGTTATCTTTGGTTAGTTACCTTGTTGGGTTATCACTTGCGTGATAATTGGTAATCTTTCCTTATGAGGTTATTACCTTTGTTGAGCTGTCAATTTGGTTGATAGTTAGGTAATATGTCTCGTTATCTTTGGTTAGTTACCTTGTTAGGTTATCACTTGCATGATAATTGTTAATATTTCCTTCTTAGCTTATTACCTTTGTTGAGCTATCATTTGGTTGATATTTAGGTAATATGTCTTAATATTTTGGTTAATTACCTTTTTGGATTATCACTTGTGTGATAATTGGTAACTTTCCTCCTGAGTTTATTACCTTTATTGAGCTGTCAATTTGGTTGATAGTTAGGTAATATGTCTCGTTATCTTTGGTGAGTTACCTTGTTAGATTATCACTTCTGTGATAATTGGTAATCTTTCCTCCTGAGTTTATTACCTTTATTGAGCTATCATTTGGTTGATAGTTATTTAATATGTCTCGTTATCTTTGGTTAGTTACCGTTTTGAGTTATCACTCCTGTGCTAGTTGGTAATCTTTCCTTTTGTGAAGATATTACATTAGTTTAAACTTCACATTGATGGAGTAGGAATTATTCCTCCCTTATTTGAGTTTATTGCTTTTGCTCTTACCCAGTAAATCCGGTAGTTGAGAATTCTTTTAACATCTGCAGATTTTTCTACCCAGGAAAATGGTAGTGGATGTTATCCCTCTTTGCTTTGCTCCTATCCATTAAATCGATAGTTGAGTCCATTATTTCCATATCTTCTACCCAGTAAAACCGGTAGTTGATGATTCTTTTCCAACTCGGTATTCCTCCATTTTTGGACTCGAATACTTTGATTGGTTATTATTCCCTGGCAGAGTGTTTACTTTTCCTTGTTGAATATTTTACCTTGATTATATCTTATTTTCCCCATGTAGAGTCAATTATCCAGTGATTTATTTTCCTGGTAACTCTTTTGGTGTCTTTCGTTTCCCCGACAGGTTTTTCTTCTGTGTCCCCAAGCTTTTGCTTTCCTCTGGTGGTCGCATGTTCCCCACAAAGATCTTGGGTTTGCATATCATATCATATCCATAACATATCATGTTCTCTTAGGACAAAAATTTGGGTTTTCTGTATTTAAGTATCTCCCATCTTGTAGAGACGAAGATATCAATCTTCATATCCTCATATTGAAGAAACTTAAATAGGGGAAGCTCTTGCACCCTAATTTTTGCCCTAAGTTTTCTTTGCATTTTCATCTACATCTTTCATACAAACAAGATCGCGCTGGTTGTTCGGTTCATCTCGGGTTAGGTTTATGCCTTGCAAGGGATCACTGTTGTCTTTAAATTACTTTATTTGTTTAGGTTTACTAACCATTAGTCAAAATAAAAAAATATATTTTTGTTTCCTTTTATTAGCCTTTTTCAGGAAGAGGAACCATTGAAAATGCCAAATATAGCAGTCCTGCAGCTCGAGTAAATTTCACAGACAAAATTCGAAGTTGATCCGCAAATAATTCAAATTTATCTGATCAAGGATTTCCTAATTTAATTGATTCATTTAAAGTATTTCCAAGGTTCATGTGTTTATTTCTTCGATGTACAAAAAGAATCGGGCCACAGCAAACAAGCAGCTTCATTTGAATAAAATATTCAAATTTTGGCTTGGTTAACCGGTTAAGCATATGCGTTAACCGGTTAACCAGTGCGAAATTTGAATATTTTATTCAAATTCAGCACCCTTAGATCATTGATTTATTTGGAATATTCTAGATCCATTGGTTTCTGATTTCTCTACATCACTTTGATCATCTCCTACCATAAACCCTCACTAATCACCACTCTTTTCCATTTCCCACCAAAATTGCAATTACCAAGCCTAATTTTAATTACCAAAGCAAGCTCCATTCCACCAAATTCTCATACCTAAAGTCTTTAAATAGAACCATAATTTCATTCATTCACCAAGCTTTTGAGAGCCACAAAACCTCTTGCAAAATACTTCCCCAACACCAAAATTCTCCAAAGCTCACTTTCTTTCTTTTGAAGTTACCAAGAATTCAAATTGAATTCTTGACTAACTTGAGCTAAACCTTCATCCTTTCCTTCTATTGTTCATCAATTTCAGTAGATCTAAACTTGATTTGGTACAATTTGAAGAAGTGCTTTTGGTAATTCATCTTTCTCCATAAACCCATTTTCACCATTGACATTCAAGATGTAGATCTTTGGTGCCTTTGACTTTAGATCCTTTGGATCTTAATTTTTTGTTTAATTGCAGGGATTTCACTGTATTTTGGTTTTAAAATTCGTGCAAATTCAGATCATGATCACCAAATGTTTAAAAAGGGTTTTGAAAATGGATCATGCTGAATTTCTGCATATTTTCTGCTGCTGGTTCAGCGTTAACCGGTTAACCATTTACAGTGTAAATTAGTTAACAGGTTAACCGGTTTTAGTGCAATTTGGTTAATAGGTTAATGGCGTTAACGGGTTAACTAGTTTAAGTGCAATTTGGTTAACCGGTTAACGCAAGTCAGAATTGACTTTTTGGCTTGTTTTAAGCCCCTTTTTGGTTCCTGTTTCTTCTTCTTCTTCCTCTTTTTTATTTTTACCTTGAGAATCACTTTTGGGAGTGATTTTTCCTTAATTTCAATGAACTTTTGGTGTAGATTAGAGTAGTTAATTTTCATTAATTCAAAACTACCTTTAAGTGAATTATTTAATTCATTTAAGGTACTTTGCATTAGCGATGCATTTTCATGCTTGAATCCACCGAGATGAGTGATTGAACTTAAGGATGGAATAATACCATGAGTGCGGCTCAATTTGGTATTCACCTTTAGTTTTGTGTGGTATTGCGTCCGGATAGCGATTTACATATCATTTATCTCGCATGCATTAGCACTAACATTATGCACCTTAATTGGTGGTGGTCGGCCTCATTTGTAGGGTAATTACTTCATAAATTACTCGGAGATTTCTTAACATAGACCTAAATGTGTCCCGACTTCGGAATAAAAATCTAATTGGGTACTTGCACTTTTGTGTACCAGATCTCTTGTTGATCGCGTAATCCCAAAGTGGTTAATCATATTGCATTAAGAATCGAGACTTATGAATGTTTTATGTGTAGGTGCTTTGGGTCTCCCAATCACCTTTCAAATTTCATTGAATTTGGTTCGGTTTGCCTTGATTAATCGCTATAGTGTAAGATGCCAAGCGGATCCGGTTTTCTTTCGATTTTGGTTGCTCCTTTTGGTTGTGGTTGATTAAGTTCACCATGCCATTATTATTATGTAAATATTATTATACTATTATTATTATTATTATTATTAATATTTTAGATTCTGGAACTTTAATTGCTTTTGCTACTAACATTTTAATTCTTGCACTTTTATTACTTTTATTTTATTATGTTTTATTCATCCATATCATATTTATTATTTGCTCTTATTTTGTTGTTGATTTTTTCCATTTTGTCCATTTGGACACAAAAACATTAATAAAGGATTAAACTTCTAAAAAACTTGTGACTTTAATTTGTGGACTATTGGTTACTATCCTTGGCTTTGGAATGAAGATTTGGACTTAGATTCTTAGGACACACTTCCTTTGTCTTGATCTTCATGAAGTTGGAATTTGCCTTTGTTTGGCCATTTTCTAGCTTATAAGGATGGAACTCTTATGCTCATAATTTGAAGTATCATCAAGTTTAGTTAGATCTTTCTTCCTTTATCTTCTTATTTTCTTTTTTTAGGATATTCCCTTCATCTCCTCCCCTTCTTTAATTTTCAAAATCTTCTCCCTTTTTCAAAGGATTCCTTCTTTTTAAATCATCACCTCTTTAATAAACAAAAACCTTTACTTTTTTCAAGTGGCTTTGACTCTTTTTCTTTTCTTTTAAAATCAATGAATCTAATCATGTTGACCTTAATTCAAAAATAAAAAGAATCAAACTCATTCAATTTGTTTTGTGCCTTTGTGCACTTTTGTGTATTTTCTTTAAAAGAGTGCCGATTATGAGTCATTATTCTTTAGTCGGGTGCAAGTCTTTCAATCGCCATGGTTGTAGGTTGATGTAATTGAGTCTCTTGTCATTTGTGGGGGTTTAGTGGCATACTCGTTGATTTTATCCGAGTTGGCGCCCTCCCCATAATGATGTATGAGTCCATGCCTTCATTCTCATGATAGTTTGTTTGGTCATCCACTTGAAGATGACAAATTCTCTTCACTGAATAAAATTAATTACAACCCACCCTTTTCACTATTTGTACCACGAAGTATGGGGTTATGATCTCGCATTGCACTTTATGGGTACGTATGCATGACATGGTAAACCTCTCTAAACACAAAATTATTAAAAAAATAATTCTTTCCACATCTCTGCACTCTAATTTAACAAACCTTTTTCAAACCAAAAGCAGTAAATTTTTCAAAGGACTCCTGTGGAGTACCACAAACATTTTGGGTGCGTAAAACCTTCCCATTGTGTAACTTATCCCCTTACATGTTTCTCTGTTGTGTTTCTTTAGCTTTTTTCTTTTAGATTCATTATGATTTATTCGCCCTTTTTTCCTTTTCCTCTTGGAATAAAATAAAAGCGTGGTGGCGACTCTGTTTACTTTGAGTTAAGTTAACTAATAGCTTACACTCATAATTTTACCGCTACAGAGCTCATCTGAGGTGTCTGCAAACTTGACTGCTAGCAAAGCCGGGGTACTTGGATTTTCTCTTTACTTTCTGGTTAGAAGAGCTGGAGAACTAGTTGTGGTTGCTCAGTGGGATTCAATTTGTGCTATCTTAGCCTTATCCATCTATGGGATCATCCTGTTTGCTGGCATGGATAAATTTGGGGATATGAATGCCATCCACTTGTTTGTGCTGAAGAATCCTGTGCCCACTCTTCTGAGGATCTATACTATTCAGTACACTACAAAAATGAGAAGAAACGAGGTGGTTTAGTCAGTTGATGCGCTCCTCTATTCTAATAATGGTTTATGAGACACCTTCCCACTACCGAAGTCTTCACCGATCCCAATGTAATATGGGCCCAGAAACTGAGCATGTTGTCTGCTAAGGACATCAAATGGTTTACCTTGAAATTGAAAGGGAAGGACTTTATCTCCAGCTGTGGAGATTATCCCAATGTTCCACTCTTAGGATTAGTAGGGGCATCAATTACAACCATATTCTCTTAAGGAGGCAGTTGGGATATGCACTCAAAGATATTCCTAAAGAATCAGAGTTGGTCCAGAATTTATACTTCCCTGTAAAGGATAACTTTCTTTGGTTCGAGAAGCTGCAGGAGCCTGGAAACTTATCAGAAGAAAAGGTATAGCACGCTTGGGCAAAAGCAACAATCAGATGTTTCCCGAGTTTGAGGCTTGGATAAGAGAGAAAGCTCAAGTGGTTCTGATCCCATTCTCTGCACCAGTTCTACCTCCAGGGGTTGAACCAGAAGCCACTATGACTTTAAAAGATTATCAAAAGTTGGAGGCTTTGGTCCAACAACTCAGAGCTGAAAATCTGGAGGCCAACAATTCTTGCCAGAAGTTGAGGATCCACAACAAGAATCTAGAGGAAAGAATTCACCAAGCTGAAGATGTAGTCAGGCTCAAGCAAAAGGACTTTGAAGAAAGGGAGCTTTACTTCAAGAAGAAGATGTTGGCTGAAACCCACAAGGTGAGTCAGCGTCGTAAAGACAAGAAGTCTTTAGAGGAAGCCAATTAATCTATGACCAGCAAGATGGGATAACAATCTGAAAAAGAAAAAGGAGGTAGAGGTCGAGTACAAGCTGAAGATCAAAAAACCTTCAATAGCTCCTGGCTGAACAGGGAGAGCTACTTCAGAAAGCCCACGAGCAGTGTAGAGACTACCTTCAGGAGATAGCCCAAGGTCAACGAGATGTTTAAAATGTCCAAAAAGAGGTAGAAGAGATAAAGAGGTGTTCCTGCAATAGATCAATGAACTGCATGCTTCCTTTGATCAGAGGGATCTCCTTATTCAGAAGCTCATCCAGACATAGCTCAGTTATTCTAGGTGGTCAAGCGTCTTAGCTGAATGCTGAAGGACTTGGGGCTTCCTAGAGCCTAGTTTCATTTGCTTGTACCAGGGTTACCCACAGGCCTGTTGTGGGATTCCCTTTATGCTTTGTTATTTCCTATTGTTGTATGAATTGGCACCCTTCAAGGAATGTGTTATCTTCAGATTGCAGTTTATGATATTTGACTTGGTTTGGATCTCTAGTCGTTATCCTTGCACTGACACGAGGTTTTAAGCACCATTTCTCCACAGTAATATGATATGAGCTTCATGCGAGGTTTTCTTACCCAAAGTCTGAATTTTCAAAGGCTATCTGAATTCCCAAATACCGGAACGAGAATGTAAAAAACCTTGAGAATGAAAAGAACATAGCATTGCATGCATTCATATCATTTGCATTTTTTCTTGTAGGTTATCCGAATTTCTTAACTTATCTGTTTATTCAGGAAAGATTATGATAGCTGCAAAGACCCGTCTCCTCTGACACGACACTCCTCTGCACCAGTCATGGTCCAGGGGCAGCAAGAGTTAAGAGTTGTGGTTCTCAGACTTGATCCACCACAGGTGAACCCTTTCGTTGTCACTTTGGATGCTCAGGGAAATCCAATCAACAACAACAGGGGTAACAGACCTCCAACTCCAGAGGATGGCGACCCTATTCTTGTTCAGGTGGAAGACCGTCAAGAAGATCAATTAACCTTGGTCAATGAAGACATGGGCTTTGGTGCAGGTGGTAACTCCCAAGACTTTCAGATGCTGGCTGAGAAAGTTAGGGCTTTGGAATGCAGGGAAACTCTAGGCATTGATGTCTCTGACATGGTTTTGGTTCAAGGAGTGATTATTCCTCCAAAGTTTAAGCCTCCAGGTTTCGACAAATACAACAACAATTCTTGCCCTAAAACGCATCTGTAAGCTTTTTACCGCAAGATTTCTATATATACCAAAGATGAGAAGCTTTGGATGTACTATTTCCAAGACAGCCTATCTGGAGGCTCACTAGAATGGTACATGAAATTGGAGAGGACCGTTGTTTGCAATTGGAAAGAGCTTGGGGAGGCTTTCCTCAAGCAATACCAATATAATATTGACATGGCTCCAAGTTGGACCCAACTGCAAAGTTTGTCTCAAAAGAACTCCAAAAGCTTCAAGGAATATGCGCAGAGGTGGCTCGAAGTCGCAGCTAAGTTTAACCACCGCTGCTGGAGAGAGAAATGGTTGACCTTTTCATAGATACCGTCCATGGGCACTTCATGGAAAGATTAGTAGGTTGTTCATTGTTGAAAGCACAAATGAGTAAGAGTTTTGTTGTCGATCCACAGAGATTGTTTTATGATATTTATGTCGTTCTACAATTGCTTAAGTTTAGACTTAATGGTAACAAAAAGGTTTTGGTGTTTGTATCTAAAATGGACTTTTTCATTCAAATAAATGTTAAGGAGTAACAGTATTGGTTTGTAAAAGAATCTTAAAAGAATATGTCAAAGTTAGGGTTTGATAGATTTATTTTGCATATATAGTTTTGATCAAAAGATAAACTCATTTCAACAATGAACACATTCACAATATCCTCTCATAATGTTTATTTCTAACACAAAATGTGAGCTTTACCATTTTGATCCATTAATGATTTCTCACTCAATCTATCAAAATGGTAACATTTAAGTTCAATACAAAGTGAACTCCAAAGCCCATAACTATCTCTAGCTTATGGTATTTGGGTGATGAAAACCTAGGTCAAATGTTGGCCATATCTCTCAATCATGAAACAACACAAAAGGGTTTGTCATAAAAATCAAAGCTTTCATCATATATTCATCATCAAGAGTTTATACAAGAGGATCAAGGCCTATACATATAAAAATAGAACCTATCTACCTTCTAACCTTGACATACTATGGGTTTAGCTTTCCATTTCCATGGAAGCTTCCAACAAAAGATGAAGATGAAGAAGATGGAGCATTTATGACAATGACTTGACTTTAAATGCACCCAATCTTCTTAGAACAAAGAGAAAAAGTGTTTAAGGAATATTTAGGTCAAGTCTCCAAAGTTACATCCCAAGAAATAGTGAAACAAATGCTTATAAAGAAGCTGAAATTCGCAGGTCTCACTGAGCGAGATCTGCTCGTTGAGCGAATGTTCATTAAAAGCACCAGCTCGCTGAGCGACCAAGGGCTCGCTGAGTAAAAATATCTCAGGAAAGCTCGTATGGAGCTCGCTGAGCGACCTTGAAGCGAGCAAGATTTCTTCAAAATCTTCCAAAACTTCTCAAAGAAGGCCATGATGGAATTTGCTTCATATTTCCTCTGTGTAACCTAAAATTACACAAACTAAAGTTAAATAAAGGATGCTTTGAAAATGCTAAAATTAAACTATGAATAAGTATAAGAAGCAAAGGGGGAAAAGCATTAGAGATCAAAATAACCCTTGAAAAGTGCCAAAAATCAACTAAATAATAACACTAATATGCACTTATCATTCATCTAGCGGCTTTTCTGATATCATCCTAACTGGTGAGAGAATGTAAAGTTGGATGAAGAAGGGGAAAATTCAGAATAGCGGAGCATCGACCTCTAGAGTCAGGATACATTTTGTGAAAAGAAGAGAAAGGTGGGGCTGGGTTTGTATACATCCAAAGGAAGAAAGAAAATCATAACATCTATCATCATGTAGCTCCTGTTACCATTTCTGCTCCAACAAATCAAAAGCAGGTTCAACAACCGCAACAACAACGCCAGCAGAACTACCAGCAACAAAGAGCTCCTCGTCAATACTATCCTCCCATACCAAGGGATAGACAGTTCAAGATGCCTCCGATGTCCTATTCCCAGATTTTTCAAAATCTACTTTAACTCCCAATGGTCCTGTTGAGAACCCTGCAGCCTTCGAGACCAGAGAAAATTCCTGAGGGCTATAATGCTAATGCTCATTGCGAGTTCCATTCCGGAGCTCCGGGCCATAGTACTGAAAACTGCAAGACTTTGAAATATGTGTCCCAGGACCTGATTGACTCCAAGTCAATCAATTTCGCTCCAACCCCGAACGTGTTACAAAACCCATGCCTCCGCATGGAAGGACCGTAGGAGCTATTGATGATGGTGAATGCTTGAATCTGGTATGTGACGTCAATGCCTTGAAAACTTCATTGTTAGCTGTGAAGAGTTTTCTGGTTAAGAAGAATATCTTTCCAGGCTGTGAAGAGTGTTGTTCAGATTGTGAGAATTTCGTTGATGATTGTGACCGGTTGAGATTGGGGATACAAAGAATGATTGATGAGGGCAATATCTAATTTGAAATAATTGTGAAGGAAGATGAAGTGTCGACAGTGACTATCTACTATAATCCAACACAATTCCCAACACCAGCAAAAGTGGCACCTGTGACGTTCACCACTCCTGGACCAATTCTGTACCAAAGCAAAAAAGTAGTCTCGTGGTACTATGGGGCCGAAGTTTACTATAATGGTCAGAAGCAAGATGTGACCTCTTCCAGCTCAGCTCAGCACCAAGTTAAAAATGTTGGAGTTGGAGGGTTCACAAGGAGTGGGAGACTGTTTGCGCCCGAGAAATTAAGAAATAGTGTGGTGCTGCCAAAGGACATTGTAGAGGTTCAAGCCAAAGCCAGAGGCAAGCAGCATGTGACAAGTGATGCTCCTACGCCAATTCTGGATCCTGATATCACTTTCGACAAAAAAGTAGATGAATTTATGAGAATCATTAAAACGAGTGATTACAAAATAGTTGATCACTTGCAGCAGACTCCTTCTAAGATTTCAATCTTGTCTTTGTTGATGTGTTCAAACTCACACAGGGAAGCCCTGCTAAATATTTTAAACAATTCCTATGTGCCACGGGACATATTAGTAAACCATCTTGAGACAGTGGTATCAAGTGTGAACGCTAGCCATGGTTTAGGGTTTACGGACATGGACTTGACCACCAAGGGAAGCAGCCATAATCGAGCCCTACACATTTATATGAAATGTAAAGGAGTTGTGCTCTCTCATGTACTTGTGGATACGGGCTCATCCTTGAATGTGCTTCCAAAGAAAGCATTGATTAAGTTGGACTATGACGGGGTGGTGCTCAGGCCGAGCGATTTGATAGTCCGAGCATTCGACGGCTCCAAAAGGTCTATGTTTAGAGAGGTGGAACTCCCGATCAAGGTAGGACCACAGGTTTTCAATACTACCTTTTATGTTATGGATATCCAACCAGCATACAGCTGTTTGCTGGGACGACCCTAGATACATGTAGCAGGGGCTGTGTCATCAACCCTCCACCAGAAGCTCAAATTTGTCTGGGAAGGGCAAATTGTTACAGTGTATGGGGAAGAAGATATCTTCATCAGTCACTTGGCTTCATTAAAATATGTAGAGATGTATGGAGAGATCGTTCAAACTCCTTGTCAAGCCTTCGAGCCCGTCATAACCGAGGGTACATCGTCATTAGCTGCCTTGTTAGAGGATAAGAAGAAAGAAGCATCCATAACATCCTACCAACAAGCCTTGAAGGTTGTGGAATCAGGCATGAATGAGGACTGGGGAAAAATGATTAAAGTACCAGAGAAGAAGGATATGTTCGGGATTGGTTACCATCCTGGCCAGCCAATGCCAAGTCAAAACGCCAGAGGTCGAAAAGGCCTGATTACCTTCACCAGTGCAGGATGGGTTGATCATGGTAGCATCAGTGCAGTGCAAGATGAAACTGTTGATAGTGATTATGAAATGGACGAATGGATAAAGCCTTATGTCCCGGGTGTGCAACTCAGCAACTGGTTGGCCGAAGCAATCATCTCTATCACTCAACCAGAAGAGTAATAGTCTCGTGTTTATATTATTTTGTATGAAAGTTCTCTGCCTTGCCCGGGGCATAGTAGCTCATTGTAAGGGTTTATTATTTCATAATTCAATAACATCATCATTAATAAAGTGGATGTTTTGGCATTCATTCATGGTTTTCCTTGTCTTTCATTTTATTTTGTTTTAAAAATAAATGGCAACGTTTTTCCATGTCTCCCACATTTTCTAAATCTAGCATGAATCATTATTCATGCAGATGTACCCCATCACTTCACATCAGTGACGACCTTGCTATGGCTCAATATGACTTAGACAATCCCATTTACCTAGCCGACGAGGAAGGTGAAGAAGATTGTGAATTACCCGAAGAATGAGCCAAAATGCTCAAGAAAGAGGAGAGGGTGATTCAGGCGCACGAAGAGGCCATTGAAGTGGTAAACCTGAGTACTGAAGAGGACAAGAAAGAAGTCAAGATCAGGGCTGCATTGGAAGAATTTGTAAAGATCTATTTGATTTCCATGCTCCGAGAATATGTTGACATCTTTACTTGGTCTTACCAGGACATGCGAGGGTTGGACACCGATATCGTAATGCACAAGTTGTCACTCAGAGAAGATTGTCCACCGGTGAAGCAGAAGCTGAGAAGAACTCGACCCGATATGGCTATCTAAATCAAGGAAGAGGTGCAAAAGAAGTTTGATGCCAGATTCTTGGCTGTGACGAGTTATCCTCCATGGGTTGAAAATATTGTGCCAGTTCCAAAAAAGGATGGTAAGGTCAGAATGTGTGTGTGTTATCGATACCTTAATCAGGAGAGCCCCAAAGATGACTTCCCGCTGCCACATATTGACCTGCTAGTTGACAACACTGCTCAGTTCTCTGTGTTTTCCTTCATGGATGGATTTTCAGTCTATAATCAAATCAAGATGTCGTCAGACGAAATGGAGAAGACTACTTTCATCACCCTATGGGGCACCTTCTGTTACAAAGTAATGTTGTTCGGTTTGAAAAATGTTGTGGAACCATACCAACGGGAAATGGTGATTATATTCCACGACATGATTCATCACGAGATCGAGGTCTACGTTGATGATATGATCGCAAAGTTATAGACAGAAGAAGAACATTTGATCAATGTAGCCAAGTTATTTGACAGGCTTCGAAAGTTCAGATTGAGATTGAACCCGAACAAGTGTACATTCGGGGTGCATTCTGGAAAGCTTTCGGGCTTTAATGTTATTGAAAGGGGGTTGAGGTCAACCCTGCAAAGATGAAAGCAATTTAGGAGATGTTTGATCCGAGAACTGAGAAAGAAGTATATGGCTTATTAGGGAGGTTGAACTATATTGCACGGTTCATCTCTCACCTAACTGCTATGTGTGAGCCTATTTTCAAGCTTCTGAGGAAGAATCAGGCCATCGGGTGGAATAATAACTTCTAATTAGCTTTCGAATGAATCAAGGAGTACTTGCAAGAACCTTCGATTCTCAAACCTCCAGTGCCAAGGAGACCTTTGATCATGTACCTCATAGTGCTCGAGGGGTCAATGGGCTATGTGTTGGGTCAGCATGATGAGTCTGGTCGAAAAGAGCATGCAATCTATTATCTTAGCAAAAAGTTTACCGAATGTGAGACACGATACTGACTGCTCTAGAAAACTTGTTGCTCTTTGGCATGGGCTGCTCGCTGACTAAGACAGTAAATGTTGACTCATACCACTTTATTGATTTCCAAGATGGACCCCATTAAATACATCTTTGAAAAACCAGCTCTGACCGAAAGAGTGGCCCGATGGTAGATGATTCTGACAGAATACGACATCTAATATACTTTACAAAAGGCTATAAAGGGAAGTGTATTGTCGGATTATCCATCCCAACAACCGATTGAAGATTACTAGTCAATGAGGTTTGAGTTCCCGGATGAGGACATCATGTTCCTCAAGTCGAAAGATTGTGAAGAACCACTCCCGAAGGAGGGGCCGGACCTATGAGAGAACCAGGCCATCCTATGCGATTTCCCAGTGGGCCCTCAATTGCGAGTGGGTTTGCCAACAAATATGGTCTGCCACTGTTGTCATTGGAGAGGGTTGTTTCAACTAAGGTCCTCAATGACCGGTCACCAGATGCAAATAACTATCAAGGTCGTACCCTGAAGTGGAGGAGATCCCCACACAGAATAGTTCCAAGACAGTTGCAATTTGGGTGTGGAACACCTCTCGCCACTCATCATATTGAAATACCATGGAAGTAAATGTATGTCCACGCTAGTCCTAGGGTGCACTCAAGCCGAGTATTTGGCTTATCTCATAGTAACTCCCAACCCACAGAAAAAAGCCAAACCAACACAGTTCAGCATATATGATGCATGAAAAATAAATACTGAAAGCGGTAAATAAATGCTATAAATGTAAAGTTGAAAATAAAAACAGTAAAGCTAAACTAAAGCACACAGCAGTACACAGATAAACACCCAAAGAAACAAAAACAAATAGGCGCTAGGATTGACTCTCAAAGGGGAAACCAGAGATTCTAGGTTCGGTCCCCATCAGAATCTCCAGTTGTCGCTCTCGGGATTTTCAACCTAGTACAAACGCGAAAGTGGCACGGAAAAGGTAGAGTTTCCAGCCAGGCATTTTTATCCCGAATGAATGGGAAATTTAATGTTGCACAAACCTAAGAGAAAAGGAAAGGACAAGGTCCTACAAACCAAAGATCTAGGTTTGGGAGTCGGTTACGACCTGGGAAGGTATTAGCACCCCAGACCGTCCGTTGTACCCCATGGGGTCCACGCTTGTTTGTCTGTTTTAAAGGGTGAGAAATAAGATGCTATTGAACAAAATAAATGATAACTGGAACTGGAATGAGAGAGTGAAAAGAGATCGAAAAGGGAAAATGTAGGGAAAATAAAGAATGTGCTCGAATGGGCCATACCCCGCTGCCTACGTATCTCATGGGAAATGAGAATCATAGTCGACGTAGTTCACCTAACTAAGGCGGGAACTTCTTTGTGTTTTTTAGAGATTGAACTGCTTATACCTTTGCTCAGGTGTTGCCGGCTCGTCTAGTACGAGTGTGTTAATGTATTGCAAATGAGGCAAGTAGGAGCAAGTTATTGTTGAGAGTGAATGAGGTGAGGAAAGAATTCTCGCAGGAAAAAACGAGTGTTGTTTGTTATTTGTCTTTTAAAGAAGTGTTTTATGAGTTTGTTGTTTGTGAAACATTCTCATACTAAGACTTGTTCATCGTGGTAGATGTATTACACCTCGCCCCAAAATAGGACGTGTGTAAGTAACCCACGACAAAGTCTCCTGGCGTACGAGAAGATCAACGTTTATTAGGTATTTTGTTATTTTTCTTTATGAGATGAGAAAGAGAGACTCAACTCGAGAAAGGGAAAAACTAAGGGGGGCTAAGACACAATCCTAAGTTATTTATTGCAATCAAAAGGAAATCCTAATGGTTTTTGTGGTCTTCTAATCCTAATGAAGAAAAGGAAAAGAAAAATAAACTAGAAAGCAACTTACTTCCTAAGGAAGCTAAGTTGTTTTCTAAAGAGGGATTATCATGGAGTTGAACAAAGAAAACACAAAGTGTTAAGGCAACCACATTTTGAAAGCATAAAGAAATTAAAAGGAAGAAGTTGTGTGAACAAAATTACCTCAACCTCCCTACAAAACAAAGGTTAGTAGGATATGGCTAAAGTGATAAAAGGAAGAAGGATAACAATTACCAAACATGTCCTAATGACTTTATGGCCTAAACCAGACTCAATCCTAAGTCTAAGTACCCTAAAAACTAGGCAAAGCCTAAATCCAGCAGCTATTACAGTTTCCTATAGCACAAATAGCTACAAAATGCAATGCACAACACAAAACAACCTATTACAGCTACCAATCAACATGAAAATAGGTGTAAAAGACCAAAACATACTAATGCAACATGTTTTTACAACTCCTGTTTTAAAACACAGCGATGAAAACAAGACAGATTTTCATTATTTTTCAAATGCACAAACATGAATTTTCATGCAAATAATGGAATGCAATGATCATACAAATTATGCAACAACATTGAATGGATCACTAACATGGAATGCATATATCATCATGCAATTAATGGATGCAAACTAGATGATTATGTGGTTTTTTAACAATATGCAATTATTATGCTATGAGTGATGCTAAATCATGTGAACAATAATCACAATATGATATGCACATATATGCAATACTTTATGCCTAAAATCGGAACCTAACGAAATGTATGTCGAAAGTTAATGAAACTACGCACACTTGCACTAAACCAGTTCCTAAAAATTCCCTAAAATCATAATCTATCAAACTATGATGATAAAAGGAAGAGTGATGCACAAACATGCAAGAAAACAACACAAAAATGCAAATCAACATAGTGTTAACCAGTTAACACCCAAATTTAACCGGTTAACGAGTTCAAAAAATAGTTAAACAGGGCAAAAAATAGTGTGTTAACCGGTTAACCCTGGGTGTTAACTGGTTAACACTAAACCAGAATTGCAAAACAGTGAGGAAAAAAGCACTTATAGCTCGACTTATTTCCTAAAGCTCCTAATACAACCATTACCATATTAGCACAAATTTATCACATAAACACCACCTTATAACGCCTATAATCACTATGAACAAGCTACGATTCTAGCTCCTAAAGATCAAACCAAATAACGCATCACAATCGCAAAACAATCGAAGAACGCCTTACGGTGATATGAAGAGAAATAAATTAAAGCAAGAAACAGTTTCGAATCCACCAACCTACAAAACAGAGGCTTGCTTTGGTGATTGTTGCGATGTTGATAAATGCACGAATGAAGTGAATACCGGAGGTTCCAAGCTTCGATTCGTGAGAGTGCAAAATAAATGCAATCGATCCGAAACGCTTCCAAACGGTGAAATAAAAACCGCAACCGTGACATATCCTTTGATTATCCGCTGAATCAGTGAAGATGTTGAAGGCTAAACTTATGATATTTCGAGTTTTGATGTGAAACTTGGAAGATCTTGATGATGAAGCTTTGGTGAGTTTGGGGAAATAGAAGAAAATGAGAGAATTTAGATAATGAGAATGATGAATTTTATGAAGAATAAATGACCAACCCCTTTTTTCTTGGTGAATAAGGTTTATATATGAATTAGGCTTGGAGTTGGGTTTAGATTAGGGCACAAGGTTTGGATCCTAAGCTAAGGGTTGGATGGGACTATTCCTAGAATATTCCTTGGCATATTCCTAAAATATTCCTTGGAATATTATGGGAATATTCCTTGAGAAGGATGTGGAATGTTCTAGAGCTTGGTAGAAACACAAAGCAAAGTGGAGAAGGGAAAGGAATGAGAGGCACCTGTCGCTCCCGATAAGTGGGGACTGACCCAAATAAAGGTACAGACGCGAACGGTCGGCGAGGGGGACAATGAGAACACACAGCTGTGAACTCACTGGAGATGAAAAGAGTCGCCAGCTAGGCATTTTTATCCCGGAGGAAAGGTAATGCTGCATAGACCTAGAAAAAGAATGGATAAGACGGTTGCGAACTAGAGAGACTGAGAAAGGGGGTTGGTTACAACCTGGGAAGGTATTAGCACCCAGATTGTCCGTCGTACTCGACGGGATCCACGCTTAAAAGATTTGCGTTTAAAGGGGTAGTGTCAGTGCAATTTGTGTGTAAAAGGGCTGGAAAACAAAATGTACAGGTGTCAGTGTAAAGGAAGTGTGAAGTGTATAAATGATGTGTCAGTGTAAGGAAAAGAGTATGCTCAAGATCATGAGGCTAAAAGAATAAAGCTGGAAGGAGGGGGGAATATACAGAGACTTTTGTTCGATAACTGTTAAGTTATGCCTACGTATCCTCTCGTGCAATGAGGAAGTCAGAACACCGTAGTTCGACCCAAAGAGACCGAAAGATGAATTGACTTGTGAACTGCTTACTTGCCTATGCTCAAGTGTATGATCTGTCTGGCACAGATGCAAATTGTCTTGCATTAGACGGAAGAAGCAAGTTCTCGTTTATGAGTGAATGAGATGAGAAAAGAATCCCGAAGGAGACGATTATTGTTTGTTTTTTGAGTTTTCAGTCTTTTATTGCTTTTTGGAGTTTGTCATAAGTTAATGAGCTTAAGCCTAAACCAATGGGTTAGTAAACTCATCACATCTTCCCTCTGATTAGGGGTAATGAGAATACTTTAAGTGTGAAGTCAGATTCTCACACTTAATCACCTTTGGTATAAGATTAAGGTCATTAACCTACTGTCGCTCCCACTAGATGAGGCCAGGTCAAATAGGGTACAGACGCGAACGGTCGGCGAAGGGAACAGTGAGAACACACAGCCGTGAACTCACTGGAGAATGAAAAGAGTCGCCAGCTAGGCATTTTTATCCCGGAGGAAAGGTAATGCTGCATAAACCTAGAAAGAGATGGATAAGACGGTTGCGAACCAGAGAGACTGAGAAAGGGGGTTGGTTACAACCTGGGAAGGTATTAGCACCCAGATTGTCCGCCGTACTCGACGGGATCCACGCTTGAAAGATTTGTGTTTTTAAAGGGGTAGTGTCAGTGCAATTTGTGCATAAAGAGCTGGAAAGCAATATGTACAGGTGTCAGTGTAAAGGAAGTGAAGTGTATAATGATGTGTCAGTGTAAGGAAAGAGTATGCTCATGATCATGAGGCTTTAAGAGTGCAGCTGAAAGAGGGGGAATATACAGAGACTTTTGTTCGATAACTGTTAAGTTATGCCTACGTATCCTCTCGTGCAATGAGGAAGTCAGAACACCGTAGTTCGACCCAAAGAGACTGAAAGATGAATTGACTTGTGAACTGCTTACTTGCCTATGCTCAAGTGTATGACCTGTCTGGCTCAGGTGCTTACTGTCTTGCATTAGACGGAAGAAGCGAGTTCTCGGTTGTGAATGAAGGTGATGAGAAAAGAATCCCGAAGGAGACGATTATTGTTTGTTTTTGAGTTTTCAGTCTTTTATTGCTTTTTTGGATTTTTGTCATAAGAAAATGAGCTTAAGCCTAAACCAATGGATTTAGTAAACTCATCACATCTTCCCTCTGATTAGGGGTAATGAGAATACCTTAAGTGTGAAGTCAGATTCTCACACTTAATCACCTTTGATGTAGGATTAAGATCATTAACCTACTTGTGATTATTTAGATGTTTTTGGTGTTTTTGTTTAGTGTTGAGTAATGAGGTTAAGCCATAATCAAGGATTAAACAGACCCATTACACCATCCTAAAAGAAGGATAATAGATGAGAATGTTTAAGCTGAGGAAGACTCCTCAACTTAATCCATGATTAGGGATTAAACCCATGACAAAACAAGCCTTTATTTAAGTGGATTTTATTTAATGATATGATGATGAAATGATTTTTATTGTTTGTAAGACAACTTGAGGGGGACTTGTCCATTAACACTAGGGTTAGTCCTTCTTAACCAATTAAGGAAGAATTAGAACCCTAATGCAAGGCCCAAGTTACAAGTGTGATGTCTTGATATTTATTAAGTGAATTGATTAAGAGATTTAAACACCTTAAGGGTTTAATACTTAGGATTAAAGTTATACACTCCATCCTAAGAGAAGGATGCAGGCATAACCCTAATCACAAAGTCTTAAAACCTTTAGGGTTTAGTCCCTGATTATGAGATGAGAAGAGAAGACTCAAAGAGAGACACAAAGGTAAAACTATGGGGGGACTAATCAAAACCCTAATTCATTGTCATGCTTGGTTGATCCTAAGGCTTGGGAGGTTTTCAAGAACAATCTTCAGAAGAGCCACCAGGAAGCAGATGAATAAGATCAAGAAAAGCAAAGTGACTTGCTTCATTCAAGAAGTCAAGTCACTTGAAGAAAGAAAGTGGGAGGGAGAGGAATGAGCAAGCTCAATCTCAAACACATATAAGAATTCAGCAATGGATGCAAGAGAGATGAAAAGAAAAGTTATGAGAAGTGAAGGCAAATCCACTTCCCAAGTTTACTTACCACCTGCAATGTTAGAAAGAAAATGCAATGCAATGCAAGATGAGATGAGATGATATGATGCAAAGCAAGACCAGAAGCATGGTGATGATGATTATGATGTTATGAGGTGCTGCAAACATGAGGCAAGACAATGAGGATGTTCATACAAGACTATGAATGCATATGATGCAAGTTAAGGAGCATGAACAAGCATGAAATGTTATGAAGCATACAAGACAGATGACATGGCAAATATGCAATGCAATGATCAAAGATGCTTTATACATGTCTTAAGATGTCAAATGAATCATAAGCATGCACAAAATGCAAAGACAAGTCATGTTATGCAAAGAAATGTAAGAAGGATGCAAATGGAAGCCCAAATTAGGGTTCATGAATCAAACATCAAACAAAAATCCAAAACAGAAACAAAACCCTAAGATAAAAATGGAAAATGGCACCCAAAGAAACCCTAGGCCTATGATGAACCACTGCCCAAAGGGGAGCTCTCAACTCTCAACCAAACTCAAGATATGAATTTTACAAGTTATTAGGGTTTTTTAGGGTTCTTAACAAAACAAATGCCAAACAATTTGAAAATGCAAGAACAAATCATGGCCTTTTAACCCTAGAAACTACATGCTAAACACAAAACAATGCAAGAAGAATCAATGTCTCAACCTTCACCAATTGGCAGAAATGAATTTTTGAATCCATGATCAAAATAATGCATAAAAAATGATTTAATTCAATGAAAAATTCTTAAAATGCATCAAGATCAAAAAAGAAATTTGGTTTGAAGGTTGGACAATGTTTCTAAATGTCTTAGAACATTTCATGAATTTTTTGGTGATTTTTAAATACCTAAAAGTATTTTTAATAAATTAATTTCCATTAATCAGTTAAAAATAATCTTTTAAATATTTAAAAATACTTTTTTGATGATAAAAAATATAATAAAAATATTTTTGGGTCTTAAAAATTAATAAAACTTTAAAGAAAAAGTTTCATAATTTTTAAGACATTTTTGCTATTTTAAATTAATTATGCAAGTTTAATGAAATAAAATGAATTAAAAATAAAAGTCAAATGCGTGGAGGGCCAGGATGAGTTCTGAGTTTGAAAAAGGTTGACTGGCGCCAGATCCAGTGGTTGTGGTTCTCTCTGAGTTAATTAAATTAATTATGATTAATTAAAATTAACTAAAGGGATTAGGGCTAGCTGAGTGCATCTGAGCCATTCAAACTGGAGGGAAGTCAACGGGTCAAAGGGAATCCACGCTCAGCATTCAAATGGCCATAATGACCTGAGTTTAGGGTTAAACATATTCAGGTGACCGGAGAGAAGCTCCGGTCATCTTCTCCGGTTGTACAAAAACCCTAAAACACGAATCAGGCACCTATTCTACAAATCAAGCACACCTAAATGATCCTCTAACTTCCTAGGTCATGAATCCAAGCTCAAACAACATTTATGCACCATGAATCAAAGGAATCGAAAGGAAAGAAATTTACGGGCAAAATTTCAGAGGGACCATACAAGCTCAGTTTTCACTCATTTTTGATTCTGAAACCAACCCCATGACCAGCAAGACATGAATAATCAATTTATAACTCAAAAACCAAGCTTTGAGAGAAAAGTTTCCATGATCATACCTGAGCTGGAAAGCTTCGGAACTGAGCTTCCAGAGCTTTCCTTGCGTGCAAATGGACTCCCTTGTACCCCTTGATGCTAATGGAAGGCTTCAAAGCTCTTGTGGATGGCTGACTTGTGAGAACCAGTTCTGGTGTAGCAGAAAATGAGCTTTGTGTGCAGGCTGTTTCAGTTCAAGGTAAAGGGTGGTTTTGACTCCTTGTGGTATGCTTGACTTGTTGGTGAAGGAAAATGAAGTGTTTGATGGCTGGATAGTGAGATTCGAAGAGAACTGGTTCTGAGGGTGGGGAATGGTGAAGCTCAGGTCAGGCTTGTTTCAGGCTTGAACTTTGGTGGTTTCAGGCCTATGAAGTGTGGTGAGATGATTGGTGAAGATGGTTCTTGTGTTTGTATGTTGTGGAGAGAAATTCGAAGGCTTATGCAAAATGGTGAGTTTTTGTGTATGTTATGTTCTGGCCAGCCTCAATGCTCAATGCTTAGCTATATCATCTCCAACTTGTGTGGATAGACTGTGAGGCAGGTTAGTAGGGTGGCTGTGTACTGTGCCAAGAGTATGGGAGCCTTTTGCAAAAAGGTCAATTTTGTGTCATTGAGAGTATGGGTCATGGCAGCAGCAGGTTCAAGTCTTGTCTTGCTCCAGCTAGGGTTGAGGAGAGCCCTTGGATTGCTTGTGGCTGACTGCAACATGTGGATGACAAGCTATGCTAGTTTTTGCAACTTGACAACTTTGTACTTTCTCATGATTTTGTGCCATACACATGAAACAATGCTTGCTGAATTTTGTGGCATGGCACTTCTTTTAGTCATGGCAATGTTTAAAAGTCAGCTAGAGACCACATAATTCCTTGGAAAATGACTATGCCAAAAATCCAACTTTGCACTTGTAATGGAAAATGTCTTATGGACTTCTTGAAAATCAAGGCAAACAATGAAGAATCCCTTGGGCCAATTCTGTTTTTTAGGGCATATGTGATCATGTGATGAAGTTTTGAAGTCACTTTGAAGTCACTAGAATGCTTGATACATGAATTTGCAAGTTTTCCATTTAGTGCATAACTTGAAATTTAATGATTTTTGCTAACTTTGCCACACCATAACTTTTGATCCAAGAAGAGTTTGATCATGTTCTTGTACTTTTTGAAAAGGGAAAGATGAGATCTACAACTTTCATGACCAAAGTTTTTCCATTTGAAGCATTTTTGGATCAAGAATCATGGCTTGAAAAATGACCTAAAATGGTGCATTCTTGAAAAGTCAACTATGCCCAAAAAGTCAACATTTGCAAAAACCCTAAATTCCTGATTTTTATGAACTTCAACCTTCTTCCATGATCAAATAAAGATCATATACACTCAAAATGATGAAGATCACCCATTGGTTGGGTCATTGGGGGCCTCAGATACCCTGATTTTGCACTAACTTGTCCAGAAAGTCAACCCTTGATCAGATGACTTCCCCATGGAATTTCTTCATGAAAATTGATATGCATACTCCCTATACCATATAGAGACCAATGGAAACAAGAATGACCAAAAAATTTGGAGTTATGGCCTCTGAAACCAAAACCCTAATTTTCAGTCAACTGTGCAGTTCAACCTGGCTCTGCATCACCTCAAACCCTAGTCCTTGTGATTCCTCTGCAATTTTGACTTTGAGGAGATGAAATATGATGTAAGAACACACATGGACCCCTTTGAATTGATTGGTAGCCTTTGGAATGGCTCAAGATGTTTTGGGATTGCTCAGATCACAAACCCTAGGTGCAGATGCCCTGAAAGCTATGCAGTGAATCAAAAATGAGATGTGAGATGACATGATTGTACTTATGCATATGAGAATGATCACAAGCCATGGTGTGAATGGGTGAGGGCAAATTTGGGGTGTTTACAGCTGCCCCTATTCAAACATGAGTTAGCTGTGCAGGATGTAAGCGACGGCTTAACAGGCCAAACAAGATAACTTGTGGTTGAATACCAAAGACAGTCCAAAATTTGCACTCACAGAATTGAAGAAGAAAAGGGATATAGATTGTAAAGGCAAAATAAAGTATATTGTAAAGTGTGGGCGACGGAGGACGACCGTCGAGCAGAGGACGACTGCTGGGTAAAGTGGTATGTGAAGCAAAGCGATGACGGGGACGGCCGACATGCTGGTAAAGTGTAGGAAATAAAGCGATGACGGGGACGGCCGACATGCTGGGGATAAAAAGTAAAGCTAAGACGGGGACGGCCGACTAGCTGGGGAAAAACAAGTAAAGCTAAGACGGGGACGGCCGACTAGCTGGGGAAAATAAGATATTATGATGGGGACGACCATCAAGATAAAGCTGTAAAATTCTCTGGGGTTAATGAAACATGACGGGGACGGCCATCAAGTTCAAAAAGGTAACCAACGATGGGGACGGCCATCGGGCTAAAAGGGAAAAGGGACCACGACGGGGACGGCCATCGGGTTAAAGGAAAAGGGACCACGACGGGGACGGCCATCGGGTTAAAGAATAAATGAAATAAACAGATGATGGGGTACGGCCATCAAAGGTGAAGGACGATCACCTAGCAGGGGACGGCTGCTCTGTTGGGAATAAAAGAAATATGATGGGGACGGCCATCAAAGGTGGAGGACGACCACCTGGCAGGGTACGGCTGCCGAAAATATCAACGATGGGGACGACCATCGGATAGAAAAGGTCAACGATGGGGACGGCCATCGGACGAGCATGATGGAGGACGACCATCAAGAAGTGGAGGACGACCACTCAGCAGGGGACGGCTGCTCTCGAGGTTTATCATGACATAGGACGAATGTCAGATAACCAAAATCAACAATGGGGACGGCCATTGGATAAAGTTGATGAAGGACGATCATCAAGAGGTGGAGGACGACCACCTAGCAGGGGACGGCTGCTAAAATCAACGATGGGGACGGCCATCGGATGAGCATGATGGAGGACGACCATCAAGAAGTGGAGGACGACCACTCAGCAGGGTACGGCTGCTCTCAGGGGTATCATAACACAGGACGAGTGTTAGATAAAAAGAAAATTTGTTTTGTTGGCGATCTACTGGGGAGATAGTAAACACGGACGAGCGTTTACATTCAAGAAACAAAAGGTATAAGTGTTTGGTATTGTATAGATTAAAGATGCGGACGAGCATCCTTAAGACTATGATACGGACGAGTATCATGTAGAAACAAACTGACACATGTTCAGAGATGATGATACGGACGAGTATCAACTGGTTAACAAAGAACACGGATGAGTGTTGTATCTGAAGGGACTCCTCTGGGGAATGGTAGATACAGACGAGTATCTATATCCAAGAAGACATAAGTGTTTGACACGGTGTATGGATTAAAGATGCGGACGAGCATCCTTAAGACTGTGATACGGACGAGTATCACGTAGAAACAAACACTAGACGCAATGTTCTGAGATGATGGTACGGACGAGTACCAGCTGGTTAACAAAGAACAAGGACTACTGTCGAATCTGCGGGGATACGAGTGATGATGTATACAAGATGCGGACGAGTATCTGTATAAGTGTACCAATGAGTAGTGAGTATGAGTTTTGTATAGATGAGTGTTTATCTCCTGGGGAGAGTGACACGGACGAGTGTCAAAAGAGAAAAGTATAATATTAACAAGTGTATGGGTTGATGAAAGTGTACGCGACTGCGCTGGGGATATGACACGGACGGGCGTCAAGAAAGTGTATGTATAGGTATATGTGAGTGCAAAGAGGATGTCTTTGGCTTTTTGCTGGTGATATGACACGGACGGGTGTCAGGACGTATCTGTAATAAGGGTGATTTGTTTGTAAAGAGTGTTCGGGCGACTTTACTGGGGAAAGATGACACGGACGGGTGCCAAAAGGTTTATATACCGGTGTTTGTGATTTGTGAGGCAACTGCTTTTGCTGGGACTCTGGTGGGGATTTTGTATATCATGATGATGAACGGTTTATTATTCACAAGTGTTAATTCGTAACATGGCTTATGATTATGCTATGCGTTTGATTTTTGCCGTAATGCTCCGTATTAGACGAAATGCTACGCTCTGGGGGATAGTATGATGCAAATGCCATGATTATGCAAAGGGGCACGGATCCGGGATTCGGATCCCATTGCTGCGAAGATCTCTGGTCGATCTGCTTGAAGTGAACATCCCAGCTGGGGATGCGATCATTGGTAGATCTGATGATGTATCTGCTCGGGGATATATGTCACTGGTTGACATAACCTTATAATATGGGACCCAGCTGGGGTTTGTAGAAGCTTCCTGTACTCTGTTGTGATCTCTTCATGCGTTGCTCTTCTGGATAGAGGCTGAAGACTCTGTGGGGAGATGATTCCCTGACTTCTGCATTCTGCTGAGGAAGAAAGGCAACTCGGCTGGGGAAAGCAACAAGAGGCAACTCAGCTGGGGATAGATCATTTCGGATGCTGAGATTGAGTGCATGTTGATTTGGCAACTTCGCTGGGGAAATGGGAGGCAACTCAGCTGGGGAAATGGGAGACAACTCAGCTGGGGAGAGCAACAAGAGGCAACTCAGCTAGGGAAATGGGCACCTCCCAGTGCCATGTGAGTTGATAATGATTTGCCAGTTTGCTGAGACGTAACTTGCATGCCCCAGGTTGCTCTCTGGATACCTGCAATCCTACAAAGGTAAGGAAATGTACAAAAGGTCCCGAGGTATCCCTTATTGGATTCCGTCATAGGAGTTAAGTACTTTCGAGAATAATCACATTCCCTGTAAGCATGTGTTTTTTTTTTGTTTTTTTAGAGAAAGGCATCTGTACTTATGCAATTGTATTTTTAGAGATATCAGACGACTCTTTGCAAAACATAAATGTAAAAGACGAAACATGACTGAAAATCTGATTTTTATTAATTCATGTGCCCTGAATTGGCAAGATACAGTCAAAGAAACATATCTCCTGAAATGAGGAGATTGTTACAAATTGAGAAATAAAGTGCTGGCGTTGTTGACGACGCTTTCAAGGAGCTTCCTCTCCTGCTATGACTCGTATGACAATGACGTCCTTCTCGTCTTGCTTTCTGGAGAGAGTTGATTCTGATTGAAGCTTGATCCTTTGGAAGCTTACCAAGTTGTAGGTGATACAGACGAATTCAGAATGCAGTTGTTCGCTTATTCCCTTATTTTGCATGGATCGCCCTTTCGGGTTTTCGATCCATCGGGATACCCATTTTTGCCTGAGCTGTCCAATGCGGCTTTTCAACTCAGCGGGTGTACATTTTTTGTTTATTTTCCCTTACTTTTGCCCGAGTCTTTTATTCTGTTTTTGACTCGCCGGGATGCCCTATTTTTGCCTGGACTTACATTCTGTTTTTATGTCCAGCGGGTCATTTTATGCGAAGTATTTTTTAACTGCATCTGAATTCACAGGGGATGGGAAATCCTCACCATCCATGGTGCTGAGCATCATTGCTCCACCAGAGAAAACCTTCTTTACAACGAATGGTCCTTCATAATTTGGAGTCCATTTGCCCCTGTGGTCTGTATGAGGAGGGAGGATTCTTTTCAGCACAAGATCTCCCACTTGGTACTCTCGGTGCCTGACTTTCTGATCGAAGGCTTTCTTCATTCTCTTCTGATATAACTGCCCATGGCAGATTGCAGCCAATCTTTTCTCTTCGATCAGACTCAGTTGTTCGTATCGGGACCGAACCCATTCTGCTTCACTCAGTTTAACATCCATTAATACCCGTAACGAGGGTAGTTCAACTTCAACAGGTAGGACTGCCTCCATACCATATACAAGCTGATACGGTGTTGCCCCAGTGGATGTTCTGATTGATGTGCGATACCCATGCAAAGCAAATGGTAGCATCTCATGCCAGTCTTTGTAAGTGATTACCATTTTCTGCACAATCTTCTTGATATTCTTATTCGCTGCCTCAACAGCGCCGTTCATCTTTGGCCTGTAAGGAGAAGAATTGTGATGTTGGATCTTGAAGTCCCGGCACAGCTCTGCCATCATTTTGTTGTTTAAGTTGGAACCATTATCAGTAATGATTCGCTCGGGCACTCCATACCGACAGATGATATCTCTTTTCAGAAATCGGGCTACCACTTGCCTAGTAACATTTGCATAGGGGGCTGCTTCAACCCACTTGGTGAAATAGTCGATGGCGACCAGGATGAATCTGTGACCGTTTGACGCAGTTGGCTCAATCTTGCCAATCATATCAATGCCCCACATAGCAAAGGGCCATGGCGAAGACATGATGTTCAAAGGATTGGGAGGCACATGCACCTTATCTGCGTAGATCTGGCATTTGTGACATTTTCTGGCATAAGCACAACAGTCTGCATCCATTGCGATCCAGTAATAGCCTGATCTTAGCAATTTCTTAGCCATGGCATGCCCTCCTGCATGAGTACCAAAGGATCCTTCGTGCACTTCATGCATCAACAAATCTGCTTCCGTCTTGTCAACACATCTGAGGAGTACCATGTCAAAGTTCCTTTTGTATAAAGACCCATCAGTGTTCAGAAAGAAACTACCAGCAAGCCTTCTCAAGGTCTTCTTATCATTGGAAGATGCCCCGGGTGGGTATGTCTGATCCTCCAAGAAGCACTTAATGTCATGGAACCAAGGCTTATCATCTTTTACAACATCCGCTGCAAATACATATGCTGGTCTATCAAGTCTAGATACTGAAATCTGGGGTACAAAGTTGGCAGCTTGAACTTTGATCATGGATGAAATGGTAGCGAGAGCATCTGCAAACTGATTCTCGTCCCGAGGGATATACTCAAGCTTGACTGTTGTGAAGAAAGTCAATAACCTTCTTGTATAATCCCTGTAAGGTATCAGATGATCCTGGTGTGTATACCATTTTCCATTGGTTTGATTGACTACCAAAGCTGAATCCCCGAATACGGTCAATGTCTTGATCCTGAGGTCAATGGCTTCCTCAAGACCCATAATGCAAGCTTCGTATTCAGCTTCGTTGTTAGTGCAGTTGAAAGTGAGTTTTGCCGAGAAAGGCATGTGAACTCCTTTTGGTGTAATGAGTACTGCACCAACACCACGGCCATTCATGTTAACAGCCCCATCAAACATCATAGTCCATTCTTCTTCCGGGTCGGGCCCTTCAGTGTGAACAGGCTCTTCATGATCTTTTGCTTTAATGAACATGATGTCTTCATCAGGGAAGTCAAACCTCATAGGCTGGTAGTCATCAATGGGTTGCTCAGCAAGATATTCAGATAGTACACTGCCCTTGATGGCTTTCTGAGATGTGTACTGTATGTCGTATTCTGTGAGAATCATTTGCCATCTTGCAACCCGTCCGGTAAGAGCTGGCTTCTCAAATATGTACTTGACTGGATCCATTTTTGAGATTAATAAGGTAGTGTGGGTCAACATATACTGCCTCAGTCGGCGAGCAGCCCACGCTAAAGCACAGCAAGTTTTCTCGAGCAGTGAATAACGTTGTTCACAGTCGGTAAACTTTTTGCTTAGGTAGTATATTGCATACTCTTTTCGACCAGACTCGTCATGCTGGCCCAGCACACACCCCATCGACTCTTCTAATACTGTCAAGTACATAATTAGAGGTCTTCCTTCAACTGGCGGCATGAGAATTGGAGGTTCTTGTAAATATTACTTGATCTTGTCAAAAGCCTTCTGGCAGTCTTCGTTCCACCTGACCGTTTGTTCTTTTCTTAACAGCTTGAACAAGGGTTCACAGGTTGCTGTGAGGTGGGATATGAACCGTGAGATGTAGTTCAATCGACCTAAGAACCCTCGGACTTCTTTCTCAGTTTTCGGTGCAGGCATTTCTTGAATAGCCTTGACTTTATCAGGATCAACTTCAATCCCTTTCTCGCTTACAATAAAGCCCAGCAGCTTACCGGATCGCACCCCGAATGTGCATTTGTTGGGGTTCAGCTTCAATTGGTACTTCCTCAGGCGCTTGAACAACTTCAGCAGATTCACCAGGTGATCTTCCTCTGTAAGGGACTTGGCGATCATATCATCCACATAACACTCGATTTCCTTATGGATCATATCGTGGAATAATGTCACCATAGCCCGTTGATATGTTGCACCGGCATTCTTCAGTCCGAATGGCATCACTTTGTAGCAGAACGTGCCCCAAGGTGTGATGAATGTTGTCTTCTCCATGTCTTCAGGTGACATCTTGATCTGATTATATCCTGAAAATCCATCCATGAAGGAGAATACCGAGAACTGAGCCGTGTTATCCACCAATACATCAATGTGAGGTAATGGGAAGTCATCTTTCGGGCTGGCTCTGTTCAGATCCCGGTAATCAACACACATTCTTACTTTGCCGTCTTTCTTAGGCACAGGTACTATGTTAGCAACCCACGGTGGATAGCTAGTCACAGCAAGGAACCCGGCGTCCCATTGCTTTTGTACCTCTTCTTTGATTTTCATAGCCATGTCTGGGCGAGTTCGGCGCAGCTTCTGTTTCACCGGTGGGCATTCTTCCCTCAGAGGCAGCTTGTGCACAACAATGTCGGTATCCAACCCTAGCATGTCTTGATACGACCAAGCAAACACATCAACATACTCTTGAAGCAGATCTATCAGTTGTCTCTTCACTGAGTCTTGCAGGCAGGCCCCGATTTTAACCTCTTTCACGTCTTCGTCAGTACCAAGATTAATCACTTCAATCTCCTCCTGATGAGGAGCAATAACCTTTTCCTCCTGTCTCAACAACCTGGCTAGCTCTTCAGGAAGCTCATATTCTTCGTCAGCCCCTTCATCAGCTTGATTGATCGGATTGTCAAAGTCATACGATGTCATAGCCGTGCTGTTGTCGGTGCTGTCTAGAGGGCACTCTCTGCAAGGGTTAAGTTTGTTCATTTTAGTGATTTGATTTTAACCTTGCTTTAGAAAAAGTGAAATGAAGTTATCATTTTGAAAACACCGCCATTTATTTTTGTACAAAAAGAAAAGTGGAAAAACAGTGAGCAGAAAAGAAAAAAGACTCGTTTGCAAAAGATTGTCTGATATCTCATTAATTTAATCTTGTTTGCACAAAAGTACAGATGGCCCTGGTTACAAAATGAGTCTTGTCATCTTGGGCAAGATGCAAGACTTGGATGCATGCTATAAAAAATACAGGAAATAATAATTACTCTGCATGAGTAACTCTTATAATTTCCTGGGAAGACCAGTTCGAGACACTGCTCCCCGGGATCCTCGGACGAATCCAATTCTCCAGATTGCGCTCCTCTTCCAGCTCGTCTTCCAGACAGTTGATAGCATCAGGGGTAAGCATTCCCCCACTGACAAAACCTGGCTCTGCAGCAGCCTTTGCTTGATGTTGAGTTGGTCTGTAACCCAACCCAAATTTGTCCTTCTTCTCCTCCACAGCTAAGACCTTGCCCCAGCCTAGGGCAGTTCCTTCTTCAACAACCTTCCGGGCTTGTTGGTAGGATGACATTGGAGTACCAGATACAGCAGATGCTTCATTCACATTCAAAGCTTCAAACCCCTGGCTCATTGTCTCATGGATCTCTCCATCCATTTCAATGTACTTGTAGGTAGCCAGATGGCTAACGAAAATATCCTCTTCCCCACAGATTGTGACAACTTGACCTTCCCACTCAAATTTTAACTTTTGGTGAAGGGTAGACGTTATTGCGCCGGCGGCGTGAATCCAGGGTCTACCCAACAAACAGCTGTAGGCGGGCTGAATGTCCATCACATAAAAGATAGTTTTAAAAGTCTGTGGGCCAATTGTCACAGGCAGCTCAATCTCTCCCAGAACCGATCTCTTCGAACCATCAAAGGCTCTCACCACCAGGTTGCTGGGTCTCAATGCCAATCCATCATATTCTAACTTCACCAGAGCCTTCTTTGGTAAGACATTCAGGGAAGAACCTGTGTCCACCAGCACATGAGAAAGGACAGCTCCTTTGCATTCCATGGTTATGTGCAAGGCTTTGTTGTGATTGCGGCCATCCACTGTCAGGTCAAAATTGGTAAACCCTAGCCCATTGCTAGCAGTAACATTTCCAACCACGGTTTCCAATTGGTTGACAGTAATCTCCTCAGGCACGTAAGCTGCGTGCAGGACTTTAAGCAGTGCATTCCGATGGGCTTCGGAGCACATAAGCAGTGAGAGGATAGAGATTTTGGATGGCGTCTGGTGAAGCTGATCCACAATTTTATAATCACTCTTTTTGATGATTCGCATAAACTCATCAACTTCCTGATCAAATGGAGTCTTCAGGGCTTCTTTGGCAGCTGAATCCTCCTGCACCGGGCCTTTTCCTTTTGCCTTGGCAGCAGCTTCTGCTTCGGCAGTAGGTCTTTGAACTTGTGAAGCAAAGAGACGTCCGCTTCGAGTGAAGCCTCCGCCTCCCCCCACATTATCTACTTGTGGTGCAGGTGCTGATGTTTCCAGAGTGATTCTTTTTCCTTCGCAGTACACGTCAGAGCCATAGTGCCAAGGGATGGCCCTATTGCTTTCATATGGTACTGGTCCAGGCACCGTGACAGTGACCGGACTGATTGTTGCTGCTGAAGGGACTGTGATTGTTTGTGGATCATAAAAGATTGTAACTGGTGCTCTGGCGGGAGTAGCACCTTCTGAATGGTAGGCGGAGTTATTCACAGGATCGTAGAATATGGTAACAGTAGAGACATCTTCATGATTGATTTCTGGTGTTGTAGGAGGTACTGTTGAAAGGACTGTTGTTGTTGCTGATGGAGATTCGAAATGGAATGAAGCTGAAGTTGTAGTAGGAGAAACTGTTGAAAACTGATCATTTGGAAGGACAAGTGAAGTACTTGTTGATGGTGCTGGTGAATTGTCGGGAACAATAGTTGCTGCAGTTGTAGGAGGGTCTGAAACCGTTGTTGATGAAGTTGCCGGATTTGTCGGGAATGATGTAGTGATCTGTAGCAGGCCACTCTGAATAAGGCTGTCAATGCCATTCCTTAAATCTTCACACCCATTCCATGAAATATTGCAATAGGGACACCCTAATTCACATCCTGGAAATATTTGGTTTTCACGGAGTTGAGCTTTGATTTCCACCAATGGTGTCCTGATTTGATCCACACTGGTTATTAAATAAGACGGTTGGTCTTCTTCAATAGCGTTAATTCGAGGACCACCATGGTTTGGTATAGGGTTTTTATTGACATTGGGCGGAGGTGCAAAATTCAGAGCCTTGGAATCTACCAAGTCTTGTACCTTCATATGCAGAGCTCTGCATTTTTCTGTACTGTGACCAGGTGCGTTGGAATGAAAAGCACACCTAGCATTGGAGTCATAGTTCCTTGGCAGACTGTTGGGATCCGGAGGCGCCAACGTTCTTAGCTCAACTAGGTTGAGTTTCAGAAGTTGTGGCAGCAAGGCAGCATACGGCATTGGGATCGGGTCGATCACTCGGTTAGCTTGGGATGGTCTTTGTTGGAATGGCCTCTGTTGATTGTTGTTGTTGGAGTTGTTGTTGTTGTAGTTCCTTTGAGGGTATTGATTTTGCTGATACTGAGGTTGTTGTTGGAAGTTTTGTTGAGGAGGTTGATAGACTGGCTGTGGATGAACTGGAGCAGGGATGGTGACTGCTGCTATTGACCTTTGAACATATTGGGGCCCACCCCTGTTAGTGTGGATGGCATTGGTCTCGCCAGCTCTTCTCGGGCCTGCAAAAGGCTTTCTTGTACCACTGGACGAGCTTGCACCGTTATCAGAGATCTTTCCCATTTTTAACAGGCTTTCAATTCTCTCCCCAGCTATGACAACATCTGCGAAGCTGGTGGAAGAGAAAGCAGCCAACCTGTCAATATACGTTCCCTGGAGAGTGTTCATAAACATGTCTGCCATTTCTCTCTCAAACATTGGTGGTTGAACAGCAGCAGCCAGTTGCCTCCACCTTTGGGCATACTCTCGGAAACTCTCCCTTGAAGACTGTGACATTCCCATTAGGAGGGTCCTGTTGGGCGCCATATCTAGATTATACTGATACTGTCTGATGAAGGCCTCTGCCAGGTCCTTCCAGCATCTTATAGTTGCCCTTGTCAGATGGGAATACCATTCCCTTGATGCTCCAGTCAAGCTGTCTTCGAAGTAGAACATCCAAAGTTTCTCATCCATTGTATAGGCCTTCAGCCTTCCCAGAAATGATTACAAATGAGTCCGGGGGCATGAAGTCCCATTATACTTTTCGAAACAAGGAGGCTTGAACTTATGGGGGATCCTGACCCCGTCTACCAGCCCCATGTCCATGACGTCGAAACCCAAAGAATTTTGAGATTCTAAGGACCTCAACTTCTCAGCTATCTCTTCCAATCGTCTATCATATGTTTCCTCTCCGGCACCCATTACTGTATACTGGTCCTCCTGAGGATCTTCTTGAAGTACTCTGGCTGCTGTGGCTGTCCCTTGAATGTTGACTGGGATGTTGGCCTCTGGATGGAGATGGGGTCCAAAAACTGGGGGATTGACATGAGGTTGGACCCTCTCGTTGTTACTTGTGCCAGCAGTTCCCACATGGGGCTCCTCTTGATTCCTTCCTTCTACCAAAGTTCTGAGCCTCTCCTGGCTTTGAGCTAGATTGTTCATTACTTCCATGAACTGTGTTATTTGAGTTCTCATCTCCAACCTTTCGTTGGCCATCTGGTTTCTGACCTCTGTAAGGTCCTGCTGCATCTGATCCATCTGAATTCCCGGAAGGTTTGGGTACCTGTGTGGCCTGTTGAGAGGAAATACCCGGCGGCGAGCAATAATTCCTGAATATCACAACAGAGGTTAGCAACAACAAAACAAAAACCTACAAAACAAACAAAAGGGTTAGCATGCAATGCAGTTATGCTTATTTGCTCTCAAGGTATCCGGTTTGGCCTTCAGTTTTGACCCTTCCAGACCCTTGAAGATGCTGCTGTTGAAGTTGCTTTTGAAGTAACCCAGATGGAAACTACCACAAATATATTACAAAGGTGAAATAATACAATTTGTTCGAGTTACAACACAAGCCCTCAAAGGGTCAAAATACATTACAAAAAAAACAAAAGTACATGAAAAAGGAACAACAACAAGCAAATGATCAAACTCCAAGGCCAAACTCATCCTCACGAACTTCCTTGAGAAGTGCTTCGGTCACAGGATCAGCCGGATGCTCCGTGAGACTTCTAATGAGAAGGTTCCTTGTTGCAACAGCTGCAGTCAATTTCTTGTTCTGACTTTGGTCCTTAGACCTCTTCAATCCTGCTTTGATTTTCAGCTCTGATATTTCCTCCTGGGCTGCTGCCAGGGCTTTTTCCATCTGTCCCATCTTGTCCTGAACTCTCTTGTCTTCTAGAGTACGAGCCTCAGTGATCCTGACCCACCGGGCTTGACTCTCCTTCAAATACAAGTCTGTCCTTGCTCTCTGGAACTGGGCTTCTTTACAAGCATTCTTCAGAATCTGCTCACCAGCTTTAGACTTGTTGATATAATCTCCAGACTTCTCAATCTTGGTCAAGTGTTCTACCCTCAATTTCTCCAATCTCTCAATCTCCCTCACACCTTCACTCCTCTCCCTGAGGGTCTTCTGCAAGGCTTGGGTTAACTTCTCATTCCTTTCTTTCAAGCTCTCAAACTCCTCCAAACTGATAGTGGCAGGGGGTGGTGCTGAAGATGACTCAGGCATGTCTTCTATGGTAAAGGGCATTCCAGAGAATTGGGCCCTAGCACGAGACCACTCATAGTATTGGACTGATGCCACATTATTGCACTTCCCCAGAATGGTGATTCCCTTGGTTTGAACATGATCCCAGGCCCAGGCAGCCTGCCTAACAACAGCCAAACTAATCTTGTTCTCACAGTAGAGGGTCTCAACCAAGTCCTGTTCCCTAGGAGTATGAACCAGTGCATAGCCCAATTGTCTCCTGAACAGCAGAGGGTTGTAGTTGATACTTCCCTTAACTCCTATCAAAGGCACATTGGGAAAGTGCCCACAGCTGGTGATCACATCTTTGCCCTTGGTGCTTTGAGTACACCATCTGATGTCTGCTGAAGTGAGAGTAGTGAGCCTTTTAGCCCAGTTGCTTTGCTGATGAGGGTTTAAAAATGCATCTGTCCTGGGTAGATGCCTGAGGAGCCAAGCATGGAATAATGGAGCACAAATCCTCACTAATCTTCCCCTCTGCTTCTCATTTCTCTGATGTACTGAGTAATAGAGATCACCCAGTAAAGTTGGCACAGGGTTCTTCAGGATGAACAAGTGGATTGCATTCTTGCTAATGAATCGAGGCTCATCTGCAAACAACACAATTCCATATACACTTAAGGCCAACAGAGCACAAACAGCTTTCCACTCCCCCAAAGAGGCCTTCAGACTAGCTTGAGAAATCAGGAAGTCAAAATGAAAACCAGGGACTCCAGCTTTAGAGGTCATATGCTGTTCAATCAAAACAGGCTCCAGATACAAAGCTTTTGCTACCTCTCCATTGCTAGGAAAGACCATTTCAGGGTTGAATGGGATTTCTCTCTTGATGGGCAGACCAGTCAAAGATGAATATTCTTCTAATAGGGGCCCCAACTGAAAGTCTTGAAAGGTGAAACATCTCAATGGGGGGTCATAAAACTGAATGCAGGTGTGGATGAGGCTCCTCTGTGAAGGATCCAGATCCATAACCATGTCCAGTATATCTCCATAACTCTCCCTGAACAAGGGTATGTGATCTGGAGTGATCAGGGTTTGGATCCTCCTGATGTCTGATAAGTCTGGTTGGAAGAAATGATAGGTGATGTTGCTTTTCTTTGGAGCCATGATGCTGAGGACTAAGTGCTGATGAAGATGCTGAGGAGTGGGCCACTGGCTGGCTAGTGCAAGTAACTGAAGTATATGGCTGACAAACTGAAGCAAGAGCTGGTGGAGATAGGTCAAAACTGCAGATGGGGTCAAAACCAAAACCAGATGGAGGTGGATACCCTGAAACACAAATAAGCACATGTTAAAATGATGCAATGAGTATGTATGCAGATGATATGCAAGGGTTTGTGACTGAGCTGGATCTGATTAACTGCCTTGGCATAGATCCATGTGTGTTCAAGAATTCCAGATGGAGGTCTATAAATCCAGTAACCAGGGTGGGGGACTCAAATAAAGAGCCACATATCCAGGGTTTTAGAATCACAAGAACTGTCCCAATTTGAAGTATTCTTAAACAATCAAAGTAACAGGGTATTCTGAGGTCAAGGTACCTGCAAACCTGTAAACAGCCCAACCCTCTCACAGGTGGTGATCTAGAACAAGGATCCTCAGACTTGGATCAGTTATGAGAAGTGTAAACACTTCTAACCCGGAGGTACAGTGTTTACAATAACCATAACAATTCCTCCTCTAATTCACCTCAGCTTCTGAAGGTCAATACTAAAAGGTCATCCAGACTTAGCAGGCTTCCCAGATAGCCCTAGCATTGCAGGAAATCCGCAACACAGAGTTCTCAAGAAGAAACCCATATCTGAACCGTGTTTCATATTCCCGCACCAGACCGAAATGGAATGGGAAAGAATATGATTCACTCTAGCCTAGGTGTCACTCAGGTCCCAGGTATAGGACCTTAACTCTCAATGAAACACCCACCCACCAAAACAAGAAACCAGATCCAGCCAGCAACAAGGACAGTATGATATATAAATGCAGTAAAGAAAGCAGTAAAGCAACTGTACATAAAGCAATAAACAAAAATAAATACAAGCACAAATAAGCACAAAACACCCCAGTAAACACAAATCAATCAAGCGCTAGGAGGAACCCACAAAAAGAACCAGAAGCCCTGGTTGCAGTATAAGGGTCCCCAGCAGAGTCGCCAAGCTGTCGCTCCCACTAGATGAGGCCAGGTCAAATAGGGTACAGACGCGAACGGTCGGCGAAGGGAACAGTGAGAACACACAGCCGTGAACTCACTGGAGAATGAAAAGAGTCGCCAGCTAGGCATTTTTATCCCGGAGGAAAGGTAATGCTGCATAAACCTAGAAAGAGATGGATAAGACGGTTGCGAACCAGAGAGACTGAGAAAGGGGGTTGGTTACAACCTGGGAAGGTATTAGCACCCAGATTGTCCGCCGTACTCGACGGGATCCACGCTTGAAAGATTTGTGTTTTTAAAGGGGTAGTGTCAGTGCAATTTGTGCATAAAGAGCTGGAAAGCAATATGTACAGGTGTCAGTGTAAAGGAAGTGAAGTGTATAATGATGTGTCAGTGTAAGGAAAGAGTATGCTCATGATCATGAGGCTTTAAGAGTGCAGCTGAAAGAGGGGGAATATACAGAGACTTTTGTTCGATAACTGTTAAGTTATGCCTACGTATCCTCTCGTGCAATGAGGAAGTCAGAACACCGTAGTTCGACCCAAAGAGACTGAAAGATGAATTGACTTGTGAACTGCTTACTTGCCTATGCTCAAGTGTATGACCTGTCTGGCTCAGGTGCTTACTGTCTTGCATTAGACGGAAGAAGCGAGTTCTCGGTTGTGAATGAAGGTGATGAGAAAAGAATCCCGAAGGAGACGATTATTGTTTGTTTTTGAGTTTTCAGTCTTTTATTGCTTTTTTGGATTTTTGTCATAAGAAAATGAGCTTAAGCCTAAACCAATGGATTTAGTAAACTCATCACATCTTCCCTCTGATTAGGGGTAATGAGAATACCTTAAGTGTGAAGTCAGATTCTCACACTTAATCACCTTTGATGTAGGATTAAGATCATTAACCTACTTGTGATTATTTAGATGTTTTTGGTGTTTTTGTTTAGTGTTGAGTAATGAGGTTAAGCCATAATCAAGGATTAAACAGACCCATTACACCATCCTAAAAGAAGGATAATAGATGAGAATGTTTAAGCTGAGGAAGACTCCTCAACTTAATCCATGATTAGGGATTAAACCCATGACAAAACAAGCCTTTATTTAAGTGGATTTTATTTAATGATATGATGATGAAATGATTTTTATTGTTTGTAAGACAACTTGAGGGGGACTTGTCCATTAACACTAGGGTTAGTCCTTCTTAACCAATTAAGGAAGAATTAGAACCCTAATGCAAGGCCCAAGTTACAAGTGTGATGTCTTGATATTTATTAAGTGAATTGATTAAGAGATTTAAACACCTTAAGGGTTTAATACTTAGGATTAAAGTTATACACTCCATCCTAAGAGAAGGATGCAGGCATAACCCTAATCACAAAGTCTTAAAACCTTTAGGGTTTAGTCCCTGATTATGAGATGAGAAGAGAAGACTCAAAGAGAGACACAAAGGTAAAACTATGGGGGGACTAATCAAAACCCTAATTCATTGTCATGCTTGGTTGATCCTAAGGCTTGTGAGGTTTTCAAGAACAATCTTCAGAAGAGCCACCAGGAAGCAGATGAATAAGATCAAGAAAAGCAAAGTGACTTGCTTCATTCAAGAAGTCAAGTCACTTGAAGAAAGAAAGTGGGAGGGAGAGGAATGAGCAAGCTCAATCTCAAACACATATAAGAATGCAGCAATGGATGCAAGAGAGATGAAAAGAAAAGTTATGAGAAGTGAAGGCAAATCCACTTCCCAAGTTTACTTACCACCTGCAATGTTAGAAAGAAAATGCAATGCAATGCAAGATGAGATGAGATGATATGATGCAAAGCAAGACCAGAAGCATGGTGATGATGATTATGATGTTATGAGGTGCTGCAAACATGAGGCAAGACAATGAGGATGTTCATACAAGACTATGAATGCATATGATGCAAGTTAAGGAGCATGAACAAGCATGAAATGTTATGAAGCATACAAGACAGATGACATGGCAAATATGCAATGCAATGATCAAAGATGCTTTATACATGTCTTAAGATGTCAAATGAATCATAAGCATGCACAAAATGCAAAGACAAGTCATGTTATGCAAAGAAATGTAAGAAGGATGCAAATGGAAGCCCAAATTAGGGTTCATGAATCAAACATCAAACAAAAATCCAAAACAGAAACAAAACCCTAAGATAAAAATGGAAAATGGCACCCAAAGAAACCCTAGGCCTATGATGAACCACTGCCCAAAGGGGAGCTCTCAACTCTCAACCAAACTCAAGATATGAATTTTACAAGTTATTAGGGTTTTTTAGGGTTCTTAACAAAACAAATGCCAAACAATTTGAAAATGCAAGAACAAATCATGGCCTTTTAACCCTAGAAACTACATGCTAAACACAAAACAATGCAAGAAGAATCAATGTCTCAACCTTCACCAATTGGCAGAAATGAATTTTTGAATCCATGATCAAAATAATGCATAAAAAATGATTTAATTCAATGAAAAATTCTTAAAATGCATCAAGATCAAAAAAGAAATTTGGTTTGAAGGTTGGACAATGTTTCTAAATGTCTTAGAACATTTCATGAATTTTTTGGTGATTTTTAAATACCTAAAAGTATTTTTAATAAATTAATTTCCATTAATCAGTTAAAAATAATCTTTTAAATATTTAAAAATACTTTTTTGATGATAAAAAATATAATAAAAATATTTTTGGGTCTTAAAAATTAATAAAACTTTAAAGAAAAAGTTTCATAATTTTTAAGACATTTTTGCTATTTTAAATTAATTATGCAAGTTTAATGAAATAAAATGAATTAAAAATAAAAGTCAAATGCGTGGAGGGCCAGGATGAGTTCTGAGTTTGAAAAAGGTTGACTGGCGCCAGATCCAGTGGTTGTGGTTCTCTCTGAGTTAATTAAATTAATTATGATTAATTAAAATTAACTAAAGGGATTAGGGCTAGCTGAGTGCATCTGAGCCATTCAAACTGGAGGGAAGTCAACGGGTCAAAGGGAATCCACGCTCAGCATTCAAATGGCCATAATGACCTGAGTTTAGGGTTAAACATATTCAGGTGACCGGAGAGAAGCTCCGGTCATCTTCTCCGGTTGTACAAAAACCCTAAAACACGAATCAGGCACCTATTCTACAAATCAAGCACACCTAAATGATCCTCTAACTTCCTAGGTCATGAATCCAAGCTCAAACAACATTTATGCACCATGAATCAAAGGAATCGAAAGGAAAGAAATTTACGGGCAAAATTTCAGAGGGACCATACAAGCTCAGTTTTCACTCATTTTTGATTCTGAAACCAACCCCATGACCAGCAAGACATGAATAATCAATTTATAACTCAAAAACCAAGCTTTGAGAGAAAAGTTTCTATGATCATACCTGAGCTGGAAAGCTTCGGAACTGAGCTTCCAGAGCTTTCCTTGCGTGCAAATGGACTCCCTTGTACCCCTTGATGCTAATGGAAGGCTTCAAAGCTCTTGTGGATGGCTGACTTGTGAGAACCAGTTCTGGTGTAGCAGAAAATGAGCTTTGTGTGCAGGCTGTTTCAGTTCAAGGTAAAGGGTGGTTTTGACTCCTTGTGGTATGCTTGACTTGTTGGTGAAGGAAAATGAAGTGTTTGATGGCTGGATAGTGAGATTCGAAGAGAACTGGTTCTGAGGGTGGGGAATGGTGAAGCTCAGGTCAGGCTTGTTTCAGGCTTGAACTTTGGTGGTTTCAGGCCTATGAAGTGTGGTGAGATGATTGGTGAAGATGGTTCTTGTGTTTGTATGCTGTGGAGAGAAATTCGAAGGCTTATGCAAAATGGTGAGTTTTTGTGTATGTTATGTTCTGGCCAGCCTCAATGCTCAATGCTTAGCTATATCATCTCCAACTTGTGTGGATAGACTGTGAGGCAGGTTAGTAGGGTGGCTGTGTACTGTGCCAAGAGTATGGGAGCCTTTTGCAAAAAGGTCAATTTTGTGTCATTGAGAGTATGGGTCATGGCAGCAGCAGGTTCAAGTCTTGTCTTGCTCCAGCTAGGGTTGAGGAGAGCCCTTGGATTGCTTGTGGCTGACTGCAACATGTGGATGACAAGCTATGCTAGTTTTTGCAACTTGACAACTTTGTACTTTCTCATGATTTTGTGCCATACACATGAAACAATGCTTGCTGAATTTTGTGGCATGGCACTTCTTTTAGTCATGGCAATGTTTAAAAGTCAGCTAGAGACCACATAATTCCTTGGAAAATGACTATGCCAAAAATCCAACTTTGCACTTGTAATGGAAAATGTCTTATGGACTTCTTGAAAATCAAGGCAAACAATGAAGAATCCCTTGGGCCAATTCTGTTTTTTAGGGCATATGTGATCATGTGATGAAGTTTTGAAGTCACTTTGAAGTCACTAGAATGCTTGATACATGAATTTGCAAGTTTTCCATTTAGTGCATAACTTGAAATTTAATGATTTTTGCTAACTTTGCCACACCATAACTTTTGATCCAAGAAGAGTTTGATCATGTTCTTGTACTTTTTGAAAAGGGAAAGATGAGATCTACAATTTTCATGACCAAAGTTTTTCCATTTGAAGCATTTTTGGATCAAGAATCATGGCTTGAAAAATGACCTAAAATGGTGCATTCTTGAAAAGTCAACTATGCCCAAAAAGTCAACATTTGCAAAAACCCTAAATTCCTGATTTTTATGAACTTCAACCTTCTTCCATGATCAAATAAAGATCATATACACTCAAAATGATGAAGATCACCCATTGGTTGGGTCATTGGGGGCCTCAGATGCCCTGATTTTGCACTGACTTGTCCAGAAAGTCAACCCTTGATCAGATGACTTCCCCATGGAATTTCTTCATGAAAATTGATATGCATACTCCCTATACCATATAGAGACCAATGGAAACAAGAATGACCAAAAAATTTGGAGTTATGGCCTCTGAAACCAAAACCCTAATTTTCAGTCAACTGTGCAGTTCAACCTGGCTCTGCATCACCTCAAACCCTAGTCCTTGTGATTCCTCTGCAATTTTGACTTTGAGGAGATGAAATATGATGTAAGAACACACATGGACCCCTTTGAATTGATTGGTAGCCTTTGGAATGGCTCAAGATGTTTTGGGATTGCTCAGATCACAAACCCTAGGTGCAGATGCCCTGAAAGCTATGCAGTGAATCAAAAATGAGATGTGAGATGACATGATTGTACTTATGCATATGAGAATGATCACAAGCCATGGTGTGAATGGGTGAGGGCAAATTTGGGGTGTTTACACCTACTTGTGATTATTTAGATGTTTTTGGTGTTTTTGTTTAGTGTTGAGTAATGAGGTTAAGCCATAATCAAGGATTAAACAGACTCATTACACCATCCTAATAGAAGGATAATAGATGAGAATGCTTAAGCTGAGGAAAGCTCCCCAACTTAATCCATGATTAGGGATTAAACTCATGACAAAACAAGCCTTTATTAAGTGGATTTTATTTAATGATATGGTGATGAAGTGGATTTTATGATTTGTAAGACAACTTGAGGGGGACTTGTCCATTAACACTAGGGTTAGTCCTTCTTAACCAGTTAAGGAAGAATTAGAACCCTAATGCAAGGCCCAAGTTACAAGTGTGGTGTCTTGATGATTATTAGATGGATTGGTTAAGAGATTTAAACACATTAAGGGTTTAACACTTAGGATTAAGGTTATACACTCCATCCTAAGAGAAGGATGCAGGCATAAGCTTAATCACAAAGCCTTAAAGCCTTTAGGGTTTAGTCCCTGATTATGAGATGAGAAGAGAAGACTCAAAGAGACACAAAGGCAAAACTAAGTGGGGAGACTAATCAAAACCCTAATCATAGTCATGCTTGGTTGTTCCTAAGGTTTGTGAGGTCTTAGAAAGAAATCTTCAATGGAACCACCAGGAAGCAGATGAAAGGATCAAGAGAAGCAAAGCAACTTGCTTCATTCAAGAAGTCAAGTCACTTGAGGAAAGAAAGTGGGAAGAAGAAGAATGAGCAAGCTCAAACTCAAACACAAACAAAAATGCAGCAATGGATGCAAGAGAGAGATGAAGAGAAGTTATGAGAAGTGAAGGCAAATTCACTTCTCAAAGTCACTTACCACCTGTAAAGTTAGAAAAGAAATACAATGCAATGCAAAAATGGGATGGCATGACATGATGAGAAACAAAACCAGAAGCATGTATGTGATGCTAATGATGCTATGAGATGCTACAAACATGAGGCAACACATGGAGATGATCATACAAGCTCATGAATGCAAATGAAGCAAGTTAAGAACCAAGAACATACATGAAAAGTTATGAAGTGCATATGGCATACAACATGGCAAATACATGATGCAATGATCAAACATGCTTTCAATATGTCTTATGATGTCAAATGAATTCAATGGATGCTTGAAATGTCATGGCAAGTCATGTTATGCAAGAAGATGCAAGATGGATGCATATGAAAGCCCAAATTAGGGTTTATGAACAATACATCAAACAAAAATCAAAATCAGAAGCAAACAACATTAAAAAAAATTGAAAATACACTCAAAGGACCCCTAATCCTATACTAACTCAATTCCCAAAGGAGAGGTCTCAACTCTTAACCTAATTCAAGTTATGGTTTTTCTAAGTTTTCTAGGGTTTTAGGGTTCCTTAACAAGAAAAATACCAAACAAATTGAAAATGAGAGATCAAATCATGGCCATTTAATCTCACAAACTACATGCTAAACACAATGCAATGCAAAAAGAATCAAGGTCCAACTCTTTAGGGTTAGGCAGAAATGATTTTTTAAAGTTTGGATCAAAATAATGCATAAAAATGATTTTTATTCAATGAAAAATTCTCAAAATGCATCAAGATCAAAAAAGAAATTTGGTTTGAAGGTTGGACAATGTTTCTAAATGTCTTAGAACATTTCATGAATTTTTTGGTGATTTTTAAATACCTAAAAGTATTTTTAATAAATTAATTTTCATTAATCAATTAAAAATAAACTTTTAAATATTTAAAAAATACTTTTTTAATGCTAAAAATGAAAATAAAAATATTTTTGGGTTTTAAAAATTAATGAAACTCTTGACAAAAAGTTTCATAATTTTTAAAATATTTTTGCTATTTTAAATAAATTGTATAAAACAAATATGAAATAAATGAAAAGAAAATTAAATAAATGAGAAGTCAAACGAATGGAGGGTTGGGATGAATCCTGGGAGAAGGGGGATTGACTGCGCGCGCAGATCAAAGGCCCACATTCAAACTTGGTTTAAACAGGATTATGATTTAATTAATTATGGTTTAGGGTTTAATGATGGATCTCAGCCACACACGCGCGGCAAGTCAACTTTTTCAACGCATCCAACGCTCCAGATTCAAATGCTCATAAATAGCCTGATTAAACCCTAATGATTTTCAGGTGGCCGGAGAAGACCTCCGGTCGTCTTCTCCGGTGGGAACCCCACCTGAAAATCCCCAAAATCCACAAAACGCAACAAAAATGAAATCCAAACACACAGAAATGATTCCCACACTTCCCTGAATTAAAACCCTAAGCTAGAAATCATTTATATTTCCTCAAACTCTTGAATCGAACAAAACATTTTTTAGGTCAGGGAGTTTCAGAACACGATTACATCCTCATTTTCCAACCATTTTCAAAACCAATGACATAGTTATGATCAGGAAAGCATATAGAATAACTTAAGAACTTAAAAAATGATTTCTGGAAAAAAAGTTCTTGAGCTACCTGAGTTTCGAAGCTTTCACTCTTGTAACTTTCTGACCCCTTCCTTTGATGCAAACCACTCCTTGTGACCCCTAGATGATGTTTGGATGCTTGGAAGAAATTTATGCTGGCTGGTTAAGGAGTTTGAACAGCTTCTGCTCAAACTCAGGTGAAAATTGTGTTGGTGATTCAGGTTGTTTCAGGCAAAGGTGAAGGGTTCTTTATGACCAGGATGATGAATGGAGAAGGTTTATGAAGTTTGTTCAGGTGTTTGTGAGCTGTGGAATGAGATTCGAAAGTTCTGGCTTTGAGAGTGAGAAATGGGGAAGCTCAGTTCTTGCTTAGTTCAGGCCTGAGTCTTGCTGGTTTTGGCTCAGTGAAGCAAGGTGAGTTGATCAGTGGAGTTGTTTTTTGTGTTTGTGAGCTATGGAGACAAATTCGAAAGGTTTTGCTTCAGGGGGTGATTTTGTGAATGTCTTGATCTTGTGTGTTTCAGCCTTGCTTTCTATGTGAAATGGTTAGCATTTGGCTTGCATAAAATAATCTCATTGGTCAGATGATGTGACCTGGCCTACTGTGATAGGTAAGTTCACTTTTGCAAAATGTCAACTTTGGTGTAAGGAAAGCATGGGTTGAGCCCTAGGCTAGTACATGTGTATGGGCTGGCGCAGCATGGTGTGTGAGAGATGCTAGAATGGTTCAGCAGCCAAGGCAACAAAGGGGTGAGGTGTGATGATGGTTTTTGCAAGTTGTTCACTTTTGGTTCATATGAAACTTTCTTGTCCCACAAGCCATAAAACATGAGGAAATCTTGGTCCAATCTGAACTTTAGGACTTACATGATGCTTGTGTAATGGTTTGACATGAATTAGAAGTTACAAATGCCTTGGTACAAAGTTTTTGCAAGTTTCTCATTTGAGGCATGTCTTGAAAATTAGTGATTTTTGCCAACTTTGACACACCATAACTTTTGATCCAAAATGAATTAGATCATGTTCTTGTACTTTTTGGAAAGGGAAAGATCTAATCTACAACTTTCATGACCAAAGTTTTTCCATTTGAAGCATTTTTGGATCAAAAAGTAAGGCTTGAAAAGTGGCATAAAATGACATTTCATGAAAAGTCAACCATGCCCTAAAAAGTCAACTTTGCAAAAACTTGCAATTCTTGAATTTGGTGAACTTCAACCTTCTCCTATGATCAAATAAAGATCATATACACTCAAAATGATGAAGATCACCCCTTGGTTGGGTCATTGGGGGCCTCAGATGCCCTGATTTTGCACTGACTTGTCCAGAAAGTCAACTCTTGATCAGATGACTTCCCCATGGAATTTCTTCATGAAAATTGATATGCACACTCCCTATACCATATATAGACCAATGGAAACAAGAATGACCAAAAAAATTGGAGTTATGGCCTCTGAAACCAAAACCCTAATTTTAGGTCAACTGTGCAGTCAAACCTGGCTCTGCCTCCATACCAATCCCAGTTCTTGTGATTCTTTGGCATTATTGACTTTGAGAGGATGCAATATGATATAAGAACACTCATGGATCCCTTTGAAGTGATTGATGACCTTTGGAGTGGCTCATGAAGCTCTTGGATTGTTCAGATCACAAACCCTAGATGCAGATGACTTAGAAACAATGCAGTGACTCAAAGTTGAGATATGAGATGGTATGATTGTGCTTATGCATATGAGATGATCACAAGCCATGGTGTGAAAGGGTGAGGGAAAATTTGGGGTGTTTACAGCTGCCCCTATTCAAACATGAGTTAGCTGTGCAGGATGTAAGCGACGGCTTAACAGGCAAACAAGATAACTTGTGGTTGAATACCAAAGACAGCCCAAAATTTGCACTCACAGAATGAAGAAGAAAAGGGATATAGATTGTAAAAGAAAGTAAAGTATATTGTAAATTATGGGCGACGGAGGACGACTGTCGAGCAGAGGACGACTGCTGGGTAAAGAGCAATGACGGGGACGGCCGACATGCAGGGAAAAGTGCGGAAAATAAAGCAATGACGGGGACGGCCGACATGCTGGGGATAATAGAATTATGATGGGGACGGCCATCAAGATAAAGCTATAAAATTCTCTGGGGGTTAATGAAAACATGATGGGGACGGCCATCAAGTTCGTAAAGTAAAGTAACCAACGATGGGGACGGCCATCGGGCTAAAAGGAAAAGGGACCACGACGGGGACGGCCATCGGGTTAAAGAATAAATGAAATAAACAGATGATGGGGTACGGCCATCAAAGGTGAAGGACGATCACCTAGCAGGGGACGGCTGCTTTGTTGGGTATAGGATGCGGGACGGTCATCTAAGGTGGAGGACGACCACCTGGCAGGGTACGGCTGCCGAAAATATCGCGACATAGGACGAATGCTGGATAAAAGGTCAACGATGGGGACGGCCATCGGATGAGCATGATGGAGGACGACCATCAAGAGGTGGAGGACGACCACCTAGCAGGGGACGGCTGCTCTCAAGGTTCATCATGACATAGGACGAATGCCAGATAACCAAAATCAACAATGGGGACGGCCATTGGATAAAATGATGAAGGACGATCATCAAAAGGTGGAGGACGACCACCTAGCAGGGGACGACTGCTAAAAAAAAACGATGGGGACGGCCATCGGATGAGCATGATGGAGGACGACCATCAAGAGGTGGAGGACGACCACCTAGCAGGGTACGGCTGCTCTCAGGGTTATCATGACACAGGACGAGTGTCAGATAAAAAGAAAATTGCTTTGTTAGCGATCTACTGGGGAGTAGTAAACACGGACGAGTGTTTATATCCAAGAAACAAAGGGTATAAGTGTTTAGATGTTGTGTATAGATTAAAGATGCGGACGAGCATCCTTAAGACTACGATACGGACGAGTATCGAGTAGAAACAAATACTGACACGTGTTCAGAGATGATGATACGGACGAGTATCAACTGGTTAACAAGGAACACGGACGAGCTTCAATTCTGAGGGGACTCTTCTGGGGAATAGTAGACACAAGCGAGTATCTATATTCAAGAAGACAAAAGGTATAAGTGTTTAGATTAAAGATGCGGACGAGCATCCTTAAGACTAAGACGGACGAGTATCTTGTAGAAACAAACGCTTGACGCATGTTCTAAGATGATGGTACGGACGAGTACCAACTGGTTAACAAAGAACATAAACCAACGTCGAATCTGTGGGGATATAAATGGTGTATACAAGATATGGTCGAGTATCTGTATAAGTACGAGTGCGAATGTTGTATAGATGAGTTTTTATCTGCTGGGGAGAGTGACACGGACGAGTGTCAGAAAGGAGAGAAGTATAGTATCAACAAGTATATGGGTTGCGGAAGTGTAAGCGACTGTGCTGGGGATACGATACGGACGGGTGTCAAGAAAGTGTATATAGGTATACGTGAGTGCAAAGAGGATGTCTTTGGCTTTCTGCTTGGGTATGACACGGACGGGTGTCAGGACGTATCTGTAATACGGGTGATCTTGTTTGTAAAGAGTGTCCAGGCGACCTTATTGGGGAGTGATGACACAGACGGGTGTCAAAAGGAGTATATACTGGTGTTTGCGAATTGTGAAGCAGCCGCTTTTTCTGGAGACTCTGGTGGGGATTCTGGGGAAAGTATTCTGCATTCTGATGAACGGTTATTATTCACAAGTGTTGGTTTAAAACATGGCTTATGGTTATGCTATGTGTTGGATTTTTGCCGTAATGCTCCGTGTTAAAACGGAATGCTACGCTTTGTGGGTGAATATGATGCGAATGCTATGATTGTGCAAAGATACCAAACCGGGATCCGGGTCCCGTTGCTGCGAAGATCTTCGATCGATCTGTTTGAAGTAGACATCCCAGCTGGGGATGAGATCATCGGTAGATCTGTCATGAGATGTATCTGCTTGGGGGAAAGGGGTCACTGGTAGACCTTTTCCAATAAATGAAAGACCCAGCTGGGGTTTGAAGAAGCTTTCTTCACTCTGTTGTGATTCCTTTATGCGTTGCTCTTCTGGATAGAGGCTGAAGCTCTGTGGGGAGATGGTTCCCTGACTTTTGTATTTGGCTGAGGAAGAATGATTGGCGACTCTGCTGGGGAACCTTATACTGCAACCAGGGCTTCTGGTTCCTTTTGTGGGTTCCTCCTAGCGCTTGATTGATTTGTGTTTACTGGGGTGTTATGTGCTTATTTGTGTTCGTATATTTGTATTTATTTTTGCTTTATGTACAGTTGCTTTACTGCTTCCTTTATAGCTTTGCATTATATCATACTGTCATACTACGCTGCTGGCTGGATCTGTCTGTTTGCTTTGGTGGGTGGGTGTTCCATTGAGAGTTAAGGTCCTATACTTGGGACCTGAGTGACACCTAGGCTAGAGTGGTTCATAATCTTTCCCATTCCATCTCGGTCTGGTGCGGGAATATGAAACACGGTTCAGATATGGGTTTCTTCTTGAGAACTCTGTGTTGCAGATTTCCTGCAATACTAGGGCTATCTGGGAAGCCTGCTAAGTCTGGATGACCTTTAGTACTGACCTTCAGAAACTGAGGTGAATTAGAGGAGGAACTTTTATGGTTATTGTAAACATTGTACCTCCGGGTTAGAAGTGTTTACACTTCTCATAACTGATCCAAGTCTGAGGATCCTTGTTTTAGAACTCCACCTGTGAGGGGGTTGGGCTGTTTACAGGTTTGCAGGTACCTTTGGCCTCAGAATACTCTGTTACTTTGATTTGATTAAGAATACTCCATGTTGGAACAGTTCTTGTGATTCTAAAACCCTGGACATCTGGCTCTTTATTTGAGCCCCCCACCTTGGTTACTGGATTTATAGGCCTCCATCTGGGATTCTTGAACATACCTGGACTTATATCAGAGCATTTGATCAGATCCAGCTCAGTCACAAACCCTTGCATATTCATTTGCATACATAATCATTGCATCATATTGACATTTGCTTATTTGTGTTTCAGGGTATCCATCTTCATTTTTGGTTTGGTTTTGACCCTATCTTCAGTATTTGACCCATCTTCATCAGCATCTGCTTCAGCTATCAACTATCTATTCCAGTCACCTACACCAGCCATTCAGTGGCCCTTTCTTCAGTGTTATCATCAGCACCTGTCTCTACTCAGTCTCAGCATCATGGCACCTAAAAAGAGTAACATCACCTATCACTTCTTCCAGCCAGAGCTATCTAACATCAGGAGGATTCAGACCCTGATCACTCCAGATCACATACCATTGTTCAGGGAACATTATGGAGATATACTTGATATGGTTATGGATCTGGACCCTTCACAGAGGAGCCTGATCCACACTTGTATTCAGTTTTATGATCCCCCACTAAGGTGTTTCACTTTTCAAGACTTTCAGTTGGGCCCTTTGTTGGAAGAATACTCATCATTGGTTGGTATACCTATCAGGGGTGGAATCCCTTTCAACCCTGAGATGGTCTTTCCTGGTAATGAAGAAGTAGCAAAGGCTTTGCATCTGGAGCTTGTTCTGATTGAGCAGCATATGACTTCTAAAGCTGGAATCCCTGGTTTCCATCTGGATTTCTTGATCTCTCAAGCTACCCTGAAAGCTTCTTTAGGAGAGTGGAAAGCTGTCTGTGCTTTATTGGCCTTGAGTATATATGGAATCATATTATTTGCAGATGAGCCTCGATTCATTAGCAAGAATGCAATCCATCTTTTCATCCTGAAGAACCCAGTGCCAACTTTATTAGGGGATCTTTACTACTTAGTGCATCAGAGGAATGAAAAACAGAGGGGAAGATTAGTGAGGTGATGTGCTCCTTTGTTCCACACTTGGCTTCTCAGGCATTTACCCAAGACAGATGCATTTTTGAACCCTCATCAGCAGAGAAACTGGGCTAAGAGACTCACTGCACTAACTTCAGTTGATATCAGGTGGTGCACTCAAAGCACAAAAGGCAGGGATATCATCACCAGCTGTGGGCATTTTCCCAATGTGCCCCTAGTAGGAGTTAAGGGTAGTATTAATTACAACCCTCTGCTGTTCAAAAGACAACTGGGCTATGCACTGGTCCACACTCCTAAGGCACAGGACTTGGTTGAGACTCTTTATTGTGAGAACAAGCCTAATCTGGCTGTTGTTAGGCAGGCATCCTGGGCCTGGGATAATATTCAAACCAAGGGAGTAACCATTCTGGGGAAGTGCAACAATGTGGCATCAGCACAATATTATGAGTGGTCCCGTGCCAGGGCCCAATTCTCTGGAATGCCCTTTACCATAGAAGATATGCCTGAATCATCTTCAGTACCACCCCCTACCACTATCAGTTTGGAGGAGTTTGAGAGCTTGAAGGAAAGAAATGAGAAGTTAACCCAGGCTTTTCATGACCAAAGTTTTTCCATTTGAAGCATTTTTGGATCAAAAAGTAAGGCTTGAAAAGTGGCATAAAATGACATTTCATGAAAAGTCAACCATGCCCTAAAAAGTCAACTTTGCAAAAACTTGCAATTCTTGAATTTGGTGAACTTCAACCTTCTCCTATGATAAAATAAAGATCATATACACTCAAAATGATGAAGATCACCCCTTGGTTGGGTCATTGGGGGCCTCAGATGCCCTGATTTTGCACTGACTTGTCCAGAAAGTCAACTCTTGATCAGATGACTTCCCCATGGAATTTCTTCATGAAAATTGATATGCACACTCCCTATACCATATAGAGACCAATGGAAACAAGAATGACCAAAAAAATTGGAGTTATGGCCTCTGAAACCAAAACCCTAATTTTAGGTTAACTGTGCAGTCAAACCTGGCTCTGCCTCCATACCAATCCCAGTTCTTGTGATTCTTTGGCATTCTTGACTTTGAGAGGATGCAATATGATATAATAACACTCATGGATCCCTTTGAAGTGATTGATGACCTTTGGAGTGGCTCATGAAGCTCTTGGATTGTTCAGATCACAAACCCTAGATGCAGATGACTTAGAAACAATGCAGTGACTCAAAGTTGAGATATGAGATGGTATGATTGTGCTTATGCATATGAGATGATCACAAGCCATGGTGTGAAAGGGTGAGGGCAAATTTGGGGTGTTTACAGCACCAACTGAATTTTGAAATATTTTCCAAAATTTCGCAGGCGTACGTTAACCGGTTAATGGATGAAAAATTCAAATTTTCCCTCCTTTTGGTGGGAAACCCTTAGGATGCATCTCCACCGTCCGTTTTGAGGCAGATTCAACCTTGGGTTTTGATATTTGGTTTTTCCACTGAGTAAACTCTGATCACATGCCTTTTATGCTAACCAATACTGCATGAATCAATTTATTTTTTTATATTATTTATTTTTTATGCAATGTACGGGATTATGAATGCAATGTGATATGCTAAATGCCATGAAAATGAGAGGGCAAATTTTGGGGTATTGCAACGTGTGTAAGTACCCCATGGCTAAGTCTCCTGGCGCACGAGAAAGTTCAACCTTTATTAGGTGTTTTTTTTCTTTGAGATGAGAAAGAGGGACTCAAGTAGAGAAAGGAAAAAAACTAGGGGAACTAATACTCACCCTAAATTATTGTATTCAAAGGAGATCTTATGGTTAATGAGGTTTTCTAATCCTAATGAAGAAGAAGAAAGGAAGAGGAAATTAGAAAGCAACTTACTTCTCTAAAGAAGTTAAGTTGTTTCTAAAGAGGGAAAGAATGAAGTTATACAAACAAAGTACAAAGTGCTAAGATAAACACAATTTGAAAGTATAAAGAGATAAAGGAAGAATTTATATTTGGGATACCCTCCCACACACATGGCTTACCTCAACCCCCTACAAAAAAAAGGTTAGATACACAATTCATATTGAAAGCATAAGAAAATACAAAAGTTAAACAAGTCATGAAATAACACCAAAGGTTCCCTAAGGCTAATTCCTAAAAGAAAAGGATCCTAAATGATAAATGTATTCTAAAGTCATTAGCTAAACCATATTAATGTATTATAAGGTTATAAGGGGGGAAGAAGAGTGCATAAAATGTTACTTGAGAAACAAGGTATCAAACAAATGGTTATGGTCATGAGAAAATTATGAAATTTGGTATCTAAGGTCACTAACCAGAAGAAAACAACACTCTAAAAAATATCACAAATATTCACAATTAAACCCTTTCAAATGGATGTGCAAAGTCAAGTTAGGGTTTTAAAGAACTAGGCTCAACGAAAAGGATCTAAAATGATACCAAAAGTGACTTAAAAATCATGGAAAAAATACTTTTCAACACTTCAACATGTCCTCTAGATAAAGCAAAAATAATGGAAGGAGAACTATTTTTGTAGTGAGGGAAATAAAATGTGCAAAACAATATGTTCATGAAGAAGAAAAACAAAAAAGAAATTAAAGGAAAAATTAACTCCAGGGCCAAAAATAAAATAAAATACAAATAAAATTTAGGGAAAATTTTATAAAATAGTGAAAAAGGTGTGGGAATTATTTTGGAATTTTTATGGACACTTTGCTATTTTTAAAAATCAAAAAGGAAAGCGATATAAAAATAAAAATTGAAAATAAAAGAAAGAGGGAAGGGGGTGCAGTCAGTGAGCTCCTTATGTTCAAATTGGTTTGGGCTTCATAAAGGGGTGTGTGAATAGCAACAAACCTAAATCCAATAACACGCTGAGTCCATGTTCTTATTGTAAACCCTCAGGTCAACATATTGACTTTTCCTAGGCCTCAGGATCTATCCTACTCACACAAAATGATCAAGGAAATCAATCAAATGGCTCAGATGTGATACACATGCTAATTAGGGTGGGTACACGCACACAAGAACACTCAGGCTCACTAATTTGGCACGTGAGATGCACATATCTCATTCATGCGCTGGCAATGTTATGAACGTAGGATGGAAACAAACCAATGGCCACAGTTTAAAGTTCACAACCCTAGCATTTACTATTCAAGTGACTAGAGAAGACTTCCGGTTGTCTTCTCCAGTGAGCCTCCGGCAGCCTCAACCTAAAAATTCACCAAAACTCAAGTTCTAGCTATCAAACTATTCAGGATATTGCCTACATTATGAATTTATCCTCAAAAATCATTTACCACACCTATACAAATCAAATCGAAGAGATTAAGTTCTTGCCCTAAAAACTGAACTAAGCACTTAATGTGCATATCAACTAGCCAGAGTTTCAATTGCTTCTAATAAGCTCCAATCAACATAAAACAATCAAAAAATGATGAAATCGTGCCAAAAAAAGTTCAAACTGAAACCTGTGAATTGAAGCTCTTCAAATGTGAAAGAAAGTCGGAGAGGAGGTTCATATGCTATCTGCAATTGATCTTGATCTTCAAAGAGTGAAATAAACACTCTAAACCACTTGAATCTTGCCAAAGTGTGGGAAACTCCAAAATGAAGTTAATCTTGTTCTGGAGTTTTCAGCTTGCTTCGGCCATGGAGGATGATCAGAGTATGAAGGTGATGATGGATTGATGAATACTGGAGTGTAGTGACGAAGAACAAGGAGAGTTGAGAGCAAAATGCAGAGAGAAAATGCCAAAATGCAGAGAGAATTTTCAAAGCAATTTGATTGTGGTTTCGAGCAAAATGAAAAGTGATTATGAAATCTGTTATGAGAAGCATTTATAGTTGTTGTTAACTATTAACCATCATGATTACTAGTTAGAACCATGGTTAATGGTTTTTAATGCAAAAATCAGGTGGACCTAGCAATGGAAAATGATAGTTGAGCTTGCTCGAGTTTGATCTAGTGTGTGAAGCTGTTCATGGCTTATGGTGAGGCTTGAGTGATGTATGGTGTGGATAAGATCAATGCAACCTATGTTCAATGCATTGAGCTTCTCATTTGCTTGAATCTACAACATGGTGCATGGCAGCTAGTGTGTACATACAAGTATGGGATGATTTGGTCCTCTATGATGTAATTCCTTGACCATAACATGATAACTGAGGTCTGCAAGCTTGAATTGAACCGAATTGATCACATGATGCAATGCCTTAGCCATCAAGAAAGCTGGATGCAAATTTTGATCTTCCATTGAATAAAGATTCATGCTCAAGGCATCAAATGGAGGAATTCTTGTGATAAAATTGAAGATGATGCTTCATAGAACAACTTTGATGTTCATTCAAAGATGAGATATGGCCTTTAGATCACTCAAAAATGTCTTTGAACTCAAAGAAATATGAATGCATACATGGGCCTGAAAAGATGGGCATGACCTGGTCAATATGTTTATGGGCTGATCAGTGTGAGCTTGCCACTTTGAGCCAACATAACTTCCAAACCATTGATCAAATGAAAAATTCCTAAATATCAAAGTTGTAGAGGACGTGCCAATGAACAACTTGTATGTTCAAAGAAAATTAATTTAAGGCTTTCTTGATGGAGAAATTTAGCTTGACATGTTGCTCATCACATGTTTGATGAAATACCTTGCCTGGCACACGCGTGTGACTGGTCATGACTTGGTTTTTTTCCCTAGTTTGGTTAATCTTTGAATGATCATAACTTTATAAATTTTAATCCCATGAACATGATCCAGCTATAGATTTGAAGCTTAAGATGTCCTCTTTCAAACAGTCCAAGTGGAATTTTTGTTTGACTCTTATATTGAGATAAGGCCTCTCTTGAACATGGTTGCAAAATGGACCAAAACATGCTATTTTTGGAAACTCTAATTTTCCAAAAAGGGAAAATTTTGATTTTCTTAATTCTTTATGATTCATCCATATTTTCTTGATCAAATTTTCCAATGATCACTTGCAACATGAATTTCATAATTTTGACCGCAAAAAGTTAGGAGTTGACTTTTTCCTCTGCATAATTGACTTTTCCCCAATTGCTTGATTTTCAAGTATCTGACCAATTGAAGACCTTCTGAAATGATTCAATGGATGATCTTTCCACCCTAGGTACTTGACATCATGTGGAAAACATTGGAATCAAGTTTGAACCCAAATTTCATTGAGAAGCCTCAGTAATCAGAAACCCTAATTTTAGCCCTTTTTGTTTGGAGATGTTGCACTGCTTGAATTCTTTGATCAATCCTCCTCTTTCTAAGGCTTGAGGAATCATTTGGGATCGCGTGGGATGTTGGGAACCCTTTGAACTTTGTTGGGAAGCCATGTGACCTTTCATTGCTTTTGGATGATCATCAATTTCATCATTCATTGATCACATGCACTATGCCTCTAACTATGAATGTTATGCTTCCATTTTTCTATGCAAATATGTGAGGACCTGTATGCAATATGATATGTTAAATGCCATGAAATGAGAGGGAAAAATTTTGGGGTGTTACACCTGAGAAATAACCACTGAAGCAGATAACTTACAATTGAAGTAACTCTTGATAGTTTGACCAAGATTAGGTCAAACTTCCATCTGAATCGAATCGCGAACTAAACAACCACACTGAACTGAAACACTGCTAGCTTATGCTATGATATGGGTGTTATGCTTCATCTTTCTGTGCAAAGATGCAATGGTATGTATACCATATGCTATGCTATATGATATTAAATGAGAGGGAAAATTTTGGGGTGTTACAATACTTTATTTATATATAAGCAAAATTATTTATCGCTTCAGTTCACAATAGTTGTCTCTCTCAAAACAAAACCCTAATAACTCTTTCACTTGTAGAAACCCTAAATCTAAACCAGAACAACAAATCTTAGCTAGTGGGTATTTATATGTTCATTTTCTCTGTAGTTTCATGGTCTTTGAACTTTCAAAATCTATTTCAATTGTTTCTTCATCCTTATTTATTTGTTGACATGCCATTACGTGACATTTTTTTCACGATCTTTGAACTTTCCCCTTTTTTTGACTTGTAGTTATATGGATACTTGTTTCAACTAAGAGGAAGAAGATAGATTTAGCCTTGCAAACTTATGTTAGATCCAGAATGACATCCATTAAGAATATACAAAAGTTTGTAAGTCTAAATTTATCTTCATCCTTATTTCATCGTTGACACGCCATTACATGACATGTATTATATATTTCTGAAGCATTTACAAGTTTGTTTTTTCAATATATGTTTCAATTTCTTCTTTTATGATCTTTAAACTTTCTTCTTTTTGGACTTGTAGCTATATGGATGCTTATAGGTATATGAGTGCATCTTGAAACAAAGAGGAATAGGATAGATTCAGTCTTGCAAACTTGTGTAAAAGTATACACAATTTGACATGTCTAAATTTATCTTCATCCTTATTGTTGACACGCCAATATGTGACATGTCTGGTATTTTTATAAAGTATGACTTGATATGTTAGTTGTATAATGTTTATTGTTTTTTTTATGAAATGTTGTTCTTAACATTTGTTTAAAAGAGAGTTTATTATATGTTATGTGGTTTGTGTGTTTTTCCAATACCTTATTGAATATATAACTTTCCAAACTGCATTACAAAATTATGATATGATAGATAAAATTGTATTAGAAAATAAGCACACGTTTAATTATTGACAAGTAATCTTCAAACTAATAATTACATGTTGTTCTTTGACTAGTAGAACTTGGTTCAATGATTGTAGATCTTCAATCACTCATCTCTCCAATGTTTGTTGAAGATTTAGGAACATTAAACCATGTTCTAAGGGTCAAAGAACAAAATAAGGATAAGGAATTGAAGATAACTGGTCAAGAATTGGACGTGTACGTATTTTTTAATATAACTTAATTTGTCATATTATAATATTCTAGTGCAGGTTGGAAGTTTATATGTTTAGTAAGCATTGGTGAAATAAGAATTCGATATAATTTATAATAAACTCTGGACTATATACGACAACAGTTGCCTAACACAACCATTGTTAAATATGTTACAAATTATATACCACAACGGTTGTTTAAAGTAACTGTTGTGGTAGGTAGCATGTTACTTGGATACAATTATGGTCGTGCCATCATGGTGGAAAATGCCATACATATAATCACACCTTACGTCACAATTGTTGGACCGACGTGATGGTAACCATTTTCCAACCGTTGTTAAATGCATTTTCCGTAGTAGTGTTCTATGACAACATGCACACGAGGGTGGGCGGGACAACATTGGCAGTAAATTTAAAATCTGATATGTCTTGTGTTTGGGAATCTTTCATTCCAACTAAGACAATGGTGTTCGGTTGGAGGTTAATGTTGGATAGGCTACCAACAAGATACAACCTCTCTTATCACGATATACTCTCAAATCCTCGTGTTTTAGGTTTGTGTCTTTTGTTTCGGTCAAATTGAAGACTCGAGTCAGTTGTTTTTACATTGTTCAAAAATTATGACAGTTTAGAATAAAGTTTGTGATTGGATACATACACACATACACATACACACACACACACACATATACACATACATACACACTCATACAAAAACAAAAACATATACAAACACACACATATAATCATTTATTGGTTTGGATAGAAAGGCTAAGTGGTAGGTGTTCTAAAAAGAAGGCTAGTAGCATATGGATTGTGGTTTGTTGGAACATATGGTGGGTGAGAAATCACATTATTTTTTACGATGAAGTAGGCGACTCTGGGGAAATTATATTAAGGATTCTTTACTGTTCTTGGTGGTGGACTTTAACATTATTAAAGAATAGTAGGACTTGCTATTTTTATGATTGATTTAAACAACCTTTAGACTTTTTTGTAATTATTGTTATTGTTGGTGTCATCCATATTTTTACGGATAGATCTTTGTATTGAGAGTTGAGATAGAAATTGAATGCTTTACAGTTTTGTTTTGTAAGCAAGATGTATATTTATAAGAGTACAAAGGGTACTCAAGCCTGATTACAAAAGATACGAGACCGAACTCAAAAAAAATTAAAAAATTACCTACCAAATGTAATCTAAGACAAATAGAACATTGGGTCTTTGTTGAATTTGTATAAGTTACAATTGTGATGAGTAATTTCTTCCATGAGCGACCATCTCCACATATTAAACTTCACTTTCCAAACAATGTTTATCATGTTCCAACTCGGATTCCTAAAGATAATCTCATTCCTAAGAATCCATAAACTCCAACAAATGACCAACCAAACAATACCTTCTCTATCCACCTTTACCCATTTAAATATGCAAAAGGAAAACCAAATCAAAAAGTACTCCTTAAAGCTGCTAACACCACCATCTGAAAATCCTATCCATTCTGACTTTTCGAACCAAACCAACTTGGCGACGAAGCAACTTTGAAGGAGGTGACTTAACAAATCCGGATGGGAATTACAAAAAACACACTTTAAATCGCTCACTACTAGAATAATTCCTCTTTGCGATACTTCTAAGGAAATGTCTTCTCTATTACACGGACTGTAAGGAATCCACTGTAAATTAATCTTTCGGTAAAAGGAACTAACCTAAAAAGACGAATCAACCTCTAACATCCAAATAAGACAATCTTCCAAAGAAGAATTAGGCTCGAAATCCGAGAGCATAAATTTAAAAGACCTCATATCATCCTCCAAACGAATTCTGGTGTAAGGCGCTGAAGCGCTATCTGAACCCAGATCCGCGACTGAATTAGAAACAATAGATGGTTACCCCCCCCCTTCTGCCTCTATGTTGCCTCCAAATTCCGACAATGGATAAACAGTCGGCAATTTTTCAATAGAAAAACCAGGAACCGTAAAAGGAGAATGGGCTGGCGAATCGGACCAAGGGACAATCCTGGAGGAAAACAGTAAATGCTCCTCCAACAACACTGAAGATCCCCCAGTAAATATGGATCGCTGACGGCTATATCCCTCATCGAACGAAGCAGACTAGATATTAGTAGCTTCAAGATATCCACCTGAGGCAGTGATAGAACCTTCAGTACATTATTCGGAATACTGAAATCACCCCAAACCCACCTTCCACCTTCCCAACCACCCATCTCTGCAACTGAAACATCCTTTAGCATAAAGAGCGAGAAGAGAGATGGGAACAACTACTTAAAAACACCTCCCCCGTCCAATTCCCGAGCCAAAAAGGAATATGGTATCTGTTACCTAAAAGAAATTTGCAGTTATCCATAAAAAAAGTCTTCATAAAAATTCTTCTAAATGGATAGTAAGTCAATCCACCAAGAAGAATGGGATTTCCACCTCAATCTCGAATAATCACAACCTAACACAAATAATCTAATATCCCCATATCTAGATTTTAAAATATTGTACCATAAATCCTCCGATCCTACAAGAATCCTCCATCTCCATTAATGAAGGAGGCTTAAATTGAAATCTTCGATACTTTTAAATTTAATCCTCCTTTATCGAACGGAAAACAAAGAGAGTCCCAATTAATCCAATGAATCCACCTCTTCTCACTAAAGCTATCCCAAAGAAAGCTACTTTGAAGTTTGATAATTTCCCTCTGAACCTTCATCAGAACCTTGTAGAAGGAAAAGTAAAAAATAGGGAGAATCTCTAAGACCGATTTAAGAAGAGTAATTCTTCCTCCTATTCTTAAGAAACGACCATGCCAACAAGACAACCTCTTCTTCAACTTCACCAACAAAGGTGACCAAGTTGATATCCTTCTTGGATTGAAACCAATGGGTATTCCAAGGAAATGAAACTCTTTCGTCTCCGTCCTACAAGCCATGAATAAAGTTTCCGCTTCAGGATAGGAGTCTGAGGTGTTGATGCCAATCAACTTGCTTTTGTGGAAGTTGATACCAAGATCCAAAACTAGTTCAAATCCTCTAAGCACCAGTTTGATATCCCACAGATGATCCAACTTCCGTCTCTGAACAAAAGTGTGTCATCTGTAAATTGAAGGATATTAAGAAAACAATTATGATTAACACTAAAACCCTGCGAAATCTCCTATTCCAGCCGATCTTCTAACCAACATGGATAAGCCTTCCGCTACCAACACAAAATGAAAACGGGGTCCCCTTGTCTCAAGCCTCTCTGTTGCACCCCAAAATTTGCCCTCACAAAACAAGACTTTGTGTGCTAAGAGATTCACAAGGTTCACAAGATTCACAAGACATCTTATGAGGTTCACAAGGTTCACAAGCTTTACAAGAATTCTCATAAGGTTCACAAGGTTCACAAGACATCTTATGAGGTTCACAAGGTTCACAAAGTTCACAATTAGTCAGAAGATTTGACAATTCCCTCAGACAATGCATCCTCTTAAGCAGTGCATCCTAAACTAGGGTTTTGACTTTAATCAGGTTAAATGAACTTCCAAGACTTCAAGTGAGCTTCATAACATCCCATATGTGTTTAAGAATCCCCATGACAAGTTTCAAGACTTTTCTCAAAGGTTTGCTCAGTCAAATGATCAGATAAGTCAAAATCAGTCAAAGCAATTAAAAAGTCAAACTGAGGTCAACTGTGGTCAAACCAAAGTCAAACTTCATGATTTTTTGTCAACATCAAGTATATTAAGTAAAATTCATCATTTGATCAAGGGTTGATCATGATTCATCAAGGATATTTCAGATCATCAAGAATCAGAGGTTTCTAAATTAGGGTTTCCTCAGGAAAAGTCAATTGAACTTTGACCAGCCATAACTTTCACATGCTTCATCAATTTTTTCCCATCCAAAGCTCATTTTGAATTAAATTGAATTCTCTACAACTTTGTGTCTCACAAGCCAAGCCCAAAAATGCTTCATTTGGAAGGTATGAGCTAAGACATTATAGGTCCTTTTGATAGTCAACAAAAAGTCAACAACTTCAAAAGGGCATAACTTGAGAATGGTAAATGATATGGACATGAAACCAATGGGGTTGGTTATAGGACTCTCTAAGCTTTCCAAAATGTCCAAGAACACCCTCATAGCATTAAAATTGAAGGATTTGTGCCCTTGCAAAGTTGGGAAATTTTTTGGGTGGTTTATGAAGAAAATAGGGTCTTAAAACCAAATTCTTCCAAATGGTCTGAAGTTTTTGTGACCCAAGGTGTTCCATGACATCATGCACGAAATTTATTTAATATTTTCATAATTTTATTTTATTTATTTTATTTTTTATGATTTTTTATATTAAAAATCATTTTAAATTCAAATAAAATATAAAATATGAAGATTTAAAATATATTTTGATTCTAGAAAGTCATAAACCTTGATTGAATTAGATTGATATGAAAATTATGGTGATTGTCTTAAAATAGCAATGTTATATCAAAAAATATTTGAATTTTAAGACATTATCTTTTTCAATCTTCAAAAATCAAAAAGTCCAAACAATGATCCAATTTTTTGACCTAGCTTCATTCAACTATAAGTATACAAACCTAACACAATGCTAAGGGACGAATCTTCTGCCTCAAGAGTAAGTTTTCACTTTCAAAAATTCACCAAAAAATTTGAATTCGAATTCCATTCTCTAGGCCCTTTCAAGACAATTTGAAGGTTGCAAAAGACTCCTTGATCATCACTGATACTTTTTCAATATTCATTTGCATCCAAAGCATCCCAAATTGCATAAACCGAACCAACATTGCTCTTGTTCTTATTTTTTTCGATTCTCATTGTTTGTGTAATAATAATGCATTCTAACCATATGTTTGTGTTGAGTATGATGCCTAGATGATTTCTGGGCAAGAAGATTGAAGAACCAGGCCCTAAACCGCAAGTTGCCATGGCTAGGGTTTTTGAATAGAATTTGGGATCCTTCGATTTAACTAATATAAATTAATTCTAAAGCTATGAATGAACTGTGTGATGTCTGGGGATCAGGATAATGTGATCAATTTGATGAAATCTTACATATTTATGATGATATGGAATTGGCAGGTTTTGTACGCAGGAAAAATCGCAGGAAATTTCCCAGTAGATTTCGCAGGAAAACCTGCGAAAATCCAAGGAAGAAGATGAAGTCAGCGCGCCAAATTTCATATTCAAATTTTATTATAACATTTTATGTTATGTTATTGGTATTATATCAGAACAGGTTGCTAGCTCAGTTGGTTGGTGTGTGCGCGTTTGAGGTTGAGGGTCCTGGGTTCGAATCCCCCCAGGCCCTTTTGCTTTGTTTTGTTTTTGTGGTAATTTTACAGGTGAAGAAACAAAACACATTGGCATCCATCTAATGTCACCTGCGCGCGCGTAGCCCAGTGGCTGGTTTGTTGGTCTTGAAGGTGTGAAAGCTCAGGGACTGGGTTCGAATCCCAACCCAGGTAAGTTTTTTCCACTTTTTTCTGGTTTTCTTATTTTATTTGTTTATATTACAATTAAATAAATTTAAAATAATAAAAAAAAATGTTTATGCTATTTTCTTTTTTCTATAATTTAAAATTCATCTTTTCAAAATTAAACCTTATTAGTAAAATTATTTAATCTTTATTTTTGTATATTATTAATATTGTGTAATTTTGTATAATTAATTTATATTAGATAATTAATCCTAATTTATTTTTCTAAACATATAAACCCTAATATTTTCTAAAACCCTAAAAATATTTTTCTAAAACCTAATTATTTTTATAAACCCTAATTGTAAATATTAATTTATTTGTTTATTTAAATTCATAATTTATGTTTATATTTTAATTAAGTGATAAATCCTAATGTTTTTCTTTAAATAATCAAACCCTAATTTTTTCTTTTACAAAAAATCTAATTATATCATAACTTTTAATTTATTTATTTATAAACCTTAATTATGTACATATTTTTATAATTTGTGTATAATTATTATTTAATATAATTCTTGCATGTAAATAATTTTAGATTATGCTTAAAATAATTAAAAACTCTTAATTTAATCTTGTAAATATAATTTATTTTTATAATATGTTTATTTAATTATAATTAACCATTATTTTTCATAACATGTATATAAATTTAAATCTTTAGAATAATTAGTATATAATATGAATTGTTTGTTTTTCTTCTTAAAAATCTTAAAAAATAATTATCTATTAAAAATTGTGCTTTTAAATTTATTATTCATTATTATGCTAATTTCTTTATTTTATTCTTATTGATTTTATTATTACTAACCCCATTTATTTATATATTATTTTTATTATTATTATTATTGTTACTAACCCAATTATTTATTATTATTATTTGCTTATTAAATTTATTTTAATTATTATTATTATGTAATTGTATCCCTTATGTAATATTTGTAGTAGTAATTTTTATTATTTATTTTAAATGCTATGGTTAGTAAAATAGGGAGTGAAACATGTTTGTATTTAAAAATTGAATTTAGATCATTAACTTAAAAGATAAATATTTGAACTTGTACACTCACACACGTAAGTCGATCTTGGATCGCCATCTCACTTCTTAAGGGTTTCCTCTCAAGTTGCCTAAACAAAAGGTCAAGTAGGGTGTATAAAGCAAAATCCCTCATCTTATGTCATCTAGTCCCTTAAACAGATCAAAAGATCAAGTCCCTTCGAATGTTGCCTTCGTAATGATCTTGTCCCTTTCGAATAAAGATGATAAGTCCCTTCGAATTGCTTATACACCCCACAGTTTCCTAAATAACAGATGTCCTTTCATTTGTTCCATACATCCAAGGTAACTACTACCTATTCCTTAATAATAGGGATAGTCTTACCATTGAAAGAACATTCAAGAACAGAAAAGACTTAACTTAGGGTAGGTTCCTCTTATGTACTTGCTCACTTTTCAAAAATATTTCAAACACTTCACATTTTTTTCAAACAAATTTTCAAAACAAAGTCTTTATATATATCCGTACATGGATCATTATAAAGCACTTAAGAAAATTTCTAAACACACACTACACATTTCAAAAACATTTTAAAGTGAGCTAAGTAACTAAGAGCCCATGGATAACCATGGATGTAAAGGGTGCTAACACCTTCCCTTTACATAACCTACCCCCCGAACCCAAAAATCTTGTTAAAGGTCTTTCCTGTTCTTTTATGCCTTTCCTTTGGATAAAATAAAAGTCGGTGGCGACTCTTGCTATCCGCAACATTTAACTAAAGTCAGTTCTCCCACCGTGTTACAGAACTGGCGACTCTGCTGGGGATTTAATATTAAAGAGGGGTACCCTTAGGAATTAGATCACTTTAAATTGTTTGCCTTGTTTGCTTTATACTTACTTGTTGGGTGTTCTTATGTGTGAAAGATCCTAACCCGGATCTAGTGTACCTTAGGTAAATGACAATAGACCAAGGAAACTGTACAGCGTATACCGATATGGTTGATCTGGTGGCCATAGTTAGTGTGAATTCTTGGTTGGTGCTTATGTTCCTTAAGTCAAGTTGAGGATAATATGAGGTTGCCATATGTTGTCAATACACTAACTAACTTTTAGAACCCTAGTTATCCCATCTTGGCCTTTAGAAAAGTAGTGAGATAACCGGCTTTGGTGAAGACTGAAGTTGGTTGATACTCGATACTACGCTCATTGAGATTCTAAACTTGGAGGGTTTTGGTTGGCAAGTAAGTTGCCTACTGAACAACCACCCTTGTGAAGGATCAATGATATTGAGATCCCTTAGAACCTGGTTACTTTAAAGGACAGGATGAACCATCTCAACTTCAGGGGAGGGTACTTACCTATAAACCTCATGCAAGCCTTTAAACCTAAGGCTATGGTGTGACTTGTTTGTGTGTGCCACATGTTTGTGATTAGACATAACATCATGACATCATCATGCATCATAAGCATCGCATTTTCACTAACCATTTCAAGGACCAAAGGATTTATCTTTGTTCTTTGTTGCAGGTCATGGGTTCTGCTCGTAGAAACACTATCAGGATCAACTTTGTAGGGATACCTGCTAAGCTTAAAGAGTTGATTTCTCAAGTGTCTGATAACTCCCGGTTCATCAAGAGACATGTACACCTATTGGATCTGGTCACTTCAGGGTTCAATGAAGACATGATGAGTGTTTTGTTTCAGTTCTTTGATCCTAAGCACCATTGCTTCACATTCCCCGACTACCAGCTGGTTCCTACAATGGAAGAGTTCTCTAAAATTCTGGGTATACTTGTACTTGATCAGAAACCATTCTCAGGCTTGGAAAAAGAGCCTAAACCTGAGGTTATTGCTGCAGCTCTACATCTGAAGAAGTCTGACATTGTTCTAGAAACGAGAAACGGAGTTAAGGGTATTCTTGCTAAGGTATTAATGGATAAAGCTTAAGTGTTCTTGAAAGCTATGAGCTATGATGCTTTTGAGGAGATCTTAGCCTTGTTGATATATGGCTTAGTGTTGTTCCGCAATCCTGATCAGTTCATAGATGTTCATGCCATCAATATATTCCTGAGTCACAATCCAGTGCCTACATTACTTGGAGACATCCTGCATTCTCTTCACACTCGTACTACAAAGGCACGAGGAACTCTGATGTGTTGCATACCTTTGCTATCTAGGTGGTTTATTTATCACCTTCCTCGATCAGTGATGAAGAATGAACAAGGGTTCAGGTGGTCCAAGAGGATTATGTCACTCTCTCATTCAGATATCCATTGGTGCTCCAGATCTATGGAGAATGTCACTATCATTGACCGTTGTGGGGAGTTTCCTAATGTGCCACTTCTAGGCATAAGAGGAGGCATTACTTACAACCCTTCTTTAGCTTTACGACAGTTTGGTTACGCTCATAGTGATGGTCCTCATGACATGTTGATTCAGGGTATTGTGTTTGATTACGACAATGATCTGCAAGGTTACCGTCAGAGGTTCATACGAGCATGGGGAAAAGTGAACAAGGTTGACAGCAAGACTCTGGAGCCCAAGTATACTATTCCTATGGAAGCTTATCTCAGATGGGTGTGATCTCGTGCTCAGACTTTCATGATGCCATATCCTGCCATCCTGCCAGTTACTATGGAGCCTGTTGCTGAAGGAGATACCTCTTATACCATCCTTCACCCAGATATGCCCGCTGACATGGAAGACTTACAGAGGTCCTGGATCCAGATGAAGGAGCAAAGGGATACTTTCGAGACTCATTACAAAGCAAGTCAGGAAAGAATTCTGGAGCTAACAAAGCAACTTCACGAGGAGCGAAATCTCAACTCATACCTCAACACAAAGAGGAAACGTCCATGGGAGACTTAAAACCCCATCTTTTGTATTTATTTTATTTCATTTCTATTGTAAGCCCAAGGGGCAAACAAATTTATTACTAATAAAAGTTCACTTTCTTGATTGTTTAAGCAAATTTAAATCCTGCGGTCCTTGAAAACATTGCATACACATTTACATACCATATCATTGCATCACAGGTTTATTGTGCACAGGTTTCTTATCTTCTCGCTGTTTATTTCAGCAATGGCTCTTGAACAAACAGTTAAGGATCTCCAGGCACAAAATGCACAGTTCCAAGAGCTAATCCTGAACTTGTCCAAGGGGCAGGATGAATTGAAGATACTGCTGGCCAAGAAGACTAAGAAGACTAGAAGGTCAGGTGGCCTGATCAACATGGGAAGAAGGTTCAGGGGTCCTGTCAAGACCAAAGAACAGGTTGAAGATTATGAATCTGAAGAGTCTGATAAAGAGGGAGGCAGTCTCCATAATACAATGGGGGACTCTGATTCTGAAGCTAACTACTATCATGAGCCTAATGAAGATAAGTTCAAAATGCTGGTGGATAGAATGGATGTTATGGAATTGCAAAAGTCTTCTGGGTTGGATTTTGAAGACCTGAGTTTGATATCTGGGGTAGTCATACCCATTGGTTTCAAGGTTCCTACTTTCGTAGTTTATGATGGTGTCTCTTGTCCCATGTTGCATCTGAGATCTTATGTCCGGAGAATCCAACCCCATACTGCTGATAAGAAGTTGTGGATCCATTTCTTCCAAGAGAGCTTAATTTTAGGTCATCTGTGCAGTTAAGCCTGGCTCTGCTTCCATGTCTTTCCCAGTTCTTGTGATCCTTTGACTTTCTTGACCTTGTGAGGATATAATATGATGCTTGAATATACATGGACCCCTTTGAAGTGATTTATGACCTTTAGAGTGGCTCAAATGGCTCAGGGATGGCTCAGATCACAAACCCTAGATGCAGATGGCTTTGAATCAATGCAGTGAATCAAAAATGTGGTATGAGATGCTATGATTGAATTTATGCAAATGAAAAGATCAGAAGCCATGATGTGAAATGAGTGAGGGAAAATTTGGGGTGTTTACAGCTGCCCCTATTTAAGCATGAGTTAGCTGTGCAGGATGTAAGCAACGGCTTAACAGGCAAACAAGATAACTTGTGGTTGAATACCAAAGACAGTCCAAAATTTGCACTCACTGAATGAAGAAGAAAAGGGATATAGATTGTAAAAGAAATAAAGTGTGTTTATAAAGTGCGGGCGACGGAGGACGACCGTCGAGCAGAGGGCGACTGCTAGGGACAAAGCAATGACGGGGACGACCGACATGCTGGGGAAAATGCGGGAAATAAAGAAATGACGGGACGGCCGACAAGCTGGGGATATAAGAGATTATGATGGGGACGGCCATCAAGTTGAAGGCATGAATGAAATAAATGATGAGGTACGGTCATCAAAGGTAAAGGATGATTACCTAGCAGGGGACGACTGCTCTATTGGGGATAAGATGAGGGACGGTCATCTAATGGTAAAGGACGATCACCAGGCAGGGGACGGCTGCCGAAAGTATTACGACATAGGACGAATGCCGGATAGAAAAAGTCGACGATGGGGACGGCCATCGGATAAGCATGATGAAGGACGATCATCAAGAGGTGAAGGACGATCACCTAGCAGGGTACGGCTGCTCTCAGGGTTTATCATGACATAGGACGAATGCCAGATAATAAGATCAACGATGGGGACGACCATCGGATAGAATGATGAAGGACGATCATCAAGAGGTGAAGGACAATCATCTAGCAGGGGACGGCTGCTAAAAACATCACGACATAGGACGAATGTCGGATAGGAAGAGGTTCTAATGAATAGAGACTCCACTGGGGGTGATGAAGGACGATCATCAAAAAGGTGAAGGACGATCACCTGGCAGGGGACGGCTGCCGAAAGGTATCATGACATAGGACGAATGTCAGATAGAAAGGAAATAATTTAATAAAATTTGTTGGGACTCTTCTGGGGAAAAGTAGACACAGACGAGTGTCTAAATTCAAGGAGAAATAAGTGTTTGACACGGTGTATAGATTAAAGATGCGGACGAGCATCCTTAAGACTATGATAATGACGAGTATCAATAGAAACAAACGCTTGACGTATGTTCAGAGATGATGATACGGACGAGTATCAACTGGTTAACAAAGAACACGGACGAGTGTTGATTCTGAGGGGACGAGTATCTGTATGAGTAAACATGAGTGAGACACAAACGAGTGTTCAACTTTCTAGGGAAAGCATGACACGGACGGGCGTCGGAAAAAGTGTATTATAAACAAGTATTCAGGTAACTATGCTGGGGGAGGTAACACGGACGGGTGTTAGGGAAGTGTATATATATGTATCTGTGTAGTGAGTGCAAAGGGGACGCTTTGGCTTTTTGCTGGGGATATGACACAGACGAGTGTCAAGAAGCATTTGTAATGTATAAGTATCTGTTTGTAGAGAACGCCCGGGCGACTTTACTGGGGAATGATGACACAGACGAGTGTCTTAAAGGAGCATGTAACTGTATTTGTGAGTGTAGAGGAAATGCTTTAATATTCTGTCGGGGAGCTTGAGAGGTATTTTTGTATTTACAAGTGTTCAGCTCGACACATGGCTTATGACTATGCAAATGTTTGATTTTTTCCGTAATGCTCCGTATTAGACGGAATGCTACGCTTTGGGGGAAAATATGATGTGAATGTTATGATTATGCAAAGATACCGATCCGGGATTCGGATCCCGTTGCTGTGGAGATCTCTGGCTGATCTGCTTGAAGTGGATATCCCAGCTGGGGGTGAGATCACTGGTAGATCTGACATATATGACTCTGAATGGGGAAGTAGGTCATTGACAAACCTATCTTGGTAATGAGGGACCCAGCTAGGGTCTGTAGAAGCTTTTGTCGCTCTGTTGTGAGATCTTCAAGCGTTGCTCTTCTGGATATAAGTTGAAACTCTGTGGGGGCTGATTCCCTGTCTAGCACTCGGCTGGGGAAGAAGAAAGATCACTGAAAGATCCTCCTAGAGATTTCTGTGGGGATCCTGCTGAGGGTGATACTTGACGACTCCGCTGGGGATATGAGCACTTCCTGGTACTGCTCTGAAGGAAGTGTTGGAGAAGTGATGCTTGGCAACTCTATGGAGAGAGCATCTTTGGTGCTGTTTGGAAGGTGTGCTGAGGAAACAATGATTTGGCAGCCTACTGGGGAGAAGCTTTCATGCCCCATGTTGTGCTTTGACCACCTGCAATCCTGTATGACAAAGAAACGTACAAGTTCCTCGAGGTATCCCTTACTGGATTCCGTCATAGGAGTTTAGACACTCCCGGGAGCAAATATATTTCCTGTAAGCACGTATTTTTAGAAGGGAAGCATCTGTATTTATGCAATCAATATCTTAAGGACATCGGACATTTTGCAAATGAAAAATAAAATGTACGAGACAAGATATGACTGAAAATCTGATTTTATTAATTTACGCGCCCTGAATTGGCAAGTACAGTCAAAGAAACGGATCCCCTGAAATGAGGAGATTGTTACAAATTGAGAAACAAAAAGACAGTGGCAATGTTGATGACGCTTCAAGGAGCTTCCCTTTTGCTATGACTTGTATGACATTTGACCTTCTTCTCATCTTGCTTTCTGAGGGAGGCTGATCATGACCGATGCTTTAACCTTTCGAAGCTTGCCATGTTGCAAGTGATACAAACAAATTCAGAATGCAGTTGTTCGCTTATTCCCTTATTTTGCGTGGATCGCCCTTTCGGGTTTTCAATCCACCGGGATACCCATTTTTGCCTGAGTTGTCCAATGCGGCTTTTCAACTCAGCGGGTGTACATTTCTTTATTTATTTTCCCTTATTTTTGCCCGAGTCTTTTATTCTGTTTTTGACTCGCCGGGATGCCCTATTTTTGCCTGGACTTACATTCTGTTTTTATGTCCAGCGGGTCATCTATGCGAAGTATTTTTTAACTGCATCTGAATTCACAGGGGACATGAAGTCTTCACCATCCATAGTATTGAGCATCAGTGCTCCACCAGAGAAAACTTTCTTTACTATGAATGGCCCATCGTAATTCGGAGTCCACTTGCCCCTGTGGTCTGTATGAGGAGGGAGGAGTCTCTTTAGCACGAGATCTCCTACTTGGTACTCTCGAAGTCTGACTTTCTGATCAAAGGCTTTCTTCATTCTTTTCTGATACAGCTGCCCATGACAAATTGCAGCTAATCTCTTCTCTTCAATCAGATTCAGTTGTTCGTATCGGGATCAGACCCATTCTGCTTCACTTAGCTTAACATCCATCAGTACCCGTAGGGAGGGTAATTCAACTTCAACAGGTAGGACTGCCTCCATACCATACACAAGCTGATACGGTGTTGCCCCAGTGGATGTTTTGATTGACGTACGGTACCCATGCAAGGCAAACGGTAGCATTTCATGCCAGTCTTTGTAGGTAACCACCATCTTCTGCACAATCTTCTTGATATTCTTGTTAGCTGCCTCTACAGCGCCATTCATCTTTGGCCTGTAAGGAGAAGAATTGTGGTGCTGGATCTTGAAGTCCCGACATAGCTCTGCCATCATTTTGTTGTTTAAGTTGGAACCATTATCAGTAATGATTCGTTCGGGAACTCCATACCGACAAATGATATCTCTCTTCAGAAATCAGGCTACCACTTGCCTGGTAACATTTGCATAAGAAGCTGCTTCGACCCACTTGGTAAAATAGTCAATGGCTACCAGGATGAATCTGTGACCATTTTAAGCAGTCGGTTCAATCTTGCCAATCATATCAATGCCCCACATGGCAAAGGGCCAGGGTGAAGACATTACATTCAAAGGATTCGGAGGCACATGCACTTTATCCGCATAAATCTGGCATTTATGGCATTTTCTAGCATAGGCACAACAGTCTGCATCCATTGTGATCCAGTAATAGCCTGATCTTAGCAACTTTTTATCCATAGCAATGCCTCCAGCATGGGTACCAAAGGATCCTTCGTGCACTTCGTGCATCAACAAGTCTGCTTCTGTCCTATCAACGCATCTGAGAAGTACCATATCAAAGTTTCTCTTGTACAAGGAACCATCAGTATTCAAGAAGAAACTACCAGCGAGCCTTCTTAATGTCTTCTTATCATTGGAAGATGCCCCAGGTGGGTATGTTTGATCCTCCAAGAAGCACTTAATGTCATGGAACCAAGGCTTGTCATCTTTAGCAAGGTCTGCTGAGAATACATATGCTGGTCTGTCAAGTCTGGATACTGAAATCCGAGGCACAAAGCTGGAAGCTTGAACTTTGATCATGGATGAAATGGAAGCCAAAGCGTCTGCAAACTGATTCTCGTCTCGAGGGATATACTCAAGCTTGACTGTTGTGAAAAAAGTCAACAACCTCCTTGTATAATCCCGATAAGGTATCAGATGATCCTGGTGAGTGTACCATTTGCCATTGGTTTGATTAATTACCAGAGCTGAATCTCCGAACACAGTCAAAGTCTTGATCCTAAGGTCAATGGCTTCCTCAAGGCCCATAATGCAAGCTTCGTATTCAGCTTCGTTGTTAGTGCAGTTAAAGGTGAGTTTTGCCGAGAAAGGCATGTGAACTCCCTTAGGTGTAATGAGTACTGCACCAACACCACGACCATTCATATTAACAGCCCCATCAAACATCATAGTCCATTCTTCCTCTGGGTCAGGCCCTTCAGTGTGAACAGGCTCTTCGTGATCTTTTGCTTTTATGAACATGATGTCTTCATCAGGGAAGTCAAATCTCATAGGCATGTAATCATCAATGGGTTGCTCAGCAAGGTAATCAGACAACACACTGCCCTTGATGGCTTTCTGAGAGGTGTACTGAATATCATACTCTGTGAGAATCATTTGCCATCTTGCAACCCGTCCGGTAAGTGCTGGCTTCTCAAAAATGTACTTAACTGGGTCCATCTTGGAGATCAATAAAGTGGTGTGGGTCAACATATACTACCTTAGTCGGCGAGCAGCCCACGCTAAAGCACATCAAGTTTTCTCGAGCAGTGAATAACGTTGTTCACAGTCGGTAAACGTTTTGCTTAGGTAGTATATTGCGTACTCTTTTCGACCAGACTCGTCATGCTGGCCCAGCACACACCCCATTGACTCTTCTAATATTGTCAAGTACATGATCAGAGGTCTTCCTTCAACTGGAGGCATAAGGATCGGAGGCTCTTGTAAGTATTTCTTGATTTTGTCAAAAGCCTTCTGGCAGTCTTCGTTCCACCTGACCGTTTGTTCTTTTCTTAACAGCTTGAACAAAGGCTCACAGGTTGCAGTAAGGTGAGATATGAACCGTGAAATGTAATTCAATCTTCCTAAGAACCCCCGAACTTCTTTTTTCAGTCTTCGGTGCAGGCATTTCTTGAATGTCTTTGACTTTATCAGGGTCAACTTCAATCCCTTTCTCACTTACAATAAAACCCAGCAGCTTACCGGATCGCACCCCGAATGTGCACTTGTTGGGGTTTAACTTCAGTTGGTACTTCCTCAGACGCTTGAATAACTTCGACAGATTTACCAGGTGGTCTTCTTCCGTGAGGGACTTGGCAATCATGTCATCCACATAACATTCAATTTCTTTATGGATCATGTCATGGAATAATGTTACCATAGCCCGTTGATAAGTGGCACCAGCATTCTTCAGTCCGAATGGCATCACCTTATAACAGAACGTGCCCCAGGGCGTGATGAAAGTTGTCTTCTCCATGTCTTCAGGTGACATCTTGATCTGATTGTATCCCGAAAATCCATCCATGAAGGATAACACCGAGAACTGAGCCGTATTATCAACCAATACATCAATGTGAGGTAAAGGGAAGTCGTCTTTCGGGCTGGCTCTGTTCAGATCCCGGTAATCCACACACATCCTTACCTTGTCGTCCTTCTTAGGCACAGGTACAATATTAGCAACCCACGGAGGATAGCTAGTCACAGCAAGGAAACCGGCGTCCCACTGCTTTTGTACCTCTTCTTTTATCTTCATTTCCATATCTGGGAGAGTACGGCGCAGCTTCTGTTTTACTGGCAGGCAGTCTTCTTTCAGTGGCAGCTTGTGCATGACAATGTCGGTGTCCAACCCTGGCATATCTTGATAAGACCAAGCAAAAACATCCACATATTCTCGAAGCATGGCAATCAGTTGCTCTTTTACTGAATCTTGTAGGCAGGCCCCAATCTTAACTTCTTTCACGTCTTCTTCCGTACCAAGATTAACCGTTTCAATCTCCTCCTGATGAGGAGTGATAACCTTCTCCTCTTGCCTTAACAACCTGGCTAGCTCTTCAGGTACCTCATAATCTTCTTCAACCCCTTCATCAGCTTGATTGATTGGATTGTCAAAGTCATACGAAGTCATATTAGTGTTGTTGTCGGTGCAATCTGGAGGGCACTCTCTGCAAGGGTTTAGATTGGTTTATTTTAGTGATCAGTTTTATCTTATTTATAAAAAGTGAAAATGAAGTTATTTATTTTGAAAAACATCGCCATTTTATTTTTGTACAAAAAGAAAAATGAAAAGACAGTGAGCGAAAAAGAGACTCGTTTGCAAAAGATGTCCGATATTCATTGATTAATCCATTTGCATAAAATTACAAGATAGCCCGATTACAAAATGAGTCTTGACATCTTGGGCAAGATGCAAGACTTGATGCATGCTTTAAAATACAGGAAATAATAATTACTCTGCAGGAGTAACCCTTATAATTTCCTGGGAAGACCAGTTAAGGACTTGGCTTCCCGGGATCCTTGGACGTATCCAGCTCTCCAGGTTGCGATCGCTTTCCTCCTCATCTTCCAAATTGTTCACAGCATTCTGGGTGAGCATTCCCCCGCTGACAAACTTGGGCTCCTTTGCAGCCTCTGATTGATCTTGTTGAGTTGGTTTGTAACCCAACCCAAATCTGTCTTCTTTCTTTTCCACGGGAAACAGCTTGCCCCATCCTTGGGCAGTACCCTCTTCAACAACCTTCCGGGCTTGCTGATATGACGTTATGGAAGTTCCCAGTACAGCAGATGCTTCATTAATGTTCAGGGCCTCAAACCCCTGGCTCATGGTTTCATGGATTTCTCCATCCATTTCAATGTACTTATACGTAGCCAGCTGGTTAACAAAGATGTCCTCCTCCCCACAGATGGTGATGATTTGGCCTTCCCACTCGAATTTCAGCTTCTGGTGAAGGGTAGACGTAACAGCGCCAGCGGCGTGGATCCAGGGTCTACCCAACAAACAGCTGTAGGCCGGTTGAATGTCCATCACAAAGAAGGTAGTTTTAAAAGTCTGCGGGCCAATCATCACAGGCAGATTAATCTCCCTAAGCACTGATCTTTTAGAGCCATCAAAAGCTCTCACCACTAAATTACTCGGACGCAATGCCAAACCATCATACTCCAGCTTTACCAAGGCTTTCTTTGGTAGAACATTGAGCGACGACCCAGTGTCCACCAGTACATGAGACAGAATAGCACCCTTGCATTCCAAGGTGATATGCAAAGCCTTGTTATGGTTACGTCCCTCAGTTGTTAAATCAGCATTGGTAAAGCCCAGTCCATGACTGGTGTTGACATTTGCTACCACAGTTTCTAGCTGATTAACAATAATCTCTTCTGGCACGTATGTTGCGTGCAGGACCTTTAACAATGCGTTCCTGTGAGCTTCAGAACACATCAACAGTGATAATATGGAGATTTTTGAGGGAGTTTGGTGAAGCTGATCCACCACCTTGTAATCACTTCTTTTTATGATTCTCATGAACTCGTCTACATCTTGTTCAAAAGATGTCTTCTGAGTTTCTTTGACAGCCGGCTCTTCAGGTACCACACTCTTTCCTTTTGCTTTGGCAGCAGCCTCTGCTTCAACATTAGGTCTTTGCATTTGTGAGGCAAAAAGGTGTCCGCTTCTAGTGAAGCCTCCGCCTCCCCCAACATTATCAATTTGTGGAGAAGAGGTTGATGAATCCAGAGTGATTTTCTCCCCGTTGCAGTAGAGATCAGAGCCATAATGCCAAGGTATGGCATTACTGCTTTCATAAGGAACTGGTCCAGGTACCGTAATGGTGACCGAACTGATTGCTACAGAGGAGGGTGTTGTAATGGTGTGCGGATCATAGTAAATTGTGACTGGTGATCTGCTAGGTGGTGCCATGATTTGTTGTTGAAAATTGCTACTGGGAGGAACATATGATGGGTCATAATATATTGTAACTGTCGAGACATCTTCATTAATCCTTGCTGGCGTTGTAGAAGATTCTGCTGATAAAATGGATGCTGATGTTGTAGAAGAAATGGTTGTTGAATTTTGACTTGTTGAAGTGATGGACGGGGCCATTGCTGATGATATTGATGAATCGGTAGGAATGGTTATTGCTGTTGTTGTAGAAGAATCGAGAATTGTTGTTAAAGGAATTGCTGGATTTGTAGGCGCCGTTGTTGAAATCTGAAGGATACCATCCTTGATAAGACCATCTATGTCGCTTCTCAAATTTTCACACCCGTTGACTGCAATGTTGCAATACCCACAACCGAGTTCACACCCGGAAAACACTTGGCACTCTAGAAGCTGAGCTTTAATTTCGACCAAAGGTGTCCGAATTTGTGCAACACTGGTGATCAAGGTAGATGGTTTGTCTTCCTCAATGGCATTAATCCTCGGCCCGCCATGATTAGGCATAGGATTTTTATTAACATTCGGAGGAGGTGCAAAGTTGAGGGCTTTAGAATCCACCAGATCTTGTACTTTCATTTGTAAGGCCCTGCATTTTTCAGTGTTGTGACTAGGTGCATTGGAGTGGAAAGCACACCTGGCGTTGATATCATAATTCCTTGGGAGATTAAGGGGATCTGGTGGTGCCAATGTCCTTAACTCAACCAAGTTAAGCTTCAGGAGTTGTGGCAATAAGGCAACATAAGGCATAGGGATAGGGTCAATCACCCTGTTTGCCTGTGATGGTCTTTGTTGAAAGGGACGCTGTTGTTGGTTTCTATTGTTGTTGTTGTAGGTTCTCTGTTGCGGGTACTGAACTTGCTGTTGATAATGTGGTTGTTGTTGTTGTTGATATGCTGTTTGCTGAGGAATCAGAGCTGGAATGGTGACAGCTGCTACTGATCTGTGGACATACTGAGGTCTGCTCCTGTTGGCATGAATGGCATTTGTCTCACTGGTTCTTCGGGGTCCCACAAAAGGCTTCCTGGGATTACTGGATGAACTTGTACCGCTGTCAGAAATCTTACCCATTTTTAAAAGGCTCTCAATCCTTTCCCCAGCTATGACGACATCAGCAAAGCTGGTAGAAGAAAAGGCAGCCAGTCTATCAATATATGTTCCTTGCAAAGTATTCATGAACATGTCGGCCATTTCTCTTTCCGACATGGGTGGTTGGACAGCAACAGCAAGCTGTCTCAACCTTTGGGCATATTCCCTGAAGCTTTCTCTGGAAGATTGAGACATTCCCATCAGAAGGGTCCTGTTAGGAGCCATGTCCAGATTGTATTGATACTGCCTGATGAAGGCTTCTGCTAAGTCCTTCTAGCATCTAATGGTAGCTCTGGTCAAGTGTGAATACCACTCTCTTGAAGCCCCAGTCAGACTGTCTTCAAAGTAAAACATCCACAACTTCTCATCCATAGTATAAGCTTTAAGTCTTCCCAGGAAAGACTGCAGGTGAGTTCGTGGACAAGAGGTTCCATTGTATTTCTCAAAGCACGGGGGTTTGAATTTGTGGGGAATTCTCACCCCATCCACTAGCCCCATGTCCATTACATCAAAGCCCAAGGAATTCTGAGACTCCAGAGATCTCAACTTCTCAGCAATTTCATCTAACCTTCTGTCATAGACTTCATCTCCTGCCCCCATAACAGTAAACTGCTCTTCTTGGGGATCTTCTTGCAAGATTCTCCCCCCAGCAGTGTTTCCCTGTACATTTCTCGGGATGGTGACTTCCGGATCTAGATGAGGTCCAAATACTGGGGGATTAACATGAGGCTGACCCCTTTCATTGTTACTATTTCCTCCAGTTCCAAGGTGAGGTTCCTCGGGAGTTTGTCTTTCCACTAGTTCCCTTAACCTTTCTTGACTCTGTGCCAAGCCAGTCATTACAGCCATGAATTGAGCCATTTGGTTCCTCATCTCCACTCTTTCATTAGCCATCTGAGTTCTGACCTCAGTCAGATCCTGCTGTACTTGATCCATTTGGATACCAGGAAGGTTGTTGCGAGTAGGGTACCGGTGCGTACGGTTGACAGGGAACACCCGGCGATGAGCAATATTTCCTGAGATCACAACAGAGTTAGAAACAAATAATAACAAACCTACAAAACAAAACAAGGTTAGTATGCAATGCAGTATGCTTATTTGTTTTTCCAAGGTATCCGGCTTGGTTCTTGGTTTTGACCTTTCCAAACCTCGAGGAAGATGCTTGATGTTGTTGAGAAAAGAAACCCAATGAAGGCAAACTAATATATTACAAATGATGAACAATACATAGTTTGTTTTACAACAAATGCCCCTGGAGGGTCAAAATACAACAAAAAGAAAAGTACATAAAATGGAAATGAACAACAAGCAAAGAAGTCAAACATCCAATCCAAACTCATCCTCCTTAACCTCCTTCAGAAGTGCCTCAGTCACTGGACCAGCTGGATGCTCTATAATGGTCCTAATGAGGAGGTTCCTGGTGGCAATGGCAGTGGTCAGCTTCTTGTGCCTGTCCTGATCCTTTGATCTCTTCAATCCATCCCTAAGCTTCAACTCTGAAATCTCCTTATGGGCTGCCAGCAAAGCTTCCTGCTGCTTCTTCTCGTTGGCCTCTAGATGTCCAATCTTAGCTTTAGTTTTCTGGTCTTCCTGTATCCGGGCTTTAGTGATCCTGACCCACCTAGCCTGACTTTCTTGCAGATAGAGCTCAGTCCTAGCCTTCTGAATTTTGGCTTCTTTACAGGCATTCTTTAGTATTTGTTCCCCAGCCCTTGCTTTCCTGATGTAGTCCTTTGTTTTCTCAATCTTGGCCAGATGCTCCACCCTAAGCTTCTCCAGTCTCTCAATGTCCAAACGACCATCACTCCTTTCCCAAAGGGTTTTCTTCAGAGCTTGAGACAGATTATCATTCCTTTCCTTCAGCTTCTCAAATTCTTCCAGGCTGACAGTTGTTGTTGGCTGTGCTGCAGATGGTCCAGGTATATCCTCAATGGTGAAAGGCATTCCAGTAATTTGAGCTTTAGTACGGGACCAGTCATAGTACTGAGCTGAAGCAACATTATTACACCTCCCTAGAATGGTCATCCCTTTTGTCTAGATGTTATCCCAAACCCAAGATGCTTGTCTGACAGCAGCTAGATTAGGTTTTATTTCACAATACAGGGTCTCAGCTAAATCTTGCACTCTGGGAGGGTGAACCAAAGCATAGCCCAGTTGTCTCTTAAACAGCAAAGGATTGTAGTTGATGCAACCCTTTACTCCTATCAGAGGCACATTTGGGTATTGCCCACAGCTGGTGATAATGTCTTTGCCTTTGGTGCTCTGGGTGCACCACCTAATATCATCTGAAGTCAAAGCAATGAGCCTCTTGGCCCAATTCTTCTGCTGGTGAGGATTCAAGAAGGCATTTGTCTTAGGTAGATGTCTGAGCAGCCAGGTGTGAAACAAAGGAGCACAACATCTTACTAACTTCCCCCTCTGCTTCTCATTCCTCTGATGAATGGAGTAATAGAAATCTCCCAGCAATGTGGGTACTGGGTTCCTCAGGAGAAACAGATGAATGGCATTCTTGCTGATAAATTTGGGCTCATCTGCAAACAGTATAACCCCATATATGCTGAGGGCTAACAGTGCACAGACTGTCCTCCATTCTCCCAATGAGGCCTTCAGGATGGCCTGAGAAATCAAGAAGTCCAAGTGAATACCAGGGATTCCAACTTTTGTTGTCATGCTTTGTTCAATTAAGGCAGGCTCCAGGTATAATGCTTTTGCTACTTCTCCATTGCTGGGGAAAGTCATTTCTGGGTTGAAGGGGATTCCACCCCTGATAGGTACTCCAATCAATGAGGAAAATTCTTCCAGTAGAGGCCCTAACTGAAAGTCTGAGAATGTGAAGCACCTCAAAGGAGGGTCATAAAACTGCAAGCATGTGTGGATCATGCTCCTCTGAGAAAGGTCTAGGTCCATAACCATATCCAGGATACCTCCATAGTGCTCCCTGAACAATGGGATGTGGTCAGGAGTGGTAAGTGACTGGACCTGCCTGATGCCAGTCAGCACAGGCTCAAAGAAATGGTAGGATATGTTGCTCTTCCTAGGAGTAGCCATGAATGCTGCTGAAGATAATGAAGATAGCTGCTGATGAAGATCAAAACTGATACTAGAGATGAGCCACTGATAGGCTGCTACTGGTGATGATGAGAATAGCTGAAGCAGATAACTGATGAAGCAGAGGTCTATGTAGAAGAAGGGGTCAAAACCAAACCAGATATAATGTGGGTACCCTGAAAAAACAAATAAACAAATGTTAAATGATGAAATGATGATGTATGCAAATGATATGCAAGGGTTTGTGATCAAGCTGGATCTGATTATCTGTCTTGATATAAGTCCATGTATGTTCAAAGAAAGTCCAGATGGAGGTTCAGAAATCCAGTAACCAAGGTGGGGGACTCAAATAAAGAGTCACATGTCCAGGGTTAAATCACAAGAACTGTCCAAAATGAGGTACTCTTTAGCAAAACAAGTAACAGGGTATGATGTGGCCAATGGTACCTGCAAACCTGCAAACAGCCCAACCCCCTCACAGGTGGTGTTTGTAACACGGTGGGAGAACTGACTTTAGTTATGTTGCGGATAGCAAGAGTCGCCACCGACTTTTATTTTATCCAAAGGAAAGGCATAAAAGAACAGGAAAGACCTTTTTAAAAGATTTTTGGGTCCGGGGGTAGGTTATGTAAAGGGAAGGTATTAGCACCCTTTACATCCATGGTTATCCATGGGCTCTTAGTTACTTAGCTCACTTTAAAATGTTTTTGAAATGTGAAGTGTGTGAATAAAAATTTTCTTAAGTGTTTTATAATGATCCATGTACGGATGCGTATAAAACCTTTGTTTTGAAAATTGTTTGAAATTGTGAAGTGTTTGAAATGTTTTGAAGAGTGAGCCAGTATCTAAGAGGAACCTACCCTAAGTTTAAATCTTTTCTGTTCTTGAATCCTTTAAGTGGTAAGACTATCCCTATTATTAAGGAATAGGTAGCCATTACCTTGGATGTGAGGGACAAGTGAAGGGACATCTGTTATTTAGGCAACTGTGGGGTGTATAAGCAATTCGGAGGGACTTATCATCTTTATTTGAAAGGGACAAAATCATTACGAAGGCAACATTCGAAGGGACTTGATCTTTTTATCTGTTTAGGGACTAGATGATGTGGAATGAGGTACTTTGCTTTATATACCCTACTTGACCCTTTTGTAATAGGCAACATGAGAGGTATCCTTAAGGAAGTGAGATGGCGATCAAAGATCGACTTACGTGTGTGAGTGTACAATTTTAAATATTTATCTTTTAAATTAGTGATCTAAATTAATTTTAAATACAAACATGTTTCACTCCCTATTTTACTAACCATAGCATTTAAATATAAATATTACTATTAAAATATTACATAAAGGAAGCAATTACAAAATAATAATAATTAACAAATTAAATAAATAAGCAACATAATAATAATAATATAATTGGGTTAGTAAAAAATAATAATAATAATAATAATAAATCACAATATATAAATGGGGTTAGTAATAATAAAATAAATATCATATAAAAATAAACATAATTAATAATGTAAACAAAATATTAGCATAATAATTAAAAATTCAATTTTTATAAACAATTATTATTTTGAGATTAAGAATAAAATAAACAATTATATACTAATTATCATAAAGTTTTAAATTATTTACAAATTATAAAAATTAGGTTAATTATAAACATATTATGATAATAAATTAAATTAGCAAATTTGAATTATTTTTAAGCATATATTAAAAAATTATTTACATACAAGAATTAAATTATAAAGAAGTTATAAAATATATACATATCATATTATTATATTAACAAAATTAAATTGAGGATATTAATTATTTTAAGCATATTTATATACAAGAATTAAATTAAATAATAAAAATATAGACATAATTAATATTCACATGAAATAATTAGGGTTTAAGAAATTTAGGGTTTATCAAAAATTAATTAGGTTTTTTACAAAATATATTAGGGTTTATATGCTTTTTTTTAAAAAAAATAAATTAGGATTAATTAAATTATTATACAAAATTTTACAATACTAAACATAAATAATTTTTCTCACAAGGTTTAATTAAAATTAAAAAAAAAAATGAGTTCTAAATAAAAATATAAACATTTTATTTATTTTATTATTTAAATTTGTTTAAATATAATAGGAATTAATTAAATAAGAAACAAAATCAAAAAAAAGAATGAAAGGAAGCAAAACCTGCTTGGGCTGGGATTTGAACCCAGTCCCTAAGCTTTCCACACTCAGGACTAGCATTCCAACCACTGGGCCATGCGCGCGCTGGCGTTAGAAGCAGGGGACTAATTCCTTTTGTTCATAACTTGGGAAAAACCATGAAAAAGAAAGCAAAACAAATACACAAAAGGCCTGGGGGGGATTCGAACCCAGGCCCTTTAAACAATACACAAACGCACTTACCATTCCAGCCGGGAGGGCGCAACTGTTAATACAACCAACACAATTCATTATATTTTAAGTCTAACAATTAAAATGGAAAACTAAGAAAAAACTGCTGCAGCCAGGATTCGAACACAAGCCTTCAAGCATCACATATACATCTCTCACCACTAGACCAACGCTGAAGTTGTGAAATAATATCAAACAGAATCAATAAAATATTAAAATTAAATTTTAAATCAAAATTTGGCGCCACTGATCATCTTCTTCTTCCTCCAGACCTGGGAATATTGCTGCGAATATTCCTAGGCAATTTCCTGCGAATTCCAGGTTGTAGCAAAACCTACGAATCCTAACTATCATCAAAACAGTGAAATTACATCAAATTAAAAGCGCAAACAAGGTCTAGAGGTTGATTCGAATCGATCTATGGTTTTAGAATTCGTTTATACTTGATGAATTAGAAAGCCCTAAAGCTCAACCGAAACCCTAAAAATGGTGGATCTCATTCTAGGTGATGGAACTTCACAAAACCTGCCCAGAATCAATCTATAACTTATCACAAACAAGAAACATTAATCAAAATTCATTAAGAACCAGTCAATATTTAGAATCGAAAATCAAAAATTTCATGAATATGATGAATCGGATTATGCATATGAGCTTGTTTTTTATGCTTTTGATGGCTGGGATTGGTTTAGTGATGTCCAAGGAACCCTTCCATGTCTTAAAAATACCTTAAAAGCTCTTGTAGGGAGGAAACCGAATTGAAGTTTTTGTAAGATTTTTGAATGTATGAACTTACTCTTGGAGGCCAGGAATTCGTGTCCTTTGCATTAGGTTATGTTGTATACTTATAGTAGAATCAAATTAGGTTAAGAAACTTGATCATTGCATGGACTTTTTGGTTTGGGAGATTGAAAAAGATTAAAGCTTAAAAATCAAATATTCTTGAATAAGACCTTTCTATTTCAAGCCAATCTTCATCAATGTTGTATCAATTCAATCCAAATTAGATTTATGATCTTCTAGAAGAGAAATATATTTTAAATTTTCACATTTGATATTTTATTTAAATTTAAAATGACTTTTTAATATAAAAATCATAATAAATAAATTAAATAAAATAAAATTATGAAAATATTAAATAAATTTCGTGCATGATGTATTTGTATGAATTGGATCATCACATGGCAAGCCCATTTAGAAAAATTTGGTTTTAAACCTCCATTTTCTTCATAAATCAACCAAAAATTTCCCAACTTTGCAAGGGCACACATCCTTCAATTTTAATGCTATGAGGGTGTTCTTTGACATTTTGGAAAGCTTGAAGAGTCCTCTAACCAACCCCATTGGTTTCATGTCCATATCATTTACCATTCTCAAGTTATGCCCTTTTGAAGTTGTTGACTTTTTGTTGACTTTCAAAAGGACTTATAATGTCTTAGCTCATACCTTCCAAATGAAGCATTTTTGGGCTTGGCTTGTGAGTCACAAAGTTGTAGAGAATTCAATTTCCTTCAAAATGAGCTTTGAATGGGAAAAATGTGATGAAGCATGTGAAAGTTATGGCTGGTCAAAGTTCAGTTGACTTTTCCTAAGGAAACCCTAATTTAGAAACCTCTGATTCTTGATGATCTGAAATATCCTTGATGAATCATGATCAACCCTTTATCAAATGATGAATTTTATTTCATATACTTGATGTTGACAAAAAATCATGAAGTTTGACTTTGGTTTGACCACAGTTGACCTCTGTTTGACTTTTTAACTGCTTTGACTGATTTTGACTTATCTGATCATTTGACTGAGCAAACCTTTGAGAAAAGTTCTGAAATTTGTCATGGGGATTCTTAAACACATATAAGATGTTATAAAGCTCACTTAAAGTCTTGTAAGTCCATTTAGCCTGATTAAAGTCAAAACCCTAGTTTTGGATGCACTGCTTAGGAGAATGCCTTGCCTGAGGGATTTGTCAAATCTTCTGACCCATGATGAACTTTGTGAACCTTGTGAACCTCATAAGATGTCTTGTGAACCTTGTGAACCTCATGAAAGGTCTTGTGAACCTTGTGAACCTCATAAAGTGTCTTGTGAACCTTGTGAACCTCATAAAGTATCTTGTAAACTTCATGAACCTCATGAAAGGTCTTGTGAACCTTGTGAACCTCATAAAGTGTCTTGTGAACCTTGTGAACCTCATAAAGTATCTTGTAAACTTCATGAACCTAATGAAAGGTCTTGTGAACCTTGTGAACCTTCTTAGCACACAAAGTCTTGTATTGTGAGGGCAAATTTTGGGGTGCAACAGCTGCCCCTGTTCAATTTTCTAAAACCTGAGGGGTTAGATTGGTATATTTGCCAGTCGTGACCTGGAAGGTTGAAGGGGATTGAACACAAAAGCCCAAAAATTTGCACTCACCGGTGCGTAGAGTGATACTGATGACTAGTTGAATATGCTTGAGTGGGCTTTAAAGATGCCACTTGGAGAAAAGCTCTTCAGATATATTTCTTTTGGAGGATAAAGCAGTCCAAAATATGAAGATAAAATGATAGCTTTCAAGAGGATAAACAACGTCCTGAGGCAATGATGATAGCTTTCAGGAAGATAAACAACATCCTGAGGTATAAACATAACTTTTGAGAGGATAAACAACGGCCCAAAAGAAATGGTAGCCTTCATGAGGATAAACAACGTCCTGAGGTAATGAGGTAACCTTTGGGAAGATGAACAACGGCCCAAGGTCGTGATATGCTTTCAGGAGGATAAACAACGTCCTGAGGAAATAATATGCTTTCAGGAGGATAAACAACGTCCTGAGGAAGTGGGTAACCTTTGGGAAGATAAACAACGGCCCAAGGTCATAATATGCTTTCAGGAGGATAAACAACGTCCTGAGGTATAACTTTTGGGAAGATAAACAACGGCCCAAGGTCATAATATGCTTTCAGGAGGATAAACAACGTCCTGAGGAAATGGTAGCTTTCAGGAGGATAAACAACGTCCTGAGGTATAAATTTTGGGAAGATAAACAACGGCCCAAAGTCACAAGTTGTTGATGAAGTTCGTCTGCTAGAAAATTAATCTGAAAAACAAGATTATAACATTCTGCACAATAACATTAGTTTATTCATTATGTATGCATGTATAATATGATGTACTTAAGTAATGTATTATGTATTTATGTGTATGTATGTTATGATGTAAATGATGTATGTATGCATCATGTAGCCTGAAGCGTCTTGGATATCTTCGTATAACAACTGCTGGCCAGGGAAAATAAATCCCGATTCGTTGCTGAAGGATATGAGGAACTTGTTCCCGTTTTTTTTGATAATATAGTATTCATAACCTCCCGTCTTCGTTTGATAGTAGGGTATACACAACCTCCCGTCTTCGTTTGATAGTAAGGTATACATAACCTCCCGTCTTCGTTTGTCGTACTCTATTGGAAAAATAAATTCCCGACTATCCGTATGAGGATAAAAGAGATGGATATAAATTCCAGGGGAGATGTAACTTGAAGTACTTATGAGGATGGATTTTCCCTACTGGGGATTTGTAGTTGTCTAGTGGGAATGAACCGGCGAAGCTTCATTGAGATCCTTCCCTCGTTCGTCCTTAGTAAATACTATTACTGCATTTTTATGCATTTCTGGTAAACATCAATCATATTAAGCATTCATGTATTTCTGGTAAACATCAATCATATTCAAAAGCATACATACATTCAAACATAACCAATGGACGTCTCGCTTATGTAAATAGGGTAAAAGTAAATCTGGATTCAAAGATGGAATTTTATTTATATCAAAAAGTGACCTATATATAGGTAGGTTTGTACAAGGAGACAGAAATCCTAGTAAGAGGAATTTGTCATAAAAATTTTACAAAGAAAATAAGCTATGTGGGAAATAATCCTATTGAGTTTCAATTCTACTATTGCCATTATCTTCAAGTATCTCATCTTCTACTGTCGAGACGGAAACGATTGAATTGAGCTTTATCTGTTCGAACTTGAGTAAGTAGTACAACTGGTTGTAATTCCATGGGTGATCCAAACGAGACATAGTCATACGCTTTAATCCCTAACTTTTGCCTGGATTGCCCTTTCAGGTTTTCAATCCACCGGGATACCCTTTTTTGCCCAAGCCGCCTTTTCAGGTTTTCGACTTGCCGGGTGTACATTTTTTATATATATATATATCCCTAATTTTTGCCCGAACCCTTTTGGTTCGCCGGGATGCCCTTATTTTTGCCTAGGCCAGTCAACCTAGCGGGTCTCTTTTTATGCGTAGTATTTTTTAACTATGTCTGCGTTTACAGGCTGTGGGAAATCTTCACCATCCATAGTAGTAAGTATCATGGCACCTCCTGAAAATACTGTTTTGACCACAAATGGTCCTTCATATGTAGGAGTCCATTTGCCCCTAGGATCACCCTGTGGTAATATGATACGCTTGATTACCAAGTCACCAGCCTGATATACCTTTGGCTTAACCTTCTTATTAAAAGCTTTGATCATCCGTTTCTGGTACATCTGGCCATGACAAACTGCTGCCAACCTCTTCTCGTCAATCAAATTTATCTGGTCAAGTCGAGTCTGAATCCATTCATCTTCATCCAAGCCTGCATCCTTCATAATTCTTAAAGAGGGAATCTGAACTTCAATGGGCAGAACTGCTTCCATACCATAAACTAAGGAGAATGGGGTTGCCCCTGTTGAAGTACGTATTGTAGTACGATAACCATGAAGAGCAAATGGTAACATCTCATGCCAATCCTTGTAAGTAACAGTCATCTTTTGTAAAATCTTCTTAATGTTCTTATTAGCAGCTTCTACTGCCCCATTCATCTTTGGACGATATGGAGAAGAGTTGTGATGCTTAATCTTGAACTGCGTGCAGAGATCAGTAATCATAGTGTTGTTCAGATTAGAGCCATTGTCAGTAATAATCCTTTCAGGGATGCCATACCTACATATGAGATTGTTCTTAATGAATCGAGCCACAACATTCTTAGTAACAGATGCAAATGAAGCTGCCTCTACCCACTTCGTGAAGTAATCAATAGCAAACAGGATGAAACGATGCCCATTAGAAGCAGTAGGTTTGATCTCACCAATCATATCAATGCCCCACATGGCAAAAGGCCAAGGAGCAGTCAACACATTCAATGGTGATGGAGGTATATGTACTTTATCAGCATAAATTTGACACTTGTGACACGTTCTGGAGTGTTGATAGCAATCAGCTTCCATGGTAGACCAATAGTAACCTGCTCTCAATATCTTCTTCGCCATAGTATGACCACTAGAATGAGTGCCAAAGATCCCATCATGCATATCTTCCATAATCTCATTTGCTTCCTTCTTATCCACACAACGAAGCAAAGTTGAATCATGATTGCGCTTGTACAGAATGCCATTACTCAAAAAGAACTTAGCAGAAAACCTTCTCAGAAACTTTCTATCTTTGACAGATGTCCCTTCAGGGAACTCCTGGGCTTCAAGATATCTTTTCACTTCATAGAACCAAGGCTTCTCCTCTGCTTCTTCAGTATCAATCTCATTACAGTATGCAGGCTTCTCAAATCTATCAATAGTAATCTTGGGAGCCTCATCATCCCAGCTGATCTCAAACATGGATGCCATGGTGGCTAATGCATCTGCCAACTGATTCTCTCTTCGTGTAATATGTCCAAAGGTAATCTCTTTGAAATGTGGGATCAAAGACAACACATGCTCTCTGTAAGGAATGAGATTATCATGCTTGGTATCCCAATCTCCTTTAATCTGACTTACTACCAGGGCTGAATCTCCATACACATCAAGGAATTGTATCTTCATGTCAATAGCAGCTTTAATACCCAGGATACATGCCTCATACTCAGCCATGTTATTGGTACAATAGAAACAAAGTCTGGCAGTAATTGGGGTATGACAACCTTCAGGGGAACTAATCACAACACCAACACCATTACCAAGTGCATTAGATGCTCCATCAAAAACCATAGTCCATCGGGATCCTTGTTCAGGTCCGTCATATTGTCCAGGTTCTTTAGTAATAATCATAATGTCTTCATCAGGGAACTCAAAACTCATTGACTGGTAATCATCCACTGCTTGATGAGCCAAATGATCAGCTAGAACACTCCCTTTAATGGCCTTCTGAGTAGTATACTGTATGTCATATTCTGTCAAGATCATTTGCCATCTTGCAATTCTTCCGGAGAGAGCAGGTTTCTCGAATATGTACTTGATTGGATCCATCTTCGAAATCAATAAGGTAGTATGAGTCAACATATACTGTCTTATTCGGCGAGCAGCCCATGCCAAAGCGCAGCAAGTTTTCTCGAGCAGTGAGTATCTTGTTTCACAGTCGGTAAACTTTTTGCTAAGGTAGTATATTGCCTGCTCTTTTCGACCAGACTCGTCATGTTGCCCCAACACACACCCCATTGAGTTGTCTAATACTGTTAAGTACATAATCAAGGGTCTTCCATCAACTGGTGGCATCAAAATTGGTGGTTCTAGCAGATACTTCTTGATTTCATCAAATGCTATCTGGCACTCATCATTCCATTCCATTACCTAATCTTTCTTCAACAATTTGAAGATTGGCTCACAGGTAGCTGTTAATTGGGAAATAAATCTTGCAATGTAATTCAATCGCCCCAAGAAACCCCTAACTTCCTTCTCAGTACGGTGAGCTGACATCTCTCGTATAGCCTTCACTTTTGCAGGATCCACTTCAATACCTTTTCCACTGACAATGAAACCCAGGAGCTTACCAGACTTAACTCCAAAAGTACACTTGTTTGGGTTCAATCTCAACTTGTATTTCTTCAACCTCTCAAACAACTTATGCAGATGATCAAGATGTTGCTCTTCATTCTGGGACCTGGCTATCATATCATCCACATATACCTCTATCTCATGATGAATCATATCATGAAACAAAGCCACCATAGCACGCTGATATGTTGCCCCTGCATTCTTCAAACCAAATGGCATCACCTTATAGCAAAAGGTGCCCCACTGTGTAACAAATGTTGTCTTCTCCATATCTTCAGGTGCCATCTTGATTTGATTATAACCAGAGAAACCATCCATAAAAGAGAATACCTTGTGTTGAGCAGTGTTGTCTACCAAAACATCAATATGAGGAAGTGGAAAGTCATCTTTGGGGCTAGCCTTGTTCAAATCCCTGTAGTCCACACACATACGCACCTTACCATCTTTCTTAGGTACCGGTACCACATTGCAACCCACTGAGGATAAGAAGTCACTGCTAAGAACCCTGCATCAAACTGTTTCATTACCTCTGCTTTGATCTTCTCTGACATTTCAGGACGCATACGACGAACCTTCTGCTTCTTTGGACGACAATCTTCTTTTACGGGTAAACGGTGAACCACAATGTCTGTATCCAACCCTGTCATATCTTCGTAGGACCAAGCAAAGATCTCCACATAGTCACGTAGCATCTGAATCAATCTGCTATTGACACTATCCTCTAATTCAGCCCCTACCTTGACCTCTTTCCTGTTTTCTTCAGTTCCCAGATTCACAACTTCGACTGGCTCTTCATGTGGTTGTATAGCTTTCTCTTCTTATTGTAACAACCTAGCAAGCTCTACAGGTACTTCACAATCGTCCTCATTTCCGTCTTCAGCTTGATAGATCGGATTCTCGAAATTATAATTGGAAATAGTAGAACTGTTATCAACAGGATCCAGAGTGGATGAGGATTTGCATTTTAGTGATGTGGGTGTGTGTAAGAACACATAGCTGATAAAACAAAAATAAAATAAAAGAAAGACAAGGAACACAATATTTACGAAAACGAAACGTCCACTGATTTTTATTGAATGAAGTATGCAAATGAAATGACATCCCGTAATAAGCACACCATTGTGCCCCGGGTAAGGCACAAGGCTTAAGAGTTCAATTGTTCAAGAAATTATAAACTTAAAAAGCAACAACACAGTAATAGTATTTACTCCTGACTAAAGGAGATAGGAATAACATCTTCAGCTTTCCAATTATTGAGCCCAGCATCCACAGTAGGAAAAATCCAAGCATCCAAGTTGTAGTCTTCATCATAGTCACCCACAGCATTAATCTGATCTTTCATAATCCCCTGATTGGTGATACGAACAGCACAAGCACGACGAACAACCTTCTGGGACTCTGCAGTGAAACCCAAACCAAATTTGTCAGACTTGTATGGAATATCAGGAAGCTGACCCCAAATAGTACAACCACCTTCATCCACCACAGCTCTAGCATCTTTAAGGGAGGCCATTGTAGGAGGTACTCTGGTGACCACAGGAACTTTCTTGACAACAGGAGGAGCTTCATAATCATTAACAATCCAAGGAACCACTTCAAATGTCTGACACGGAGTTTCAACATATTCACCTTCCACTTCAAGATACTTAAAGGTGTTCACATGGCTAATCATATACCCTTCCTCTCCATAGATAGTAACAACCTTCCCCTCTACTGGATACCTCAGCTTTTGATGTAATGTAGATGTTACAGCACCTGCCCCATGGATCCAGGGACGCCCAAGCAAACAAGAATACGACGGACGAATATCCATGACATAAAAGGTAGCATTAAAAACCTGAGAACCAACTTTGATTGGGAGATCAATTTCTCCATGCACCACTCTTCTCGAACCATCAAAAGCCTTCACCACTATACTACTGGGCTTCAGCACAGCATCTTCAGGACTAAGCTTATTCAGGACTTCTTTGGGCAACACATTCAGAGAGGAACCATTGTCTATCAATACATGTGACAGGGTAGTGCCCCTACATTCAATTGAGATATGTAGAGCCCTGTTAAGATCCCTCTTGGCAGGAGTCAAATCAGCATCAAAGAAACCTAACCCATTATCATAGGTCAAGTGTGCCACACAATTTTCAAACTGGTCAACAGATATTTCATTTGGTACATGAGCAGTCTTCAGAAACTTAATCAAGGCCTTGGCATGAGCCTCAGAACATAACAACAAAGACAACATAGAAATCTTGGAGGGAGTATGCCCCAATTGATCAACAATGTCATAATCACTCTTGCGAATGATTTTCAATACTTCTTCCATCTGCTTAGAGAGATCATCAGCAGCTGGCACATCAGTAGGTATAGGTTCAATAACATGACCTTTGCCCCGAGCATCAGTGGTGGAGGTAGCAGCTGGAGTAACTGCATTCTTGGAGGTAATTGGAGGAGAGAAAACTCTTCCGCTTCGTGTGATCTTACTAGATCCAGCAATATTATCAACATCAGCAGGCATATCAGCTAAGGGTTCCTGCTTAACACCATGGATATAAACATCGGATCCATAATGCCAAGGCACAGCTTTATCAGAAGTATACGGGATAGGACCAGGAGTGGTAATGACCATAGGAGCCACTCTAGCTTCAGCAACAATCTTCACAGGGCCTTCAGCAGTAATCTTAATTGGACCCTTATGAGTGATTTTGACAGGTCCCTTGGAAGTAATCCTTACCGGCACTTTATCAACCATATCTACCTCTTCAATCTTCACACCTTTAGTTATATGATCCACCATGCTTTCCACAGAAGGTGGTGTCCTCTCAAACACTATGGTGTAATTATTCATGAGGCGTTGAATTTCGTCCTTCAACCTCCAGCAACTATCCGGCTTATAAGCACAATAGACACAATCTTCACGACAACCTGGAAAGAACCCAGCTTGTACTAACTTCTTCTTAATAACAGACAATGGTGTAGTCAACTCTGCAACTGAAGAAATATGTGAATCTTCATCAATGACATTGACAGTCTTCTCATGATTTGGCATGGGAGCAGTAATCACGTTTGGAGTACCCGGAGGGTCAAACTCAATTTCTCCAGCCTCAATCATATCTTGAATTTTGTTCTTCAATACCCAGCAACTATTGGTATCATGTCCCTGACAGTTCAAATGATATGCACATCGTGCATTAGGATTGTACCTGGGAGAGGTAACATTGGGATTCTGAGGAGCATCTTTCAGAGTGATAAGTTCAGCCTTCAACAAGTGTTGCAAGGCTTGGGCCATTGACATGTTGATCTTAGTGAACTGCCTTCTAGCCCTCTGTTGATTTCCCTGTGGCTGCTCTGTTGTTGTAGGAGTTGGATTGGAAATATGAACTGCACTCACAGACTGATGCCTCCTATTACGATCAGGTTGGCCATAAACAACATTTGACTCTTTCTTCCCACTGGGAGGCTTCTTTGCAGCACCTAATGAAGAAGTACCCACTTGAATCTTGCCACTCCTTATACCACTTTGTACGTGCTCTCCTGTCATTATCAACTCAGTGAAGCCAGATGATGAGCTTCCAATGAGATGACTGTAAAAAGGACAATTCAACGTACACATGAACATATCAACTAACTCCCTGTCAGTTAGAGGTGGTTGCACTCTTCCAGCTAAATCTCTCCACTTCTGAGCATACTCCTTGAAGCTCTCTTTAGCACCCATAGACATGCTCTGAAGTTGCATGCGAGTAGGGGCTAAATCAGCATTGTATTGATACTGCTTATAGAAGGCTTCAGCAAGATCATTCCAATCACGGATGTTGACACTCTCCAACTGATAGTACCATTCCAATTGAGCTCCAGATAAGCTCTCTTGGAAGAAATGGATCCACAATTTCTTATCAGCAGTATGAGGTTGGATTCTCCTGACATAAGACCTCAGATGTAGCTTGGGACAAGAGACCCCATCATAAACAACAAAAGTAGGAACCTTGAAACCAATGGGTATGACTACCCCAGATATCAGACTTAGGTCTTCAAAATCCAGCCCATAAGACTTTTGCAATTCCATAGCATCCATTCTATCCACCAGCATCTTGAACTTATCTTCATTAGGCTCATGATAGTAGTTAGCTTCAGAATCAGAGTCCCCCATTGTATTATGGAGACTGCCTCCCTCTTTCTCAGACTCTTCAGACTCATAATCTTCAACTGGTTCTTTGGTCTTGACAGGACCTCTGAACCTTCTTCCCATGTTGATCAGGCCACCTGACCTTCTAGTCTTCTTAGTCTTCTTGGCCAGCAGTGTCTTCAATTCATCTTGCCCCTTGGACAAGTTCAGGATCAGCTCTTGGAACTATGCATTTTGTGCCTGGAGATCCTTAACTGTTTGTTCAAGAGCCATTGCTGAAATAAACAGCGAGAAGATGAGAAACCTGTACATAATAAACCTGTGATGCAGTGATATGATATGTGAATGTATATGCAATGTTTTCAAGGACCGCAGGATTTAAATTTGCTTAAATAATCAAGAAGGTAAACTTTTATTAGTAATAAATTTGTTTTGCCTCTTGGGCTTACAGAAAAATGAAATGAAATAAATACAAGAGATGGGGTTTTAAGTCTCCCATGGACGTTTCCTCTTTGTGTTAAGGTATGAGTTGAGATTCCGTTCCTCGTGAAGTTGCTTTGTTAGTTCCAGGATTCTTTCTTGACTTACTTTGTAATGAGCCTCGAAGGTATCCCTTTGCTCCTTCATCTGGATCCAGGATCTCTGTAAATCTTCCATGTCAGTAGGCATGTCTGGGTGAAGGATGGTATAAGAAGTATCTCCTTCAGCAACAGGTTCCATGGTAACTGGCAGGATAGCAGGATATGGCATCATGAGAGTCTGAGCACGAGATCGCACCCATCTGAGATAAGCTTCCATAGGAATAGTTTACTTAGGCTCCAGAGTCTTGCTGTCAGCCTTGTTCACTTTTCCCCATGCTCGTATGAATCTCTGACAGTAACCTTGAAGATCGTTGTCGTAGTCAAACACAATTCCTTGAATCAACATGTCATGTGGGCCATCACTCCGAGCGTAACCAAACTGTCGTAAAGCTAAGGAAGGATTGTAGGTAATGCCTCCTCTTATGCCTAGTAGTGGCACATTAGGAAACTCCCCACAACAGTCAATGATAGTAACATTCTCCATAGATCTGGAGCACCAATGAATATCAGAATGAGAGAGTGACATAATCCTCTTGGACCACCTGAACCCTTGTTCATTCTTCATTACTGGTCGAGGAAGGTGAGAAATAAACCACCTAGATAGCAAAGGTATGCAACACATCAAAGTTCCTCTTGCTTTTGTAGTACGAGTATGAAGAGAGTGTAAGATGTCTCCAAGTAAAGTAGGTACTGGATTGTGACTCAGGAATATGTTGATGGCATGAACGTCTATGAACTGATCAGGATTGGGGAACAACACTAAGCCATAAATCAATAAGGCTAAGATCTCCTCAAAAGCATCGTAGCTCATAGCCTTCAAGAACACTTGAGCTTTATCCATTAATACCTTAGCAAGAATACCTTTAACTTCGCTTCTCGTTTCTAGAACAATGTCAGACTTCTTCAGATGTAGAGCTGCAGCAATAACCTCTGGTTTAAGCTCCTTCTCCAAGCCTGTGAAGGGCCTTTGATCAAGAACAGGTATACCCAGAAGTTTATAGAACTCTTCCATTGTAGGAACCAGCTGATAGTCAGGGAATGTGAAGAAATGGTGCTTAGGATCAAAGAACTGAAATAGGACACTCATCATGTCTTCATTGAACCCTGAGGTGACTAGATCCAATAGCTGACCATGTCTCTTGATAAACTGGGAATGATCAGACGCTTGAGAAACCAACTCTTTAAGCTTAGCATGTATGCCTACAAAGTTGATCCTGATAGTGTTTCTACGAGCAGAAGCCATGACCTGCAACAAAGAACAAAGATAAATCCTTTGGTCCTTGAAATGGTTAGTGAAAATGTTATGCTTATGATGCATGATGATGTCATGATGTTATGTTCAATCACAAACATGTGGCACACACAAACAAGTCACACAATAGCCCTAGGTTTGAAGGCCTGCATGAGGTTTAAGGTAAGTACCCTCCCCTGAAGTTAGTTGGTTCATCCTGTCCTACAAAAGTAACCAGGTTCTAAGGGATCTCAATATCATTGATCCTTCACAAGGGTGTTTGTTCAGTAGGCAACTTACTTGCCAACCAAAACCCTCCAAGTTTAGAATCTCAATGAGCGTAGTATCGAGTATCAACCAACTTCAGTCTGCACCAAAGCCGGTTATCTCACTACTTTTCTAAAGGCCAAGATGGGATAACTAGGGTTCTAAAAGTTAGTTAGTGCATTGACAACATATGGCAGCCTCATATTATCCTCCACTTGACTTAAGGAACATAAGCACCAACCAAGAAGTCACACTAACTATGGCCACCAGATCAACCATATCGGTATACGCCGTACAGTTTCCTTGGTCTATTGTCATTTACCTAAGGTACACTAGATCCGGGTTAGGATCTTTTACACATAAGAGCACCCCAACAGATAAGTATAAAGCAAACAAGGCAAACAATTTTAAAGTGATCTAATTCCTATGGGTACCCCTCTTTTATTAAATCCCCAGCAGAGTCGCCAGTTCTGTAACACGGTGGGAGAAATGACTTTAGTTATGTTGCGGATAGCAAGAGTCGCCACCGACTTTTATTTTATCCAAAGGAAAGGCATAAAAGAACAGGAAAGACCTTTTTAAAAGATTTTTGGGTCCGGGGGGTAGGTTATGTAAAGGGAAGGTATTAGCACCCTTTACATCCATGGTTATCCATGGGCTCTTAGTTACTTAGCTCACTTTAAAATGTTTTTGAAATGTGAAGTGTGTGAATAAAAATTTTCTTAAGTGTTTTATAATGATCCATGTACGGATGCGTATAAAACCTTTGTTTTGAAAATTGTTTGAAATTGTGAAGTGTTTGAAATGTTTTGAAGAGTGAGCCAGTATCTAAGAGGAACCTACCCTAAGTTTAAGTCTTTTTTGTTCTTGAATCCTTTAAGTGGTAAGACTATCCCTATTATTAAGGAATAGGTAGTCATTACCTTGGATGTGAGGGACAAGTGAAGGGACATCTGTTATTTAGGCAACTGTGGGGTGTATAAGCAATTCGGAGGGACTTATCATCTTTATTAGAAAGGGACAAGATCATTACGAAGGCAACATTCGAAGGGACTTGATCTTTTTATCTGTTTAGGGACTAGATGATGTGGAATGAGGGACTTTGCTTTATACACCCTACTTGACCTTTTTGTAATAGGCAACATGAGAGGTATCCTTAAGGAAGTGAGATGGCGATCAAAGATCGACTTACGTGTGTGAGTGTACAATTTTAAATATTTATCTTTTAAATTAGTGATCTAAATTAATTTTAAATACAAACATGTTTCACTCCCTATTTTACTAACCATAGCATTTAAATATAAATATTACTATTAAAATATTACATAAAGGAAGCAATTACAAAATAATAATAATTAACAAATTAAATAAATAAGCAACATAATAATAATAATATAATTGGGTTAGTAAAAAAAAATAATAATAATAATAAATCACAATATATAAATGGGGTTAGTAATAATAAAATAAATATCATATAAAAATAAACATAATTAATAATGTAAACAAAATATTAGCATAATAATTAAAAATTCAATTTTTATAAACAATTATTATTTTGAGATTAAGAATAAAATAAACAATTATATACTAATTATCATAAAGTTTTAAATTATTTACAAATTATAAAAATTAGGTTAATTATAAACATATTATGATAATAAATTAAATTAGCAAATTTGAATTATTTTTAAGCATATATTAAAAAATTATTTACATACAAGAATTAAATTATAAACAAGTTATAAAATATATACATATCATATTATTATATTAACAAAATTAAATTGAGGATATTAATTATTTTAAGCATATTTATATACAAGAATTAAATTAAATAATAAAAATATAGATATAATTAATATTCACATGAAATAATTAGGGTTTAAGAAATTTAGGGTTTATCAAAAATTAATTAGGTTTTTTACAAAATATATTAGGGTTTATATGCTTTTTTTTAAAAATAAATTAGGATTAATTAAATTATTATACAAAATTTTACAATACTAAACATAAATAATTTTTCTCACAAGGTTTAATTAAAATTAAAAAAAAAGAAATTGAGTTCTAAATAAAAATATAAACATTTTATTTATTTTATTATTTAAATTTGTTTAAATATAATAGGAATTAATTAAATAAGAAACAAAATCAAAAAAAAAGAATGAAAGGAAGCAAAACCTGCTTGGGCTGGGATTTGAACCCAGTCCCTAAGCTTTCCACACTCAGGACTAGCATTCCAACCACTGGGCCATGCGCGCGCTGGCGTTAGAAGCATGGGACTAATTCCTTTTGTTCATAACCTGGGAAAAACCATGAAAAAGAAAGCAAAACAAATACACAAAAGGCCTGGGGGGGATTCGAACCCAGGACCTTTAAACAATACACAAACGCACTTACCATTCCAGCCGGGAGGGCGCAACTGTTAATACAACCAACACAATTCATTATATTTTAAGTCTAACAATTAAAATGGAAAACTAAGAAAAAACTGTTGCAGCCAGGATTCGAACACAAGCCTTCAAGCATCACATATACATCTCTCACCACTAGACCAACGCTGCAGTTGTGAAATAATATCAAACATAATCAATAAAATATTAAAATTAAATTTTAAATCAAAATTTGGCGCCACTGATCATCTTCTTCTTCCTCCAGACCTGGGAATATTGCTGCGAATATTCCTAGGCAATTTCCTGCGAATTCCAGGTTGTAGCAAAACCTACGAATCCTAACTATCATCAAAACAGTGAAATTACATCAAATTAAAAGCGCAAACAAGGTCTAGAGGTTGATTCGAATCGATCTATGGTTTTAGAATTCGTTTATACTTGATGAATCAGAAAGCCCTAAAGCTCAACCGAAACCCTAAAAATGGTGGATCTCATTCTAGGTGATGGAACTTCACAAAACCTGCCCATAATCAATCTATAACTTATCACAAACAAGAAACATTAATCAAAATTCATTAAGAACCAGTCAATATTGAGAATCGAAAATCAAAAATTTCATGAATATGATGAATCGGATTATGCATATGAGCTTGTTTTTGATGCTTTTGATGGCTGGGATTGGTTTAGTGTTGTCCAAGGAACCCTTCCATGTCTTAAAAATGCCTTAAAAGCTCTTGTAGGGAGGAAACCTAATTGAAGTTTTTGTGAGATTTTTGAATGTATGAACTTACTCTTGGAGGCCAGGAATTCGTGTCCTTTGCATTAGGTTATGTTGTATACTTATAGTAGAATCAAATTAGGTTAAGAAACTTGATCATTGCATGGACTTTTTGGATTTTGGAGATTGAAAAAGATTAAAGCTTAAAAATCAAATATTCTTGAATAAGACCTTTCTATTTCAAGCCAATCTTCATCAATGTTGTATCAATTCAATCCAAATTAGATTTATGATCTTCTAGAAGAGAAATATATTTTAAATTTTCACATTTGATATTTTATTTAAATTTAAAATGACTTTTTAATATAAAAATCATAATAAATAAATTAAATAAAATAAAATTATGAAAATATTAAATAAATTTCGTGCATGATGTATTTGTATGAATTGGATCATCACATGGCAAGCCCATTTAGAAAAATTTGGTTTTAAACCTCCATTTTCTTCATAAATCAACCAAAAATTTCCCAAATTTGCAAGGGCACACATCCTTCAATTTTAATGCTATGAGGGTGTTCTTGAACATTTTGGAAAGCTTGAAGAGTCATCTAACCAACCCCATTGTTTTCATGTCCATATCATTTACCATTCTCAAGTTATGCCCTTTTGAAGTTGTTGAACTTTTGTTTACTTTCAAAAGGACCTATAATGTCTTAGCTCATACCTTCCAAATGAAGCATTTTTGGGCTTGGCTTGTGAGACACAAAGTTGTAGAGAATTCAATTTCCTTCAAAATGAGCTTTGGATGGGAAAAATGTGATGAAGCATGTGAAAGTTATGGCTGGTCAAAGTTCAGTTGACTTTTCCTGAGGAAACCCTAATTTAGAAACCTCTGATTCTTGATGATCTGAAATATCCTTGATGAATCATGATCAACCCTTGATCAAATGATGAATTTTATTTCATATACTTGATGTTGACAAAAAATCATGAAGTTTGACTTTGGTTTGACCACAGTTGACCTCTGTTTGACTTTTTAACTGCTTTGACTGATTTTGACTTATCTGGTCATTTGACTGAGCAAACCTTTGAGAAAAGTTCTGAAATTTGTCATGGGGATTCTTAAACACATATAAGATGTTATAAAGCTCACTTGAAGTCTTGGAAGTCCATTTAGCCTGATTAAAGTCAAACCCCTAGTTTTGGATGCACTGCTTAGGAGAATGTCTTGCCTGAGGGATTTGTCAAATCTTCTGACCCATGATGAACTTTGTGAACCTTGTGAACCTCATAAGATGTCTTGTGAACCTTGTGAACCTCATGAAAGGTCTTGTGAACCTTGTGAACCTCATAAAGTTTCTTGTTAACCTTGTGAACCTCATAAAGTATCTTGTAAACTTCATGAACCTCATGAAAGGTCTTGTGAACCTTGTGAACCTCATAAAGTGTCTTGTGAACCTTGTGAACCTCATAAAGTATCTTGTAAACTTCATGAACCTCATGAAAGGTCTTGTGAACCTTGAGAACCTTCTTAGCACAAAAAGTCTTGTATTGTGAGGGCAAATAAATAAACACAAGTAGCACATAACACCCCAGTAAACACAAATCAAACAAGCGCTAGGAGGAACCCACAAAAAGAACCAGAAGCCCTGGTTACAGTATAAGGGTCCCCAGCAGAGTCGCCAAGCTGTCGCTCCCACCAAATGAAACACAGGGCCAGAGGGGGTACAGACGCGAACGGTCGGCGAAAGGAGAGGAAAAGAATAGAGTCGCCAGCTAGGCATTTTTATCCCGGAGGAAAGGTAATGCTGCATAGACCTAGGAAAAGATATGGATAAGACGGTTGCGAACCAGAGAAACTGAGAAAGGGGGTTGGTTACAACCTGGGAAGGTATTAGCACCCAGATTGTCCGCCGTACTCGACGGGATCCACGCTTAAAAGATTTGTGTTTTAAAGGGGTAGTGTCAGTGCAATCTGTGTATCAAAGCTGGAAAGAATGCAAGTGTCACTGTAAGATAAAGGTGAAATGTATAAGAGAAGTGTCAGTGTAAGAACAAGAATGAAATGATCAAGACTATGAGGCTAAAAGAATAATGCTGGAAGGAGGGGGAATACACAGAGACTTTTGTTCGATAACTGTTAAGTTATGCCTATGTATCCTCTCGTGCAATGAGGAAGTCAGAACACCGTAGTTCGACTCAAAGAGACTGAAAGATGGATTGACTTGTGAACTGCTTACTTGCCTATGCTCAAGTGTATGACCTGTCTGGCTCAGGTGCTAACTGTCTTGCATTAAACGGAAGAAGCGAGTTCTCGTTTGTGAATGAATGAGGTGAGAAAAGAATCTCGGAGGAGACGATTATTGTTTGTTTTTTATGCCTTCAATCTTTTATTGCTTTTTGGAGTTTGTCATAAGAAAATTAGCTTAAGCCTAAACCAAGGGTTAGTAAACTCATCACATCCTCCCTCTGATTAGGGGTAATGAGAATACCTTAAGTATGAAGTAAACACCTCACACTCAATCTCCATGATGTAGGATTAAGATCATTAACCTTCTTGTGATTATTTAGATGTTTTTGGTATTTTTGTTTAGTGTTAAGTAATGAGATTAATCCATAATCAGAGATTTAATGGACCCATTACACCATCCTAATAGAAGGATAATAGATGAGAACATTTAAGCTGAGGAAGGCTCCTCAACTTAATCCATGATTAGGGATTAACCTCATGACAAAACAAAGCCTTTTTTGAAGTGGATTTTGGTTAATGATAAGATTAAGAAGTGAGTTTTATGGTTTGTAAGACAACTTGAGGGGGACTTATCCATTAATATTAGGGTTAGTCCTTCTTAACCAATTAAGGAAGAATTAGAACCCTAATGCAAGGCCCAAGTTACAAGCTTATTGTCTTGATGATTATTAGATGGATTGATTAAAGGATTTAAACACATTAAGGGTTTAACACTTAGGATTAAAGTTATACACTCCATCCTAATAGAAGGATGCAGGCATAAGCTTAAACACAAAGCCTTAAAACCTTTAAGGTTTAGTCCCTGATTAAGAGGTGAGAAGAGAAGACACAAAGATGACACAAAGGTAAGAACTAATGGGGGGACTAATAAAACCCTAATCATGATCATGCTTGGTTGTTCCTAGGGTTAATGAGGCCTAAGAGAGAAATAATCGTCAAAGAGCCACCAAGGAGAGAAGCAGATGAAAGGAGAAAGAAACAGAGAGAAGCAAGACAACTTGCTTCACTTAAGAAGACAAGTTGCTTGAAGGAAGTAAGTGGGAGAGAGCATGAATGAGCAAGCTCACTCTAATACAAAGATAAAATGCAGCAATGATGCATAAGAGAGATGAGAAGAGATTGTGAGAAGTGAAGGCAAATTCACTTCTCAAAACAACTTACCACCTGAAAAGTTAGTAACAAGAAATGAAATGAGAATGAGAATGAGATGAAATGCAATGATGCACACCAAGATCTGAAGCATAAACATTATGTTAATGATTCTAAGAGATGATGCAAACATATGTTAAGAGTTGTGGATGATCATACAAGGATGAGGATGCAAATGAAGCATGCTTTGAACCATGGAAGTTCGTGAAAGTTTATAAAATGGAATGAACATATAACATGGCAAATGAAAGATGTAATGATCAAACATGATTCTAACATGTCCTAAGATATCTTATGAATCATGTGGATGCACAAAATGTCATGGAAAGTTCTTGAATGCAAGCACATAAGAGATGAATGCAAAGGAAAGCAAGAATTAGGGTTTATGAACAACATGCAACACAACAATTCAAAACCAGAAGCAAATGACATAATAAAAATTTGAAAATAGGATCAAAGGAACCCTAACCCTACACAAGTTCACTGCCCAAAGGAGGAGACCTAAATCTAAACCTAATGGGAGTTATGATTTTCTCAAGTCAACTAGGGTTTCAAGGTACCTCACAATGAAAAATGCAAAACAAATTGGAAATGAAAGATAAATTCAAACCAATTTTAACCTAGAAACTAAATGCTATGAAGGATGCAATGCAAGAAGAACCATCATCAAACTCTTAATGGTTAGGCAGAATGAATTTTTTCAAGTTAGGACCAAAATATTGCCTTTAAACAAATTTTATTCCAATGAAAATTATCAAAATAGGTCAAGAACCAAAACGAAATTTGTTTTGAGAGTTTGATAATGTTTCTAAATGTTTTAAAATGCAATGTGAATTTTTTTGTGATTTTTAAATACCTAAATGCATTTTTAATTAATTAATTTCCATTAACTAATTAAAAATAAACATTTAAATGATTTAAAAATAATTTTTAATGCAAAAAATAAAAATAAAAATATTTTTGGGTTCTGAAAATTAATAAAAGGTTTGACAAAAATTTTCAGAATTTTTTAAAGTGTTTTGCTATTTTTAAAAATTCGTAGAAAATAAAACAAATAAAATGAAATAAAAATTGAATTAAATGGAGAAGTATGCAAATCCTGAGGCTCACATTCAAATGGATTTGGAGGGAATTTACTGGCACCAGATCCTATGGTCCAGATTCAAACTGGCTAAATTAAAACTAAAACCTAATTAATTAGTTTAATAAATCAGGATTAGGGTTTAATGATGGATCTGGGCCACTCATTCGCGCGCGGGTCAACACGGGTCAACAGGATCTACGGCTTATATTCAAACCAAACCCTAATCACAATTAAAGCCCTAATGACTTTCAGGTCACCGGAGAAGAGCTCCGGTCGTCTTCTCCGGTGACACCCCTCCCTGAAAATTGCTATCTCCCTCAAAACTTCACCCCAAGCTCCCTAAAGCTCCAGAATCACTCAACAAACATCAAGGAACAAGAATCAAACATCAAATTTCATTTATTTTTCATTAACAACATGATTCGAACAAGAAATCAAAAACTGAACAAAATTTCAGAACACTCATACATCCTCAATACTCAACCATTTTTCATCATTCAAGGTTCATTGTGACAAGTGGAACATGCTTTATCATTCTATAACCAAAGAAACAATTTCTGGAAAAAAAGTTTCAAGAGGATACCTGAGATGGAGCTTTTGCTTTTGGAGCTTTCAGGCCAGTTCCTTGCTTCAAAGTCCCTCCAATGATCTCCCTGAAGATGCTTTGAGGCTTAGTTGGAATGTATTGTGGCTGGTTTTTGAGATTGATGAAGTTCTGACCAAGGGGAGTGAAAAATCGTATTTCTGTTTGTGGGCTTTTTAGGGCAAGATGAAGGGTGGTTTATGCTCTATGAAACTTTTCTGAATGAATGGTGAAGTTGGTTTTGAGGTTTGATGATTGTGTATCGAGATTCGAAGAAAAATGCATAAAGAGGGATTTTTGTGAACTCTAGCAATGCTGTGGTTTTAGGCTCCAAGATTCTATGAGAAATGATCCATGAGGCATGTATGTGAAGTTGTGATTGGTCAGAGTAGTTAGTGTGGCTCAGCTTGATTGGTATGGCTCAAATTGCATAAAGTCAACTTTTGTGTAAGTGAAGGTATGGGCTGGTTCAGTCATGGTACAAGGGCATGGTTCGAATCAGCATGCTTCAAGGAGGTCCATGGAAGTCACTTTTGGTAGCTGGCACAACTGGATGAGAAGCTTTGATCCATTTTGCAATTTTGGGGAAGTTTGGCCCCTTTTGAAATTTGTGAAGTTCATGGCATGAAACTTGAGAAGTTCTTGTGCAATTCTGAGTTTTGGGTCATGTGTGAGGTTTGTGTAATGTTTAAAAGTTGATTTGAAGTCAAAATTGGCCTTGGCATGAGGTTTTGCAACTTTCCTCCCTTGGTGCATAAGTGAAATTTCATGATTTTTCCCAACTTTGGCAAGCCATAACTTTTAATCCAAAATGAATTAGAATGAGTTCTTGTACTTTTTGAAAATGGGAGGATCCATTCTACAACTTTCATGACCAAAGTTTTTCCATTTGAAGCATTTTTGAATCAAAAAGAGGAGGTTGAAAAACTTTCCCAAAATGGCAAGTTTGCATTATAAGTCACTTTCCCAAAAAGGCAACTTTGCAAATGGCTTGAAATTCTTCAATTTTGTGAACTTATAACATCTTCTATGATCAAATAAAGATCATACACATTCAAAATGATGGAGGACACCCTTTGGTTGGGTCATTGGAGGCCTCAGATGCCCTGATTTTACACTGACTTGCTCAAGAAGTCATCTTGTGATCAGATGCCTTCCCTATTGAATTTCTTCATGAAAATTGATATGCATGATCCTCATAACATATAGAGACCAATAGAAACAAGAATGACCAAAAAATTTGGAGTTATGGCCTTTGAAACCAAAACCCTAATTTTAGGTCATCTGTGCAGTTAAGCCTGGCTCTGCTTCCATGTCTTTCCCAGTTCTTGTGATCCTTTGACTTTCTTGACCTTGTGAGGATATAATATGATTCTTGAATATACATGGACCCCTTTGAAGTGATTGATGACCTTTAGAGTGGCTCAAATGGCTCAGGGATGGCTCAGATCACAAACCCTAGATGCAAATGGCTTTGAATCAATGCAGTGAATCAAAAATGTGGTATGAGATGCTATGATTGAATTTATGCAAATGAAAAGATCACAAGCCATGGTGTGAAATGAGTGAGGGCAAATCTGGGGTGTTTACACGGGGGAATGCTCACCCCGGATGTTGTGAACAATTTGGAAGATGAGTCGGAAGATGAGCGCAACTTGGAAAGCTGGATACGTCCAAGGACCCCGGGGAGCCATGTCTCAAAATGGTCTTCCCAGGAAATTATAAGGGTTACTCCTGCAGAGTAATTATTATTTCCTATATTTTAAAGCATGCATCAAGTCCTGCATCTTGCCCAAGATGTCAAGACTCATTTTGTAATCGGGCCATCTTGTATTTTGTGCAAAGATAAATTAATGAATATCAGGACATCTTTTGCAAATGAGTCTTTTCTTTTTCGCTCACTGTTTTTCATTTTTTCACTTTTTGTACAAAAATAAAATGGCAATTTTTTTCAAAATAAATAACTTCATTTCCACTTTTTCTAAATAAGATAAAACTGATCACTAAAATAAACAAATCTAAACCCTTGCAGAAAGTGCCCTCCAGACTGCACCGACAACAACACTGCTATGACTTCGTATGACTTTGACAATCTAATCAATCAAGCTAATGAAGGGGTTGAAGAAGAGTATGAGCTACCTGAAGAGCTAGCTAGGTTATTGAGACAAGAGGAGAAGGTTATCACTCCTCATCAAGAGGAGGTTGAAACGGTTAATCTTGGTACAGAAGAAGAAGTGAAAGAAGTCAAGATCGGGGCCTGCTAACAAGATTCAGTGAAAGAGAAACTGATTGCCATGCTTCAGGAATATGTGGATGTTTTTGCTTGGTCTTATCAGGATATGCCAGGATTGGACACCGACATTCTCATGCACAAGCTGCCTCTGAAAGAAGACTGCCCGCCAGTAAAACAGAAGTTGCGCCGTACTCGCCCCGATATGGCAATGAAGATAAAAGAAGAGGTACAAAAGCAGTGGGACGCCGGTTTCCTTACTGTAACTAGCTATCCGCCGTGGGTGGCTAACATTGTACCTGTGCCTAAAAAGGATGGCAAGGTGAGGATGTGTGTGGATTACTGGGATCTGAACAGAGCCAGCCCGAAAGATGACTTCCCTTTACCTCACATTGATGTACTGGTCGACAATACGGCTCAGTTCTCGGTGTTCTCCTTCATGGATGGATTTTCTGTTGGTGTAAGCCCTAGAGGCCAATACTTTTTGGTACTTGTATCGGATTATTCGTTTAATAATAAAAGGCATTTCTTTATTATGTTTGTCTTTCAGAATAATAAAGTCCCTAGAATAGTTAGTCTGTTTAATGAAATGTTAAGTGTGACTTAATCATGAGATCCCATTAAACATAAAGACATTATTCTTAAAATATCCGTAGTCAAGCTTTATTGCAAAGTGGGATAACATTAAAGCATTGAGACTATTATGAAGATAGACTGATGATCACATCTCATGGATCATGGATAAAGAGTTATCAAGTCTTGACATAGGTATAAATATTAGGAGTAATATTTATACCGGATTGACCCGCTATGAGAATACTACATAGTATGTTATGCAAAGTGTCATAAGTTATTCTCATGGTGATAATGGTGTATTACCACCCTTCGACCTGAAACCACTATGGACCCTAGATGTAGAGTCGGGTGCTTTATTGCTGATCAAACATTATCTGTAACTGGATGATCATAAAGACAGTTGATGGGCACTCCACGAAGCATGCTGAGGGACATGAGTGTCCTAGATGGAATTTTCCAATCCTGCATAACAGGAGAAATGTATAAGGGCCCAATATTGAACTGGACAAGGATGACACAGTGTATGCCTTGTGTTCAATATAGACATAGGGGCAAAAGGGTAATTGTACAAACATATATTATCACGAAAAAGGTTTTGTCAGATCACATGACATTTTCGTGACTTGGGTAGCAGTGATGTGTTGCTAGATACCGCTCACTGTTTATTATGTTAAATATATAATTTAATATAATTACCAACGTTACGAAATCCTACAGGGTCACACACATAAGGACAGTTTGATGAGAGATAGAGAAATCAAAGGAACACCGTAAGGTACGGTGCACTTAAGTGAAAATAGAAATTCGGATAATATAATAATAATTATTGTTATTTTATAATGGTTATAAAATAATAATAAAATAAATATATTTATTATAATAATAGTTATTATAATAATATATAATATTATTATGGATCATGTGAATTGGGCTTTTAGCCCGCATCCCACAAGAGAGTCTATAAAAGGAACCCTTGTGATGAAGCTTTCACTTGATGCAATTTCGTTTTTGATTCTCTTTTCTCACTCAAATAATTCCGTTCGTAAGCAGCTAGCACTGTGACCGGAAGCTGTTCGTGTGGACTGAGTAGAGGCGTTGCACTTCATCAACGCTTGTGATCGCTGCATCAAAGATCTGAATCGCCACAAAGAGGTAACGATTCTATCACTGACCATGCTCATTCGTAAGGATCACTAAAGGAAATTTTTGTTTTCCGCTGCGTTTAGATCGCAATTTTCCATCAGTGGTATCAGAGCCACTTACGAAACCATGGATCTGATAGCTGTTAAATTTCCGTCTTTTCTGTATTTGATTCGATTAAAACACAGAATGAATTTAACAATAAACGATTAATTAAATTTGGCATCTGTTGTGTACGATTTGGATGATTGATGTTGATTATGCTTCAGAAACCGACATTAGTATGGTGAAGTTGTGCGATACATTGATCATCCATAGGTTACACAATTAGATCGATCACTTTTATATAAGATATAAGAAATTCTGATGCAAAGATGGTATATGGGATATACTGTTTTGATTTCATCCATTCAATCACATAAGGATTGTAATTCTTTTGAAAGATCATCATTTTCATTCGCTTCGGAATCCGACGTTAGTATGGTGAAGCAATGACATGTTGATCTATCATATTGAGTTATCAATCGAGTTGTGTTTGACGGCATGAAATTGTTGCATTAGGATTAATGGCAATACAAGTTTTGTATTGCCGCAGACTTTTCCGGTTGGGGTTGTAAATGCACAAAAGTTGTGCAGGAAACGACGTGAAATACAATGAAGTGTTCATAAAATTTTTCCAACGGCTAAGTCTGCAAAGTGTGATCAATCAACCGAAATTTAATTTAGTTTATTTAATTATCGGAATTTTAAACTAATAATAAAAGTGTGTTTATTATTATTTATTTGTGGTGATCAGTTATGGCCTTAGTTTATCCTTTATTATTGTTTTGGGATTTTTAAATACGGCCTGCGTGTCGTGCCTCTCTCTCAATCTCTTTATGTAACTTCTTTTCTCATCTCACTCCCTCGTATGTAAAACGATTTTTCTTATATGTAATGTAATATTATGTTATGAAGAAAAAAGAAGTATTCAATATTAAGGAGGATAACCTTGGAGATCATGCTTGGAGAAGCTTAGATCGTTATTAGGTTAGCTTAGGTTCTCTCATTGGCTTGAGAGAACAATTGCGTTAGGGGCCATAATTGTATCTTTTTATATGTATGTTGATGCATGTAATTGTATGTTGATGCATGTGAGAGACGTTTTGCATGTTAAGCCGGTGAGATCAAACTAATAACAAATTCCCTCAAAATTAAATATTAAGTTTATGCTTTCCAATTTTTAGCACTCATCAAGACTAGTATCGAGCATTGTAGGTTTCGCCTACGCGAGGTGCATGTTCTATATTAGTAAGGTGTGATGGGATAATTGTAATATCCAATTGCTAAAACAATGGGTCAAACTTAACTAAACAAATTATAATAAGATTATACATGTTTAGAAGCAAGAATTGGGAATGATTCATGTGATGGATCAGAATAAGGAGTTATTCACCCAATTGAAAATATTCGAGAGTTGTATGAGATACAATTGGAAGGAGTTCCTACCTAAATAACTTAGTTTTGTGTAATCAGCCTAACGCTGACTTAAAACAAAGTGAAACATGGATCTCGACCCACTAGAAAGTCTTCCAACGGGATTTTCCGAATCAAATGATGAGGGTCATTTGTTTTGAATAAAATAGTGGGAGCATATTTGATTAAAGGCCTAATTAAATATGTTGTTTTTTAATGATACTTATATTTTCATATTTCTCTTGTAGATTACCATGACAACAAACACATCGAACAATATTTTGCGATCCATCCTAGATAAGGAAAAATTGTCTGGGACAAATTTCCTGGATTGGCACCGTAATCTGAGGATTGTCCTCAAGCACGATAAGAAGCTGTATGTCTTGGAGACACCAGTTCCTGAGGAGGAACCTCCTAGTTCTGCACCAAAGGCAGAAAGAGATGCTTATAAGAAGCATTTCGATGATGCCAATGAAACCGCTTGCCTCATGCTTGCTACCATGAACTCTGAGTTGCAAAAGCAACACGAGAACATGTCTGCGTTCGATATGATCGGACATATGAAAATACTTTATCAAGAGCAAGCAAGAAATGAGAGGTTTCAGGTTTCAAAGTCCCTTTTTAATAGCAAGTTAGCTGAGGGAGCCCCTGTAAGTCCCCATGTACTCAAGATGATTGGGTATGTGGAGAACCTTGACAGATTAGGGTTTCCCCTTGGAAAAGAACTTGCGATTGATCTGATCTTGCAATCGTTGCCAAAGAGCTTCAGTCAGTTTGTCCTGAATTTCAATATGAATGACTTGGACAAAAGTCTTCCAGAACTGCTAGGCATGTTGAGAACTGCTGAGCAGAATATGAAGACAAAAGGGAAATCCATTCTGATGGTCAGTAATGGAAAGAAACAGAACAAGAGGCCCATCAAACAGGGTGGTAGAGGGAAAGGCAAGGAAGTTTCCAAACCCAAACCCACTCCTCCTGTTTTGAAGCCTAGTGGAGGAATAGCAAAGGAGGGCACTTGCTTCCATTGCGGTAAGACCGGACATTGGAAGAGAAATTGCCCAAAGTACCTGGAAGATAAGAATAATGGAGTAGAGACTTCAAATTCAGGTATTTTTGTTATTGAAATTAATTTATCTACTTCTGCATCATGGGTATTAGATACTGGATGCGGTTCTCACATTTGTACTAATGTGCAGGGGCTAAAAAGGAGTAGAGATTTGGCAAAAGGTGAAGTTGACCTACGAGTTGGCAATGGAGCAAAGGTTGCTGCTTTAGCTGTAGGAACTTATGTTTTAACTTTACCTAGTGGTTTAAAAATTCAGTTAGAGAACTGTTATTATGTACCTGCAATTAGCAGGAATATTATTTCCGTTTCTTGTTTGGACAAGTTTGGTTTTTCATTCATAATAAAGAACAATTGTTGCTCCATTTATTTGAATGATATATTCTATGCTACTGCAAAAATGAATAATGGACTATATGTCCTTGATCTTGAAATGCCAATTTATAACATTAATACTAAAAGGTTGAAACCTAATGAGTTTAATCCAACTTACCTTTGGCACTATCGATTAGGCCACATAAATGAGAAACGCATTTCCAAACTCCATAAAGATGGACTCTTGGACTCTTTTGATTATGAATCATATGAGACATGCAGATCATGTTTAATTGGAAAGATGACAAAGTCCCCATTCACAGGAAAAGGTGAAAGGGCTAATGATCTTTTGGCACTCATACATACTGATGTATGTGGACCACTGAACATACCAGCCAGAGGAGGTTTTCAGTACTTAATCACTTTTACTGATGACTTCAGTAGATACGGATATGTGTATTTAATGAAACACAAATCTGAGTCCTTTGAAAAGTTCAAGGAATTCAAGAATGAAGTACAAAACCAACTAGGTAAGAATATTAAAGTTCTTCGATCAGATCGAGGCGGTGAATATTTAAGCCTAGAATTTGATGACCATCTAAAAGAGTATGGGATTCTATCCCAACTTACTCCTCCTGGAACACCACAATGGAATGGTGTATCTGAGAGAAGAAATCGAACCTTGTTAGACATGGTCTGATCCATGATGAGTCACGCCGATCTTCCAAACTCCTTTTGGGTACATGCATTATTAACAGCAGCTTACACACTTAACCGTGTTCCATCCAAAAAAGTTGATAAGACACCATATGAGATATGGAGTGGTAAGAAACCACATATGTCTTACATGAAGATTTGGGGTTGCGAAGTTTACGTCAAACGACAAATTTCAACCAAGCTTGAGCCCAAATCTGACAAATGCTTATTTGTGGGGTATCCTAAAGAAACAAGAGGATATTACTTCTACAATCCTTCTGAGGGCAAAGTGTTTGTCGCTCGAACTGGAGTCTTTCTGGAAAGGGATTTTATTTCCAAAGGAAACAGTGGGAGGAAAATAGAGCTTGAAGAAATTCAAGAATCACAAAACATTGAAACACCTATGGAGGAACTAGAGCAGGAAACACAAGTAGTTGTGGAAGAGCAACCTGCTCAAGTAGAACAAGACCAGCGTAGGTCAAGCAGGATACGTCACCAACCTGAGAGATATGGATATCTCATAAGTGATCAGGGTGATGTATTACTCATGGATCAAGATGAGCCTGTGACCTACAAAGAGGCCATAACTGGTCCTGAGTCTGAGAAGTGGCTAGAAGCCATGAAATCTGAAATGGATTCCATGTACACAAACCAGGTTTGGACCTTGGTAGAACCTCCTATAGGAGTTAACCCTATAGGATGCAAGTGGGTCTTCAAGAAGAAGACTGACATGGATGGTAAGGTACATACCTATAAAGCAAGACTGGTTGCAAAAGGCTATAAACAAATTCATGGGGTTGACTATGATGAAACCTTTTCACCAGTTGCAATGCTTAAATCTGTTCGGATTTTACTTGCCATCGTTGTATATCATGATTATGAAATATGGCAGATGGATGTCAAAACTGCTTTCCTTAATGGGAATCTTCTTGAGGATGTGTACATGACACAACCTGAAGGATTTGACATACCACAAGATGCCCAAAAGATATGCAAGTTACAGCGATCAATCTATGGATTGAAGCAAGCTTCCAGAAGCTGGAATCTTCGTTTTGATGAAACCGTAAAACAATATGGATTCATCAAAAATGAAGATGAACCTTGTGTCTACAAGAAGGTTAGTGGGAGCATGATCGTGTTTCTGGTATTATATGTAGATGACATATTACTCATTGGAAACGATGTCCCTACCTTGCAACAAGTGAAGACTTGGTTAGGGAATTGTTTTTCTATGAAAGACCTAGGTGAAGCAGCCTATATATTAGGAATTAGGATCTATAGAGATAGATCATAAAAACTGCTTGGCCTAAGTCAGAGTACATACATAGATAAAGTGTTGAGACGCTTTAATATGCATGATTCCAAGAAAGGATTCATACCTATGCAACATGGTCTGTGTTTATCAAAAACACAATCTCCTTCAACTAAGGAAGAAAGGGATCGCATGAATAAGATTCCATATGCATCTGCAATAGGATCTATCATGTATGCCATGTTATGTACTCGACCAGATGTCTCGTATGCATTAAGTGCAACGAGTAGGTACCAATCTGATCCCGGTGATGCTCACTGGGTAGCTGTCAAGAATATCCTTAAGTACTTGAGAAGGACTAAGGATTCATTCTTGATATATGGAGGTCAGGAAGAGCTTGATGTAATTGGTTACACTGATGCTAGCTTCCAGACAGATAAGGATGATTTTAGATCACAATCTGGTTATGTGTTCTGTCTCAATGGTGGCGCTGTGAGATGGAAAAGTTTAAAGCAAGAAACAGTTGTTGATTCTACAACTGAGGCCGAGTATATTGCTGCCTCAAATGCAGCAAAGGAAGCTGTTTGGATCAAGAAGTTCATTAGTGAACTTGGCATAGTCCCTAGCATTGTGGATCCCATTGGTTTATATTGTGATAACAATGGTGCTATCGCACAAGCTAAGGAGCCTAGATCTCACCAACGATCCAAACACATACTTAGGCGTTATCACCTCATTCGAGAGATAATCGATCGGGGAGATGTGAAGATATGCAGAGTACCTACACTTGACAATATCGCTGACCCATTAACAAAGCCTCTTGCGCAACAGAAGCATGATGGTCATACTAGATCTATGGGTATTAAGGGTATGCCTAATTGGCTCTAGTGCTAGTGGGAGATTGTTGGTGTAAGCCCTAGAGGCCAATACTTTTTGGTACTTGTATCGGATTATTCGTTTAATAATAAAAGGCATTTCTTTATTATGTTTGTCTTTCAGAATAATAAAGTCCCTAGAATAGTTAGTCTGTTTAATGAAATGTTAAGTGTGACTTAATCATGAGATCCCATTAAACATAAAGACATTATTCTTAAAATATCCGTAGTCAAGCTTTATTGCAAAGTGGGATAACATTAAAGCATTGAGACTATTATGAAGATAGACTGATGATCACATCTCATGGATCATGGATAAAGAGTTATCAAGTCTTGACATAGGTATAAATATTAGGAGTAATATTTATACCGGATTGACCCGCTATGAGAATACTACATAGTATGTTATGCAAAGTGTCATAAGTTATTCTCATGGTGATAATGGTGTATTACCACCCTTCGACCTGAAACCACTATGGACCCTAGATGTAGAGTCGGGTGCTTTATTGCTGATCAAACATTATCCGTAACTGGATGATCATAAAGACAGTTGATGGGCACTCCACGAAGCATGCTGAGGGACATGAGTGTCCTAGATGGAATTTTCCAATCCTGCATAACAGGAGAAATGTCTAAGGGCCCAATATTGAACTGGACAAGGATGACACAGTGTATGCCTTGTGTTCAATATAGACATAGGGGCAAAAGGGTAATTGTACAAACATATATTATCACGAAAAAGGTTTTGTCAGATCACATGACATTTTCGTGACTTGGGTAGCAGTGATATGTTGCTAGATACCGCTCACTGTTTATTATGTTAAATATATAATTTAATATAATTACCAACGTTACGAAATCCTACAGGGTCACACACATAAGGACAGTTTGATGAGAGATAGAGAAATCAAAGGAACACCGTAAGGTACGGTGCACTTAAGTGAAAATAGAAATTCGGATAATATAATAATAATTATTGTTATTTTATAATGGTTATAAAATAATAATAAAATAAATATATTTATTATAATAATAGTTATTATAATAATATATAATATTATTATGGATCATGTGAATTGGGCTTTTAGCCCGCAGCCCACAAGAGAGTCTATAAAAGGAACCCTTGTGATGAAGCTTTCACTTGATGCAATTTCGTTTTTGATTCTCTTTTCTCACTCAAATAATTCCATTCGTAAGCAGCTAACACTGTGACCGGAAGCTGTTCGTGTGGACTGAGTAGAGGCGTTGCACTTCATCAACACTTGTGATCGCTGCATCAAAGATCTGAATCGCCACAAAGAGGTAACGATTCTATCACTGACCATGCTCATTCGTAAGGATCACTAAAGGAAATTTTTGTTTTCCGCTGCATTTAGATTGCAATTTTCCTTCATTTTCAGGATACAATAAGATCAAAATGTCACCTGAAGACATGGAGAAGACAACTTTCATCACACCCTGGGGCACATTCTGTTATAAGGTAATGCCATTTGGCCTGAAGAATAATGGTGCTACTTATCAACAGGCTATGGTAACATTATTCCATGACATGATCCATAAAGAAATTGAATGTTATGTGGATGACATGATTGCCAAGTCCCTCACAGAAGAAGACCACCTGGTGAATCTGTTGAAGTTATTCAAGCGTCTGAGGAAGTACCAACTAAAGTTGAACCCCAACAAGTGTACATTCGGGGTGCGGTCCGGTAAGCTGCTGGGATTTATTGTAAGTGAAAAAGGAATTGAAGTTGACCCTGATAAAGTCAAAGCCATTCAAGAAATTCCTGCACCGAAGACTTAAAAAGAAGTTCGGGGGTTCTTAGGAAGATTGAATTACATTTCACGGTTCATATCTCACCTTACAGCAACCTGTGAGCCTTTGTTCAAGCTGTTAAGAAAAGAACAAACGGTCAGGTGGAACGAAGACTGCCAGAAGGCTTTTGACAAAATCAAGGAATACTTACAAGAGCCTCCGATCCTTATGCCTCCAGTTGAAGGAAGACCTCTGATCATGTACTTGACAGTATTAGAAGAGTCAATGGGGTGTGTGCTGGGCCAGCATGACGAGTCTGGTCGAAAAGAGTATGCAATATACTACCTAAGCAAAAAGTTTACCGACTGTGAACAACGTTATTCACTGCTCGAGAAAACTTGTTGTGCTTTAGCATGGGCTGCTCGCCGACTAAGGCAGTATATGTTGACCCACACCACTTTATTAATCTCAAAGATGGATCCAGTTAAGTACATATTTGAGAAGCCAGCACTTACCGGACGGGTTGCAAGATGGCAAATGATCCTCACGGAATATGACATTCAGTACACATCTCAAAAGGCCATCAAAGGCAGTGTATTGTCTGATTATCTTGCTGAGCAACCCATTGATGATTACTAGCCTATGAGATTTGACTTCCCCGATGAAGATATCATGTTCATAAAAGCAAAAGATCATGAAGAGCCTGTTCACACTGAAGGGCCTGACCCGGAAGAAGAATGGACTATGATGTTTGACGAGGCTGTTAATATGAATGGTCGCGGTGTTGGTGCAGTACTCATTACACCTAAGGGAGTTCACATGCCTTTCTCGGCAAAACTCACCTTTAACTGCACTAACAACGAAGCTGAATACGAAGCTTGTATTATGGGTCTTGAGGAAGCCATTGACCTCAGGATCAAGACTTTGACTGTGTTCAGAGATTCAGCTCTGGTAATTAATCAAACCAACGACAAATGGTACACTCACCAGGATCATCTGATACCTTATCGGGACTATACAAGAAGGTTTTTGACTTTCTTCACAACAGTCAAGCTTGAGTATATCCCTCGAGACGAGAATCAGTTTGCAGATGCTTTGGCTACCATTTCATCCATGATCAAAGTTCAAGCTGCCAACTTTGTGCCTCGGATTTCAGTGTCCAGGCTTGACAGACCGGCATATGTATTCTCCGCAGATGTTGTCAAAGATAACAAGCCTTGGTTCCATGACATTAAGTGCTTCTTGGAGGATCAAACATACCCACCTGGGGCATCATCCAATGATAAGAAGACATTAAGAAGGCTAGCTGGTAGTTTCTTCCTGAATACTGACGGTTCCTTGTACAAGAGGAACTTTGATATGGTACTCCTCAGGTGTGTTGATAGGATAGAAGCTGACTTGTTAATGCACGAGGTGCACGAAGGATCTTTTGGTACCCATGCGGGAGGGCATGCAATGGCTAAAAAGTTGTTAAGATCAGGCTACTACTGGATCACAATGGATGCAGACTGTTGTGCTTATGCCAGAAAATGTCATAAATGCCAGATTTATGCGGATAAAGTGCATGTGCCTCCAAATCCTCTGAATGTGATGTCTTCACCTTGGCCCTTTGCCATGTGGGGCATTGATATGATTGGCAAGATTGAACCGACTGCTTCAAATGGCCACAGATTCATCCTAGTTGCCATTGACTATTTCACCGAGTGGGTTGAAGCAGCTTTATATGCAAATGTTACAAGGCAAGTGGTAGCCCGATTTCTGAAGAGAGATATCATTTGTCGGTATGGAGTGCCCGAGCGAATCATTACTGATAATGGTTCCAATTTGAACAACAAAATGATGGCAGAACTGTGTCGGGACTTCAAGATCCAACACCACAATTCTTCTCCTTACAGGCCAAAGATGAATGGCGCTGTAGAGGCAGCTAACAAGAATATCAAGAAGATTGTACAGAAGATGGTGGTCACCTACAAAGACTGGCATGAAATGCTACCGTTTGCCTTTCATGGGTACCGAACGTCAATCAGAACATCCACCGGGGCAACACCGTATCAGCTTGTGTATGGTATGGAGGCAGTCCTACCTGTTGAAGTTGAATTACCCTCCTTGCGGGTACTAATGGATGTTAAGCTAAATGAAGCAGAATGGGTCCGATCCCGGTACGAACAACTAAGTCTGATTGAAGAAAAGAGATTGGCTGCAATTTGTCATGGGCAGCTGTATTAGAAAAGAATGAAGAAAGCCTTCGATCAGAAAGTCAGGCTTCGAGAGTACCAAGTAGGAGATCTTGTGCTGAAAAGACTCCTCCCTCCTCATACAGACCACAGGGGCAAGTGGACTCCGAATTATGATGGTCCATTCATAGTAAAGAAGGTTTTCTCTGATGGAGCATTGATGCTCAGTACTATGGATGGTGAAGACTTCCTGTCCCCTGTAAATTCAGATGCAGTTAAAAAATACTTCGCATAAAATGACCCGCTGGACATAAAAACAGAATGTAAGTCCAGGCAAAAATAGGGCATCCCGGCGAGTCAAAAACAGAATAAAAGACTCGGGCAAAAATAAGGAAAAATAAATAAAAATGTACACCCGCTGAGTTGAAAAGCCACAGTGGACAACTCAGGCAAAAATGGGTATCCCGGTGGATTGAAAGCCCGAAAGGGCGATCCACACAAAATAAGGGAATAAGCGAACAACTGCATTCTGAATTCGTCTGTATCACTTACAACATGGCAAGCTTCGAAAGGATAAAGCATTGGTCAGAATCAACCTTCTTCATAAAGCAAGATGAGAAGAATGTCAAGTGTCATACAAGTCATAGCAAAAGGGAAGCTCCTCGAAGCGTCATCAACATTGCCACTGTCTTTTTGTTTCTCAATTTGTAACGATCTCCTCATTTCAGGGGATCCGTTTCTTTGACTGTATCTTGCTAATTCAGAGCACACAAATTAATAAAATCAGATTTTCAGTCATATTCCGTCTCGTACACTTTATTTTCATTTGCAAAATGTCCGATGTCCTTAAGATATTGATTGCATAAATACAGATGCTTCCCTTCTAAAAATACGTGCTTACAAGAAATATGCTTACTCCCGGGAGTGTCTAAACTCCTATGATGGGATCCAGTAAGGGATACCTCGGGATACTTGTACGTTTCTTTGTCATGATAGGATTGCAGGTATTCAAAACACGGCATGGGGCATGAAAGCTTCTCCCCAGTAGGCCGCTAAATCATTATTTCCTCAGCACACCTTCCAAACAGCACCAAAGATGCCTTCTCCCCATCAGAGTTGCCAGGCATCACTTCTCCAACATTTCCTTCAGAGCAGTACCAGAAGGTGCTCATATCCCCAGCTGAGTTGTCAAGTATCATCCTCAGCAGGATCCCCACAGAAATCTCTAGGAGGATCTTTCAGTGATCTTTCTTCTTCCCCAGCCGAGTGCTAGACAGGGAATCAGCCCCCGCAAAGTTTCAACTTATATCCAGAAGAGCAATGCTTGAAGATCTCATGACAGAACGACGAAAGCTTCTACAGACCCCAGCTGGATCCCTCATCACCAAGATAGGTTTATCAATGACCTACTTCCCCATGCAGAGTCATGTATGTCAAAACTACCAATGATCTTATCCCCAGCTGGGATGTCCACTTCAAGCAGATCAGCCAGAGATCTCCACAGCAACGGGATCCGGATCCCGGATCGGTATCTTTGCATAATCATAGCATCATATTTTCCCCCAGAGCGTAGCATTACGGCAAAAATCAAACATATTACATAATCATAAGCCATGTGTCGAGCTGAACACTTGTAAATACTATACAAAATGTTCCCAAACTCCCCGGCAGAATGTCAAAGCATTTCCTTTACACTCACAAATACAGAAACATGCTCCTTTTGGCACTCGTCCGTGTCATCATTCCCCAATAAAATTGCCCGAGCAAACAGATACTTATACATTGCAAATGCTTCTTGACACTCGTCTGTGTCATATCCCCAGCAGAAAGCCAAAGCGTCCCTTTTGCACTAACAATGCTCATGTGTACATATATCTATACACTTTTCTCCGACACCCGTCTGTGTCGCCTTCCCCAGCATAGTTTCCTAGGCACATTGTAAATCAAATACTTGGTTATAATACACTTTTTATGGTACTCATATGTATCATGCTCTCCCCAGCAAGTTGAACACTCGTCTATGTCTCACTCATCTCTTCTTACTCATACAGATACTCGTCCGTATCTTGTATACGCTACTTAAATCCCCTTAGAATCAACACTCGTCCGTGTTCTTTGTTAACCAGTTGATACTCGTCTGTATCATCATGCGTCAAGCGTTTGTTTCTACTGATACTCGTTCGTATCATAGTCTTAAGGATGCTCATCCGCATCTTTAATCTATACACCGTGTCAAACACTTATACTTTCTTGAATTTAGACACTTGTCTGTGTCTACCATTCCCCAGAAGAATTCCCAGTAAATCTTGATAAACTATTTCCTTTCTATCTGACATTCGTCCTATGTCATGATACCTTTCGGCAGCCGTACCCTGCCAGGTGATCATCCTTCACCTTCTTCATGATCGTCCTTCATCACCCCCAGCGGAGTCCCTATTTCATTAGAATCCCTTCTTATCCGACATTCGTCCTATGTCGTGATATTTTTTAGCAGCCGTCCCCTTCTAGGTGATCGCCCTTCACCTCTTGATGATCGTCCTTCATCATTTTATCCGATGGCCGTCCCCGTCGTTGATTTTGTTATCTGACATTCGTCCTATGTCATGATAAAACCCGAGAGCAGCCGTCCCCTGCTAGGTGATCGTCCTTCACCTCTCGATGATCGTCCTTCATCATGCTTATCCGATGGCCGTCCCCATCGTCGACCTTTTCTATCCGGCATTCGTCCTATGTCGCGATACTTTTTGGCAACCGTACCTTGCCAGGTGATTGTCCTTCACCTTAGATGATCGTCCCTCATCTTATCCCCAACAGAGCAGTCGTCCCCTGCTAGGTGATCGTCCTTCACCTTAGATGACAGTCCTTCATCATATGTTTCTTCAACCTGATGGTTGTCCCCGCCATTTACCTTTAAAAATCCCCAAAGAATCTTTGTTACCTTATTTGATGGTCGTCCCCATCATGATCCCTTTATTTCCCCAGCATGTCGGTCGTCCCCGGCATCGCTTCATCCCCAGCAGTCGTCCTCTGCACGACGGTCGTCCTCCGTCGCCCGCACTTTATAAACATACTTTATTTTCTTTTACAATCTATATCCCTTTTCTTCTTCATTCAGTGAGTGCAAATTTTGGACTGTCTTTGGTATTCAACCACAAGTTATCTTGTTTGCCTGCTAAGTCGTTGCTTACATCCTGCACAGCTAACTCATGCTTGAATAGGGGCAGCTGTAAACACCCCAAATTTTCCCTCACCCATTCACACCATGGCTTGTGACTCTTTTCATTTGCATAAGTTCAACCATAGCATCCCATATTGCATTTTTGTTTCACTGCATTAATTCAAAACCATCTGCATCTAGGGTTTGTGATCTGAGTCATCCCTGAGCCATTTGAGCCACTCCAAAGGTCATCAATCACTTCAAAGGGGTCCATGTGTGTTCAAGCATCATATTATATCCTCACAAGGTCAAGAAAGTCAAAGAATCACAAGAACTGAGAAAGGCATGGAAGCAAAGCCAGGTTTAACTGCACAGATGACCTAAAATTAGGGTTTTGGTTTCAGAGGCCAAAACTCCAAATTTTTTGGTCATTATTGTTTCTATTGGTCTCTATATGTTATGAGGATCATGCATATCAATTTTCATGAAGAAATTCAATGGGGAAGGCATCTGATCAGGAGATGACTTCTTGAGCAAGTCAGTGCAAAATCAGGGCATCTGAGGCCCCAATGACCCAACCAAAGGGTGTTCTCCATCATTTTGATTGTGTATGATCTTTATTTGATCATAGAAGATGTTATAAGTTCACAAAATTGAAGAAATTCAAGCCATTTGCAAAGTTGCCTTTTTGGGAAAGTGACTTGTAATGTAAACTTGCCATTTTGGGAAAGTTTTTCAACCTCCTCTTTTTAATTCAAAAATGCTTCAAATGAGAAAACTTTGGTCATGAAAGTTGTAAAATGGATCCTCCCATTTTCAAAAAGTACAAGAACTCATTCTAATTCATTTTGGATCAAAAGTTATGGCTTGTCAAAGTTGGACAAAATCACTTATTTTTCACTTTGGCACCAAAGGGGGGAACTTGCAATTTCACATGTCAAGCATTTTTATGACTTCAAAGTGACTTCTAATCATCATACAAACACAATGCAATGCCTAAAATTCATAATGCACCAAAGAATTGCCCATTTTCATGCCTTGATCATTGAGAAATCCAAAAGAGGCAAAAACTCCATGAATTTGCAAAATGACCCAAAGCTTCTCATCCACTTGTGCCAGCTGCCAAAAGTGACTTCCATGGACCTCCTTGAAGCATGCTGATTCGAACCATGCACTTGTACCATGACTGAACCAGCTCATACCTTCACTTACACAAAAGTTGACTTTATGCAATTTGAGCCATACCAATCAAGCTGAGCCACACCAACTACTCTGACCAATCACAGCTTCACATACATGCCTCATGGATCATTTCTCACACAATCTTGGAAGCTGAAACCTCCCATAGCACAACATTCAAGAAAATCCTCTCATATGCATTTTCTTTCGAAACTCAATACACAAGCTTAAAACCTCATAACAAACTTCACAGAATCACTCAACATGATCCTCTGCTCATTTCCCAACCATCAATTTGCCCTGAAAAGCCCACAAACAGAAATACGATCTTTCACTCCCCTTGGTCAGAACTTCATCAATCTCATAAACCATCCATAAGGAATTCCAAATAAGCATTGCAAACTTCTCAGGAGGTTCATTAAAGGCATCTTGGGCCAAAGAAGCAGCCAAAAAGCTCCAGGGTTGAAAGCTTCACCTCAGGTAACCTTAAGAACAAATTTTCCAGAAGCTTGATTTTAGGTTATAAACTTGTTCCTTATGTTGCCCTGATCATGTTTTTTTTTTTTGAAAATGATTGAGTTTTGAGAATGTTATGTTGTTCTGAAACTTTGCCCGTGAAATGCGTTTTGATTTGATTATCTTGATTCATGGAAAATAAATGATTTTTGGGGTGGGGTTTAGATTCAGTGAGGTTTAAGGGTTGATTCTGGAGATTTTGATGAAGTTTTGATGCGTATTGAGTGAGATAGGAGTTTTGGCTGGCCGGAGAAGATGATCGGAACACTGTTTCGGTCATCTGAGAGTGATTAGGGCTCAGGATTAGGGCTTAATCATAATTAAGTGAGTTTGAATTCCAGTCGTTCGTTTGCACGCTAAGTCAATTCCCTCCCCCTTGAGTTTGAATCTGGGCCTTCAGATCATTTGACTTTCTCATTTTCCTTTTAAATTCATTTTTATCTTATTTGTTTTATATTTAACTTCCACGAATTTTAAAAAAATAGCAAAACATATTAAAAAATTCTGAATTTTTTTGTCAAACATTTCATTAATTTTCAGAACCCAAAAATATTTTTATTTTTATTTTTTGCATTAAAAATTATTTTTAAATCATTTAAATGTTTATTTTTAATTAGTTAATGGAAATTAATTAATTAAAAATGCATTTAGGTAATTAAAAATCACAAAAAAATTCACATTGCATTTTAAAACATTTAGAAACATTATCAAACTCTCAAAACAAATTTCTTTTTGGTTCTTGACCTATTTTGACAATTTTCATTGGAATTAAAGTTATTTAAAGGCAATATTTTGGTCCTAACTTGAAAAAATTCATTCTGCCTAACCATGAAGAGTTTGATGATGGTTCTTCTTGAATTGCATCCTTCATAGCATGTAGTTTTTAGGGTAAAATTGGTTTGAATTTATCTTTCATTTTCAATTTAATGGGCATTTTTCCTTTTGAGGTGCCTTGAAACCCTAGTTAACTTGAGAAAATCATAACTTCCATTAGGATAGGAGTTAGGTCCCCTCCTTTAGGCAGTGAACTTGTGTAGGGTTAGGGTTCCTTTGATCCCATTTTCAATTTTTTATCTTGTCATTTGCTTCTGATTTTGAGTTTTGCTTTGTATCTTGTACATAAACCCTAATTCTTGCCTTCCTTTGTATCCATCTTTCATTTGCTTGCATTCATGAACTTGCCATGACATTTTGTGCATCCTCATGACATATAATACATCTTAGGACATATTAGAATCATGTTTGATCATTTCATCTTTCATTTTCCATGTTATATGTTCATTCCATTTCATAAACTTTCATGAACTTCCATGGTTCAAAGCATGCTTCATTTGCATCCTCATCCTTGTATGATCATCCACAACTCTTGACATGTGTTTGCATCATCTCTTAGCATCATTAACATCATGTTCATGCTTCTGGCTTTGTCTTGCATAATGGCATTTCATCTCATTTTCATTGCATTGCATTTCTTTTGCTAACTTTTCAGGTGGTAAGTTGTTTTGAGAAGTGAATTTGCCTTCACTTCTCACAATCTCTCTTCATCTCTCTTATGCATCATTGCTGCATTTTATCTTTGTATTAGAGTGAGCTTGCTCATTCATGCTCTCTCCCACTTTCTTCCTTCAAGCAACTTGTCTCCTTAAGTGAAGCAAGTTGTCTTGCTTCTCTCTGCTTCTTTCTCCTTTCATCTGCTTCTTTCCTTGGTGGCTCTTTGAAGATTCTTTCTCTATTAAGCCTCACAAACCCTAGGAACAACCAAGCATGATCATAATTAGGGTTTGATTATTCCCCCATTTAGCTTTTACCTTTGTGTCATCTTTGTGTCTTCTCTTCTCACCTCTTAATCAGGGACTAAACCTTAAAGGTTTTAAGGCTTTGTGTTTAAGCTTATACCTGCATCCTTATATTAGGATGGAGTGTATAACTTTAATCCTAAGTGTTAAACCCTTAATGTGTTTAAATCCTTTAATTAATTCACTTAATAATCACTAATACATCAAGCTTGTAACTTGGGCTTTGCATTAGGGTTCTAATTCTTCCTTAATTGGTTAAGAAGGACTAACCCTAGTGTTAATGGACAAGTCCCCCTCAAGTTGTCTTACAAACCATAAAATCCATTTCTTAACCTTATCATTAACCAAAATCCATTTAATAAAGGCTTTGTTTTGTCATGAGGTTAATCCCTAATCATGGGTTAAGTTGAGGAGCCTTCCTCAGCTTAAATGTTCTCATCTATTATCCTTCTATTAGGATGGTGTAATGAGTCCATTAAATCCTTGATTATGGCTTAAACTCATTACTTAACACTAAACAAAAACAACAAAAACATCTAAATAAATACAAGTAGGTTAATGATCTTAATCCTACATCATGGTGATTAAGTGTGAGGTGTTTACTTCATACTTAAGGTACTCTCATTACCCCTAATCAGAGGGAGGATGTGATGAGTTTACTAACCCTTGGTTTAGGCTTAAGCTCATTTTCTTATGACAAACACCAAAAAGGCAATAAAAGATTGAAAACACCAAAAACAAACAATAATCGTCTCCTTCAAGATTCTTTTCTCATCTCATTCACTCACAAACGAGAACTCGCTTCTTCCGTCTAATGTAAGACAGTTAGCACCTGAGCCAGACAGGTCATACACTTGAGCATAGACAAGTAAGCAGTTCACAAGTCAATTCATCTTTCAGTCTCTTTGAGTCGAACTACGGTGTTCTGACTTCCTCATTGCACGAGAGGATACGTAGGCATAACTTAACAGTTATCGAATAAAAGTCTCTGTATATTCCCCCTCCTTCCAGCATTATTCTTCAAGCCTCATAGTCTTGAGCTTTTCACTCTTGTTCTTACACTGACACTTCTCTCATACACTTCACATTTCTTTTACATTGACACTTGCATTCTTTCCAGCTTTGATACACAGATAGCACTGACAGTACCCCTTTAAAACATAAATCTTTTAAGCGTGGATCCCGTCGAGTACGGCGGACAATCTGGGTGCTAATACCTTCCCAGGTTGTAACCAACCCCCTTTCTCAGTTTCTCTGGTTCGCAACCGTCTTATCCATATCTTTTCTCAGGTTTATGCAGCATTACCTTTCCTTCGGGATAAAAATGCCTAGCTGGCGACTCTTTTCTTTCTGAGTTCACCCTTGTGTGTTCTCATCCCTCTCGCCGACCGTTCGCGTCTGTACCCCTTCTGACTAAGCCTCATTTGGTGGGAGCGACAGTCTATAATCATCAAGTCCTAAAGGGGACTCACACATAGGAATCAAGGTTAAGAAAGAGGAAATAATAGACTTGGAAAGAACCGCCTCATCATGAAATTCATTGAAGAATCTAAGAATGTCCGTTTTAAGGAAGTGCGAACACGTTTTCATAAATAAAAAAAGGTATAGCCATCGAGACCCGGACTCTTGGAACCATCACAACCTCACACCGCTTCTTTGATTTCCTCCTCCATAAAAGGACTATCTGCGAGATCTTTTCATCTTGACTTAACGTCTTAAAATCCAATCCTTCCAATGTGGGCCTATTAGAATCCTGTTCCGAAAATTTCAAAGTAAAATGATTTCTCACCTCTTTCTTAACCTCAACTACCGTCACCAAAACACCTATACTAGAATTGATAAAACTAATGTAGTTACACCTCCTCCTCTCCTTCATAACACAATGGAAGTATTGACTATTATTATCACCATCATTGAGCCATTTTAGTATAGACTTTTGAATAAGAATGTTCTCCTTTATCCTAAGATTCAACCAAAATTGACTATTATCCTTCTTGCGATTCTCTAAAACATCATATGATAACAATCTGATTGCCAACTCGACCTCTTAGTCTCCCTTGTTGATCTCCCCAACACTCTTTTCAACCTCCAAATCAAATTTACCAAAAACCTCCTTGTTCCACTTCCTAAGACTACTTTTAAGTAACCTTAATTTTTCTTTAAGAACGTAATCTCTTCTCCCTTGTATGTGAAAATCCTTCCATTCCTTTTCAACAAACGGTAAAAAAATTTAAATCATTAAACCATTCATTGTTGACTTTGAAAGGTTTCCGGCCCCAATCTGACGAATCCAACACCAACCAAACCAGGAAATGATCGGATATATATCTAGATCCAATGAATTGACCCACTACACCTCATTTGGAAATAGCACCATTTGATAACAAAAACCGATCAATACAACTCATGGAAGAACCATCCCCCAAAACCAAAACAATTTCTTCCCTTTGCACGATAAAAAAATCTATCAAATCGCTTTCCACTAAAAATCTGAAAACTCCTTCATCTTCGTAATACGACTACAAAAAAAACTACCCTTCCTTTCGCTTGCGCATGTGACCGCATTAAAATCACCCCAATACACTAATCCCCATACAAAAATATAGATTTCAAATATAACAACCTCCTTCAAAGAACTCTTTTCGAATAAAAAGAACACAAAGAGTACACATTGACAATGTAGAAAATGGTTTCCCTCCATATCGCCTTGACCCGAACATAACCTTTTCCTTTAAAGCTACTCGAAACCTCCACATTTCCCACCTTCCACATAATTATAAGCCCTCCCACCGCACACGAAGAACCAGAAAAGTACCACCTGATATCCACCCTACCCAAAAAGTTGTTAGCCAAGAAAATAGACATATTCTCTAATTTAGATTTTGAATGAGAAACATATCTGCCTTGCCGCTCTTGATAATATAACTGACTCTCTTCCTTTTAATTCTACTACCACCCCCTATAATGTTTAAAGATCCATTAATCATTTCTACTTTATTAAATCCTCCTTCCCTTCCAACTTTATATTTTTAGCATTCTTTTCCGTCTCATTTAACCTCCTCATGTAATCTTTCTTCACATCTACAACCATATCTCCCAAATTAAAAATTGCCTCCCATAATTTGCTTCCTACATTTGTATCTTTCTCTCCCTGGATTTTCATCCTGGTACAAACGCGAAAGTGGCGTGGAAAAGGTAGAGTCGCCAGCCAGGCATTTTTATCCCGAAGGAATGGGAAAGGTAATGCTACACAAACCTAAGGAAGAAGGAAAGGACGAGGACTTGTGAACCAAAGATCTGGGTTCGGGAGTCGGTTACGACCTCAGAAGGTGTCAGCACCCCAGATCGTCTGTTGTACCCGACGGGATCCACGCTTGTTTGTCTGTTTCAAAGGGTGAGAAATAAAGCTGCTGAATAAAACCGTAAACTTAAATTGGAATGAGAAAAGGGAATTGGAAAATAAAATGGAAAGAAAGAGGGAAATGTAGGGAAAATAAAGAATGTGCTCGAACGGGCCCTACCCCGCTGCATATGTACCTCATCGGGGAAATGAGGATCAGAGTCGACGTAGTTCGCCTAACTAGGCGGGAACTTTGTTTGTGTTTTTTATGCGCGGGAACTTCTTATGTCTATGCTCAGGTGTTGCAGGCTCGACTTTTGCGAGTGCGTTTACCGTCTTGCATGCGAGATAAGTCGTTGCAAGTTCGCGTTTAGAGTGAATGAGGTGAGAAGAGAAGTTCCCGTAGGAAAGTCGCTTATTGTTTGTTGTTTGCTTTTTAAGAGTTTTGTATGAATTTGGCACAAGGAAGTGAATTCAAACTCTTTTCCCTGGAATGTGTACTTGCTACTACATTCCAAGATGGAATAGTAGAACAAACACACCAAGCAAGGAGAATTTATCTGAGACTTGTTTCCAAGGATTAGGGTCCAAGTTCACTAGCCTGTTGAACTTATTACATGTTTTTTTGTAGTTTATTGAAGAAATGTTTTTGATGTTTTCTTTGTGAAGATAGTATCATGATTAGACTTGTACATCATGCTAGACAAGCCCACACTATTCCAAGATGGATTGAATATGAGTGCCCCATGGAATAAGGCTATACACAAGAGACCACTCCAAGCCTTTGTTAAATGTCTTTTGTATTTTTATTTGAGATGAGAGAGAAAGACTCAAATGGAGAAAGGACAAAACTAAGGGGGACTAAGAAACAACCCTAAGTTATTCATTAAATGGATGTCCTATAGTTAATGAGGTATTCTAAAACTAATAAGAAAGGAAACTTAGAACTCAACTTACTTCTTAAGGAAGATAAGTTGTTTCTAAGAGAATAAAAGGGAAAGCCAATTATCAAAGCACAAGGTGCTAAGGAAAACACAATTAAAATGCATAAGAGATAATAATGAAGTAATGCATACCTCCATCTTCCCCCTACAAAACAAATGTTAGCATGATGAAGCATTTTGAACAATTATAGCATGGCAAAATTCAAAGAAGAACTCACACTAGCTAATAAAGGCACTAATGAACTTATAAGCCTAAAGATCAAATTCTAAAGTATCTAACATGCTAGCTAACTTCTAAAGGTAGGAGGTAAATCAAATCAAAATGGTCTAAGGTTATAAAGTAAACCAAACTCAAACAATACACTAAAGTATCACTAAACCCTAATGAAAGCTAAGGAGAAGTTATAAGGGAAAATTAAGTATCTAATCATGATAAAAATGCCTAAGGTCAATGGTGAATGTAAAGTCCAGAACCTAACACTAAATGAAAGTGTTCAATGACATGAAATTAAATGGAAAAGAAGAGATTCAAATCATGGAGATTCAAACATAAGAATGAAAGATGAAGGAAGGAACCTAGAAATATGGTTTTCAAAGTAAGAAAAATGACTTAGAAAGAAAAACCAAACATGACCAATGAAGTTTGAAATTCCCATACAAAAACCAGAGGTTTGATGAAAAGTTAAAATAGAAATGGATTCCCAAAAATGATCACAAATGAGGTGGTGAGAAGTACATCATGGCTAAGGACCAAAAATGCGACTTATGATGCAAGATGCTAAGAAAAATACCAAATGACCTAGAAAAAGAATGAAATTTAATATTCAAGATCACAATCCAGAAGATGATTCAAGTCTAAAAAATCTCACAAAGATTCATATTTTGCCTAGTCAAACAAATGCTAGAATTGAATTATGGTTCATATGGATCAATGCAAAAGAATGGGTTCAAAAGAAGACCAAACATGACCTAAAATTTGAACGAAAATTATTTTGGGAAGTTTGATGAGTCCTCTAGATAGGGAAAAAAGAATGGGCTTTATATCAGTTTTGGTTTAGGAGAAAAAAATTATACAAAAAGATTGGTCCAGAATAAGAAAAATGTAGAAAAAATTAATTGCAAAATTAATTCTAACTCAAAAATACAATAAAAATGGAATTAAAAAATGTGGAAAATTAGAGAAAATGTTCAAGAACACGTGTGAATTTATTTAGGATTTTTGGATGAGTTTTGGTATTTTATAAGATTGAAAATGGAAATGGAATAGAAGTGAGAAAAAGAAATAAAAGACACAAAATGCAATGGGCATGGGGGTCTGAATAGGAATAAAATGAACTGAATTGGGCTTAATTCACACGCACAGGGGGTGTCAATAGAAGCTAAGTGATTTTTTTCATAAAAGAAACATGTGCCAAGCACGTGCTTCATTAATGAGGTAGCAGATTTTGGTGCGTTAGATCGAAACAATCCAAGGGCTGTGTTTTAAAGTTCAAACAAATTAGGATTACTATTCTGGTCATTGGAGCTAACCTCCGGTCATCTTCTTCGGTGACCTCCGGTGAGGGCTTTACAAAAATATTCACTAAAATGGAAAATAAGACCATGGACAGATTCGTCTCCTCACACTGATCCACCATCAACCCTTAGTTTTCACTCAAGGTTCATGAATAATGTTAATCGAAGCCAAATAGTTTCACCCTAGAAATTGAATCTATGCTTTTAGGAAGCCTATCAACTAAACAGAGGTCACATTGCTTCTATTAAGCTCAAAACAACACAAATCAATCAAAAAACCTTGAAATCAAGCAAGATGAATTGTGTGACAAACTTGAAATTCGGTGGTACTCAAAGTTGTAGAAATCCAGAAAGGAGGTTCCTATGGCTTCCTTGATTGATCTTGATGTGGCTGGAGTGAAATAAACACTCTATGCTTGAAGAATTTTGAAGAATTGGTGAAGATGAAAAAAGTGCAGAGATGAATTCTTGATGATTCAAGCTATGGAGGCCATGGACCTTGATCTATTCATGATGCTGGTGATGAATTGATGATCAATGAGGCTTGTTGGATGATGATTTGGCTTTCCCAGTCCAAAATGCAGAGATGTTGTGATGATGCAACTTCAAATTTCCAGCTTCAAATCTCCATGAAAATGCACTATGAATGATGCTTGAAGAAGCACAAGGAAGAAGAAGATCAATGTTATGGTTGTGGAAGCTTAATCCTTCAAAATGCAGAGATCTTGCAGAGAAAATGTATAGCCAAATTTGGAGGATTTTGGTGTGATTTGAGTTAAAATGAAGCTGAACCCCAAACTCTATCACTACCCATCCTTTTATAGAGCATTGAACCTCTGGTTAGCAGTTAGAACCAGGGTTAACTAGCCTTGGTTAACTGAGTGAGGTGAGTTAAATTAGTGGAGTTTGTTAAGTTGGTTATGCCAGCTGGATTTCTAGAATGTTCTTCAGTTGAACTCAATCTAATGTTGCAGTGTCCATGGAGCTTCTGCTGAAGATAATTGAAATGCAATGCACATGGACTGATCCAATGATTGAAGCTTGAGTTTGCTTGCTTGATTATGAGAAGCATGGCAATTAATGTGATCCTGCGTACACTCAATGGCAACCTGCTGATGCAACAAATTCAAGAACCAAATGCAACTTAAGACCAATGAATCCAATGCACATGAGTTTATGATCATCACTTATGAATTCAGTCCCATAAAATGAACTGCCATGCCCATTTTCGTATTAAACATAAGTTGTTTTTAGCAGAAACATGCCTATGTATCGATACGAAACTCATATGTATCGATATGAAACTCGTATGTATCGATACATAGATGTATGCATCGATGCATACTGAAGCTTTGGCTATTTCCAGCAAATTAATTGAATCATGTATCGATACGAAACTCGTATGTATCGATACATACAGGTTTATGTATCGATACGAAATTTGTATGTATCGATACGAAATTTATTTATTTATTTATTTATTTTTGGGTATGCCATATGATATGCTAAATGATATGCAAAAATGAGAGGGGAAATTTTGGGGTATTACAGTATCCAAGTTGTCCCACAATCGTATATTACTTCTAACAATATTTGAATCCGCCGACTATTGATATTGTACACCGAAGAAGATGATGAGTCTAATACATTCCCATTATATGATTATTTTCCCGAATTATTGCATAATTTGGGTTATGCTTCATAAAACGATATGTTAAGGTTAAATTTACTTTTCCTCCCTCTGCCTTTTGCTTTGATAGTATCCCCTTTAGTGATACCTAATCCTCCAAACATCCTTAACTTAACCTTTACGAGTTTTATTTTATTTCCTTTGTGGTCCCCACCTACCTTTTTTCCTCCTAACTCCTGTGTGTTTCCACCTGTCTCCTGCGTATGTATACCCTTCACTATGTTTCCAACTGTCACGTGCTTAATTAAAGAGCGTACCACTGTGGTGTCCCTAGAATTAAAAGAAGAAATTGGGTCATCACTTATGCTGACACGTTCTATATAATTACTAGGAATACTACCAACTTCTTATAATAAACCCACTGCCTCATCAAATAATCCATGATGCAAAAAGCTTTCACCTTGTTGATGTTTACTACTCTCTGACCCACCTGATATCTTTTCCTCTTTTGAGTGAATAGACCCAGCAGCTACCGCCACCCTATTTTGAACAACTTCGCAAGCCTTTTTGTTATCATCGAAAAAATTATCCAGGTCAACCCACTTATTGCACCCGTTACCTCTTCATCTGCGTACCACATTACAAGAAAATGATCATTTTGTGACACTTAGATTGCAACAGTTGGAATACAACCACCGCAATATGCCATTTTATGAATATTTGCGACAGTTCACACGACAGTTTTGACAACCGTCGCAATCATTTGGTTGATTTTATAATACCAAGTAGTTAAATTTGTCCCTTAAAATATTATATAATCATGCAAAATAACATTTATCATCTATTTAGTTTTGAATTTTAAATAATTACTAATTTTTATATTTTGGTATTTAATTCAAAACTTTTAATACATTATAAATATATATATTTCACTTAATATTATATATTTCTTATAAAAACAAACACCAAAGTTTCTTATATTAAAAATAATTATAATCTAATTTTTAAATAGTTGATTTTTTTTATATAATTTATAATATGTATATATAAACAAACATAAAAAATATTACAATTAAAAAAACTTAGTTATAAAAGTTGTTTAGAAAAATGTTTATATTTCTTGTGTATTTTCTACATTTGTTTCATCAATGTTTTTCTTTTGTATAGAGTTTATGTTTTTTTTTTGTGTATTTTCTACATTTGTTTCATCAATGTTATTTTTAAGGATTTTTTTGTATGTTTTCTTAGATATTACTTTTTGATATGTTTTGCTATGTACCTTCATTCAGAAAGGAATATACTCCATTATAGTACTGCTGGTCAAAGTAATTTTTATAATTGGATGAGAGCAAGACTTGGACTCTACAACATTATTCGCAAGTTAAAACTTTGGCATTCTCTAATTGGTTGCTGAAAACTATAGCAATGGGAAAATTGGATGTTATGTTTCCTACTGCTACTCGTGAATATGCACCATTGATCGAGGAATTGTGGAATGATCTTGTAATTGTAATATGATAAACTTCTAATATATAAAGTGATATGGTACTTGTATAAATGAAAAAACAATTTGATATATATACTATATTTGTTTAGATAAATTGATAATATATGTTATTATTCTACGAATTTGTATATGTTATTGTAAAAACAATTTCCTTTTCAGATCAATATATGATATGGTAATTTCCTTTCTACAAACATTTTTTTTTATTTTAAAAATAAATTACCTACGGATTTACCTATGCAAGGGAAATTTCCTACGAATTTACCTGTATACATGTGGAATAGTAAGTTGCGGCGCTTAGAACGGTCGTAATCAATAATAAAAATTAAGAACAAATGGAAAATTACGATAATTCTAACCGTCACAATATGCAGATTACGTCAGTTCCCTACTGTAACACGGTGGGAGAACTGACTTTTAGTTAAATGTTGCGGATAGCAAGAGTCGCCACCGACTTTTATTTTATCCAAAAGGAAAGGGCATAAAAGAACAGGAAAGACCTTAAAAAGATTTTGAGTTCGGGGGGTAGATTATACAAAGGGAAGGTGTTAGCACCCTTTATATCCATGGTTATCCATGGGCTCTTAGTTACTTAGCTCACTTTAAATTGTTTTGAGAAAGGTGTAGTGTGTGATTAAAAATTTTCTAAGTTCTTTATAATGATCCTCGTATGGATGTATATAAAGACTTTGTTTTGAAAATTTGTTTGAAATGTTAAGTGTAAAATGTATTTTGAAATGTGTGAGCAAGTAATTAAGAGGAATCTACCCTATATTAAGTCTTTATTGTTCTTATGTTCTTTCAATGGTAAGACTATCCCTATTATTAAGGAATAGGTAGTCACTACCTTGGATGTGATAAGGGACATGTGTAGGGACATCTGAATATAGACAACTGTGAGATGTCTTTAGCAATACGTAGGGACTTATCATCTTTTATTCGAAGGGACAAGATCATTTATCGTAGGCAACCTCGAAGGGACTTGATCTTTTAAATCTGTAGGGACTTTATGATATTGGTGAAGGGACTTTGCTTAAGACTAGGGGTGGCAAAACGGGCCGCCCGCCCTGCCCCGTCTAAAGCCCGCCAAAAAACGAGCGGGGCGGGCATGCCCGCCAAGTTGAAATGGGCATAAAAGTTTAGCCCGCCCCACCAAAGTGGCGGGTTGGCGGGCGGCGGGCTTGCCCGCCTTCAATATTTATTTATTTTTTTCTATTTTTTAAAATAAATTAAATGGTTTTTTTTAATTTCAATAAAAAAAACATCATACCAACATTTTGAAAGCATAAATGGCAAAAGACTAAGTCCATCAAGTATTAATCTTCAATAAAAAATAGAACTTTCAACAAGCTTTCACCTAAATTATAAGCAAAATATAAGGAAAAATGTTTATTTCATAGGTGCGGCGGGCTTTGGCGGGTGGCGGGTTTTGGCGGGGCGGGCTTTGGCGGGTGGCGGTCTTTAGCGGGGCGGGCTCTGGTGGGCGGCGGGCTCGAATTCCCAACCCAACCCGCCATTTTTAGGCGGGTGCGCGGGCCGGGCCGGCGGGCCACGACCCGTTTTGCCACCCCTACTTAAGACACCTTACTTGACCTTTTGAAATAGGCAACATGAGAGGTAACCCTAGAAAGTGCAAGATGGCGATCAAAGATCGACTTACGTGTGTGAGTGTTCATGTTCAAATATTTATCTTATTTAATTAGTTATTCTAAGTCAATTTTAATCACAAACATGTTATGCACACCCTAGAATTACTAACCATACAGTTAATACATTTACAATAAAAATAAAGAAAAAATATAAACCTAAACTATTACAAAGCTTCGGGACAATTACAATATAATCGGAGAAATAATAATGACGATAAATAGAAAATAAATAAGCAATAATTTAAATGTTAGTAATAATAATAATAAAAGGATTAGTAAAAATATAAAGAAAAGAGAAAATATTATTTTTAAGTTAAATAAACATTTAGAAAAATTTTTAGAAGAAAATATAACAATTATGACAATAATAAACAAATAATAATTACTTATAACAAAAAAATAATTAATTATTTAACTATTGTTTATAACAAAATTAAATTAAATATTAAAATTAATAAAAATTAGGTTTAAGAAATTAGGGTTTACATTTTAGGTTTAAATAATTAATTAAAACTTAAATAAATTATTTACAAATTATAAATAATAAAATTATATACAAAATTATTTATAAAATATACTATGATATTTATAAAAATATAAATTTGATTAATATTTAAAAGAGAGTTTTTTTAATTTTAATATAAAACAAATTAAATAATTAGATAATATATAATTAAAAAAATTAAAAAAATAAAATAACAAAACAAGTTTTTTAAAAAAATGGGGGAGGCCTGGATTTAAACCCAGGACCTCCCAATTACCAGTAAGATGGTGGACCACTGGGTTGCGCCTGCGTAAACCTGAAAATCAAAAGAAAATTGCCCAAAAAATATACCAGGCCAGGATTCGAACCCTGGTTTGCTGCCTCACATATACGCTTCCTTACCAACTGAGCCAAGCAGTGCTTCAAACATATAAACGCAAACAAAACTAAATAAGATAAATTAATAATTCAAAAATAACATTCCCGCGCTATGGTCGTCTTCAACCTCTGTACCTGCGAAAATACCTGCGAATTCTTATACAAATTTTCCTGCGAATTTATTTTCGTAGGTATTCCTAGGTCTACACATATATCATATACAGGTACGATTTGTCCAAATTTTTTGTACCATTCGATTGCCCAGGGTTCAAAGGATTCAAATATGGTCTCATAAGGTATTTATATTGCCTGTATTAGGAAGCCCTAATTTAGGACCATAAACCCTAACAATGGTGTTTGAGTATCCGCACACCAAAGCTCAATTCTAATTGCCCAGAAACGATCTTAGCTTCATTATAAATCATACTACACAAGCAAAAACAATTGAAACCGGTTAAATTAAGAGAATCGAAAACATGAATATGAAGAACAAAATATGATTCGGTTAGCTTGATATGACACGATTTTGATGATGATAATGATGCAAACAGGTTTAAAGATTGTCCAAGAATGATTTGCCACCTTTAAATCACCTGAAAAACAACAAAATTACAGAATCCGAATTTGAACTTTTTCTTGATTTTTTTGAAATTTGTTTAGTGTTCTTGAAGCAGCCAAATCCCCTTATATATTTGTTGAGGTACCTTATACCTCTAGTTTTATGATTATATATTGGATTATGAAAATAAAAAAAATAAAAAAAAACAAAGATCTTAGACACACGTTGATATGAATTTTTAACAAATGTTTTCCTAAGATATTTAATGATGGATATGTTCATGGTATTTTGAAAGAAATATGTAAGGGGATTTTAAGTATGTGCATACTTCACAAAGATGCCGATTGAAGTTCACTATATCATTCATTAGTGTATGAAATTATCTTTCTTATTAACCAATCTCTATTATAAAGTGTTTCCATAAAGGGAGAAGAAATGAATCAATGAGTGTTAAAAGTTGCAAAATCTAAGTGGTCCCTCATATATATACTTAACTTGAAAATTTAAGAGAAATTCAAGGCATATACCACTTTGTAGCCCATAGCATTTTTTTCTCAAATAATACTCAGAAAAACTAAGCTTGTGAATAAATAATCTGACAATGATGTCTCTTGTTTGTTTTCTAAAGTCAATTGTCATTTTTCCATAAAGACTAACACGTGTGCAACTCATTGACAAAGAGAACTTTCTCTCTCTTTCTCTCTCTAAAATGACTATAGATCATTGACCAAATTTTCCTTATAATCTTACCTTATAAGCACTTTTACACTGCTTTCATACCTTGTTTTTGTGTCTTTTCATCTGCATCTAAATCAAATAATTTCTCATCTATTCTCAACCACATCTTAGATCAAGACAATCTACAAGCATGTTTGGATGTCAAGAGACAGGTAAAAAACAATTTCATGTTGGTCTCATAATCGTTTCTTCCGGAAGAAACGGTTATGAGACGAAGGATTTGGTTAAGAGTACTATTTAACATATTGTTTTGTTTTTTGTTTTTGCAAAAGAAAGATTAGATGATATAGCAAAGATCAACTTATCAGAAGGAGAATCATCTTCTCAAATGGGAAGGAAGAATTTTTATGGTCCATCTTCTGGGACAACCTTAAACACAGTAACCCCTTGTGCTGCATGTAAGCTTTTGAGAAGAAGGTGTGCTGAGGAATGTCCTTTCTCTCCTTATTTTTCACCTCATGAGCCTCTGAAATTTGCAGCTGTTCATAAAGTGTTTGGTGCTAGCAATGTCTCAAAGTTGCTATTGGTAAGTTTTCCTAAATTCATATCTCAAAATTACTCACTTTTATTTTCTTCAATAGGACTAGTAACTAGTAAGTAATAACATACCACAGAAATTTATGTGTTTCTTTTCTTTTTCTTAACCCTCGAGTTCCCTGACTGAAGGGTCTACTAACCTGACCCTTAAGTCAAGTTTAAAACTCGAGTCTTTCAGAACCATTTATTTTTAACTCAAACTCGTTATCTATTTGAGAATCACTCGATTTATACGTGACATGACATTAGAAGTAGTTATGATAAAAATCAAATATTTTATTGATTTGTTGACACGCTAAAAATACTATGCTTCATAATCTCATAAGAAATCCGCAAATGCTACCTTAAATGCCAAAAACCGATATTACTAGGTTAGACATCTTAGGCTTGAACCCTAATACTTGCCTGTGTGAGTTTTAATGGTTATTATCACTTTGTCTACGTATAAAAAAATCTCATAAGTCATAACTATTTATTTTTTAGGAGGTACCTGAAGGACAAAGAGCAGATGCAGCAAATAGTATGGTTTATGAAGCAAATTTGAGGTTAAGAGATCCTGTATACGGATGCATGGGTGCAATATCATCATTACAACAGCAAGTTCAATCATTACAAGCAGAACTACATGCAGTCAGAACTGAGATTCTAAAGTACAAATATAGAGAAGCTGCTAGTAACTTTATTTCCTCTCAAGTACCAATGCCTACAAATGCAAACTCACAACAAGATCTTTCTCAACCTCTTGCTCTTCCATCTTTAGCTCCTCCATCTCCTGCTCTTCCTCCACCGCAAAAAGCATCGGCGTCTCAATCGATTATCCTTTCGTCGTTTTCTTCATCTTCTGGTTCTTCTGTTTACACTCCAACTAAAACTACAATGAGTCATGGATCTATCTCTAGTGAAAATATTCCTTACTTTGTTTAGGTCTATTTGAGTACTTAGTATGAATAATTATGCTTAATTTCTTAGAAGTGTAGTTTATGTATAACTTGAACACTTTTTTGGACATTTTTTTCTTTTGCTTCTCTTTTGTCCTTTTGAGAGGTTATGGAGTAGGAAAAGACAAGAAATTAATCCCACTATATTCATATGATTTTAGTAGTATATTTTCTACTACTTTTATAATTCATACCATTTTTGTGCATGTTTTCTATTCATATATATATACACAAATTCTAGTCAAATATGTTACAAATACACTTTCAATCACGGTTGTTGAGACATCAAATTTCAAATCATGTTGACAATCTTTTTCAAAAAAAAAACACAGAAAAAAAAAAGTATACATAAAACAATAATTAGTCGCGCGATTAAATTAAACCCTGAAAATATATGTGTTCTTGTTTTAATAAATTTGTCAGAGTTTAAACATGATTAATTTAAATAGGATCTTCAAAAACTTGAGACGGATTTAATAAGAATATAAGATTTTAGGTAAGAAAAAGTCAACTAAAAAATCAAGAAATTTGTAAAGAAGGTAGGAGAATGATAAAGAATATGATGAGAAAAGCCTAGTGTGAGGAAGTATGATTTAATAATAGAAATTGGCAGTGAAGATCACATGACAAATAGATGAACAATTAAGGATTGCACGTGGGAGAATTTGACTGAAACTTATAGTATATGTGAGAGTCACATGAGTCTGTGCCAGCTGAAGATTTGAAGGATGTGAAACATTTAAGTAAAGGGCTATGCAGACATGGTGTGGTTGCCTTGACGTGCAGATGTAGTTTCTGTTTCTTTGTGATATATTTCTTTGTTTCAATTAAAAAATATAATCAATGTTGTATGGAAGAAAAACTTACATATGATTTTATCATATTATCTTTTATTTACTATAGATAAAAAGAGAAATTAAATAATAAAATAATAATAATAATAATAATAATAATAATAATAATAATAATAATAATAATAATAATAATAATAATAATAATAGGAGACCTTAGGTGTGAACCATGATGTATATTGTTTACTTTTAAAATATAACAAAGCTTTTATTTTAAATAATAATAATAATAAAAAGAAGATATATTAGAGAAAATATCATTAATGATTAATCGAATTTTTTTGATAAAATAATTTAAAATTTGAAACAGAAAAAATCTATCTATATATATCATATAAGGCATTTCAACATAAACTAGAAAGAATGAAGACTATAATCTATTTGTTTTTGTTTTTTTTTTAATATTTTTTTACGGTATACACGTTTGTCTAAAAAATATTTGCAAAAACTTTTCATAAATTTTCTAATAAAAAATTGATTTAAATAGTTATTTATATATTACATCATTTTATTAAAAAAAATTAATATCAAAATTTAAAAAAAAAAACACTTAATTTTAAAGCTATTTAGAATAGTTTTTTTTTTATAAAAATCATTTTAAAATATAAATTTTTGAAAAATTGTTATTTCGACTATGTTTTGATCTTCAATATTGTATGTTTATGTTATAGAATGTCAAAATTAGTCTTTCAATCTAGAAAAAAAATATAAAATTTCATAATATTTTTAAAAAAAATTATAAATTTTATTTTTGAAAATATAAATAGAAAATTCTATTGCATATATATATAAAACAAGTGAGTTTGTTAACGTAAACCCACTTGTTTTTATGAAGGTCTATTTTAGCAAGTTATAACTAAAAAATGGTTAAATGCATCTTAAGATGCAAGTTGTTAAACCATACCTTCATAACAATAAGTGGGTGTATTATAACAAACTCCTGTGGGATTTGCTATGATACATTCACTTATTTTTATGAAGGTGTGTTTTAGCAAGTTAAAACTAAAAAATGGTGTAATACACTCACTTATTTTTATGAATGTGTGTTTTAGCAAGTTAAAACTAAAAAATGGTGAAATGCACCCTAAAGTGCATGTTGCTAAAATAGACATTTATAAAAACAAGTGAGTATATATATATATATATATATATATATATATATATATATATATATATATATATATATATATATATATATATATATATATATATATATGATCTTACCTGATCAGAAAGGTCTTCCAGGGGTCGAGCATGAACAAAGTGAGGTGGGAGAGAAGAGGGGGTGTACCTGCAACACACTCCGAAGCTTAAGTGAGATTGGGTACAATAAATGGTAAAGAGAGAAATGAATCAGAATACCTGACCCTTTAGTGAAAAGGGTATTTATAGTGAGCCCTTAGCGCTGAGCCAAAGTCCTTTCTTGGGCTGGATTAGCTAGGCCCAAGGAAGAACTGTCAAGGTACGCGTTAGGAGCGTGTAAGACCTAGCACGTGGTCTTATCCCTGGTCCAACTGCCCCTATCTTTCAAGAGATAAAAAGGGGATAGTTGGGTGACGTGGCGCGCGAAGGGAAGATGTGGTCTCCCAGGCGCCTATGTAATAGGTCTAGGTGGTTGCCCGACCTCTACGTGGGATGCTCGTGACATTCACTTCTGCTCGACTATTGCATGCATCTTCCCGACGTGACTGGGCCTTGGTCTTAAGGGAATTTGGGCCCGAGCCCAGCTATGTCGAGGCCCAGTCCAGAACAGAAGCCCCCCAAGTTGAGGCTTTGGGACGGAGCATTGAATTGAGAAAAAGTTAAGTCGGGCATCACTGCTATGTCGGGGATAATCATATGTTATGTAAGTAGTCAGGATCGAATGTTCGCCCAGAAGGATTTGATCTGTCGAGTTCGGGAGCCGTTCGGGGAACAAATTTGGTGAGTCGTGGCGAGCGTAAGACCGCGTTGGAGATCGTGTGAGCATCATTCCTCGTCGTGTGATATCTATAGATGTCGGGGATCCTTACGGGTGCTCGACGTCGTTCAGAATTCTTCGAGGTGACGTGTTTAGGGATAACAATGCGTGTTGCTTTGTTTTCTGTGCCACGGTGCATTGAATTCCATCCGACCTAGGGAACCTAGGTAATGATTGCCTAGGCGCGTTCTTCACGCGCTCCTCTTGTATATAAAGTGGGGGACCATTCATTTCACTTTTTTGCCCCTACGATTAACCGGACCTCCACTGAGTATCCCCCTTTCTCAATGTAACCACCGTCGTCACCGCCGCTTTCTGCTCGCCACCATCATGTCAGGTAACCCTCTAATTTCCCTTTTTCTGGCAATTTCTATGTTTTTTAGGCAATTGTAGTGGTGGTTTTCTTGCCTAAAGTAGGTAGATTTCCGTTTTAGGCGTGTTTCTAGGGTTTGTGTAAGAATGTCTCGGGCACAACTTGAATAAGTCAAGCATAATTAGCATGTTTTTATGAATGGACCGATCAAAACCCCCATAATTAGATGAATGTTGCGGGCATCTTATGAATACGCCGAGCGATAGTTTCTTGATTTCATTGTGAATTTAGGGCGTTCCCCCGGTGCTCGGGAGAGAGATTTTTTCTTTTTACAAGTCCCTTCGTTAGTTGGGGCATTTTAATTACGAGTAGGTCGGTGTTCGACCTCCTTCGCCCTTTCACTTGAACTGCGGTGAAAGGGTGGATTTGATGCGACGTCGAATTCACTTGTTCCTTCTGCTTTTCATATACTGCTAACCAGAGGCATTTCGAGGAAGGGGACTCGGCCGCTTCCTCGACTGAGCAAGATGAATTCTTGTGGGTTACCGACAAGCCATTGTAAGCAGAGTCGCGCTTAGTGGACGAAAGCGTCCCCGTTTTTACTTTAGTCGAGGAATTGGGCCCCGAGGGTCCTCCCAATTGGTTGTGTTACGCTCCTCGAGAGGAAGATAGGATATACTCGCGTTTTACGGGGAAACGCTTCGCAATGTATGAGTTCACCTTCTGGGAGGCGAGGATGAGACTCCCCTTCAATGACTTCCAGATAGGGGTCTTCAAATGCTTAAGGCTAGCGCCTTCGCAGCATCATCCCAATGCGATCTCGTTTATCCGGGCGTTCGAGCTAGTCTGTCGATATCTCGAGATTGGCTGCACGCTACCCCTCTTCTTCTGCGTCTTTCATCTGCAACGCTCGGGTGGAGATGGGCGGCACAGTTGGGTGTCCTTCAAGCAGCCTTCAAGGTTGTTCAAAACTTATATTGAATATGTCCGCAACTTCAAGGATAGGTGATACACGGTGAAACCTATCACCCAAGACGCTCTTGAAAGTTTATATTTCTTGAAGCGGGATGCCAATGGCGAAGAGCAATTGGTGTCGAGGATCCCTCTCAGATGGTAGCCTGATCATTTCGATCTACCGACCGGCCATTACCGTGTCAGGCATACGAGCTTAGGGACCGATGATAGGTTGTCTTATAAAAAACTGGTGGATTATGTCCATAGTTTCCTTCCGGATATATGCGTAGATAGGTTGGGAAACCCCTAGCTAGGTGAGGATGGGTCGCTCATCCTAGAATCTCGGCTAATTAAAACCAAAGCCATGCTCGAGTGTAGTACGGACGAGGAGGTTGTTCGGTTGTTAGGTAGTGTTTCTTGATCTTTTTGCTCCTTTTCTTGCTCTACCTGCTTTGTTGATTCTTTTTTTTTAGCAGGACATATACCCTCAGTCAAGGAATGCGTATTGAAGCTGGCCAATCAGGTCGGGGCCCCAGGCGGGGTTTCAAAAAAAAGAATAAGGTTACAAGTCGCGTCCAGGAGGTGGCGACGGAGCATGGGGTTGGTGTATCCAGTACCTCCAGCTCGACCTCCAACTCCCCTCAAGCAATCCCCCATCAGATCTCCCTAATATCAATATTGGACAGTCTTCCACCATCAAATACAGTGGGTGGTAGTTCGTCTGGCGACCAGGGGAGCTATCAGTTGCCCCCTTGTCATCTGGAGTGGGATTTCTTCAACGCTGAAGGCACCGTAGTGGTGTCGGCCACTGAAGCAAAGGCGTTGCTCGACCAGGAGGTGGCGGATAGACGGGTTGGTCTGGCTCGGGACATTGTTGTTGTCATCCGAGTTATGGAGACGACCCAGGTTCTATTCGACACCACCAACAATAATGTTGAGTTGGAGGTTACGGAAGAAGCACTTCGAACTATGCGGGCTTAACAGGAGAAGCTCTAAATATTTGGCCGACTACAATGAGGAGCACAAGCTCCAAGAAGGGTTGAGTTCTAAGCTAGAGGAAGTCAAGCGCAAGTGGGATACCCTGACTGAAGTAAACAATGGTTTGAAGGAGTAGGCGGTTGAGCTCAACAAGACTTTCGAGGAATATGGACGTCTTCGTACTAGGGTCGAGTTGTTGGAAGGGGTCGTCTGCCCTCTTGACGATGAGACTAAGGAGGAGCTGGCCCTGCTTGCTCGTGGTGACCTGGTTTGTCGGATCAGGGAACTCGAGAAAGATCTTGTGGTCATCTTCAAAGAGGGGTTCGATAATTCTACTGACCAGCTCAAGGTCGTGAATCCAGGGCTCGTGACCGAGGGGACGGCTCATAACTACAGCATGACTGACGGGAGATTGTATGCCCCTTCGTCCCTAAGGAGGAGTTGGAGGAGGAGGACGACGACGACAACAATGAGGAAAAGTAGGTATGGGAAGCGACCCTTAGTTTATTTTGATTTCCTGGCCTGCGTGCCTGTTTTGATTGTTGTAACGGCATGCATGCCACTTTTGTATGTACTTTAACAACCAGGTTTTGGTCGGGTTAAATATAATATTTCGTTTGATTTTTTGATGGTGTTTGGTACCTTTGTTTGAATTAGTGTTTGTTTGAACTTTTTGCTCGACTGTATAGGCTCGTTGGTTCAGGGAACCGATGAGGTGGCGGGTTTTATGTCCTCCGTGAATCGGGACTAGGATCGCGATTGGACACCCTAATCCCGGGGCTTGGGCCTTCCCATCGCGAGTTGGGTGCCCTTCTGACATGGTACTGCGATGTCGGAGCTCGATTGAGATGTCCAACATCGGGGAGGGTTGTGCTCGCCTTATGTCGGCGTTATCCACCATTTCGATTAGTGACGAAGGTTTGTGGTTGTACCTCCCATGCCTTCATAAGTTGTTTCAGCTATAGTACTACTTAAGTTGTTATGCATTCCATGGTCGAGCAAGTTCTTCACCTTGTAGGTTTTCAAGGTAATAGGCCTTGTTGCCCGTCTTATCTCGGACACGGTACGGGCCCTCCCAGTTAGCGGCTAGCATGCCTTCTCGTGGGTTTTTCTGGTTCCATCTGAGGACCAGGCTGCCCACTTGGAATTCTCTTTTTATGACTTTCGCGTCGTGGCGTAAAGTTATTTTCTGTTTGAGGGAAGCTTCCCGTAGGGCTGCCTCGGAACGGATTTCCTTAACGAGATCCAGCTTGACTCGCAAAGCCTCATCGTTTAGTTCCTCATCGAGGGGTGCTTCCATGCGTCGCGTTGGTTCTCGAATTTCTATGGGGATGACTGCCTCGGTCCCGTAGGTCAGCCTAAACGGAGTCTCCCCGGTCGTGGAGTGTGGAGTCGTGCAGTATACCCAAAGAACATTGTGTAGCTCCTCGACCCAAGCTATTTTCGCCTCGCCCAGTCTACATTCCAGCCCTCGTAGGATGACCCTGTTGGCCGCTTCCGCTTGGCTGTTAGTTTGAGGGTGCTCGACGGACGTGAAGTGTTGCTTCATGCCCAAACTGGCGACGAAGTTCTGGAATCTTCCGTCTGTGAACTGCGTTTGGTTGTCGATAATGAGGAGTTAGGGTATGCCAAAGCGGGCGAGGATATTTCTTTTGAAGAACCGGAGAATGTTTTGTGATGTGATTTTGGCCAGGGCCTCGGCTTCGATCCACTTTGTAAAATAGTCCACCCCTACGATAAGGTATTTGTTCTGGAATGATCCGGTGACGAAAGGTCCGAGGATATCCATTCCCCACCACGTAAAGGGCCACGGGGATGAGAGCGTTTTTAGCTTGTTGGGGGGAGAGAGGTGCATGTCGGCGTGTCTTTGGCACTTGTCACATTTCTTGACATGTTCTTTGGCGTCGTGTTGCATTATCGGCCAATAGTAACCTGCTCGTAAAGCTTTGCGTGCAATTAACCTCTCTCCGAGGTGTTGAGCGTTGATCCCCCTGTGGATTTCACCCGGGATGTCGGGGACTTTTTCTCTTTGACGCATTTGAGTAATGGAATGGAGAAGCCTCGTCGATACAGTTTGCCTTAGAGGAGGACGTACGAGCATGCCCCCCTTTTGGTCGCGGCCGCCTTTTTTGGGTCCGTAGGTAGTTCGTCTCTCGTGAGGTAGTTGTAGATGGGCGTCATCCAACAATGAGCATCGCCAATGGCGTTTACTTCGGGTGGAGGAGGTGACTTCTCGATGCTAGGTCAGGGAAGGATTTCCTTAATCACGGACTTGTTCCCGCCCTTTTTTCGCGTACTGGAAAACTTAGATAGGATGTCTGCTCGCGGGGAACGTGTTTGACCTCCCACGAGTCGAATTTTTCGAGTTTATCTTTCACTAGAGCTAAGTATTGCATGAGACTATTAGTTAGTAAGTAGTCTTATCCTTGGATTTGGAGGGACAAGCGTAAGGTCATCGTTATGGTCATAGAAGACAACATGTAAAGATACCTTAACAATTCGAAGGGACTATCATCATTCTTATAGGAACGAGATCATTTATTCGAAGGCAACTCGAGGGGTCATCGAAGGACTACGATCTTTTTCGTAGGGACAAGATCATTTATTCGAAAGCAACTTTGAAGGGACTATGATCTTTTATTCAAAAGGCAACTGTGATGATTTATTTCTTTAGGCAACAAGTTAATGTGTCCCTACGTTCTAGGGACTTGACTATATTGTAAGGCAATAAAGAGAGGTTACCCTAGAGGTGTGAGTGTGCAATTGTATTCAGTTCAATTATTTTAGACTTGAAAATTAGGGTTTTCTAATGGTTGATTTTAGTCTTATCATACAATCCTATTAAGCATACATCTAACAATTTATAGTGCGGAAAATAAAACCCTAATTTAAGCTATTACATGTCTTTGGGAGAGATACATAAATAAAACCTAACAGAAAACGTAAAATGCGAAAAAATAAAACCTAAAACTATTATAAGGCTTTAACAGTTACATTATTTGAACGAAAATAAAATCGTACGAGAAAAATAAATTATTACAAATTTCGCGCATCCTATACAATTATTCTAAAAAAATAAAATAAAATCGGGAAGAAAAATATAAAGGAAATATTGATTAAGATTTTGGTTAATTGATTTTTATTTAAAAAAATGTTTGACAAAAAAAATTAGTTTAATGAAATAAATTAAATTTGAATTAATTATGTAAAAGTAAATATTTTTTGATGTTTTATGATTTTTATGAAAATAATGATATTATTAAGTTATTTTTTTATTGGTTAGAAAAATATTAATTTAAATTTGGTGATTATTAATTTAAATTAGGTGATTATTTGAAAAATAAAAAAAGAAAAGAAAATAAGGCATATAAACAAAGAAAAAAGGAAAAGATTCAAAAATAGAGGGAGAGACGCTGTGAATAGTCCTTTGAGTTCATTGGTTCATTCAATTTGGTCTGAAATTGCTTCTAGCTAGGGTTCCCCAAACTCACGACTTCCAACCCTAACAATGGCATATCATGATTCTTGCACCAAAACTTCAATTGATTGCCCATATAGCTTGCTCACATCATACAAAACACAAATACGCAAAGAGATTAGATGTATCATGTGTAAAAGTATGAAATCAAAAAATTGAAAATAAACCAGTAAATAAATAAATTTGGTTATGGCATTGTAAGAGCCTTTGGAGTAAGGTGATGATTGGGACACCTTCAGAGGAACCTCAAGAACGTGTTTGAACCTTCAAATCTCCTTGAGAATGGTTGCAACCCTAAAACTGAATCCTACTTACTCTTGAAATTTTTAGAAGTTTTGTATGCTCTCTTTGATCAAAATTTCGTGTCCTTGCTATCTGAAGGTGTTATGTATTTATAGAGGAAGGATTTAGGTCAACTTGTGGGCGTGGGTTCAATTTATGTTGGGATGATAGGATTTGATTGAAATTTGATTTGAAAACTTTCTATTTTGGTCATATGTGGCCATCATATCTTTCTCCTCTTGTTTTACACGAATTTTGGATCAAATATTATGTAAATAAATCTCAATATTTGATCCTAAAATAATCCATAGATCAAATATTTGATTTTTCAATATTTATTTTAATTAAAATTGAATTTAAATGAATTAAATCCAATAAAATATGAAATAAATAAAGAAAAATCAGAAAATATAACTTAGAGGTCGTGGACTATCTTAAGATTAAGTTTGGATTGTGAAAAGATAGGCCCATTTGGCAAAACCTCAAGTTTTGATCATTGTTTGCCTTATACACCTCCTCAAATTTACTCAACTTTAACAATGCACAACTTTCTCAATTTTTATCATATGAATGTGCTCTTGGATTTTTTAGAAATCTTAAAGTATAATTTAATCACTCCTTTTGGTCCCATGTCAATTTAATCTTCCATGTTCAAGTTATGAGCTTTTGAAAAAGTTGATTTTTTGATGACTTTTTAGAGGACCTGTAATGTCTTGGCTCATATCTCTCAAATGAAGCATTTATGGCCTTGGCTTGTGAGACACAAAGTTTTAGGGAATTGAATTTCCTTCACAATGAGCTTTAGATGGGAAATTTCTGATGAAGTATGTGAAAGTTAGAGTTGTTCAAAGTATAGTTGACTTTCTCCTTAAGAACCCCTAATTTAGCAACTTTTGCCTTGTGATGAATTTGAGGTTTTCTTGATGAATCATGATCAAACCTTGATCAAATGATGAATATTACTTCATAATATTGATGTTGACCAAAAATCTTAAAGTTCGACTGTATGTTGACCACAATTGACTTTTTACCCAAGTTAACTAATTATTGCTTATTTAAGCATCTGACTGGCCAAACTTGCAGGGCAAGTCTTGAAACTTGACATGAGGATCCTCTGAAGTATATGGGATATCATGAAATCTACTTGAGGCTTTGGAAGTTCAGTTTTCTTTGAGAAACATAAAACCCTAATGTGAGATTTATTGTTTAGGAGGAGACTTTGTCTGATGAAACCTTGAGTTTCTTTGAGCAATTGAGAATCTTATGACCATTAGGAGACCTCTTGAGACATATTGTTTTGAAGAGTATGAGGGAAATTTACATGAATGCTTATATAATTGTTGATAATGTTGATTATGCTGATGTTGTTGCATTCATGGCATACTTTTGACGATAGAGGATTCAATCCCATTGTGTGGATTAGATTGGTGTTGTTTATGTTGTGCTCTTTTATGGAGGTTAGATGGCTCAATGTCCATCACATGTTGAAATTGGTACCACATGCATTTATGAAGTTGCATCTCATTTTTGGTGGCATAGAATGATGCATATGTGTTGAGTAGATATTTGATAGTTTTAGGATGTGATGAGTGAGAATTATGATGTATTGCTATATGATGGGTGTTGCACGATTATCTTTACTTTATGTCATTTATATTGATTCATGATTACTCACCATGCCTGCCTTTGGTGATGATTTATTATGTCATCCTGCAGATACTCAAGAATAAGCTTGGTGTGTGGATGTAGCTTGAAGTATTCTTTTTCGTAGTTTATTTAGTTAGGTGTGGTGAGATTGCTCTGGTAGATGTAACATTGGATGGTACACACACTTAAGTGAGTATTATGTTGTCTGTTAGGATGATTTTTATGAGTTACTAGATGTTAATTTTTATTTAATGATGATTGTTGACAATGACCTAAGGTCTTGATGTTTTGATGAAATAAATGAAGTTATTATGAAGTTATGATTCTGCTGCGAAGTTTAATTTGATTATTGATTTATAAAAGAAGTGAATATTCTAAATATTTTGAAAATTCGTGTTACGGAGCAATAATATTGTTAAGACGTTTTATGAAGAAAATGTGGCACCTTTCTGAGATGTACTCTGATTTATTTAAGTTATTATTGTGTTTTATTCCATGGGGTAAGAAGGGTGTTACAAACGACATGTCAGCATTATGAAAAAATGAGTAAAAATAAAAAAATATTGGTGTTGAGACCTGAACCCATGACCAGACGCTACCTATAATCACAATATTTAAATAATCGTGATTAAAAGAATTTTAATAAAATAAAATAAAATGCACGCGTCTAAATATCACATATTGCTATGGTTAATAGGAAATTGTTGTTACTTTAGCGTTGTTGTTTGCGTGTTTTGTAGTAGTGACCCCTAGAGATCTGAAACGACATTCGTTAGACCGGTCTAAGCCACTTAATGTAACTATAACGAAAACAGTAAGGGATTACTTAAGCCGCCCTAAGGGTTTCTACCACACCCTTGAGAAAATTCGAAAATACCCTTAGATTCTGAATATGCACTTCTGAACACAGATTCATTTTATTTAAAAAAATCTAGAAATACATTTTCGGAAAAATTTGTTTTCATTACTAGCCATTATCATTTTCCACACCTCTTGTTATTGTGGTGGCTAGGGGAAAGTGATAACGCGAAATTATATCATTTATTTGGCTTGACTTACATGAATTTTAGTTATGATTTACTTTATATTATTTGATTTATGTTTCGATTTATGTCTCGATTATTATGTTTTCAGGTAGCTTGGATTAAATCAGATTAAGTTACAAAAGAAAAAAAAAGAATTTAATTGAAGAAATGTGAAGAAAGGAGAAAATATGAAGAAAAGAAAATAGAAAAAAAAAAGTAAAAGGAGTGGGGCCCACCATAACATAAGGAGGATGGCGTTTGCCACACCTTATGAGTATGACACCCACCACTCCTAAGTGGCGACTGCCACACTCCAAAGAAGAAGAAGAAGAAGAAAGTGTGGCACCTGTCACACTTGAAAAAGAGAAATAAAGAATGTGTGGCGATTTCCACACATGAGATGTGGAGAAAAAAAGTGTGGCGAAGGCCACACTTAGGAAGAGAAAGAGTGGCGAATGCCACACCAGCCCAATCCCCCTATATTTCAGTCACTTTCACCAGACTCAGTAATACAACGGTTAGTCATATTTCCAAGCAGACTGAAGCGATGAAATCGAGAAAAACCTATTCTCACGAAGACCACAACCAGAGTATATAAGCGAAGCAGTTTCTCAAAACTAAGGGTGGAAGTTTATTTTTCCAAATTTTGTTTCATTGAGAATTTTTCTCAATCAGTTTTCATTCACCATGTAAAAGTAATAGTTCTCTACATCGGGGGACTATTACCAATATAGTTTTAGGATTTATTTATGTCATTTAATTTTTGTATCTGATTCCAGTTTGTCGGCGTATTACAATTCAGTCAAGTTTTTCCTTCCAGTTTCCATTTAATTACAAGTTCATTTACTTCTATGCTTTTATTTTCCTGCATTTATTTTCCGCCATTATTTATATTTTGCTTTCAAGTTCTTCCATTGTTATTGCGTTAAGTTTTATCACTTTACTTTATTCTGCAAACATCACTTTAAATCTTTTTAAATTGTTTCTTATGTTTCCGTCTAATTCAAAAACCCAAAATCATTTATTTCTTTATGTCACTCTGTCCGGCTAAATAGTTTAGAGTCTGGTATGTGAGGATCGTCGTTACGACGGGCCTCGGTAATGAAATTGACGTTAACTTGTAATAAGTTTTGTTTTGGTCTTTGTTTCCAAGTTTAATTTAAATAGTTTTGTCATGAGAGCGAGAAGTTATTTAACATTGTTTCGTCATGAGAGTGAGAAGCAAGTAAATGTTAGAGTCGGTACTGCGAGAGCGTGGAGGTCAAACCAGATAGTGGGAACGGGGCATTGATCATAAATACAGCAAGAGCGCTTTAGGTGTCGATTAAGATCTAATTGATTTTCAAAATACGTTTTCTAATTAAAATGGGCGAGCGATAGCAAAATCCTGTGGGTATGAGATATGGCTTTCGTCAATAGCACAAGAGTGTGAGGCGGAGTCTTTAAACCAATATTTTCTACGGAACATAAGTAAATTAAAGTCAACCAATTACAGAGTGTCTGGGGTACACGAAATTCACATTTCGGTCTCTTTTTTCTATTCTATTTTCTTAATCTTATTTTAGTTCTAGTCTTAGTTTCCCTTCTATCGAATATCATTAGCCTTAGTTTTACAAAGCGACGATAGATTACGGAAGATTGACATTGGTCTTTGTGGATTCGACAATCTTTTATATTACTTCGATATTTTCATACACTTACGGACGCATCAAAAGAAAGGGAACTGAGAGGTTTGAAAATGTAGAATAACTTACTTTCTTAATGAAAATGGCTAAACACACATGTTTTAAGTGTGGTTTCTACTCAGTTTGATGTTACTCTAGATCTTGTGGCTCAGAAACCCATCTTTCTGGAGAATAATAGGACTTTAATGGATATATATATATATATATATATATATATATATATATATATATATATATATATATATATATATATATATACAAAAATGGTGATGAGCTCATTAAAGCACAAGTATTGCTTTGTGATATATAAGTTCCTAAAATGCATTTACTTATTCATAGAATTGAGGTGTGATTCATAAACAAATTAATTGTATGTGTAAGATGTGCGTCCAAAGATGTATTTTTAAAATCAGAAAGACAGTTTCGAATTTTTATATGATGTTTTTTCAACTTTTAAAGTGGAAATAGTAATTCTCAAGCATTATGATAATGAAAAGAGTCTGAACCAAGAACGAATAACCATGTACTATTGAATGGTTTAATTTCTTACAAAATTTCTCAACGTAATGAGAGGTGCACAATCTAAGTCAATCTTTTTTGCCAACAAAATCTCTTAAGATTCCTTGACGTGTGAAATTGAATCTGCTAATTGTGAGAGAATATATATATATATATATATATATATATATATATATATATAGGAAGCATATTTAGTGAGAATGATATTCTTATGTGAGAACATGAGAATGAATCTGAACCATTAGATTTTAAAATTAATGGTTGAGATAATTTGTCATTTCTTATAATATTTTAATTTAACTCATTTATTTTAATAATGATGGAGAGAGAAATAAATGAAACATAATCTCAACCATTAATTTTAAAATCTAATGATTCAGATTCATTCTCATATTCTCACGTAAAAATGTCATTCTCAATATATATATATATATATATATATATATATATATATATATATATATATATATATATATATATATATATATATATATATATATATATATATATATATATATATATATATATATATATATAAAACTAACTTTAGGGTTTTGTTTTTCTTTTACTAATAAGTTTGCCGTATACAAGAAGACAATATTACTTAAGAGGTTACACTCATTCGTAACTTGTGAAACTTGATATTTCCAACAAAACATTGTCTTTAATGTCAAAAATGCATCTATGAAGAAGGCATGTAGTTTTCATTTTATTTTTAAAGGATAATAGTCATTTTTTCTATGTATTTATTCTATGTAATATGTGTGTTTTTTATTTATCTTTTTTTTAAAAAAAAAATTATCTCTACGATTTTTGGATATTCCTAAACGTGTATAAAATATAGGAGTAAATAAATAAAAATGTTTACAAAATTTAATTTTTTTTACCTAGAAATAAAAGATTTAAAATTTTAAAATTTCAGAGAAGTAATCCAAAATATATATATTTTTAAAACGTGTAAATTAAAAGCGGAAAATAAATGAATATTAACACTATTTTTAATTTTAAGTTGCTTGAGAAGAGAAAACAAGAAATAATTTTACAACTTTCAATTCAAGCTAGTTGAACAACTTACTTGAAATAATGTAATATTTTACCTCATAATATTCATTAAAATAATGCCTCAAATAATAATTAAAATAATGAGAAATTGAAATTGCATTTATGTGGGGTTGACAACTACTAATATGATATTTATCGCCAAAGAATATAAAATATGTGCATGTGAGGATTCCCAGATGCATGTATATTAATCATAGGCTTTTGGATCTATATGTGATTTAAATAAGGAAAATATTTGTTTAGTCAAAGAATACACATCTATAATGTATATTAAGTATCTACACTAATTTTAAAGTTAATCAAACTGTTTATGTAGTTAATTAGAATTCCTTCTTAATGACAATTACATCTCAAAAACTAGTATTAATGAATCTTCACGTGAGTTTATGATTAGAGATGACAAAACAAGTCTAATTTTTTGCAATTGCATTATTTTTGGTGGGTGTCTTAACATTTTATGCATTTGGGTGAAACAACAAATTCCGATTACAAGTAGTCTACATTACTTACATCAAAGAAAGAGCACTTCTTGAATTTTTCAGAAAATCCAATTAACATATACATAATTAGTAGAAATTTCTTTTTTTTTTTTTATCCTTGGAACCTATTACAATTAGAGACTAGAGCTGTCAAAATAAATTTGGTCGGACAAAAAAATCTTTAAAAAATACAATATTATCTTTTTGGGTTAGTCCATCAAGTTTATATTTTTTATGAACAAGACTAGACCAGCCAAATGAGCTTTTGGATGGCCCATTAAAAATAATTTTATAAAATAATTTTTGTTAGTTTTAGAGAAACATATTGAGCTAAGATATGAATGTTGTAACTGTATTTTGTTTGAAAAGAAAAGATAGAGATTGAATATATGTTTTCAATATGATATGATTAAAGAATTAGATTGTTAGATGAAGAGAAAGTTTGATGAATATTGGAGATAATATTCAATTAATCTCTACTTTAATATAATGTTGGGTTTGGGCTCTCTTCCTATGTGGAGAAAAGACCAAATATAATTAACTCATTTTCTCATTTATTTTAGTGGAGAATATCAATTTAGGAGATAGAGAAAAAATAAGGATTCAAAAGAGACAAAAGAGGAGAGAAATATATTCTTGTTTTTCTGCAATCAGTCTCACTAAATCGACGATTCCTAATTCGTTAACCGTTGGATCAAGCTTAAATTTGGAGGACATGTTCGTAACATATATATCTAACTTTTGACCGTTCTAAATTTCAAAACAACGTTTGAGGTGAAAGTTATTTGCTTTGCACTGAAGCTTCGATTTGGGAAAAAAATCAGCTTTTTGATTCTTATTTGTAAGTTAGTTTGCTTTGTGATTTGTTGTTATTAACATTTGTTTCTGAATCACTTTAAGACTCTCTTATGATCTTAATTGATTATAGTGGAGTTATTTCTTTGGTATGGATGACTCCTGGTTTTTTACACTCATATTGAGGGGTTTTCCACGTTAAAAATATTGGTGTTCTTTTGTGTCTTTCGTTGTTCAATTTGGCGTCTTATATTTGTTGTTGATCCTCAAGGATCGTACAAGTTTGGGGAGTTTTATATCCGTTGTGTATTGGTCTATTATTGCATCTTAATTTTCCCTCAGAGTGGCATCAGAGCTCTTGGTTAAGGGCCATTTTACTTATTTGAATGACGGAGTCAAATACAAAGATAAAGATGGTATTGTTGAATATCATTTATGGAAGGGCAAGTTGAAGGACTTACTATTTGTGAAGAAATTGAATTTATTGATTTTAAGTTTCGCAAAGTCGAATTTTGTGTCTGGTGAAGAATGTTTGAACATCAACATGTATGTAGTTTTATCCGACAATATGTATAAGATAATGTGTATAATCATATTGCTAATGAGACACATGCAAACAATTTGTGGGAGAAGATAGATTCTTTGTATGCCCCTAAATCAGGAAATAATAAATTATTCTTGTTGAATAGTTTCATAAGTTTGAAGTATAAGGAGGGGACTTTTATTTCAGATCACTTGAGTGAATTTCAAGGCCTTCTTGATTAGATGTCAGGAATGAGTATCAAATTTGATGATGAACTTTTGGGACTATTTATATTGTTATCTTTACCAGAGTCTTGGGAGACATTTCAAATTTTTGTAACAAGCTCTGCTCCTAGAGGTGTTGTTTCTTTGGAAACGGCTAAGGGTGGTATTCTTAATGAGGAGATGAGAAGGAAGGCACATGGTTCTTCATCTCAACCTGAGGTACTTGTCACTAAAAATAGGGGAGAAGTTATAAAAAGGAACCGAAGGGTGGTAGAGAGAATAACAAAAGCAAGCCAAGTTGCGAAACAAGAATCTAGAATGTCATTATTGTCACAAAATAGGATATTTATAGAAGTATTCCTATTAGTGGAAAATATATAACAACGACAAGAAGGGTAAGTCTAAGAAAAGAGACCATGAAGATCATGATGATGATCGTGTTACTATCTACTATTGACGATCTTGTTATTCTCCACGATCATGAGTCTGTTAATCTTGTATCAGACGAGAGCATATGGATAGTTGACAGTGGTGCTACATTGCATGTTACACCAAGTAAGGATATCTTCACATCTTATACTTCTGGTGATTTTGGAGTGTTGAAGATGGGTAATGATGGTGTATCTAAGGTAATTAGTGTTGGTGATGTAACATGAGAATGTTATTGTTGCTTAGAGGTGTCAAACATGCTCCATGTCTCTACTTTAATTTGATCTATATGCATATGCTAGATGATTGTGGTTGTGATAATCATTTTGGTTCAGGAAAGTGGAAACTCAACAATGGTATCTTGGTTGTGGCTAGAGGGGAAAAGCTTTCTAAATTGTATTGAACAAAAGCTTTGGTTTCTAGTGATTATGTGAATGTTATCGACATGGAAGCATCTTTTTGGCACCGAAGAGTTAGTCACATTAGTGAAAAAGGATTGAATGTTTTGGCCAAAAGGGATGTTCTTCCGGGATTAAAGAACGTAGATTTGGAGAAGTGTTCTCATTGCATGACTGGTAAACATACTAGAGTATCTTTCAAGAGACATTCTCCCTCAAGGAAGTCAAAGTTGCTTCAATTGGTACATTCTGATGTTTGTGGTCCATTAAAGGTAAAATCCTTTAGTGGTGCACTTTATTTTGTTACCTTTTTTGACGATTTCTCTAGGAAACTATGGGTTTATGCCTTTAAGACAAAAGACCAAGTTTTGGAAAGTTCAAAGAATTTCATGCTTTAATTGAGAGGCATATAGGCAAGAAGCTAAAATGTGTTTATTCAGACAATTGTGGAGAGTATTGTGGACCATTTGATTTATTTTGCAAGAAGAATGGTATTGCACATGAAAAGACTCCTCCTAAATCTCCTCAATTGAATGGTTCAGCATAGATGATGAATAAAACACTAATTGAGAGGGTAAGGTGTACACTCTCTAAAGCTAAGTTGCCTAATAATTATTAGGGTGATGCACTTTACACGGTAATGCATGTTCTTAATATCCCTCTTATTGTTGCTTTGAACAGTGAAGGTCCAAACAATATTTGGTTTGGAAAGAATGTCAAGTATGATCATTTGAGAGTCTTTTGTTATAAGGCTTTTGTGCATATTCCAAAGGATGAAAGATCCAAGTTGGATGCAAATTCAAAATAATGTATCTTCTTTGGCTATGGGCAAAATGAGTTTGGTTATAGGTTGTATTATCCTGTAGGGAAGAAGCTTATTCGAAGTCGCGAAGTGGTGTTTATGAAAGACCAAACTATTGAAGATATTGATAAGGTAGAGAAGGCTACCCCCAAGAAAGATATCAGTTTGTCTAATGTTGATCCAGTTCGGTTACCTAGTCATAATCTAGATGTTATTGGTGGTGATGATCACAATGGTGAGCCATATAATTATGTTGATGATCAATAACTTGGAGATGAGGTTAATATTTCAACTAATGATGGTGAAGGGGAGAGCGATTTGTCACAGGGTAAGAATCTTGGGGAAACTCCAAAATCATCTCAAGTTTAACTTAGGAGGTCAAACAAACAGAGACAACCTTCTATAAGGTATAATTATGATGAGTATGTGGCCTTGACTAATGAGGGTAAACCTGAGTGTTTTCAAGAGACCGTGGAAAGTGATGAAAATCAAAAGTGGATGGATGCAATGCAATGCATGATGAGATGAAATAATTGCATGATAATCACACTTATGATTTAGTGAAGCTTCCTAAAGGAAAACGAGTTTTGAAAAACAAATGGATTTATAGAGTAATACATTAGAGCCACTCTAAGTCTCCAAGATATAAAGCGAGATTAGTGGTTAAAGGTTTCTGTCAAACAAAGGGTGTTGATTTTAATGATATTTTCTCACATGTTGTAAATATGTCATCAATTAGAACCGTGTTGAGTTTGACTTCTACTCTTGATTTAGAGGTTGCGCAAATGGATGTTAAAACGACTTTCCTTCATGGTGATTTGGAGGAAGAGATCTATGTGAATTAGTCTGATGGTTTTCAAGTTAATGGTAAAAAAGATCGTGTGTGTAGATTGAGAAAGAGTATATATATATATATATATATATATATATATATATATATATATATATATATATATATATGGGTTGAAGCAAGCTCCAAGGCAGTGATACAAGAAGTTTGAGTTTGTTATGTGTGATCCAGGATACTAGAAGACTACTTCAGATCATTGCATCTTTGTTAGAAAATTTGCTAACGATGACTTCATTATCCTGTTGTTATATGTTGATGATATGCTTATTATAGGGAAAACTATTTCTAACATTAACACGTTAAAGAAACAATTGGGAGAGTCAATTACCATGAAAGACATGGGAGCAACTAAATAGATCCTTGGCATTAGAATCATGCATGACAGAAAAGAGAAGAAATTTTGAATGTCACAAGAAAATTATATCGAAAGAGTGTTGCAAAGATTCAAAATGGGAAGTTCTAAGGTGGTAAGCACTCCTCTTGCTGCTCATTTCAAGTTGAGTTCTAATCAAAGTCCTTCAAGTAAAGATGAAACATTTAATATGAAACGTGTACCTCCTTACGCGTCTGATGCGGGTAGTTTGATATATGCAATGGTGTGTACATGACCAAATATAGCACATGTTGTTGGTATAGTCAATAGATTTTTTTCAAATCCAGGTAGAGAGCATTAGAATGTTGTAAAATGGATTTTAAGGTATCTTCGCGGTACTACTTCTATATAGCTTTATTTAGAGAGCATTGGAATGTTGTAAAATGGATTTTAAGATATCTTGTTAAGATTTAATTGATATTTTCAAAATTGATGCACATGAATTCTTGATTTGTATTATAGTTTAAGTAGATGTGCATTGTCAAATCTCAAATATTAGTTTCACATTGCTTGATTTTCATTACGTCAATTCTCATATCGTATCCCTTTACGCATTGATTAATCTTGGAATCAGAATATATATGAGATTTTTATTCTATTTCTTTTCATTAGTTATGGTTTGTATAATATATTGGTTAAGAAAAGCTGAAGCTTTATAGAAATAATCAAGATTACTAGAATTTTTAGATTTATCTGTGGAATTGCATAATTCATAAGGTTAAAGTCTTTAGAATTAAGGTATTGATACCTTTTCGACCAAATTTATGTCACCATTATCATTACCACCATATTTTAACAACAAGAAGAAGGGTTTGGTGTTAGATTTTTGGAGATTTAGTAACACTAGAAGGAATGTGATTATTAAGTCGGTGTAAAAAAACGTTTGCGTCATCATTCAATCATTTCCTCTTCATACTCAATTTTTTCAGTATGCTAATATATGTTTGTACGTAACAGGGACACCTCACTGATCTTGTTCAAAGGAAGGTGCCAACATTACTGAAGTCTGCACTGGTTGTTGCACTTTTCATTATTCGAGCAAGTCCTATTGTTATGGAAGGTCTTGGTGCTTATTTGGAAGGTAACTAGTCTATCTATTTTCAATGTTTGTTGATTTAGACTAGTGTTTGTTGGTGACCAGGGTCGGCCTTGTAAGTAATATGATGCAATATTTTTATATATATTAATTCTTGAAATTAGGCATCGTTAAGTTACATACTCCCTGTCGCGACCGACTTAAAATTCTAGAGTCGTCATCCTATTTTTAAGGTAAATAAAGGATAAACCTAAATCCTAAGGGAGAGACATACAATTCGACAGTCGATTAGGTGGGAGGAAGGTGTTAGGCACCCCTCACCTCTATTACATTTTATAGGATCCCTTCTAAAATTTCTAGGGTATGCTTTGTTTGTATTAATCCAAATTTTAAATCCAATTATTCTTATTAAACCCTATTTTTATCCTAAGATTACTCGCTAGGCTCTTTGTTCAAAAACCTTATGCCTACGTACGCTCAAAAGAGGGATCAGCGTGTCGTAGTTCAATTCCCCTAATCCCTTACCCCTTATCCTAATGTTTCAAACTACCCCTTACTAAATTATTAAAACCCTTATTTTAACCCCTTTTAATAATTATTATTATTTTAAAATAGTAATTACTTTTATAAAATCCCAATATAAGTATCCCTTAAATAAAACCCCAAAAACATTTTTATAAAACCCCATAAACCTGGTAAAACCCCAAAGTAAAATCTCATATTTAAAGATCAATCCCAAAAATAAATAATATTTTTTATCCCAAAATTTCTATGATACATTTATCTCAAATTAAATTCAAAATAAAGTAATTTTAACCCAAAAATAATATTTTAATCACAAAGTAAATTTAAAATAAAAATAAAATTTTCAATCCCAAGTATATTAAAAAAACAAGTTCAATCCCCAAAATTAAATCAAAATTAAATCTAAATAAAACCCCAAAAACATGTTTAAATCTCCCATAAATAAAATTAAAAGAAAATGCAATTTCCTTTTTTAAATAAATAATTCCTTAATAATAAAAAAACTCAAAACAATATTAATTCCCAAGATTGTGAATAAACAAATTTACTAACTTTAAAAGCCAAATAAAACCAAATAAATTATAACAAAACCCCAAATTAAAGATTATATTCAAATATTATAAATAAACCCAAATTAATTTACTTAAAGAAAAGTTAAACGAAACTCCAAAATCCAAAAATATAAATTAATCCCAAAAGATAAATTTAATAAACTACATTTTATTTTAATAACCCGCAAAACGTAAGTTAAACTCAAAATTTATAAACTCAATTTGTAAAATAATAAATCCATATTTTTTAATTATTAAAATAATTGAAATGATTTGAATAATCCAACTTTATTAAATGTTTTAATAAAATCCCAAAATACAAGTTAATCTCAAATTATAGAAACAAATCCTAATTTATTATAATAGTCCCAAAGTAAAATTAATTTGTTTTACGGTGATTTCATTAAATTTTATTAATAAAATAGAATTAACTTATAATTATCCCCTTTTTTAAAACTTGATATTGTTTTTTAAAAAAAAATATTTCTTACCAAAAGTTCACTTATTTGACTTACTTCCCTTTTTTATTATATATTTTCTTTGAAATTTTTATTTATAACTCAATACTAATAGCAATAGCAATTCTCCGATAACAACATATATCACAACCACATACTAATAAACAATATATAACTCAATCATATACCAATAATAACAATATATACATCTATTTTTGACAAACAATAATTCAAGAACGCATATATAATTAATAGACAATGATATGAAGTTATCAATCTGGAGTGACGTGACTCACTTAAGTTGTTGCTTCCTTTTTCCCTTTTTTTTATGTTTTTCTCCCTTCTCCTTTTGTGTTCTTCGTATATCCTCTATTGCTCTATTTTGATCTTTCTTGACCAACTTGATGTTGGAGGCTAGGGTTTATTTTGTTGTTGTTCTTCAATGTGAAGAACAACAACTTTTAGGGGAGGATTTAGTGAAAGTGGGTGTCCTAAAATATAGAGAATGAGCCCTATTTATAGATGAAAATTAGGTCAAAGAACTATATGAATTTTGTCACTTTAGGAAATTTTTCATTTGACCTGATTTGCATTTATTTCTTAGGGGCCAAGGCAATGAATCTGGATAGATTCAAGGCTTGGTGAATTCAAATAAATAAATAAAATATTTTAAATTAAAGAAATAGTCTAATAATGGCAATTAAACAAAGAGATTTTGATATTTTTTATTTTTATTATTTTTTGAGATTTTTTCCATAAAAAAATTGATTTTAATGGGAAAAAAATCATATTTTCAAAAATTCATTAAATATAAATACGAAAATTAAAAATTAATTATTAAAGAAATGATATTTTTATAATTTTTTATCAAAAAATAAAAATAGTACAAGTTAGTAATAAATAAAACATTAAAAGTGAGAAAGGTGAGATTCGAACTCACAACCTCTAACACTTATAACACTTATATCCCTATCTCTACCAATTGTGTCATTTTACTTATTTGAAATAAAATGGTACTAGAAAACATATGAAGCGGGTCAAAATTTGGGGTACGACAGCTGCCCCTATTTAATCGGCTTCAAATCAGAATGATTATGTCGAATAACTTTCCTCCTTTTGAAAAGGAGACAATTAAATATAAAAGGAACCCTAAATTTGACCGCGGAATTGATAGTTATAGACCCCTCTATGATGTTTGGTTAATATCCAATATCTTGTGCATAATATATCCATGGTTGCAGAAGTCCTGCAGGATTCTGGTGATCCTAATTTTGTGTTGATAAACCCCGTTAGGACCCCTGATGAACTTTTGAATCGATAGAATCCCGTGATACTCCTTGGTGGAACCCCTCATGAAAACTCCCGATAGAATTACTTGATAAAACCCTGATAGAACCCCTTGACGTCGATTCTTGACTGAATACAACCCCGATGGAACCCCTTTTCAATCCCTGGTGGAACCCCTTATGGCAACTCCAATCTTTTGAATTGCTTTGATAAATCTTGATTCACTGAATTGTCCGATGACAAAACCCGATGGAACTCCTTTATGTCATCTTTTGACTAAATGACCACGATGAAACCCATTATCTTACAAAATCCCTTTTCAATCCCTGGTAAAACCCCTTTATCAATCCCTTATAGAACCTCTTAATCCCTTTCATCCCTTCTGGTTGAACATCACCTATGATTCCTATGATCCTCTAATCATGTTGTTGGAATCAAATAGGACTTTAGTGATACCTTGATCACTCTGGATACAAACCATTTATAGAACCCCTTAAATACTGATTACAACCACATATTCAACCCTTTGACAAAACATCTGATAGAACCCCATAAAATCTCCTTAATCTGGTAAGACCCCCTTTGGTGAATCCCCCTAGTATAGAATTTCGGCATAACCCCTTGGTAGAACTCTTTTTGTGAAACCTCGTAGGTAAAATTCCCCTGTATAATACTCTTATAGAATTCCTTCGATACAATTCCGATAAAAATCTTAGATAAAATCTAACAAAACACCTTTTGGATAAAAATCCCTTGATAGAACCCCTTGAATAAAACTCAGGTAAAACCCATTTGATAAATCCTTTAATAAAACCCCTTGAAAAGAAAATCCGGATGAAATTCTTTTGATAAATATCTTAATGAAATCTCTTTTGATTGAACCTCATTAGTAAATCCCCTTTGATAAAATCCCTTGATGGAATCTCTGACGAAAATCCTTTAATAACATTTTGGTATAGCCCTTTGATGAACCCCTTAGAAGAGATTTCGGATAAAAACCCTTTTGACAAAATCCCTTGATAGAAAACCTCTTGATACAACCTAGATGAAACCTTTTAATAACGTTCTAGTAAGACCCCTGAAGGAAATAATCTGGTAAATCCCCTTTAAAAAAATCCTGATTAAAACATCTTGATAAATCCCTTGGATAAGAATTCGGCAGAACCCCTCGATACAATTTTGATGAAATCCCTTTGGTGAAAATCCCTTTATATAACCCCTTATTAATCCCTGATAGAAACCTATGTGCAATCCCTTTGAACAAACATTAGATAGAGCCCCTTTTGTAGAATCCTATAAATCTCATTTGTATAACCCCTTTGGATGAACATCTGATAAAACCCCATATAACCCCTCAAATAATAAGTCTGAAAAAAATCTTCTTGAACCCTTGATACAACCCTTGATATAACCCCTTTTGAGTAATATTATAGTAGAACTCTTTTTGATGAAAAATCCCTTAAAATCCTTGGTAACATCCCTTTGATAAAACCTTCTTGATGAAATCCCTTTATAACATTCCATGGTTGACCATTGACAAAAACCCTTAACAAACCCTTGATAAAACCCCATTTGACAAATCCCATTGATAAACTTCCTTTGGTAAAATTCCTCGATAAAATCCCTTTTGATAAATTTCGTTGATGGAGTACAGTGCAACCCCTTGAGAAAACTCCAATAGAACCCTTATTGATGTAATCCCCTAAAATTCTTTGACAAATCATGACGAACCCTGAATAGATCTTTGATCAAACCCTTGATGAAAACCCTTTGGGTAAATCCCTTGTAAAATTCCTTATAAAACCCTCTTGCCAAATTCCACTGGTGGAATTCGGCGTAACCCTTAAATAACATCTTTAGCTAAAGATCCCTTGATGTAATTCTGGTACAAGCTCCCAGATAACATCCTTGATAATATCCTTATGAATAGAACCCTTGAGAACCCAGTTGGTTGATGACGACCTTTTGTAACCCTATATTGAATTGATTTTCAAACCCTTATGCATGAATGCTTGTTCATGTTTATGAATGCATGTATGCATGTGTGATGCATTAATTATGTATGATGCAATATTTGAGCTAACGCCTCTTTTATTCTATGACATGTATATCCCAGTTTTTATAAGTCTTTTTTTATGACAACATGACTCCCTAACCCCTAACTCTTTGATAAGGATCCTTGATATCCTTAATCTCCGTGATGTGATAATCAATAATTCCTTAATCCCCGCGAATGTGACAACCCATAATTCATCAATCCTTGATTCACAATAATCCTTGATTCTTGAGAATATTTAAAGAAACTCTCGTGTTGGTCATTGTCGTGACTGCTTATTTTGTAAACCCTGTTTTTTTATTTGGAAGCATATGATCCCTATATTGATTTCAAAATCAAAGTAAAATCCATTTCCCTTTTAAAAGCTTTTTTATTATACCCAATGTTTCAATGCCTTATTTCACAATTAATTAGCACCTTGTAATCAAGCGGAAAATAATTAAGGAGCAAAGAAAATGATTTGAAAAGTCAATTCCATTGATAATAGGCCTGAAAATGGGAAAAAGTACATAGGAAGGTAATTCCCATAAGGAAAGATTACCGCAAATCTAGAAATTTGTAAAAATGGCAATAAAATGTGAATTTATTAATATCCTTATTTAAATAAACACCAGTTATAATCCTTGAGTCTTCAAGATCACGACACTTTGCTTCTGAAGATGATAGTTGGAATGCTCACTCCCTTCTAAATTCCTGTTACGGGTAACTTGAGTGTTTTCAGTCATATGCCTTTTGGATATCCCTATTTTTTCCTGGACCGCTCTTTGAGAGTCTTAGTCCACCAGGATGATATACCATTTTTTGCATAAGCCGCCTTTTCGGGTTTTCGAGGGTATTATTTTTTTATAAGTCCCTAATTTTTGCCTGGGTTGCTCTTTAGAGTTTTTAATCCACCATGATGCCCTAATTTTTGCCTAAGTCTCCCTTTAGGGTTTTTCGACTTAGCGGGCTTATATCCTCTTTTTCTAGGCATAATATTTTTTGACTGAATCAAAATTCACTGATTGTGGTAAATCCGCTCCATCCATAGTTGTTAACATTAGTGCTCCGCCAGAGAAGGCACTCTTCACGACATATGGCCCTTCGTAGTTTGGGGTCCATTTTCCTCGTGGATCTTCATGGATGGGTAATATTTTCATTAACACCAAGTCTCCCTCTATGAATGGGCGTAGACAAACTTCCTTGTTGAATGACCTTTTAATACCCCTTTGATACAATTGAGTGTGACATATGGTAGCCATGCGCTTCTCTTTTATGAGGTTCATCTGGTCATATCTAGTTTGAACTTATTATGTTTTGCTCCCATTATAACCCTGTTGCACCCCAAAATTTTCCCTCACAATACAAGAATTTGTGTGCTAAGAAGGTTCACAAGGTTCACAAGTTTCTCAACATTTCCATAACCTTTCATGAGGTTCATGAAGTCTACAAGTTACTTCTTGAAGGTTCACAAGGTTCATAAGTCCCCACAATGCTTTCAATACCTTTCATGAGGTTCATGAAGTCTACAAGCCACTTCTTGAAGGTTCACAAGGTTCACAAGCTTCTCAACATTTACAAGACCTTTCATGAGGCTCATAAAGTCTACAATTGACTTTATGAAGGTTCACAAGGTTCACAAGTTTCACAATGATTATAAAGCTTTCCTGAGGTTTATGAAGTCTACAAAGCCACTTCATGAGGTTCACAAGGTTCACAAGCTTCACAATACCTCTCATGAGTATCACAAGACACTTTATTAAGATTCACAAGGTTCACAAAGTTCACAATTGGTCAAAAGAGTTGACAATTCCCTCAGACAATGCACCTCCTAAGCAGTGCATCCAAAACTAGGGTTTTGACTTTAATCAGGCTAAATGGACTTCCAATACCTCAAGTGAGTTTCATAACATCTTATATGTGTGTAAAAACCCCCATGTCAAGTTTCAAGACTTTTCTCAAAAGTTTGCTCAGTCAGATGATCAGATAAGTCAAAATCAGTCAATGCAGTTAAAAAGTCAAACTGAGGTCAACTGTGGTCAAACCAAAGTCAAACTTCATGATTTTTTGCCAACATCAAGTATATGAAGTAAAATTCATCATTTGATGAAGGTTTGATCAGGATTCATCAAGGAGATTCCAGATCATCAATAGTCAGGAGTTTCTAAATTAGGGTTTCCTCAGTAAAAGTCAACTAAACTTTGACCAGCCATAACTTTCACATACTTCATCACCAAGTCTCCATCCAAAGCTCATTTTGAAGGAAATTGAATTCTCTACAACTTTGATGTTGAAAGTTAAGCCCAAAAATGCTTCATCTGAGAGATATGATCTAAGACATTATAGGTCATTTCAAAAGTCAACAAAAAGTCAACAACTTCTAAAGGGCATAACTTGAGATTGGTAAATGATATGGACCTGAAACCAATGGGGTTGTCTAGAGTACTCTTCAAGCTTTCCAAAAAGTCCAAGAACACCCTCATACCTTTAAAATTGAGGGAGATGTGCCCTTGCAAAGTTGGGAAAATTTGTGATGGTTTATGATGAAAATGAGGGCCTAAAAGCAATTTTCTCCAAATGGGCTGGCCAAATCATGACCCAACCCATACAATAACATCATGCACGAAATTTCCATAATATTTTCATAATTTTTATTTTATTTAATTAATTTATTATGATTTTTTATACTTAAAATCATTTTAAATTTAAATAAAATATTAAAAATGAAGATTTATTTTTGTGATTGATTTTAAAAAGTCTTAATTGGTGATTAGAATCAAAGAGGAATGAAATCATGTGATCTCTCCAAAAATAGCAAGTATTCATGAGCCAATATTTGAGTTTCATGACACCATCTTTTTCAATCTTTTTTGGATCAAATATCCACATAACCAATGAGTTTTTCTGACCTAATTCACTCACATATATATGCTTAACACAAACCTAACACTGATACACGAATTCCAGCAGCCAAGGGTAAGATTCAAAAACTCAAAATTCATCAAAAAAGTGGGATTCGGATTCTTCAATCTAAGAGGTTTCAAGGTAAACTAAGAACATAGACGTGTTCTTTAGACATCACTGAAGCTAAAGCATCACTCATTTGCATCCCATGTGCACTACATTGGCCAACCCGAATCCACTTTGCTCTTGAATAATTTTTTTTCGATTCCAATGATTCCTTGCATATAATTGAAATTTGATTACATAATTGTGTTTGTTGATGACTATAGATGAAATCTGGAGCGATTGATGAAGTTTCATAGCCTAATGCGTGATATACCATTTTTAGGGTTTATGGCTCCAATTGGGGTTCTTCAATCCAGCTCATATAAATGGATTCTAAGAACGTAGAATCATTGGAAATCTTGTTAAGAACTTAATGGCATAATCAATTTTACAAAATCTTGCTGTTTTGTCCATGTTTGAATTTCGCAGGTTTTGTTACAATTCTGTTTTCGCAGGAAAAACCCTAACAGATTTCGCAGCAAAATTCGTATGTCACAAGGTTGAAGAAGAAGCTAGTTGGCGCGAATCCCATATTTGAATTTCTGACTTAAAATATTATGTTATTATCCTATTTGTATATCACAACAGGTTGGTTGGCTTAGTGGAAAGACGCATACGCGTTTGGTGAGAGGGCGTGGGGTCGAATCCTGTCCCCAGCAATATTTTGATATTTTTCTCATTTTATGTTGTGTTCTTAATATATTATTAGTTGTTATGGTTTGATTAACAGGTGGGCTCTTCCAGCCGGGTGGTAACGCGCATGTGTGAATGTATAAAGGTCCTGGGATCAAATCCCACCCCAGGCCTTTTTTGTTCATTATTTTTCTGGATTTTCAAGACAAAGCATAAAACTAATTTCTCCCTTCCACTTACTGCCTGCGCATCCAATGGTCTGGTGGTTGTTGTTCTTGTTGGGAATCAAGCTGACCTGGGTTCAAACCCCAGTCAGGTAAGTTTTTCATACTCTTTTTCTTTTCTTTGTTTTTTAGGTATTATTATATTAAATGTAATTTTATTTCTAAACAATAAAAATAATAATAAAATATGTATGTTTTCTTTAATTTCAAAAATATATTTTCATAAATTATGTTTCTATATTTTGTGTTTAATTTATAATATGTATATATAAATTAGAATATTTTTTGTATATAACTAAACCCTAATTTTTTTTAAAACCCTAAAAATATTTTTCTAAATAAAACTTAATTCTATTTTCAAAAATGATTTTTATTTTCTAATTCTTATCATAATTATCATGTATATAATTTTTAAATATAATTATAAACTCTTTTCTTCATATAATATGTAAATATATTTTACATTATGTTTATAATTTAAATCATTGTCTTTAAAAAAATAATAATTGAATTAATAAAAAATTTAAATTTTGTAAATATACTTATAATTTATTTTTCTCTTTATATAATATGTAAATACTTTTTATAACTTTTGTCTAGAAATAATTGAATTTATAATAATTAAGTTTTGTAGTTATAATATATTTAAAAATAACTTAATAATTTGTAAATTAAAATAATTGTTTGTTCATATTTGTTTCTAAATATATTTGTTCATATTAAAATTTGTTAATTTCTTATTCTTATAATATTTTGATTAATTTTATTTATTATTATTACTACTAACCATATTATTTATTTTTGCTTTATTAATTTTATATTATTATTATTTCATTAATTTTTATTATTCACTAACCTCTTTTATTTTATTATTACTAACTTTATTTATTCTTAATATTTTTACTAATCCTATTTCTTAATTTTTATTATTACTAACCCTTTAATTATTCATTTATTGCCTATTATATTGTTGCTTATTATTTATATTTATGCTTTTTGCCATTTATTTTAATTTGCTTATTATTATAATTTCTTGTAATTGTTTCCCGGATGTAATTTTGTAATTATTTAATTATTATTGTTATGGTTAGTAATTAGGGAGTGCAAATATGTATTTTATTTAAAATTAATTCTAGATCACTTGTAAATATAAGATAATTAAAATAAACACTCACACACACGTAAGTCGATTTTTAATCGCCGTCTCACTTTCTAAGGTTATCCCTCAAGTTGCCTACGAATAAAGGTCAAGTGGGGTGTATAAAGCAAGTCCCTAAAAGAAAAAATCATCAAGTCCCTCATGGTTGCCTTTACGAATCGAGTCCCTTCGAAAAATGATGATAGTCCCTCCCTTATGCTTATTACACCCCACAGTTGCCTTCATAACCAGATTGTCCCTCGCATGTCCCTTAACATCCAAGGTAATGACTACCTACTCCTTAATAGTAGGGATAGTCTTACCAAGGAAAGGATAAAGAACAAAAAAGACTTTAAACATTAGGGTAGGTTCCTCTTATGTACTTGCTCACTTCAAAAAAAACTTTTCACACTTAAACAAATTTCAAACAAATTTTCAAACAAGTTTTTACACATCCGTACATGGATTATTATTAACTATTCTGAAAATTTTTCTATTCACACACTACACTTTCAAAAACAATTTAAAGTGAGCTAAGTAACTAAGAGCCCATGGATAACCATGGATGTAAAGGGTGCTAACACCTTCCCTTTACATAACCTACCCCCCGGACCCAAAATATTCTCTTAAGGTCTTTCCTGTTCTTTTATACCCTTTCCTTATGGATAAAATAAAAGTCGGTGGCGACTCTTGCTATCCGCAACATTACTTAAAGTCAGTTCTCCCACCGTGTTACAGAACTGGCGACTCTGCTGGGGATCTATTTTAAGAGGGGTACCCTTAGAAATTAAGATCACTTTAAATTGTTTGCCTTGTTTGATTTATATTATCTTGTTGGGATGCTCTTATGTGTGAAAGGTCCTAACCCGGATCTAGTGTACCTTAGGTAAATGGCAATAGACCAAGGAAACTGTACGACGTATATCGATACGGTTGATCTGGTGGCCATAGTTAGTGCGACTTCTTGGTTGGTGCTTATGTTCCTTAAGTCAAGTTGAGGATAATATGAGGCTGCCATATGTTGTTAATGCACTAACTAACTTTTAGAACCCTAGTTAACTCATCTTGGCCTTTAGAAAGTAGTGAGGTAACCGGCTTTGGTGCAGACTGAAGTTGGTTGACACTCGATACTACGCTCATTGAGATCTTAAACTTGGAGGGTTTTGGTTGGCAAGTAAGTTGCCTTCTGATCAACCACCCTTGTGAAGGATCAATGATATTGAGATCCCTTAGAACCTGGTTACTTTTGTAGGACAGGATGAACCATCTAACTTCAGGGGAGGGTACTTACCTTTAAACCTCATGCAAGCCTTTAAACCTAGGGCTATGGTGTGACTTGTTTGTGTGTGCCACATGTTTGTGATTGAGCATAACATCATGACATCATCATGCATCATGAGCATATCATTTTCACTAACCATTTCAAGGACCAAAGGATTTATCTTTGTTCTTTGTTGCAGGTCATGGCTTCTGCTCGTAGAAACACCATCAGGATCAACTTTGTGGGGATACCTCCCAAGCTTAAAGAGTTGGTTTCTCAAGTGTCTGATCACTCCCAGTTCATCAAGAGACATGGTCACCTATTGGATCTAGTCACTTCAGGGTTCAATGAAGACATGATGAGTGTCTTGTTCCAGTTCTTTGACCCTAAACACAATTGCTTTACATTCCCCGACTACCAGCTGGTTCCAACCATGGAGGAGTTCTCTAAACTTCTGGGTATACCTGTTCTTGATCAAAGACCCTTCACAGGTTTGGAGAAGGAGCTTAAACCAGAAGTTATTGCTGCAGCTCTACATCTGAAGAAGTCTGACATTGTTCTAGAAACGAGAAGTGGAGTCAAGGGTATTCTTGCCAAAGTACTAATGGATAAGGCTCAAATGTTCTTGAAGGCCATGAGCTATGATGCTTTTGAGGAGATCTTAGCCTTGCTGATATATGGCTTAGTATTGTTCCCCAATCCAGATCAGTTCATAGATGTTCATGCCATCAACATTTTTCTGAGCCACAATCCAGTGCCTACATTGCTTGGAGACATCCTGCATTCTCTTCACACCCGTACTACAAGGGCAAAAGGAACTTTGATGTGCTGCATACCTTTGCTTTCCAGGTGGTTTATTTCTCACCTTCCTCGCTCAGTAATGAAGAATGAGCAAGGGTTCAGATGGTCCAAGAGGATCATGTCACTTTCTCACTCAGATATCCATTGGTGCTCCAGATCTATGGAGAATGTCACCATCATTGACCGTTGTGGGGAGTTTCCTAATGTGCCACTTCTAGGCATAAGAGGAGGCATCACCTACAACCCATCTCTAGCTTTACGACAGTTTGGTTACGCCCGGAGCGATGGTCCACATGACATGTTGATTCAGGGCATTGTGTTTGATTACGACAACGATCTTCAGGGTTACCGTCAGAGATTCATACGAGCTTGGGGAAAGGTAAACAGGGTTGACAGCAAGACACTGGAGCCTAAGTACACTATTCCTATGGAGGCTTATCTCAGATGGGTACGATCTCGGGCTCAGACACTCATGATACCATATCCTGCCATCCTACCAGTTACCATGGAACCTGTTGCTGAAGGAGACACAGCTTATACCATCCTTCACCCAGACATGCCTACTGATAAGGAAGACTTGCAGAGATCATGGATCCAACTGAAGGAGCAAAGGGATACTTTCGAGGCTCATTACAAAGCAAGCCAAGAAAAGATCCTGGAACTAACAAAGCTACTTCATGAGGAGCGGAACCTCAACTCATACCTCAACACAAAGAGGAAACGTCCATGGGAGACTTAAAACCCCATCTTTTGTACTTATTTCACTTTCATTTTTTGTAAGCCTAAAAGGCAAAACAAGTTATTACTAATAAAAAGTTACTTTCTTGTTTGTCTAAGCAAATTTAAATCCTGCGGTCCTTGAAAACATTGCATATGCATTCCCATATCATTTCATTGCATCACAGGTTTATAATTGTGCACAGGTTTCTCATCTTCTCGCTGTTTATTTCAGCAATGGCTCTCGAACAATCAGTTAAGGATCTTCAGGCACAGAATGCACAGTTCCAAGAGCTGATCCTGAACCTATCCAAGGGGCAGGATGAATTAAAGACACTGCTGGCCAAGAAGACTAAGAAGACTAGAAGGTCTGCTGGGTTGCTCAACATGGGAAGAAGGTTCAAAGGTCCTGTCAAGACCAAGGAACAGGTTGAAGACTATGAATCTGAGGAATCTGAGAAAGAGGGAGGCAGTCTCCACAACACTATGGGGGACTCTGATTCTGAGGCTAATTACTACCATGAGCCTAATGAAGACAAATTCAAGATGCTGGTGGATAGGATGGATGCTATGGAGTTGCAAAAATCATCTGGGCTGGATTTTGAGGATTTGAGTTTGATATCTGGGGTTGTGATACCCATTGGTTTCAAGGTTCCTACCTTTGTTGTTTATGATGGGGTCTCTTGTCCCAAGCTGCATTTGAGGTCTTATGTCAGAAGAATCCAACCCCACACTGCTGACAAGAAGTTGTGGATCCATTTTTTTCAAGAGAGCTTATCTGGAGCTCAGCTGGAGTGGTACTATCAGTTGGAGAGTGTCAACATCAGAGACTGGAATGATCTTGCTGAAGCTTTCTACAAGCAGTATCAATACAATGCTGACTTAGCCCCCACTCGCATGCAGCTTCAGAGCATGTCTATGGGTGCCAAAGAAAGTTTTAAGGAGTATGCTCAGAAGTGGAGAGATTTAGCTGGAAGAGTTCAACCCCCTTTGACTGACAGGGAGCTGGTTGATATGTTCATGTGTACGCTGAATGGTCCGTTTTACAGTCATCTCATTGGAAGCTCATCATCTGGCTTCACTGAGTTGATCATGACAGGAGAGCGGGTAGAGAATGGTATCAAGAGTGGTAAGATCCAAGTGGGCACTTCTTCATCAGGTGCTGCAAAGAAGCCTCCCACTGGGAAGAAAGAATCCAATGTTGTTTATGGTCAACCCGATCATAACAGAAGGCATCAGTCTGTTAGTGTAGTTCATATTTCAAATCCAACTCCTGCAACAACAGAGCAGCCTCAGGGCAACCAACAGAGGGCTAGAAGACAGTTCACGAAGATTAACATGTCAATGGCACAGGCATTGCAACACTTGTTGAAAGCTGAACTTATTACCCTGAGGGAGGCTCCTCAGAATCCCAATGTTACCTCTCCCAAGTACAATCCCAATGCACGATGTGCATATCATTCAAACTGTCCAGGACATGATACTAATAATTGCTGGGTCTTGAAGAACAAAATTCAAGATATGATTGATGCTGGAGAAATTGAGTTTGATCCACCGGGTACCCCAAATGTGATTACAGCTCCAATGCCAAATCACGAGAAGACTGTCAATGCCATTGATGAAGACCTGCATGTCTATTCAGTTATGGAGTTGAGCACACCATTGTCTGTTATCAAAAAGAGGTTAGTACAAGCTGGGATCTTTCCAGGTTGTCGTGAAGATTGTCTGTATTGTACCTATAAGCCGGATAGTTGCTTCATTTTGAGAGATGGGATTCAACGTCTCATGGATAAGTATACTATAGTGTTTGAAAGAAGACCAGCATCTGTAGAAAGTATGGTGGATCATCTGACTCGGGGTAAGAAGATTGAAGAGGTTGATATGGTTGACAAAGTCCCACTAAGAATCACTTCAAAGGGTCCTATTAAAATCACTCATCAGGGTCCAATCAAGATTACTGCTGAAGGTCCTGTGAAAGTTGTTGCTGAAGCCAGAGTGGCTCCTCTGATCATTACCACTCCGGGTCCCATTCCTTATACATCTGACAAAGCTGTGCCTTGGCACTATGGGTCTGATGTTTACATCCATGGTGTTAAGCAGGAGCCTTTACCTGATGTGCCTGTTGACATTGATAATATTGCTGGATCTAGCAAGATCACTCGTAGTGGAAGAGTCTTCTCTCCTCCAGTTGCTTCTAAGAGTGCAGTTACTCCTGCTGTTACTTCCACCACTGATGCTCGGGGCAAAGGTCCTGTTATTGAGCCTGTATCTACTGATGTGCCAGCTGCTGATGACCTCTCTAAGCAGATGGAAGAAGTATTGAAAATCATTCGCAAGAGTGATTATGACATTGTTGATCAGTTGGGGCATACTCCCTCAAAGATTTATATGCTCTCTCTATTATTATGTTCTGAGGCTCATGCCAAGTCATTGATCAAGTTTCTGAAGATGGCTCATGTACCCAGTGCAATTTCTGTTGACCAATTTGAGAACTGTGTTGCCCACCTGACCTATGATAATGGGTTAGGATTTTCTGATGCTGATTTGACCCCTGCCAAGAGGGATCATAACAGGGCCTTGCATATTTCAATTGAATGCAGGGGCACCACCCTGTCTCATGTACTGATAGACAATGGTTCTTCTTTGAATGTGTTGCCTAAGGAAGTCCTGAACAAGCTGAGTCCTGAGGATGCTGTGTTGAAGCCCAGTAACATTGTGGTAAAGGCTTTTGATGGTTCTAGAAGAGTAGTGCATGGAGAAATTGATCTTCCAATCCAAGTTGGTTCCCAGATGTTTACTGCTACGTTTTATGTGATGGATATTCGTCCTTCATACTCCTGTCTGCTTGGTCGTCCCTGGATCCATGGGGCAGGTGCTGTGACCTCTACATTGCACCAAAAATTGAGATATCCGGTGAATGGAAAAGTTGTTACTGTCTATGGAGAAGAAGAATACTTTGTCAGCCATGTAAACACTTTCAAGTATCTGGAAGTGGAAGGTGAATACAATGAAACTCCGTGTCAGTCATTTGAAGTGGTTCCCTGGGTTGTTGATGATTGTGTAGCTCCTCCTGCTGTGAAGAAGGTTCCTGTGGTCACCAGAAAACCTCCAACAATGGCAATGGCCTCCCTCAATGATGCTAGAGCTGTGGTGGATGAAGGTGGTTGTACTATTTGGGGTCAGCTTCCTGATATTCCATACAAATCTGACAAGTTTGGTTTGGGTTTCACTGCAGAGTCCCAGAAGGCTGTTCGTCGTGCTCGTGCTGCTCGTATCACCAATCAAGGGGTTATCAATGTTGTGGGAGACTATGATGAAGACTACAACTTAGATGCATGGATTTTTCCTACTGTGGGTGCTGGACTCAATAATTGGAAAGCTGAAGATGTTATCCTTATCTCCTTTAGTCAGGAGTAAATACTATTACTGTGTTATGTTTTAAGTTTGTAATTTCTTAAACAATAAAACTTTCAAGCCATGTGCCTTACCCGGGGCACAATGGTGTGCTTGTTACGGGTTGTCATTTCATTTGCATACTTCATTCAATAAAATCAGTGGACGTTTCGTTTTCGTAAATATTGTGTTCCTTGTCTTTCTTTTCTTTATTTTTGCTTTATCAGCTATGTGTTCTTACACACACCCACATCACTAAAATGCAGATCCTCATCCACTATGGATCCTGTTGATAACAGTTCTACTATTGCCAATTATAATTTCGAGAATCCGATCTATCAAACTGAAGACGGAAATGAGGACGATTGTGAAATACCTGTAGAGCTTGCTAGGTTGTTACAACAAGAAGAGAAGGCTATACAGCCACATGAAGAGCCAGTCGAAGTTGTGAATTTGGGAACTGAAGAAAACAGAAAAGAGGTCAAGGTAGGGGCTGATTTAGAGGACAGTGTCAAGAGCAGGTTGATTCAGATGTTACGTGACTATGTGGAGATCTTTGCTTGGTCTTATGAAGATATGCCAGGGTTGGATACAGACATTGTGGTTCACCGTTTGCCAGTGAAAGAAGATTGTCGTCCAAAGAAGCAGAAGGTTCGTCGTATGCGTCCTGAAATGTCAGAAAAGATCAAAGCAGAGGTAATGAAATAGTTCAATGCAGGGTTCTTAGCAGTAACTTCTTATCCTCAGTGGGTTGCAAATGTGGTACCAGTTCCGAAGAAAGATGGTAAGGTACGTATGTGTGTAGACTACAGAAATTTGAACAAGGCTAGCCCTAAAGATGACTTTCCACTTCCTCATATTGATATTCTGGTAGACAACACTGCTCAGCATAAGGTATTCTCTTTTATGGATGGTTTCTCTGGTTACAATCAAATCAAGATGGCACCTGAAGATATGGAGAAGACAACATTTGTGACACAGTAGGGGACCTTTTGCTATAAGGTAATGCCATTTGGTTTGAAGAATGCAGGGGCAACATATCAGCGTGCTATGGTGGCTTTGTTTCATGATATGATCCATCATGAGATAGAGGTATATGTGGATGATATGATAGCCAGATCTCAGAATGAAGAGCAACATCTTGATCATCTGCACAAGTTGTTTGAGAGGTTGAAGAAATACAAGTTGAGATTGAATCCAAACAAGTGTACTTTTGGAGTTAGATCTGGAAAGCTCCTGGGTTTCATTGTCAGTGGAAAAGGTATTGAAGTAGATCCTGCAAAAGTGAAAGCTATACGAGAGATGCCAGCTCCTCACACTGAGAAGGAGGTTAGAGGTTTCTTGGGAAGATTAAACTACATTGCAAGATTTATTTCCCAATTAACTACCATCTGTGAGCCCATCTTCAAGTTGTTGAAGAAAGATCAGGTGATGGAATGGAATGATGAGTGCCAAACTGCCTTTGATGAAATCAAGAGATATCTGATAGAACCTCCAATTTTGATGCCACCAGTTGATGGAAGACCATTGATTATGTACTTAACAGTGTTAGACAACTCAATGGGGTGTGTGTTGGGGCAACATGACGAGTCTGGTCGAAAAGAGCAGGCAATATACTACCTTAGCAAAAAGTTTACCGACTGTGAAATAAGATACTCACTGCTCGAGAAAACTTGCTGCGCTTTGGCATGGGCTGCTCGCCGACTAAGACAGTATATGTTGACCCATACTACCTTGTTGATTTCAAAGATGGATCCAATCAAGTACATATTTGAGAAACCTGCTCTCTCCGGAAGAATTGCAAGATGGCAAATGATCTTGACAGAATATGACATACAGTATACTACTCAGAAGGCCATTAAGGGAAGTATTGTTGCTGATCATTTGGCTCATCAAGCAGTGGATGATTACCAGTCAATGAGTTTTGAGTTCCCTGATGAAGACATTATGATTATTACCAAAGAACCTGGACAATATGACGGACCTGAACAAGGATCCCGATGGATTATGGTTTTTGATGGTGCCTCTAATGCACTTGGTAATGGTGTTGGTGTTGTGATTAGTTCCCCTGAAGGTTGTCATACCCCGATTACTGCCAGACTTTGTTTCCATTGTACCAATAACATGGCTGAGTATGAGGCATGTATCCTGGGTATTAAAGCTGCTATTGATATGAAGATTCAGTTCCTTGATGTGTACGGAGATTCAGCCCTGGTAGTAAGTCAGATTAAAGGAGATTGGGATACCAAGCATGATAACCTCATTCCATACAGAGAGCATGTGTTGTCTTTGATCCCACATTTCAAAGAGATTACCTTTGAGCATATTCCACGAAGAGAGAATCAGTTGGCAGATGCATTAGCCACCATGGCATCCATGTTTGAGATCAGCTGGGATGATGAAGCTCCCAAGATTACTATTGATAGATTTGAAAAGCCTGCATACTGCAATGAGATTGACACAGAAGGAGCAGAGGAGAAGCCTTGGTTCTATGAAGTGAAAAGATATCTTGAAGCTCAGGAATTCCCTGAAGGGGCATCTGTCAAAGATAGGAAGTTCCTGAGAAGGTTTTCTGCTAAGTTCTTTCTGAGTAATGGCATTCTGTATAAGCGCAATCATGATGCAACTATGCTTCGTTGTGTGGATAAGAAGGAAGCAATTGAGATTATGGAAGATATGCATGATGGGACCTTTGGCACTCATTCTAGTGGTCATACTATGGCAAAGAAGATTTTGAGAGCAGGTTACTATTGGTCTACCATGGAAGCTGATTGCTATCAACACTCCAGAACTTGTCACAAATGTCAAATCTATGCTGATAAAGTTCATGTACCTCCATCACCATTGAATGTGTTGACTGCTCCTTGGCCCTTTGCCATGTGGGGCATTGATATGATTGGAGAGATCAAGCCTACTGCTTCTAATGGGCATCGTTTCATCCTGGTTGCTATTGATTACTTCACAAAGTGGGTAGAGGCAGCTTCATTTGCATCTGTGACTAAGAATGTGGTGGCTCGGCTCATTAAGAATAATCTCATATGTAGGTATGGCATCCCTGAAAGGATTATCACTGACAATGGCTTTAATCTAAACAACACTATGATTACTGATCTCTGCACGCAGTTCAAGATTAAGCATCACAACTCTTCTCCGTATCGTCCAAAGATGAATGGGGCAGTTGAGGCTGCTAATAAGAACATTAAGAAGATTATACAGAAGATGACTGTTACTTACAAGGATTGGCATGAGATGTTACCATTTGCTCTTCATGGTTATCGTACCACAATACGTACTTCAACAGGGGCAACCCCATTCTCCTTAGTCTATGGTATGGAAACAGTTCTGCCCATTGAAGTTCAGATCCCCTCCTTGAGAATTATGAAGGATGCAGGCTTGGATGAAGATGAGTGGATTCAGACTCGACTGGACCAGATAAATTTGATTGATGAGAAGAGGTTAGCAGCAGTTTGTCATGGCCAGATGTACCAGAAACGAATGATTAAAGCTTTTAACAAAAAGGTTAAGCCAAACGTATATCAGGCTGGTGACTTGGTAATCAAGCGTATCATATTACCACAGGGTGATCCTAGGGGCAAATGGACTCCGACATATGAAGGACCATTTGTAGTCAAGACAGTGTTCTCAGGAGGTGCCATGATACTGACCACAATGGATGGTGAAGACTTCCCACAGCCTGTAAACGCAGACATAGTTAAAAAATACTACGCATAAAAAGAGACCCGCTAGGTTGACAGGCCTAGGCAAAAGTAAGGGCATCCCGGCAAACCAAAAGGGTTTGGGCAAAAATTAGGGATATATATAAAAAGATGTACACCCGGCAAGTCGAAAACCTGAAAAGGCGGCTTGGGCAAAAAAGGGTATCCCGGTGGATTGAAAACCTGAAAGGGCAATCCAGGCAAAAGTTAGGGATTAAAGCGTATAACTATGTCTCGTTTGGATCACCCATGAAACTGCAACCAGTTGTACTACTTACTCAAGCTCAAACAGATAAAGCTCAATCCAATCATTTCCGTCTCAACAGCAGAAGATGAGATACTTGAAGATAATGGCAATAGTAGAATTGAAACTCAATAGGATTGTTTCCCACATAGCTGACTCTTTTTGTAAAAAACTTTATGACAAAATCCTCTTACTAGGGTTTATGTTTCCTTGTACAAACTTACCCGTGTATGGGTCACCTTTTGATATAAATAAATTCCATCTTTTGAATCCAGATTTACTTTTACCCTATTTACATAAGCGAAACGTCCATTGGTTGTGTTTGAACGTATGTATGCTTTTGAATATGATTAATGTTTACCAAAAATGCATGTATGCCTTTTAATATGATTGATGTTTACCAGAAATGCATGAAAATGCAGTAATAGTATTTACTAAGGACGAACGAGGGGAGGATTTCAACGAAGCTTCGCCGGTTCACCTTTACAAGACAGTTACAAACCCTCAGTAGGACAAGTCCATCTTCATAAAGTCTCATCTCCCCTGGAATTTATATCCATCTCTTTTATCCTCATACGGATATACGGGAAATCACTTTCCAATAAGGGTACGACGAACGAAGACGGGATGTTATACTTATCCTACCATCAAACGAAGACGAAGGTTATATATACCTTACTATCCCAGCATACGGGAGGTGATATCTATCCTTACTATCCCCAGCATACGGGAAGTTATCTATACCCTGTTATCCCCAGCAGACAGAGGGTTATATATTCTTCAACAACGAATCAGGATTTATTTTCCCTGGCCAGCAGTTGTTATACGAAGTTATCCAGACGCTTCCGGCAGTATCATATCATACATACATCATTTACATCATACCATAACATACATATCCATAGACACATAATACATTACCTAAGTACATCATATCATACATGCATACATAAGGCATAAACTAATGTTATTATACATAATGCTACCTTGTTTTCAGGTTAATTATCCAACAAACAAACTTATGATCTTCGGGACTGCTTTATCGTAACCTCAGGGTTACTTTATCCTCCTGACAAACTCCTTTGGGACTGCTTTATCGTAACCTCAGGGTTACTTTATCCTTCTGATAAGCTTCTTATTATTTTGGGACTGCTTTATCGTAACCTCAGGGTTACTTTATCCTCCTGACAAACTCCTTTGGGACTGCTTTATCGTAACCTCAGGGTTACTTTATCCTCCTGATAAGCTTCTTATTATTTTGGGACTGCTTTATTGTTACCTCAGGGTTACTTTATCCTCCTGATAACTTCTCATGACTTCAAGACTGCTTTAGAGCTATTGATTGCTCTATCCTCCTGAAGCCATCTTATTGTTTCAAGACTGCTTTAGAGCTATTGATTGCTCTATCCTCCTGAAATCATATTACCACTTCAAGACTGCTTTAGAGCTATTGATTGCTCTATCCTCCTGAAGCCATCTTATTATTTCAAGACTGCTTTAGAGCCATTGGTTGCTCTATCCTCCTGAAATCCTATTATTACTTCAAGACTGCTTTAGAGTTATCATGGCTCTATCCTCATGAAGACATGCTGCTATATCAGTATTACTACAGTATCCTGAAAGTATATCATCAATACCTCAGGACTGCTCCAGACTCCTGACAGCTTTCATTATATCTCCATATTTTGGACTGCTTTATCTTTCAAGAAATATATCTGAAGAACTTTCCCCTAGTGGCATCTTTAAGCCCACTCAATCATATTCAACTAGCCATCTGTATCACTCTAATGCACTGGTGAGTGCAAATTTTTGGGCTTTTGTGTTCAATCCCCTTCAACCTTCCAGGTCACGACTGGCAAATATACCAATCTAACCCCTCAGGTTTCAGAAAATTGAACAGGGGCAGCTGTTGCACCCCAAAATTTGCCCTCACAATACAAGACTTTGTGTGCTAAGAAGGTTCACAAGGTTCACAAGTTTCTCAACATTTCCATAACCTTTCATGAGGTTCATGAAGTCTACAAGTTACTTCTTGAAGGTTCACAAGGTTCATAAGTCCCCACAATGCTTTCAATACCTTTCATGAGGTTCATGAAGTCTACAAGCCACTTCTTGAAGGTTCACAAGGTTCACAAGCTTCTCAACATTTACAAGACCTTTCATGAGGCTCATAAAGTCTACAATTGACTTTATGAAGGTTCACAAGGTTCACAAGTTTCACAATGATTATAAAGCTTTCCTGAGGTTTATGAAGTCTACAAAGCCACTTCATGAGGTTCACAAGGTTCACAAGCTTCACAATACCTCTCATGAGTATCACAAGACACTTTATGAAGATTCACAAGGTTCACAAAGTTCACAATTGGTCAAAAGAGTTGACAATTCCCTCAGACAATGCACCTCCTAAGCAGTGCATCCAAAACTAGGGTTTTGACTTTAATCAGGCTAAATGGACTTCCAATACCTCAAGTGAGTTTCATAACATCTTATATGTGTGTAAAAACCCCCATGTCAAGTTTCAAGACTTTTCTCAAAAGTTTGCTCAGTCAGATGATCAGATAAGTCAAAATCAGTCAATGCAGTTAAAAAGTCAAACTGAGGTCAACTGTGGTCAAACCAAAGTCAAACTTCATGATTTTTGCCAACATCAATTATATGAAGTAAAATTCATCATTTGATCAAGGGTTGATCATGATTCATCAAGGAGATTCCATATCATCAATAGTCAGGAGTTTCTAAATTAGGGTTTCCTCAGTAAAAGTCAACTGAACTTTGACCAGCCATAACTTTCACATACTTCATCACCAAGTCTCCATCCAAATCTCATTTTGAAGGAAATTGAATTCTCTACAACTTTTATGTTGAAAGTTAAGCCCAAAAATGCTTCATCTGAGAGATATGATCTAAGACATTATAGGTCATTTCAAAAGTCAACAAAAAGTCAACAACTTCTAAAGGGCATAACTTGAGATTGGTAAATGATATGGACCTGAAACCAACGGGGTTGTTTAGAGGACTCTTCAAGCTTTCCAAAAAGTCCAAGAACACCCTCATACCTTTAAAATTGAGGGAGATGTGCCCTTGCAAAGTTGGGAAAATTTGTGATGGTTTATGATGAAAATGAGGGCCTAAAAGCAATTTTCTCCAAATGGGCTGACCAAATCATGACCCAACCCATACAATAACATCATGCACGAAATTTCCATAATATTTTCATAATTTTTATTTTATTTAATTAATTTATTATGATTTTTTATACTTAAAATCATTTTAAATTTAAATAAAATATTAAAAATGAAGATTTATTTTTGTGATTGATTTTAAAAAGTCTTAATTGGTGATTAGAATCAAAGAGGAATGAAATCATGTGATCTCTCCAAAAATAGCAAGTATTCATGAGCCAATATTTGAGTTTCATGACACCATCTTTTTCAATCTTTTTTGGATCAAATATCCACATAACCAATGAGTTTTTCTGACCTAATTCACTCACATATATATGCTTAACACAAACCTAACACTGATACACGAATTCCAGCAGCCAAGGGTAAGATTCAAAAACTCAAAATTCATCAAAAAAGTGGGATTCGGATTCTTCAATCTAAGAGGTTTCAAGGTAAACTAAGAACATAGACGTGTTCTTTAGACATCACTGAAGCTAAAGCATCACTCATTTGCATCCCATGTGCACTACATTGGCCAACCCGAATCCACTTTGCTCTTGAATAATTTTTTTTCGATTCCAATGATTACTTGCATATAATTGAAATTTGATTACATAATTGTGTTTGTTGATGACTATAGATGAAATCTGGAGCGATTGATGAAGTTTCATAGCCTAATGCGTGATATACCATTTTTAGGGTTTATGGCTCCAATTGGGGTTCTTCAATCCAGCTCATATAAATGGATTCTAAGAACGTAGAATCATTGGAAATCTTGTTAAGAACTTAATGGCATAATCAATTTTACAAAATCTTGCTGTTTTGTCCATGTTTGAATTTCGCAGGTTTTGTTACAATTCTGTTTTCGCAGGAAAAACCCTAACAGATTTCGCAGCAAAATTCGTATGTCACAAGGTTGAAGAAGAAGCTAGTTGGCGCGAATCCCATATTTGAATTTCTGACTTAAAATATTATGTCATTATCCTATTTGTATATCACAACAGGTTGGTTGGCTTAGTGGAAAGACGCATACGCGTTTGGTGAGAGGGCGTGGGGTCGAATCCTGTCCCCAGCAATATTTTGATATTTTTCTCATTTTATGTTGTGTTCTTAATATATTATTAGTTGTTATGGTTTGATTAACAGGTGGGCTCTTCCAGCCGGGTGGTAACGCGCATGTGTGAATGTATAAAGGTCCTGGGATCAAATCCCACCCCAGGCCTTTTTTGTTCATTATTTTTCTGGATTTTCAAGACAAAGCATAAAACTAATTTCTCCCTTCCACTTACTGCCTGCGCATCCAATGGTCTGGTGGTTGTTGTTCTTGTTGGGAATCAAGCTGACCTGGGTTCAAACCCCAGTCAGGTAAGTTTTTCATACTCTTTTTCTTTTCTTTGTTTTTTAGGTATTATTATATTAAATGTAATTTTATTTCTAAACAATAAAAATAATAATAAAATATGTATGTTTTCTTTAATTTCAAAAATATATTTTCATAAATTATGTTTCTATATTTTGTGTTTAATTTATAATATGTATATATAAATTAGAATATTTTTTGTATATAACTAAACCCTAATTTTTTTTAAAACCCTAAAAATATTTTTCTAAATAAAACTTAATTCTATTTTCAAAAATGATTTTTATTTTCTAATTCTTATCATAATTATCATGTATATAATTTTTAAATATAATTATAAACTCTTTTCTTCATATAATATGTAAATATATTTTACATTATGTTTATAATTTAAATCATTGTCTTTAAAAAAATAATAATTGAATTAATAAAAAATTTAAATTTTGTAAATATACTTATAATTTATTTTTCTCTTTATATAATATGTAAATACTTTTTATAACTTTTGTCTAGAAATAATTGAATTTATAATAATTAAGTTTTGTAGTTATAATATATTTAAAAATAACTTAATAATTTGTAAATTAAAATAATTGTTTGTTCATATTTGTTTCTAAATATATTTGTTCATATTAAAATTTGTTAATTTCTTATTCTTATAATATTTTGATTAATTTTATTTATTATTATTACTACTAACCATATTATTTATTTTTGCTTTATTAATTTTATATTATTATTATTTCATTAATTTTTATTATTCACTAACCTCTTTTATTTTATTATTACTAACTTTATTTATTCTTAATATTTTTACTAATCCTATTTCTTAATTTTTATTATTACTAACCCTTTAATTATTCATTTATTGCCTATTATATTGTTGCTTATTATTTATATTTATGCTTTTTGCCATTTATTTTAATTTGCTTATTATTATAATTTCTTGTAATTGTTTCCCGGATGTAATTTTGTAATTATTTAATTATTATTGTTATGGTTAGTAATTAGGGAGTGCAAATATGTATTTTATTTAAAATTAATTCTAGATCACTTGTAAATATAAGATAATTAAAATAAACACTCACACACACGTAAGTCGATTTTTAATCGCCGTCTCACTTTCTAAGGTTATCCCTCAAGTTGCCTACGAATAAAGGTCAAGTGGGGTGTATAAAGCAAGTCCCTAAAAGAAAAAATCATCAAGTCCCTCATGGTTGCCTTTACGAATCGAGTCCCTTCGAAAAATGATGATAGTCCCTCCCTTATGCTTATTACACCCCACAGTTGCCTTCATAACCAGATTGTCCCTCGCATGTCCCTTAACATCCAAGGTAATGACTACCTACTCCTTAATAGTAGGGATAGTCTTACCAAGGAAAGGATAAAGAACAAAAAAGACTTTAAACATTAGGGTAGGTTCCTCTTATGTACTTGCTCACTTCAAAAAAAACTTTTCACACTTAAACAAATTTCAAACAAATTTTCAAACAAGTTTTTACACATCCGTACATGGATTATTATTAACTATTCTGAAAATTTTTCTATTCACACACTACACTTTCAAAAACAATTTAAAGTGAGCTAAGTAACTAAGAGCCCATGGATAACCATGGATGTAAAGGGTGCTAACACCTTCCCTTTACATAACCTACCCCCCAGACCCAAAATATTCTCTTAAGGTCTTTCCTGTTCTTTTATACCCTTTCCTTATGGATAAAATAAAAGTCGGTGGCGACTCTTGCTATCCGCAACATTACTTAAAGTCAGTTCTCCCACCGTGTTACAAACCCTTAGTGACGAAATTTCCACTTCACTCGGGAGTACCGCTTCTGTGCCATATCCTTGTAATTTTTTAACCATTTTATGGACGATCTTCTTGATATTTTTATTAACAGCTTCTATAGCACCATTCATCTTTGATTGATAGGGTGAAGATTTATGGTGCTCAATATTGAAGATTTTACATAGTGCATCCATGATTTTGTTTAGATTAAGCCCATTATCCCTGATAATTTTCTTAGAAACCCCATAGCAACAAATTATTTCAGTTTTTAAGGAATCAGACTATTATTTGCCCTGTCACATTATTGCAGACGGTTGCTTCCGCTCATTTGGTGAAGTAATCAATAACCATCAAGATGTAGTGATGTCCATTAGATACCCCTGGTTTAATCATCCCGATGATATCTATCCCCACATAGAGAATGACCACAGAGTATTTATGACGTTCAAGTTAGTTGGTGGTACATGAACTTTTCCTTCATATATCTGGAACTTATGGCATTTCTTGACGTATTTGAAATAGTCTGATTTCATGGTCAACCAGTAATACCCCGCTCTGAGAATTTCCTTAGCCCTTACATGCCCACTGGCTTCATATCCCTCTATACACCTGAGCAATACCATATCTTGATTCCTTTTATTGAGGAAGAATTGGGCAGCTAATCTTCTGAGACTTTCTTTATCATGTCTGAACCATTTGTAGGGTATTATTGGTTCAGGAGGAAACTATTTGAATACATTTGTATACCCTTATAATACCTTGATCAATTTGTCTTTTATATCCCTGTCCAAAGAAGTCCCAAGTTTGATCTTTAGTCCCCAAATTGATCACATCCACTGGTTCCTGGTGAAGTTGTATTTCTTTTACTCCCTTGCCTTAACAGTCTAGCTAATTCCTATGGAAGATCACAATCATCCCCATCACCCTCTTCTGCTTGGTGAATCGGTACTTCAAAGTCATAAGGGATTATACTGGTGTTATTTTCAATAGGTTTGTCTTTAAATCCACATGCAAAAAGATTTTGTATTATTCCCGTTTTAGAATAGGTAGTATTTGAAATGAAACTATTGAAGAGAAAAAAATTCTTGCCATTTTTTTAAATAAATGCGATTGAAAGAAAATAGATCTTGATTAAAAACAAAATGCAATTTTATTGTTAAAATAACCCAAAGAAACAAAGGGTAGCCCTTGCTTGAAAAATGAAATTACCTTGAAATAGAAATCATCTCAGGAATCTTAATAGCTTTCCAATTGTCGAGGGCTGTGTCTAATGAGCAATGACACGCCAAGTTGGATATCCCTTTATCATCCTCTTCTATTGCAGCCACTTGACTTTCGAATCCAACACTATGGAAATTTTCGTTGAAAGGAGGAAACCTCATTTTCTTGTAAACCCTTTGAATCCCTTAATTAGCTGGTTTGTAACCCAGTCCAAACAAATCCTTCATCCCACAAATTTCCCCCAGTCTCCCCTCTTGATTAGGAAATTATCTTCTATCCCTTAAATGGTATTGACAATTTCCCTAGCGTGCCCCAGTAACGAGTTATTTCCCATATTATACTGGTATTGGAGATCCTAATCATCTTGGTTGGCCTGAGGACCATAAGTATAAGGAGGTCTAAGTGCCCCATTATCAATAGGTGGTGGGATTACTCCTTCAGTAGGTAGATCATTAATCCATTATTTACCCGTCTGAGCTTCTTCATTCTCCAAGTTATAACCACACAGTGGGTTATCATTCTCAAGAGGAGAGGGAGGATTATCCCTTTGTTGACTAGCCTCAGTTTCCCTAGCTATTAAGTTGTGAATAACAATAGTTAGTTGATCGATCTTTCCCTTCATATCATTCCCATTTTCTTTGATAATGTTCACATATCCCTTAAGGACTGCTTGATTCTTCTTCACTTGATCCATGGCTTACTTCTGGTAAGTTTGAGTGTGAGGTCCGGAAGTCAGGTTGTCAAGCTCAATGATTCTGAGATGAAGTTGTTTTGAAAAGAATGATTTTCTGTTTTGAATTTTAAGAAATCCTTTTATATGTAAATGTGTGTTGTGCATGCTAATGTATGTATGAGTATGCATGATGTATGATTTTAAATCCTTTTACTTATTTGAGGGAATTCCAAAATTCATTGAAATATTGTTAAAGACGAATATAAAAGAGATAACCCAAACACATAGAATTAAAAATGAAATGCTTTATTAAGAATTTAAATTCAAAGGTTCATATTGGGAATCTCCCACCATAATAAAAATAAAAATATAAAGAACTTCTTACAGGAAAAATAAACTTAAATCCTTGGGAATAACCCATTACAAAACCGTAACAACCCTAATATAAAGTAAAAATAAGCAGGTGCCTCTATAACTTTCTTTAAATGCCCCTTGAACTCCTTTAAAAGCATCTCACACAGCTTAATGAACTCGAAGACTTCCAGAGGGGTATTATCAAAATTCATAACCCTATTGGCCCTCTTATGCATCCACGGGATATCCCTAACCATATTGTTGGCAAATTCCGCTAGACCGGTGTACTCCCTTCTCCATGCTTCAACTATATTTGTTTGTTCTCGAACTAGGGTTTGAGCTGCGTTAGAAATATTTCCTAAGTATCAGATATTTTCTTCCAATCGTCGGATTTGGGCTCTTAAGAGTTCTTGATCCTGATTCTGGAGTTGCAATAGTTCTCTAAGTTCCAACACCTCAACATGTATCATTTCCCAATTGACCGGTAGCATTTGTTCAGCTTCAACCCTAAGTTGTCGTTCCTTAATAATAGTAGCTTGGGACTCCTGTAGTGACCCTTCGAGCCCAAGAATTTGATTCGTCAAAGTATGACTTACTTCTTGTTTATCCCACACAGCTAGCTCCCATGCCCTCTTCCATCTTTGGCCTTCAGCTTACACATCCTTCAATCGGTCATTCAGATTTTGGTAACCAATTCCAGCACTAAATAATCCTCCCAGGGTCCTTTGCCTATTTTTTTTCTCAATCTTAAGCTCTTCCTCAACTTCGAGGAGTTGCTTGTCCCTTTGCTTAAGATCATAATCCACCTGATTCTTCTTATAATTTGCATCATAGAGGTTATGCTCTAGATTTTCTTTCTCTTGCTCCAATTGTGCTATAGTCCTTCTGAGGTTATCTACTTCTTTCACTGAGATCGGGCTATCATCAGGAACATAAGGTTGATAAGTAGGATCAATCACAAAGGGTATCTTAACCAGTAGAACTCTCTCCTTTACCCATGCCATGTAAGAGTTTTCAGCTGAAGGGTCCTTTCTCTTAAGCCATTTTTCCCTTGTGTGTACCTTCTCCCATGCTCTGGTGATTCTTCTAAACAGCTCCTTATCCAAAGCATCCTCAACATGCAAGATAAATTCCCATAGATCTTCATCTTTAGGTCTCTTTCATATAGCATGTCCTAGTTACCTTAAAGATATTATAAGGTTGTAGTTAATACATCCCCTAGAGCCAATGAGAGGAGCATTAGGAAAGTTTCCGCAATTCATGATTATTTCCTGGGAATGCACCTTTTTAGGATAACAAAGGATGGTATTTTCAATAAGAGACCTGAGTTTTTGAGCCCAAGCATGGTTATCCTTGGTCTCTATCCTAGTAAGATCCTTGTAGATGTGTGAGACAAACCAGAAGTACAATAATGGCATACAACAGTGTAAAGACCTTTTTCCTTTATTGTGACATATATTAAGGGTATAATATACATCAGCTAACAATATAAGAACTATGTTTACCCCTTGGTTCTTCACAACCCAGAAAACACTGATGGCAGGAGCGTCAATAAAGTATTCTTCCCCTGGGAAGAGGACTATTCAAAACATGATTAATGCAAAAATATTCACAAAGGTACCCCAATCTCCAGCTTTAGCAAACTTTCGAGCAACCCCTTCCAGATATCCCTTCTTAAGTCATTCGATCTCTTTATCTTCCTTGTAGTGGGCTAGTAGATCTTCAACATGTACCCCGAAAGTTAAAGCTAGATCCTTGGGCTTTATTTTTTTTGTCCCATACCCATGTAAGGTTCTTTCCTTTTTTTTCCTTGCATATCCAGATATAGCTCAAATTCCTCTAAAGTATGGATATTATTAATATATGTAGGTATCAAATGAAATTTAGGATGGTAGCAAGAAGCATCCATTTATTGTTGCAAAAAACAGTTATGGATTTTGATTTCAAATTAGTAGATAAAGCCCAAAGACTTGGGGCTTGTTTGAATTAGTTTTTCTTTTTACTTTCGAAAATATATTTCATAAAAAAGATTGTTTTAAAGACCAAAATATATAAAAAAATTGTTTGGTAACATTATTTTTCAAAACGGTTTTGAAAATAAAAATTAAAAATTATTTGGTAAACTTAATTTTAAAAGAAGAATATAAATAAAAATTTTGTTTGATAATATAATTTTCGAAAACTGTTTTGAAAATGAAAAATAAAAAAATTATTTGGTAAGCAAAATTTTAAAAGAAGAAAATCAATAAAAAATTTGTTTGGTAATTTAATTTTTCAAAACTGTTTTGAAAATGAAAAAAAAAATTATTTGGTAAACAAAATTTTAAAAGAAGAGAATATATAAAAAAATTTGTTTGGTAATTTAATTTTTCAAAACCGTTTTGAAAATGAAAAAAAAAATTATCTGGTAAACAAAATTTTAAAAGCAGTTTTAGAGATAAAAACTACATTTGATAATTTGACTTTTAAAAATTATTTTATTAACTAATATAAATGGAAATTATTTTTATTATATTTAATAATCAAATTTTGAATTATATAAAATTAAATATACAAAAACACAAGTTAGTTACTAAATAAAACTGAGACAAATGTTGAAAGTGCTGTTAAATTGCAGTATTTTTCATTCTGCAACAGCAGTAACCGGTTACCCTCTGGTGAGTAACCGGTTACCACTGCCAAAAACAGAAAAATAACTGAATTTAACAGCATAACACTTTAGTTGTAGATTTTACATTTTTGTTCTCTCAAGTGTATTCATTGTATCCAATATATACTGTTTGTAAATTCCAATTGAAGGTTAATGCCAAATCATTTTTCATCCATACTACTCTCTCTTCTCTAATTCTCTTTCTCTCTCAATTTCATCTTCTTCCCCAAATTGATTTTTCACCATTGTTACACCTTTACTTTCAAATTCTGTTTTTGTTGTTTATGTTTGTTCTAACATTTGGCATCAAGAGCTTCGGTTATTGATCCGATTCCGCTGCAACAATGGCTACCATTTCCAATGATCGAATTCCCACAAATCTTCCAATTCTTGATTCGAAAAATTACGACAAATGGGCGAAGCAAATGAAGGTTCTATTCGGTTATCAAGAAGTGCTTGAGATTGTCATCAATGGAGTCACGCCATTGGGGGAACAAGCTACCGATACGATTAGGGCTACACACAAAGAAGAAAAGAAGAGGGATTACAAAGCCCTATTCTTGATTCACTCTTGTGTGGATAACGACAACTTCGAGAAGGTTGGTGATTGTGAATCCGCGAAGCAAGCGTGGGAAATATTGGAGAAAGCTTATGCCGGTGCCGCGAAAGCGAAGGTGGTAAGGTTACAAACTTACAAGCGTCAATTTGAGCTAACGAAGATGGAAGACAAAGAAACGATCAACGACTACATTACGCGCATTACTCGGTTAGTCAATCAAATCAAGTCTTGCGGCGAAACGATCGTAGAGCAGAATGTTGTATCGAAAGTGTTGCGTTCGTTAACATCGCGGTTCGATAACATTGTGGTTGCTATTGAAGAATCAAAGGATCTAACGACTATGAGCAAGGATGAGTTGCAAAGTTCGTTGGAGGCGCATGAGCAAAGGATGGATGAGAGATGTGTCGAAGCGAAAGCGGAGATCGCTTTGCAAGCGCGTTTGAATGAGAAGAGCAAGAGGTCGAAAGGAAAATTTGTAGCTAGAGGTAAGCCAAATTTTCAGAATTTTGGTGCAAACAATTCTCAAAATTCGAAGAGTTCGATGTATGAAAAGGGTGAGAGCAGCTCCAAGGAGAGTGATCGTAGTAGCGGTTTCAAAAAGGATTGGAGTAAGGTTCAATGCTTTAGGTGCAAAAAGCTTGGACATGTTCAATCGAAATGTTATGCAAAATTGAACAAGACTCGCGATGATGAAGCCAAGGTTGCTAGAGAAGAGGTGGAGGATGAAGACACCGTTCTAGTGATGATCACGGAGGAGAAAAGTGGCATTGTGGATGTTCCGGACAGCAGCTACTGTCATGACAGTTCGCGGGACAGCAGCTGTACCGTTTCAGAAAGTGGTAGAAAAATGTGCTCGGATCGAGATGCATTGGTTACCGTACGTGATGGAGTTCAAGGTAAAGATGAATGGTACTTGGATTCCGGTTGTTCAACACATATGACGGGTCGTAAGGATTGGTTTGTGCAAATCAATCAAGCGACAAAGAGCAAAGTCAAGTTTGCCGACGACACTACTTTAAGCGCGGAAGGGGTTGGAGATGTTTTGATCGGAAGGAAGAGTGGAGGCTTTTCAAGGATCAAAGATGTCTTGTATATACCGGGAATTAGGTGCAATCTTTTAAGTATTGGCCAATTGCTTGAAAGAGGGTACTTAATTCGGATGGAAAACAAGATGATCCGTGTTTTAGATTCAAAAGGTGTGTTGATTCTAAAAGCGCCGATGGCTGCCAATAGAACCTTTAAAGTTGAGTTAAGGGTTATGGAGCATCGTTGTTTGGCTACCGCGGCAAGTAGAGAGGAGTGGCTATGGCATTGCCGTCTTGGTCACCTTAATTTTAGGGATCTTAAGATGTTGCAACAAAGTGGTATGGTAACGGGGCTGCCACTTATTAGTATTCCGACAGAATTGTGTGAAGAATGTGTGACATCCAAGCAACACAAGAATGTGTTTAGCAAGGATGCGGGTCGGAGAGCCAAAGGCCTACTTGAGGTGGTGTATTCCGATGTTTGTGGACCGATGCAAGTAGAGACTTATGGCGGCAATCGATACTTTGTTACGTTCATTGACGATTTTAGTAGGAAACTTTGGACTTATCTTATCAAGAGAAAGGATGAGGTGTTTGGTGTGTTCAAGAGTTTCAAATCCTTGGTGGAGCGTCAAAGCGGCCGGAAGCTCAAAGTTCTCAAAACGGATGGTGGAGGTGAGTATACCTCTAACGAGTTTGGGAATTTTTGTGACCTTGAGGGTATTGTGCGTGAGGTGGTGCCTCCATATACGCCTCAACAAAACGGGGCTGCCGAGAGGAAAAATCGTACAATAATGAACATGGTGCGTAGCATGCTTTGTGGGAAGAAGTTACCTAAGGAATTATGGGGTGAGGCCGTATCTACGGCTACCTACTTGTTGAATAGGTGTCCTACTAAGAAGCTGCAGAATATCACACCCGAAGAGGCTTGGAGTGGTTTCAAACCTAGTGTGGATCATTTGCGCGTTTTTGGATCGATTGCGTATCGTCACATACCGGATCAACTTAGAAAGAAGTTGGATGATAAAGGTGAAAAGTTGATACTTGTTGGATATCATTCTACTGGAGGATACAAGCTGTTTGATGAGAAGAATCGGAAGATCGTGATAAGCCGGGACGTGCTGTTTGATGAAGTGAAAAATTCTGCAGCAACAGCAGTAACCGGTTACCAACCGGTGAGTAACCGGTTACTGCAGAAAAATCAGCAACATCAGTTTTTTGAATTGTCTGATCCGGAGGCGTCCGATTCCGCTGTACCTGCACCTACAGCAGCTGAAAACAATGTTGTTAATGAGGGTAGACCTGTGAGGCAAAGAGCTATGCCTCAAAGACTCCGAGACTATGAAAGGTTCCTAGATACCGAAGTGAATAACGATGGTGATTTTGTTCATTTCGCACTTATGGCCGAATCTGAACCGGTAAATGAGGAGGAAGCCTTAAGTGATCCTAAATGGATATGTGCAATGAAGGAGGAGCTGGAATCTATTGAGAAGAATGGTACTTGGGAGTTGGTCGATTTACCGCTTGGAAAGAAACCGATTGGTGTGCGTTGGGTCTATAAAGTCAAAGCAAATCCTAAGGGTGAAGTGATCAAGCATAAAGCTCGATTAGTGGCCAAAGGGTTCTTGCAACGTGAAGGCATAGACTACGAAGAGGTATTCGCACCGGTGGCTAGACTAGAAACTATTCGTTTGGTTGTTGGGATGGCACATAGCAACAATTGGGTGATCTACCAAATGGATGTGAAGTCGGCGTTTTTGAATGGTCCTCTTGATGAGGAAGTTTATGTTGGGCAGCCACCCGGTTTCGTGATTAAAGATCAAGAGAGGAAGTATTACAAGCTACATAAGGCGTTGTATGGTTTGAAACAAGCTCCAAGAGCTTGGAACAAACGCATTGACGGCTTTCTTATTGACATCGGCTTCAAGCGATGTGTATCCGAACATGGTGTTTATGTGAGGTCGGATACGATTGATGGTGTTATCATACTTTGCTTGTATGTTGATGATCTCTTGATTACGGGCAGCAATGACAAGTGCATTTCAAGGTTCAAAGGAGAGCTCATGAGTGAGTTTGAAATGACGGATCTTGGTGTGATGAGTTACTTCCTTGGCATAGAGTTCCACAAGTCAAAAGCGGGGCTGCTTATGCATCAAAGGAGGTATGCACTTGATATCTTGAAAAAGGTTGAAATGGAGCATTGCAACGCTTCTAATACACCGTGTGAAGCAAGAGTGCAGCTGTCCAAAAGTGAGGATGAGGATGATGTAGATCCAACACTTTACCGGAGTTTGATTGGATCGTTGAGGTACTTGTGCAATACGCGACCGGATTTGGCTTTTAGTGTCGGTATTGCTAGTAGATTCATGGAGAGACCTAAGGTATCACACTTGGCAGCGGTTAAGAGAATCCTTAGATACGTGAAAGGTACTCTTGGTTGCGGAATTCTATTTCCCGCATCGGATATGGGACGCAAATGTGCTTTACTAGGCTACACCGATTCCAATTGGTGCGGAGATAAAGATGATCGAAAATCAACGGCGGGTTACATCTTTATGTTCGGTAAAACACCAATCTCTTGGTGCTCCAAGAAGGAACCGGTTGTAGCACTCTCTTCTTGTGAGGCGGAGTACATTGCGGCTTCGTTGAGTGCGTGCCAAGCTATGTGGCTTATGAATCTAATGAAGGAATTGGGATGTGGTGATGATGTTACAACATTGTTGGTGGATAATGTTTCCGCGATTAATCTTGCGAAGAATCCGATTGCACACGGAAGGAGCAAGCACATCGAGATGCGGTTTCATTACTTGAGAGAATTAGTCGGTGACGGAAAGCTTAGATTGAGCTATTGCCGAAGCGAAGACCAAGTTGCGGATTTGTTGACGAAGGGTGTGACAAATGAGGTGTTCAAGAGACTGGTGAAGAGCTTGAACATGCTGGACTTGGATCAACTAAAGTGAGGTGGTGTGTTGAAAGTGCTGTTAAATTGCAGTATTTTTCATTCTGCAACAGCAGTAACCGGTTACCCTCTGGTGAGTAACCGGTTACCACTGCCAAAAACAGAAAAATAACTGAATTTAACAGCATAACACTTTAGTTGTAGATTTTACATTTTTGTTCTCTCAAGTGTATTCATTGTATCCAATATATACTGTTTGTAAATTCCAATTGAAGGTTAATGCCAAATCATTTTTCATCCATACTACTCTCTCTTCTCTAATTCTCTTTCTCTCTCAATTTCATCTTCTTCCCCAAATTGATTTTTCACCATTGTTACACCTTTACTTTCAAATTCTGTTTTTGTTGTTTATGTTTGTTCTAACAACAAAAACTATTTATAATTGATAAGCTAATATAAAATTAAAAAAAGGTAGCATACTTAATTATTAGATTACCTGTAGTTAAATATAAGATATAATCACTAAATAGAAAAATATAAACTTTTTAGAATAAAACATTTGATTTAGTTTAATTATATATTAGTTTAATTATATAGTAGTAATTATTAAAATAAAAATTGTTATTATTATTATTTTTTTATTTTTTTATAAGCAATTGTATTAAAATGAGAAATAGGGTTTCTCCAATCCCGATACAAAAACCAATCAAAAAGGTCAAAAATCTAGAAAAATATAAAGAGAAAAGGCTACAAAAAATCTAATGGATATTTCATCCACTCATAGAAAGAGCAACTCATACGGTCTAATTCCAACCATCTCTACGAAAGAGAAACAACTTGGTTAAAAAGAGAATCATCATTACAAGGAATATTATCAAACATAATCCTATTTCGACTTCTCCAAATACACCAAATAGCTATAAACCAAATAAAGCAACTCATATCTTCCTTTCCTATGTCAAAAAGAACCAAGAACCATCGCAATCCAAAATTACAAAGCGTATCCGATTGGATAGGTTGAATATTTAACCACTCAAAAATTTTTGTCCACAAAAACTTAATCTTCGGGCAGTTGAAAAAGATATGCCACACATTCTCATCTTCACTGAAGAAAAAAGCACAAACCTTATCTAAGGGAGAGTGAATGATACATTTAGTAGCCAAATTATCGCGAGTCGGCAGCCTATTACAGATAAGTCTCCAACAAAACACCTTTACCTTAAAAAGAATTTTTGTTTTCCAAACTACTTTTAACAGCAAGGCCTCCGATTCAGAAAAATTGAAACCATGGAACACCTCAATAAGCCGCAGGTAGCAAGAATTGACAGTAAAAATCTGGAATTGATCCAAACGCCAGACCCATGTATCCTTAATGTTGCGATTAACCTGCGAATCAGACAGAAACATCAACAGCGGTTCAACTGGAGGATCAAAGGCTTCAACCACAATCTAGGCATTGCTAAAAGATCAATTCCAAGAGTCTGTTGTCCAAAATCCATATTCAGCAATACTATTGTTATTATTAGCAGCCACAAAAAAGAGTTCAGGGAAAAGGTTCATTAGGAGAATATCGTCGTGCCAAAATGAGAACCAAAAAGGGATGTTATCACCCCTACCAAGAACATAGAGTGCCGAAGACCGAAAGCAATAATCATCATTAATGGTTTTTAAACCAATAACATCATGCATCCAAAGAGAGGCCGAAAAATGAGAAAGTTGGTCCAATTGGAGCACCATAGAAGATAAATTCCCGTATCTATAAGAAATGAAATTCCTCCAAATCTCGTTTCCACCGACAAGGAATTTCCACAACCATTTCGAGACAAGAGCTTTATTAAACATACCTATGTGTTTAATTCCAAGACCACCCTTATCAATTGGTTTACAAAGCATGCTCCATTTGATCATAGAGATACTTCTTTTCTCCTGGAACCCGACCAAAGGAATTTTCTTTGTATACCAATAAAAAGTGTAATAACCTTCGAAGGCGCTTTAAAGAATGAAAGGTAGTGAATAGGTAAATTCGTAAGAACAAAATTGATGAGTGTAACCCTACCTCCGAGAGATAAGTTCCTCCCGCCCCAAGTATTTAAACGACCTTTCAAAGTATCCAAAACAGGATTCCATAAAGATAAACGCCTATGGTTACCTCCAATATTAATGCCAAGAAATCTAAAGGGAAAAGCACCGGACTTACAGTGAAGGAATCGCTCATCCGCTTTGATAAATAAAGGTTCAAGACCTATTCCATAAATGCAAATTTTAGAAAAATTTATCTATAACCCCGAGACCATCTCAAAGCCTCGTAAAATAGACTTCAAAGCCTACAAATTCGAAAAGCCTCCATCACAGAAAAGTAAGGTATCGTCGGCAAAATGCAGAATTTCAACCGACACCTGATCTGCATAACCGTAGCCAGAAATGGCATTCAAAGCAGTCGCTCTTCTCATAAGTAAAGATAAAGATTCAGCAACAAGTGCTAAAAGGAAAGGATCAATTGGATCATCTTTTTTTAGACCTCTAAAAGCTTCGAAATCAGCGGAAGGACTCCCATTTATAAGGATAGAAATATGACTAGAACACACCACCCTTTTAATCCATTTAATCCATTTTCAACCAAAATTCATGGATTTAAGGATATCAATCAGAAACTTCCAGTCTACACAATCGTAGGCTTGCGCGAAATCCACCTTAAAAAAAAGGTAAGGATTCTTGTCTCTCCTAGCTGATTCAATTATTTCGTGTCGTCCAACAAATTTCTTCCCGACACGAAACCAGTTTGAGAGGAAGAAACCAAACCGGCCATAAGAGGAGACAACCTAGCAGCAAGAATCTTTGATATGAATTTAGATATGCAGCCAACTAGAGTTATCGGTCTATAATCACCGAAAGATAAAGGAGAATCAACTTTCGGAACCAACGCCACAAAGGAGGAATAGAGGATTTTCAGGAGGTTACCAGTTGTACAAAAGTGAGATATGCAGTTCTCAAAATCCTTCCCAACGACATCCCAACAATCTTTGAAGAATTTTAAAGTAAATTCGTCCGGCCAGGAGATTACCACCGTCACACGCAAAAACAACTTTTTTAATCTCAACTGAAGAGAAACCAGCTTCAAGCTTAAAGGAGTCAATAGAACTCAATTTATTGATATCTGCCAAGTTCATAGCAGGTCTAACATAAGAGCATTGAGAAAATTTAGCCTTAAAGAAGTCCTTAGCAGCAGCTTTGATCCTCTCAGGTTTATCCTCCAAAAGATTATTACATAGTATAGCTGCAATATGGTTAGATCTGTTCCTCATTCTCAAGGAAGAAGGAAAAAGACGACTGTTGACATCGCTGTCCTTTAGCCACATGGATCTAGATTTCTAAGCTAGCATGCTTTCCCGAATACGCAAGTTGCTCCATAAAGACTCTTGAATGTTACTCTTGACTAGAATTTCCTCTTCAGAAAGATCAACAAGATTACCTTCCAGGCCTTCATCGATAACATTCAAATCATCAGTGATCTTGTCAATTTTTAAATCAATCCAGCAAAACACATGAGAGTTCCAATGTTTTAATAGAACTTTGATAGCCGATAACTTCTCTTTAAAGACAAAAGACAGAGAACCATGGAAGGAGAAAGTGTTCCACGGATGTCTAATAAAGGATAAGAAGTCTTTATGGCCTAGCCAACAATTAAAGAACCGAAATGGTTTCGGGCCCGAGTCAAAATTATAAGACTTGAGGAAAATAAGTCTATGATCAAATATCGTTCTCTTGCCTACATATTGAGCCTTGAAACCCCAACTATTCACAAGATATTCATCCACAAGAAACTGTCAAGTTTACTACATCTTTTTCCGTTAGAATTAAACCAAGTAAAACGGTTTCCAAAGAAAGGTAGATCCAACAAACCCAATTCTTCTAAGAAGGAAGAGAATTCAAAACAGTCTGATATAGCAGAAGATCTACTACCCTTTCTTTCAACAACAAATTTGACGGAATTAAAGTCTCCTCCGATCAGCCACTTGCCCTCCGGATAAAGATTTTTAAGATTGATAATGGCAGCCCAGAGGATCCTCTTATCAGAAATGTTACACGGCGAGTAAATATTAACCGCAATCAACAGAGAATTCTTCCATGATAAAATAGAAGCAAGGAAAACTTTACCACTAATTGACGAAATTGGGGTAAAAATCCATTTCCTCAAAACAGTGAGAATGCCTCCTGAGGCCCCTTCCGAGCCACTAGCAGACCAGTCAAACCCCTGATTTCCCCACAAGCTACGGACCACCGATTCACGCATACAAGTAATCTTAGTTTCTTGGAAGAAACATAAGTCTACCAGGTCTTTGCAAACAGTATGACGAATGATCCTCCTCTTAATCAAGAGGTTACACCCACAGACATTATATGACATAAAAATCATTGCACATAATTATCAACAACCTTCAAAGGAAGAGAAACAACTTTATCTCTCTCTTCAGGTCCTCTTATAACACTGATAAGGTCTTCCTCATCCTTGTCCAATCCAATGCCTAAAAGTTTAATAGAGTCCATAATTCTACATGGAACATCCGATAAAACCTCCTTGCATCGAAAATTGTTTCTACAAATATATGATTCATCAATAGAATAAGAACTTCCAGAAACATCCAGTGATGAATCAGGAACAGACAAAAATGGTTGAGCAACTCTCTTGAATTTAGACAAAATCGGTTGAGCAACTCTCTTGAATTTGGAGGAAGAAGGTTTAAGGAGCTTTGAGGAAGAAGCATTCAAGAGGGATGAGTAGAAAGACGGGGAAAAAGGATTTTAATATTCTAAAAGTCAGCAAAAGGCTTTTTCTTCTAGTAACCACAAGCCTTGCCACATGTTTACTAAGCCCAATATCTGAAAGAGGAGGAAGGCCCACGTCTAAAGCCTTAGAATTCTCAATTGGATCTGAAGCTGAAGTCAGTCCATGATGAGAGTCAAAGTCCACCAAAGCAACAAAAGGTTTAGAAAAGGCTAAAACTGATAAGTTAGGAATGGACATATCGTTGGGATCCAAAAGGCCAGTAACTGTGTCATTGACTTTACTGACATCAGTTAATTCTAAGGATGCCTCACCAGTTCCCGAGAATTCACAAGAAGGTGAAGAAATGTGCTGAGTACGGGAGCTAGTACCAGCCACAACATCCACATTCTCCTTAAGGCTAGACCCAGTCCTAGGTGAATTCAGATTGGAAGGACATGTCCCATCAATGTCAGAATCATCCTCAGAAGTCCAAAATCCCTCACCTTCAATATCTTCTGGGTCTAAAGAAAGAGGGATAGTTACCTCGTCCTCACCAATCACAGAAGCAGAATCTTGTTCCTTTGAAAGGAAAACTTCAGACACTTTAATTGAGAATGAAAAGCCATTGAGCACAAGGACAACATCTTCATTGCAAATATGGCTCCAGGATGTTTTAATCAAGAGAGTAGCCTCATCAAACGATATATTAGAATATAATGATATAATATAACTACACCTACATGCATTGCATTCTAAAGAATAAAATTTAACAATAATTTCCTATGAAACAACAAATATTTTTAATTAATAAAAAGTAGTTTGAGTCATTGTGTGTAGAATGAAGCAGAGGAAGTGTTGGTGGAACTACTAAACATAGAATGAATCAATTTATGTCGTTTTATTAGAATTCTAAATTATTTTACTTAGTTGGTAAAAAAAAAATTTATTTTACTTAGTCATTAATAAAAACTTTCCAATTTTCCGTGTTTTCAGTTTGGAAAGAAATTGGAATAATAGTTCCGAAAATCAAAACAGCTTATACTAGTTTTCATTTTTCTGGTTTAAAAACAACAATTTATTGAACAATTTTTAGAAACAATTTTCAAAAAATAAACATATTTTACATATTTTAATTTTTAAAATTAGAATACTGTCTTTCAAAAGCCAATCAAACAGGCCCAACTTTTGTTATAAAGAAAGATAAAATAAAACTGTAAAATTGTTGAATTATAAATGTTCTTAACACGAAATAAAAAACAATATTTAAAAGATAAAGAAAACTTAAGCAACAAATATGTATTCATTTTAATGTAATTACTACAATACACACATTCTTAATGTGACATTTTTTGTCACAACATGCTTTGCAATTTAACTTACACTAACTTGAACAAAATATAAAATTAAACTTAGCAACAAAGATAACATTGCAATATATATACTACCAATATACCACCACTTTTGGGGTACATCGTATACAATTACTTAAAATAATATTGAATCAGAAACATTGACACAGATACGACACTGACACTGATACTGATATTGATATTGTCATATAAACATTTGATAGATCTTTCTTAATTGGCTCTTCTGCATTGCTTCCTAATCTCCCCTTTCGATCCGGTAAGAGGCTTAATATTTCCCATCTTAATTATAGCATTAACAAAATCCACTTCAAAGGCCTTTGGATTATTACTATAAGTTTTAACCAATGAATCAGTTGAACCTCCATTGAAAAGCACTTGATCAGAATGAAGGAGTCCCTTTTTGTTGATGAGATTGTTGTAGTAGACATTGTCAAAATGGTTTGGAGTTTTGTAATCTAGAAATGCTACATTGTTGTCCTTTATTGAACCACTTTTCCTTGGACAGTTTCTTTGCCTTGACTTGGCAAATAAACTATCAATGTCTGTGTCATTGTAAATGTGATCTCTGTAAACCACACACCTTGCCTTACCAATAGTGTGAGCTCCTGAAAACCAAAACAAAAAATCATCATTATACTTTTTCAAAGAAAACTCATATATACTATACAGTTTTATCATTCATTTTACAAATCGATTTTATAAGATGAATTAGGTCAAACTCATGTCAGGGCGAGAATTACTTCAATTAATTATAAACTATATAACACTGCCACTTCTAAAAAAAACATGTAAGTGTCTGTGTATTTGTGTATGTATCAGACACCTAAACCCTAAATTATTCATTTTTTCTAATTATTACTTATATTACCGTATTAGTGTGAAAATAATACAGTAAAAAAACACTCTTATTCACATATTTAGAATGTGAAAATAAACGACGATAATGAAAACCTGATAGTAGATGGTTTCATCAGAACATATGGATCATATAAGAGTATTAACAATAATGAACCAATAATTTCATGTACAATTATTTTCTAGGTTAGACAAACACGTTTATCATTTCACTATTCTTTTCCTATTTTATATATTTGAAAAGTCACTTAGAACGAAAACGAAAACTAGCATGACATGCAGTGAATTACGTGGTTGTTTAAACGTCACATTCAAGTCCACCGAAAAGTGTCATCTCAAGCATTTCTTATAAAAATAAACTGTGTTATAATAATGGAAGATAGAAGAAAAAAGTGTAAATAGGAAAAAGACATGTACCAGATAAGGCAACCATGTCCTTAGTAGAGAGTCCTTGAGCTTTAAACCTATTGATAAGGTTGGTAAGAGTTGAAAAGGGAGGTGGAATAACACCACTGCTTGCATCGTTGAAGCTGGCTGTTTTTGAATCTCTTCTTCCAACTTTAACCTTCCAATAAGGTCCTCCTAGCTGCATAATTAATGTTGTGTATTTATCTTATACTAAATTTTGTATTTAATTTTATTAAATTTGTACTCACGTTTACAACAGAGTCACGAGCAGTAATGGCTACAATATCAGCACATGAAACAACACCAGGACATGCAGCTTCCACCTTAGATTTAATGGCATCAATTACTTCAAAACCTCTCAAAGAATCTTTGTTGGGAGGTGCAGTTTTCTCTCCTTTAATGGAAGATGTGTCATCAAGTAGCACTGATCCATCACAACCCTGTTTACAATAATATTATTTGTTAGCATAATTACACAGAATAAACAAGTTTAAACATAAAGCCTCAAAAAAAGGCTTTTTGGAATTTTTATTTTTATCTTTTTGTTTTGGAATATGCTTATTACATGGTGCAAAAAAAATATAAATTTAAATTAATGTTAACTTTGTGAATAGTGTCATAACTAGGGTTGATTCTAAAAATCAGTGGTGCATAATCATGGAAACTTTAGACTTTAGTTTATTCTTTAATTATCCTTGAAATGTTCCATAATTGATATACTGTAATGTCACTCAATAAGACTCTTGAAAAAGATAGGAACCGAATAAAATTAATATACATAAATAGTCAAGTAGCGTAACGACAAGAAAAGAAAAGAGTATACAATAATACAACCTTTTTTAATTCAATGTATATAACCCTATTAGCATTTGTTAAACTACACCTATTCAATTTTTAGAAAGAATATTTTAATAGATATTAACTAAAAATTCATATATATATATATATATATATATATATATATATATATATATATATATATATATATATATATATATATATAAGTATGTCTTGTAAATATATGGAAAAAAATACAAAATATAGTTGAAATTGCGGAATTAAAACTTAATTTATACTACAAAAAATGAAGTTATATATTAGGATCATGCATCCTTAAAAATTAAAGTTTAAAAAAAAAATTGTTAATTTTCATGCATTGCATGAGATTTAATTTTAAACTTATATAAATATAGGGTAAGTTTAAAATAAAAATAATCAAAACAACTTTGTTGAAAATGATATGATCAATTATTATTAATCATAGATCATAGTAAGGATATATATAATAAAGAAAATATATGACATAGTTTTGAAGAGTAATTTACATTAACAAAGCAGTCATGAAAGAAGAGTCGAAGTAAAGATCCTCCCATGCGAGGTTCATTAGCCACAACAGAGTGAACAACAGACTTGACAACATTGAAAACATTAGGACACTTTTTAGCATAGAAATTTTCAGAGAGTTGAGCTGAAGAATTTCCTATAAGAAAAAACATCAACAAAACAAAGCAAAACAAGTTTATTGAAACTTTAGAAGATGATGAAGAAGCAGAAAATGCCATTTTGCTATAAGTTGTAGTAAGAGTTTAGGGTTTTGAAGAGGATGGTTTTAGTCTAAGAAAGTGTGTTGTGTTATATAGAGATAAAAGATGGCTACTATCACCTTCACCTAATCCTAAAAAGTTGAGAAATTACTATTATTGCATGCATGGCATTTGAAAATTCTAATAATGTTTTGAATAATGTGGATTGAATTGACTGGTTGATATGGATGATATTAACAACTTTTCTTATTTTTTTTGTACAAGTTGAGAGAAAATTTGTTATGGCGGAGAAATGTCATGTGGTATATATTATTTTGATATTTTAAATTAATCACTTAAACTTTAATGATTTGACCTTACCACCTTTAAGTAAAAGTTCGAGTGTTTGATATATTTACATATGAATATTAACTTAAGCACTCTATAAGCATTCTAAATAAATAAAAAATCTTGCAATTAAAAAGACAATTAATAAGATTTTCTATTTACAATGAATATCAATTTATATTATAATTATTATTATTAAAACTTTAAACAACAATTTTCAAACATTCCACTAAATATAAAACAGTTAACATAAATCATCATGAAGTTTAGAAGAATATTAATTGAAAGTTAACAAATTTTAAGTTTAGTAATTTGGGGAACATACGTAGGTTCTAGTGAAATTAAGTTTGGGTTTAATGATTGTATATGTTTGGCTGTTGTGATTAAAAGAATATATGCCAAAATTGACTATTCTAAAGTTGAAAATAGCCCCCATATGCTGTATGTTTCTATTGATATTATTAAATTATTACAAAGAGAAATACTATTTGTATTGTGCTTGATATTGAAGCTAAAACAGCTAGCTAGTATACCCCACATATTCCCAATTGATTATCAAGATAATATTAGATTTTATAGATTAAGTGTATTTGTTGTTTAGTTTATGAAAGACTCGAAAATAATGGGTTTATTACATTTTTTTTAAAAAAAATTTAGCCTTATTCAAAGGTTGAATTTAGTTGTGAGATGGGAATCATCACTATTGGAAGAATGAATATTTTATTATTTCTCTTGTGTTTCAAACCAGTAGTTTGATAGAACCTGTACTACTAACATAATACTATTCATGCTCAATAAACTCTTTTCACTCAACAACTCTTTTCTCAATACACTTACATAGTTTGAGTAATATGAGGTTTATATACAATTGAACACACTAAATCCTGATACTAAGACTCATATTTATACTAAATCAATAATAATAATATCGAACGATCATTTTCTGCATGTTCTCGCTTGCATGCATCTTGTCTTTCATAGGTCTCCATACGTCCTTCAAGAAACGAATAAGGTCAAAAAATAATTAATCTACCTTATTTCAAATTATCTCGTTGAAGTCATTATCAGATTAAGTCAAAAAAATATTATATGTCCTAGAATAATATCACCCTGTAAAATTGAAAAACTCTTTCACCAAACTTAGTCGAAAACACACCAAAACTCTCTTAGTCGCACTCGACTCACTTGCTCCAAACATTTCTTTCAACTTTTCTTGACATCTTAAAACCTTCTTAGCGTCGAAATTTCAGTTAACAAATTACCCCCCAAAAATGTCTTTTACGACAAAATGGAGAAAAATGACATTTTTTGAATGCTTCGATGCTACAGTTATTCCACTGTTGTGACGTCATGGTCATTATGACCTCTTTTCTTCAAACGTCTCATCGAGATGTGCAAAATCCATACAATGATCATTATCTAGAAGCCGTCAAATTGATAATAGGATTTACTGTCTCCTTAAGTTCAAACTTTACTAGATGAATGTGAAAATGCCATGGGTACTTGGATGTGGAAGTCAATCTAGATGTTAGTAGTAATGTCAATAACATGGATAGTGCGGAAGCCAGTAAGAATTGTAGTAATGATGACATTGAAATTCTGGTATGACAGACTCAGATGTCTAATATGATGTTGAGACATCTTATCTGTTACTTATAAACATGGTAAGGCATACATATCAGTACTTAAATAATTCTGATATATCAGAGTCAAACATGCTTCAGGATGTTGGGACATCTGATAGGACATTCAGTTCAGGTACTGCATAAAACATAAAAGATGTAAAGAACACAGAAGTTTGTTAACCCAGTTCAGTGTATAACCACACTTACATCTGGAGGCTACCAAGCCAGGAGGAAATCCACTATTAGTAATATTAATTCTAGACTTAAACCACCCTGTTTAATCTATCACTTAATACTTACCCAATGCAATTTCTACCTAAGACACACCTTAGATATGAGTACCCTACTCACTCCCCCTCAATCACACAGTGATTTTGTTTACAAGTTTAATTAAATTGAAGTCACACTTCAAAAAAAAAACAGCTTGATCTTACTTCACAGTTTCAATCAAGTCACAAAACTTCTCTTGCTTACAAGCTTCGAGAATCACAAGTGAAACAGCCACAATAGAGTTCCTTGTTATGCAAGGCTGCCACAAGAACACAACCCTAATAATGTTTACATTTTCGGTTGATTGGGTTGATTCTAAACTAGGTTACAAGGTTTCTTTTATAACCTATTCCCAACTGGATTTGGGCCTAAACAATCACAACAATAGCTGCTACAAATATGCAGAAATATCTGCTACAAATATGCAGAAATATCTGCTACAAATATTCCAAAAGATCTTCAACTCCTAAAATATCTCTAAATATAGAAACCTATATTTTTCAATATTTGTCTTCAATTTAAATTGAGTCTTTAAGATCTTCTAGATCAGCACCACATATGATTGCATAATATCTCCAGAATATTCTGCATAATTCAGATCTGATAAATCCAATGTTATCACCTTGAATTAGGGTTTGTTACTTCCTAAATTCTAGGTGATTTTGTTCTTCTGATTAATCTGAATCTTCATAACAAAACTCCCTACAGATGCGCCTTGTTCTGTTTTTATCCATCCATAATTAATTCCAGATAACTCTCCTTAAATATCTCAAATCAGTTAGTCATTAATTAATTCTGGTAGCAGGTCTGAGATGTCTCAACATCTGTTGGGACATCCTGAAAAACTGAACTTACTTCATTTACTGATACAATGTCCTAACATCTGGTGTGACATCCTGATATCTTGACTTAAGTTCATTAACTGTTACTCTGTTTGACAGTGTCACAACATCTGGTGTGACATCCTGAACTAAGTTCCACACTTCTTGTTTGATATCTATATGTAACATATGACAGTAATGTTGTCATGACAGTTGCAGATGTTTCAACATTCTCTTTGACATCTGTCTGTAACATATGACAGTAATTCTGTCATGACATTTGCAGATGTTTCAACATCTTCTTTGACAGTTGACTGTAACATATGACAACATCTGTTGGGACATCCTGAATTAGTTCTTCTACTCTGTTTGATAATGTCCCAACATCTGATAGGACATTCTGAACTGAATTCAACATCTTCTTTGACAACTTCCACATTTATCTGTGCCACCATGTCAGGACATCATGTTTGACATGTTCTTCCAGAGTCTATACCATGTTAATATGGAACTTCTTATTCAACATTTTCCAGCCATATTAGTTTTACCAAACATAATGCCAATCATAAAATAATAGCATTAACAATCTCCCCCTTTGGCTTATTTTGGCTAAAACTAATTTACATACAGGTGTAGTAATACCTTATGTAGAAGTTCCTTAACATCAACATCTTCATATCAGACCTCACACTATTACTTCTCCCCCTTTTTAGCCATAAAAAGACAAAGGTATATAATCTCCATAAGCTTGAAACACACACAAGCTTCACAATTCCTCAAGAATCAAACATAAACTGCAGAGAGCAGCTTTATATAATATAGCCTTCTAGACTCTTAGGATTCTCCTTATCTGGTTAAGGTATTACTCCCCCTTAACACCACAAAATCAAGTGCACATACTTGTAACACACTCCCCCTGTCTAGGATACTCCATGCTTCTCTGTACATTGATGAAAGGAAAACATAAGACGCATCTTCATGTCTTCAAGAGCTCACTCTCTGTTCAATTCCCAATCGAACACATTCACTTCTTGTACCAAAGCATACCTGATTCCTTTATGGGTTTGTAGTTACCACAGACTACACAAGATGAACATCTTCTAGCACACAGGTTATTGACACTAAGCCTTTACACACCAAAGGCCATACAATCCAGATAAAACACATCCAAACTAATTATGAAATTAGAATGAATGTCCACAAACAAACTTCCAAGCAATCAATACCTGATATACTTCTGGTGGATCAACAGAGATGTGCTCTTCAGTTGAGGCCTTGTGCTGGTCCTCAGATGTTTCAACATCTATTGGGACATCCTGTTGAGCAGGAGTGTCCTTTGCAGCCTGAGTTTGTTGATCTTCTTGTGGGGCTGGCATATTGTTCAGAGGGAAAGATATGCCACTTACCATTCTTTGCTCAGATAGAATCTTGGTTACCAACTCCTTTATGGAATCATCCACAAATTCAGAAGCTTTTGGAGTGTTGTACAATGGTGAAGGTATGCCTTTGGTCTTGCTGAAAACTTGATCTTTTTGGAGTTCTTGGCTTTTTAGCATGAGGAACACTTCCAGTCTCTTCTACATGTTTCTTCCAATATAGATCATCTACTTCATCATTCTCCCATATGATTAGGTAGTCTAATAATAGAAACCATGTAGATAAACACCCCATATAATGTACTAACACTTAGTTAGAACATTTTTCATACACCAAGACCTTATCACCATGATCCTAGATGTGCTCCACCAACTGGACTTACTATAGCATAGTAATCCATGAACTGAAAATCTTCAACCACACTGTGCCACCAGTTAGAATCAGAAATCCAGAAAGAGTGATAAACTCTCATCCACCTTCAAGAAGAATAAATCCTCTTGAGTCTTCAAATCATCACTCCTCTGCCCAAGAGCAATTTGTTCCAAGACAATCCTCAAGAACAACCAGCTGCCACACTCTGATTATCTTGATTCTTCGAATCCACTTTAAAGATCAACCAATTACCACATATTGATAACCTCCTTTATGAATCCTCATATGAAAAAGCCAATTGCCACTTTTGTCTTCTTCACCTTTATAGAACAAGAGTTCCATGCTCTCATAGACTTGATTTATCCACCAAGTTTGAGTAAACAACCTCCATTCTATTGGTTTTGCAGAAGTTCTTACCAATAACACATATTGATGAGAAACTTCCAATGTTTCTCCAAAGTCTTCAAACCTGCCACTGTCTGATTATTCAGAAGGAATAGTTAAGAACTGCACCTCATAACTATACCAAGGATGCCACCTTTCATTGAGAAAGGCAGTCTTAACAAATTTATGATATCCCCACCTATCTTAACTCCATGATGAGCATTCTGGACTACACCTAGATCAGAAATAAACCAATCCAAGTGGTCATTATGATATGTTCATGGTCTTTCATCTCCATCTTCAGAATCAATAATGTCCAGACCAGTTCTTGCCAAGAAACTTTCCAGAAATACATAACTCCTGTCACACAAGACTGAAGCCAATACTACATCTTATGCAATACCTCACCCATGATTCTGCACAAACTCTGATGATAAGATGTTCCAACATCTGTTTGAACATCACCAATCTTGAATCACAAGGATAATCAATCAAATATTTGTGAACTCCACAAACAACAATTGATCTTAAATCCTTGTATAATACCTTATCAGATAGTTCTACATAATCTGATCTTTTAATTTTGAAGGATTTTAAGGTTAGCTCCAGATAAGATTAGCAAGATCTCCTCATGGATAACCAATACTCCAGCTGAGCATAAACTCCATTAATTCTCAATTTCACACCCCTGATGAACATACAAAGAGCACAACTGATAAATATCCATACTTGATTTTATATCCCAAAACAGATGCTCTTAGTTTGCTTGCTACAAAGGGTTCATACTGCCACTATCCATGACTAGTAGTGGAAGAGACTACCAGTTCAACAACCATTCTGATCAGACTTCTCAATCTGATATTCTTCCCTTTCTTCTAGCAATTATTGGTCACATTGCTAGCTTTAATCATGACCAAAGTCATGCATTTATCACCCACATTTGTAAATACATTTTAGAAGCTTTTTCATCTTCAGATTCATCATCAGATTCATTAGTATTCTGAGCAACCTCTTCCAGCTCCAGCCTTTGAATTACTTCCTCAAGCTTTTTCTTCCTAGCATCCAGCTTTTTGCAAGTGTTTTTCAGATCTGCAATCAAGACAGCTTTGGATATGGGAGTCTTTGCTTTTGAAGGTCCAGCAGATGTCCTAGTGGAAGCTCCAACATCAGCAGCATGATGGCTCAAGAAAAGTTTGTAATGGAAGGCCAGAGGACTTTTTCTTTTGCATACTGAATCCTTCTCAGTGAGGATACCTGGATACTGGCTTAGTATGATTCCACATAGCAGAGAGGGAAAAGCAATGGGAAGCTTTGTTGCAGATGTTCCAGCATGCTTCAATGTCTGATCCAAAATATAAGCCCCAAAGTCCAGCTTTGCTTGGGTGCCCACAGCATATATGAACCTGCTCAATTCAGTTGCTATTGAGGAGGTATGGTTGGTAGGGACCCAATTTGAAGTGCCAATCCTATGCAGCATTGCATACTTCCTTGTCAGCACGCTAACAGAAAGTTTCCCCTTGACTGGCCAAGCTTTGAATTGATTAGCAGTGATGACTTTGCACACCTGTTTATTTGTCTTTCCCAGCTCATTAGGTCCATCAGATTCTCTTCCTAGATAGTGGTTGATAACCCTAGGATAGAATTCCACACATCTCCCTCTTACATACACCTTTCTAAAGTCATCTGATTTACCATCAGCACAGTCCTCTTGTAGGTTGACAATGAATTCCTTGACTAGCAGCTCATAGCAAGGTGAAAAGTTTGATACTGTTTTGAATAAACCAGCAGAAGAAATTAGGTTGATTACCTTAGTGCACTCAAGTGTATTGCTGCCTAGCTCTCTTTCAAGTGCTACCCTTCTTTGGTATACAAATTTCCATCTGCTCACACTTGACACATGATGGAATGAAACATTGTCCAGAGGAGCTTCTGGAACAGCAGAGGTGGACCTTGATGGTGCTGGTTTCTTCTTTGGTTGGGATGTTGGGACATCCTCTTCAACATCTGAATCTGGTGGAGTTACAGCTTTCCTCTTTTGGGTATTCACCTTGTCTTTCTTTGGAGTAGACTGCTTCTTTTCAGGAGTTGAATGTCCTGCAGTCTTCTTTTCTTTTCTAGCCCTAAGCCTTTTGGCTATGCTAGGGTCCACAGAAGCAATGATCTCTGTGACAGAGTCATTATCTAAGTCTTCAACATGTAGCATAGATGCCTCCTCTTCCAGGATAGGAGTAGGTTCCAAACATATGTGATCATCACACATTTGTCTAGCACCCAAAGCATCCATCATGTTAGCAGGATATCACACCAGTTTCCTTCTTCTGGAACACAAAACTAAGCTTGGTTCTGAAACATTATTGCTTTCAAGATTACTATCTTTTCTTCAATCAGCTCCAACTGAAGTGCTATAACATTATGAAAGATACTTTGCACACATACAATAGACAGTAGCATCTCAAGGAGTATTCAGCTTCATAGCTTCAGAAAAAAAAACAATCTTTTAGGTCTTTGATTCAACATTTACCATATACTGTTGATGTGTAGTGTGGTGTCAAGCCATTAGGATTGACATATCAATTCAGCTTCTTTCTTGATGAAACTTCCTTCAGTTCATGATTTAGACAATCATAAACATGTATCTTCACAAGAGAGATTTTCTCCAGCTATACCTAAACAACATAGGACACCATAACCAGGAAGAATATCCTCATTAGGTTACCATAAATAAGCTTAAGAGATAACTTATCAAGATTTTCACTCCCGCATGAAAGATTTGATAATTATACTCTTTTGTTTTGGCTCCAACCTCTTCTTTCATCAAGAACCACACTATTCTGAACTAAGTTTCTTCCAGTTCTGTAATCACATGATAGAACATCAAACTTGACATTATGAACTGAAGCTTTGCAACAACCTTTGTATGAAGTATTGGGGAACCACTATCAGACATAGCACATCATAAATAATAGAGCAATTCCTTGGAGATAAATAAACTTTTCCACAGTAAGATCCTCCAAAAGATATTGAAACACAATGTCAAGACATCTTATCTGACATCAGCAACCCTATGTGAATACAACACCATTATATCATATGATGAATAGTCCATCCTCCACTTCTAGGGACCATTCAAACACCAATATGAATCTCTCAAGTTCCAACAACTCTTCATTATATCATCCTTCTTCCTTAACCATGAACCAGAAAGTATCTCCCTTAGATCTCATCCAGAAACAGACCAGGATGCCTGCTCTGATACCAATTAAAATTCTGGTATGACAGACTCAGATGTCTAATATGATGTTGAGACATCTTATCTGTTACTTATAAACATGGTAAGGCATACATATCAGTACTTAAATAATTCTGATATATCAGAGTCAAACATGCTTCAGGATGTTGGGACATCTGATAGGACATTCAGTTCAGGTACTGCATAAAACATAAAAGATGTAAAGAACACAGAAGTTTGTTAACCCAGTTCAGTGTATAACCACACTTACATCTGGAGGCTACCAAGCCAGGAGGAAATCCACTATTAGTAATATTAATTCTAGACTTAAACCACCCTGTTTAATCTATCACTTAATACTTACCCAATGCAATTTCTACCTAAGACACACCTTAGATATGAGTACCCTACTCACTCCCCCTCAATCACACAGTGATTTTGTTTACAAGTTTAATTAAATTGAAGTCACACTTCAAAAAAAACAGCTTGATCTTACTTCACAGTTTCAATCAAGTCACAAAACTTCTCTTGCTTACAAGCTTCGAGAATCACAAGTGAAACAGCCACAATAGAGTTCCTTGTTATGCAAGGCTGCCACAAGAACACAACCCTAATAATGTTTACATTTTCGGTTGATTGGGTTGATTCTAAACTAGGTTACAAGGTTTCTTTTATAACCTATTCCCAACTGGATTTGGGCCTAAACAATCACAACAATAGCTGCTACAAATATGCAGAAATATCTGCTACAAATATGCAGAAATATCTGCTACAAATATTCCAAAAGATCTTCAACTCCTAAAATATCTCTAAATATAGAAACCTATATTTTTCAATATTTGTCTTCAATTTAAATTGAGTCTTTAAGATCTTCTAGATCAGCACCACATATGATTGCATAATATCTCCAGAATATTCTGCATAATTCAGATCTGATAAATCCAATGTTATCACCTTGAATTAGGGTTTGTTACTTCCTAAATTCTAGGTGATTTTGTTCTTCTGATTAATCTGAATCTTCATAACAAAACTCCCTACAGATGCGCCTTGTTCTGTTTTTATCCATCCATAATTAATTCCAGATAACTCTCCTTAAATATCTCAAATCAGTTAGTCATTAATTAATTCTGGTAGCAGGTCTGAGATGTCTCAACATCTGTTGGGACATCCTGAAAAACTGAACTTACTTCATTTACTGATACAATGTCCTAACATCTGGTGTGACATCCTGATATCTTGACTTAAGTTCATTAACTGTTACTCTGTTTGACAGTGTCACAACATCTGGTGTGACATCCTGAACTAAGTTCCACACTTCTTGTTTGATATCTATATGTAACATATGACAGTAATGTTGTCATGACAGTTGCAGATGTTTCAACATTCTCTTTGACATCTGTCTGTAACATATGACAGTAATTCTGTCATGACATTTGCAGATGTTTCAACATCTTCTTTGACAGTTGACTGTAACATATGACAACATCTGTTGGGACATCCTGAATTAGTTCTTCTACTCTGTTTGATAATGTCCCAACATCTGATAGGACATTCTGAACTGAATTCAACATCTTCTTTGACAACTTCCACATTTATCTGTGCCACCATGTCAGGACATCATGTTTGACATGTTCTTCCAGAGTCTATACCATGTTAATATGGAACTTCTTATTCAACATTTTCCAGCCATATTAGTTTTACCAAACATAATGCCAATCATAAAATAATAGCATTAACAGACATGAATGGCGTCACTATGAAGAAGAATGAGAATTTTATGATAGTTTGGATTTATGTTACCGACATTGTGTTTGGAAGGATGTCAAGCAAGATGTTAGATTATTTTGCTCAGCAAACACAAGCTGAAATCGAGATTAGCACAATAGGCGAGTTTTACCAATTTTCTTGATTTTCAAGTGAAGCTAATTAAGAATATCATCTTTGTTTCCCAAAGTAAATATGCTAGAAACATTGTAAATAAATTTGGGCTAGAAATTGCTAGGCAGAAACGTACACTTGATGCCACTCATGCCAAGCTATCTATAGATGAACAAGGAGTGACTATTGATCAAAACATCTATAGGAGTATGATTGGTAATCTTTTATATATCATTATCAGTCGTATTGGAATTAATTTCTCTGTTGGCGTGTGTGTTTGGTATCAAGAAAATCCTAAGATTAGCCATCTTACTTAAGTCAAGTGTATCCTTAAATATATAACTAAAAAAAATATAAATATGGCCTTTTATACTCCTTCGATACAAACTTCTCACTAGTATGATATTGAGATGCAAGCATCCAGATAATGTTGAAAATAAGAAGACCATCCTTAAGCATGTTTGAACAAACAATTATGTTATATATTCACTAAACCTCTTGATGGTGTCCAATTCAAGAATCTCCGATCAAGTTTAGGCCTTTGCATTATCAGGTTATAATAGTTATTTAAAGTATGGTTGAATGGTTTTTCTTGGGCCTACTTGGACTTTTATGGGCCCATACATCTCAGTAATAATGTCACTTGTATCTTTCATTACTTTGTTTATATTTTAAAAAAGGTTTAATACCCTTTTTGGTCCTCAAACTATAGGTAAGGGTTCAATTTGATCCTCTTTCTTTTAAAAGTTCTAAATTGGTCCCTTACGTTGTCTAACAGAATCAAACTACGACAATCCTGTGCTACAAACAAGATTTCAAAGCATGAAGCGTTGCGCCAGGAAGTTATTTACAAGGGAAATATTCTTTATGTTTCGTGATATTCTTGCACGGTCCGCAGAGATGGTAGTGGAAACATGCAATCAAACTTATACTTGTGTCTTATACACAATTCACAAATACCAAGCATAAAAAAGAGAGTGGAACATATCATTATATCATGATGATGACATGTTTAAACGTTCTTGCAAGAAGATGGAATCATTTGGCCTTCCGTGGAGCATATTATCGCACTATTGATTTTTTTAGATGTCGCAGAATTGCCGAAGACTCTAGTGGCTGATCGATGGACAAAGAACACGAAGGAAGAAATATGTAGCACCAATAAGCATCTTCCAAAATACTGGGATTCACACAAGTCGTCGAGATATTCTGCTTTTATGTTTCAATATATGTGTTTGAGAAAATTAGTAAGTGAGAGTGGTGATGATTTCAAAATGAAACAAGTTGCGACTGATATTCGAAAGATGGAAGATAGAAGGGGCTTACATGAGGGTGGAGCCACAAATTCAAGTGAAATTTTCCATGAGACATTGAAGGATCCTGCTGTAGCTAGAACTAAAGGATGCACAGGGGAATCTTCATCACGTCAGAAAAAAGAAGCAGACTCAGTGTTCTATCTGTGGAAAATTCGGGCATAATAAGCAAACATGTTCAATAACTCGACATCATTCTAACACGACACATTTGTCACACAGAGATTTTCACAACATTGAATTTAGTGATGACTATGTAAGAAATTTCTTTAATGTTGTTATTTAATGGTATCATTATATATATATATATATATATATATATATATATATATATATATATATTATCCATTTTTATAATTATGTATGGTTCTTGTAGTTGCATAACGATCTTGACTGAAGTATAAAAGTGCATTTGCAAAATAAGTGTGAAAACAGATGCACCTTGTAAGGTAACTTAGTTAATTATTTGGTCACAAATGTAATTGTGATGGGATCAATTGATATTATCTTTTAATTCTTGACATGAATGCTTGTTATGATAAAGCTGAAACATTTCATCATAATTACATTCACAACTATAATACTTAACGACAGTAGGTTATCGATCTTTAAATGACCACACTAACTTTGATAATAGAAGGAAGAGTGGAAGACAATTCACAATAGTATGCATATGATGACATTGACAAGCAAGGTGGACAGTGACTATTTAATATACTAAATAAGAACAAAATTACATCCATGGTAACCCACTGGTCAGATGATTGTTTGTATGTCTATAATATTCAAATACCCTTTGTTTCTTAAAGAGGGTCTTTGCCATGGAGAATAATACTTAAACCCATTTACTTGGAAATCTACTCCTCAAAAGTCATGACCAGTTTAGATTGTTATATACTTTCTCTTCCGACACCTGACTTTTAAGGCCACATTTTTCTTGGCTTTCTGCATTGGAATTGTTACCATCTTTAGATCCTCCTGCCTCATTTTTTACCCTTAAGCAACATTTTGTTTGATAAAACAATGTCATTATTTTTTTATTTTATTTCTAGACATTCACTATAACCACCAATTCTACCCTTTCCAAACCTTGCGCCATAAACATGTCCTTGCATATACTTTATTATTTCTATTGTTTACAGTCACTCCTCAGAATAAAGTTAGCAATGACTGGATTTTATATTAGTACTGCTATTATGTTAGCAAATGAATCTTAATTTGACACTAATATTAAGTTGACACAGGTCGGAGACAACTATCACGATTCAACCCTTGAAAATAAACCATATTGAAATCTTTCTTTTGTATTATAGTACTAAAAATCACCATCTTTTCATAATGATGTAATGTAGCAGAAATTGAATTAGGAAACATAGCATTTGTGCACAAGACTGTGCTTGGAGTGAATATAACTCTATTATATTTTCACTCCAATTCAACAATTAATTAACATGTTAAATGGAGAAGCAAATTCCAACATACCTCAATTTCAAATGGCATTGATGACCTTCCATTGTTGTTTTTGGGGTTCAATCTAGGCAACAATGTGTCTAGAAAAGCTTGCCCACCTTTACTGGTAAAAAATCATCGGTGTCAGATGCGACGGAATCCGCCTCGCTCCACTGTTTCTCTATGGATCTGCTACATTTCACCGGCATGAGAGTCGACGATGACGTGACAGAGATCTTTCTCCGACGAAGAAGAGTGAGAGAATCATGACTTTGTGGTTCCAGAGAACAAAATTCGGTAAGGTCGAAGAAGAAGACGTAATTAGTAGTCGATGAAAGAACACAATACATGATGAAGAAGATGGAAGTGATGAAGAAGAACGTGATGAATACAACGTGGTTTAAAATATATTAATTTTAAAGAAAAATCAATTTTAATTTATTTTAAAAATTTATTAAAAATAAGAAATTATTTTAAAAGATTTAATTGTATGCGAATGATATGATGTATCCTCACTTTTAATATATTTAATCTAGATCATTCATTTTATCTATTGGTTATTTTTATGTGATTCACAGGTAAGGGATTTAATAGCTTCCTCATGCTAGACTTCACCGTTTAAAATAATATAATTTTTAATTTTATTTATAATAAATATTATGATATTTTTATTTTATTTTTTTATTTAAAAAAAATAGTCCGAAACCCATCCAGGACTAGACTTGGGTATTAACTTTCTAATTATATTAGAAGAAGACTTTACCATACACCCCCACAATTAATCTTATACCCCTACACCCAATATTTTTTTGACTAAAATGCCCTTGTATAAATAGTTAAAAACTCAGATTTTCTTTCCATTTTTACCTTTCATCCAAAGTTACCGCGCAAGAAATGTTTTTGACATCCAGACGAATTTACCAGAAGACTTAAAGTAAGTCTTCCGGTTTTATTTTTCACGTACTGGAAGAGTTTTTGCAAGTGTTTCGGTACCAGAAGACTTTGTGAAAGTCTTCCGGTTTAATGTGTTTTTTAAAAAGACTTCCGGAAGACTTTGAGGAAGTCTTCCAGAATGATACGTGATTGGGAAGTCTTCCGAATGACTTTGAAAAAGTCTTCCGGTATGGTTTTCCACAAACATGTGTACCGGAAGTCTTTATGAAAGTCTTCCGGAATTTATTTTTTTGTATTAACTATTTTTTTTTCTTTAGTGGTGCGTTCACGAGGCAGAGATGGGAGGATACCGGTTCGATCTATGGGACGGGCGATACGTCTAGTAGGAAACACGTAGATGCTGTCGGTACATCTGCAGCTGCAGCAGATCCAGTTGGATATCATGGAGGTCCATATGATACCAGTGTTTTGGTTTCGTACGAGTATCATGTTGTCAGACGGTTATGGTTCGGTGAGGTAAGGAAATTATAATTTTTTTACTACTGAAAAAAAATGAAATTATAATTATTTAGTATTGAATAAAAACTGAAATTATAAGTATCTATTGTATAATTTGTTTAATTTTATTTGATTTCAGGAGAGAGGTGCAAAGAAGGAGTTGAAGGTGGAAGAACATGGATTGAAGTTGACTCATATGGTTCCACAACAGCTTCCGTCGGAGATTGAGGCTTTCATATCTAGGTCCAGTTTAGCTTCCCTACAGAGAACCAGTTTGAAGAAGATCGATGGAAACTTGGTTTCTACATTTGTTGAGAGGTGGCATCTAGAGACATCTTCATTTCACACGTCGTTTAGTGAAATGACGATTACTCTGGATGACGTGGCATGTTTGCTTCACTTGCCCATCAGGGGGTATTCTGGACCCCTCAACCCATCAGTGAAGACCTAGCTATTGAGTGGGTCGTTGACTACCTTGGAGTGTCAGCGAGAGTGGCACTATACCAAGTCTGTGAGTGCAGAGGTTCGTATTACACGATTGAGTGGTTATATGATCGATTCGTAGAGCATCGAGCTGCTTCATCATGGGCATATGCGACCAGATGTTATTTGATGATGTTAGTGGGTTGGACGATCTTTGCGGATAAGTCGTTTACACTTGTGGAGGCATGATATCTGGCATTATTTAGGGACTTGGATGGGTTGTCGAACTATAGTTGGGCAACAACTGCATTGGTGACCTTGTATAGGTATCTTGGAGATGCGTCCATGTTCAGTTGTAAACAGCTCGGTGGTTATCCGACTCTCTTACAGGTATATATTTAAATTTAGTTTATTGATTTTTTTAAAGTCTAATGTTAATTTTATTATGTTCATTGTGTTATATTTAATTATTATGTTATTTTTTTTAACAGTGCTGGATTCATGAATATTTTCCTACACTTGGGAAAAAAGGAGAGAATTTGATACCAACTCAGAATTATGGTCTCCCGCGAGTGATGAGGTGGACATACAAACAAGGCGCGTTAAAGTTGGATGAGTTGCGACCTATTATGGATGAGCTGACACCGACCGATGTCATATGGTGACCATTCGAGGATCATAGAGTTCATCGTCTTTTTGATGAGATTTCTCTATATATGGGTTGTTTGAGGTGGGGCGACACTATTGTTCCATACATGCCTGACAGGTGTCTTCGACAGTTTGGATACCGTTAGTATATTCCACCTGCACCTATTGATCTTACTATGGCTGGTGATATTGATGTTGAGTGGATTAGTTACATCCAAAGTGTTGGGCAGGTGATTCGTTTGACAGCACTGGTGACTATCCCATTTGAGGTAGAGGATGAATATCTTGAGTGGTATTATCGTGTTTCGCATCCTTGATTGGTACCGCCTAGCCATGATGAGCCGAGAGTTGCATCTATTCTCGAGTACGATGCGGGACCATCTGATCCTGCCTGGGGTTGTGTGTCTACATTGATTCATCGCTACCTTCAGCAAAATGCAGCTGAAGAGGATGATCCACATTTTGCTGATCTGTTTGCAGCTTTACGTATTGCTCGTTCACAGTGATATATAGTTATGTTTATGTTATATGTTATTGATATTTTTTAGACTTGGCTTCTGAATATCTTGACATTTGAACTTATATGTACGATTTTATTTAGGTTATATGTTATTGATAGTTTTTAGACTTAAAAATTGAAATTAAAATTTAATTCCATAGATTATAATTCATAAAGTGTTGCAAACATATAATATAATTCATGAATAAAAATGAATAACATAGTTTATAATTCATAATGTGTTCGTAATATAGGCGTAATTTGTTGCCAATGTTGTAGACGTGCTGCAAATCCTACCATCCACGATGTTGCTGCCGGATAACGAAAGTTCTTCCAATCTGTTGTCACTGGTGGCAATGGAAATCCTTCTTTCATGTTAACCTGTATATAAAATTAAACAAAACATTATTTAACATTACTCAAAACATTTACTAATAATATACAATTATAACAATGTTTACATGAATCCGATGATTTAAGTTTACAAATCCAATGCAATAAAATGAGACATTCGGTGAGAATGTAGTTGTCATAGGGAAGAAAGTCAAACATTCGAATCCTAAACAGACAAGTACCACATTATACCGATTCGCAATCACGTAACCCATGTCTAGTTAAGTCAACCATTTATTTGGTGGTTGAGAACCACTTCCCTCTATCTTCAAAGAATCTCTCACTTCAGCTAATCGATAAGCAAATAAATTGGCATATAAAGCTGATCTTTCATTATGTATAATTTCCAACTCCAAGTCCCGACGAACCATTGGCCAACCATCTTCAACATAACCCCGCAATGAAGCAATCACTCTAAATCCACAATTACTATCTGACAATACGTTGACTATGTCATCAATAAATGATCTAATATGATTAGGAAATTGAAGGATGAACCATTTAGATGATTGTGCAGTTTGTGATAATTTCAACTTCTTTTTCACAGGTTGTGATGGTTGAGATTTCTTTTTTGAATTTTGTGATAGTTGAGATTGTCGTTGTGAAGATTGAGATGCTTGATCAACATACTCATGATACGAAGGATCCCTGTAAACATCATACCCTACAGGTTTTTTGTCTTTTTTCTTGACTCCACCTTTTATTTTAATTTTTTCAGGTGGTGGTAACAAAGAAGTCGTTGTGGGAAATGAAAGTTCATAAACCCTACTATGTAATGTCCTTCTTCCAACAACATCTTGTGACCTATACCTTTTCCATAACTCATCCATTGCAGATTTCATACCCACCTCTGATTCCTCATCTAAGTCTTCTTCCAACTTAATTTCCATACTTAGTTTCCTCCAATGTACACGCACAACGTCAATTGGTATCGGAATACCACTAACTTTATACCCTTCCAACTCACACGCGCAAGGTAATCCATAGGTTGTTCTAAGAGTACATCGACATCTGTCCTTGTTAGTTCCAATATAATCAATTCTAGTTAACTCTTCAGCAACGCGCCTCAATGTAGCTCACGACACTGAAATACGTAAATATGTGTAAAATGGACTTGAATAGACATGTGCAACTTCATACACACTCTTTTGAAAATAAGCTCGAATGTTGCTAATTTGTATCTTTAAGTTGTCATTCATGGTCTCCCAACATTTTACCATGTCACCAATACTGTTACCCAACATCTACTTTAACTTCCAATGAGCAGACTCAACCCTATAATAATACATATTTAAACTAAGTATAAAAAATACAAAATTCACAAAAATTATATTTTGGGATCTAAATCAAAACATACCGATTAGTCGTCGTGTTACCCATATGTAGGACTCAATTAATCCATGCGCAAACAAATCTCTGTCTATGTGGTGTCAACCATGTGTCATTCGCGTACTCAAAAAATTTAGGACAATCAACACACTCCTGCTCAAGTTCTTTTAAATGTTGAGCATACTCAACCTCATCACTAGCCCATACAACATCCGTCCATAATTTGCCAATTGACTCTTGTATATCAGGAGCCACTAATAGTTTCCTTTTTGCACCAACATTTTTGTTAATGTGAAACTGACATAGCAAATTATTTGTCCTTGGAAACACAGTCTCAACGACTTTCATCAAAGCAAGATCTCTATCTGTCATCATCACTTGTGGAAACAAATCTTTCTTCACAAACAATTATTTAAGCTTATCTAACACCCAACAAAAAGTCTCAGTCTGCTCAGACTCAATATACGCAAATGCGGCAGCAAAAGTCAACTCGGTTGATGTCATGCCAACAATTTCAAACAAAGGTTGCTTGTATTTGTTTGTCTTGTACGTGCTATCCATAACTAACATAATAGGAAAAATATTCAACAACTTAACTGAATCTGGATGTGCCCAAAATATATCTTTAATAACTTCAGAGTCGTCTCTTTTTCTACTCCAATAAACATAACCTGGAGCCTCGATAAGCTTAAACAAATGTTGTATCTCACTTCTAGGACCTCTTATCTCTTTTTCCATCATACTCTTCTGCTTGTATATTTGCGTGATCCGAGTGACACAATTTGAATCTCGCTCGTGCAAGGAATGCAATATATTTCTAGGTGCAACCTTTCTCTTTGTTAAATCAGCAACATGTTGCTTCTGATCCGCTGTCAACCTACTAACAAATGAGTGACCTTCTAATCTATCAGGTAAATCATGGTTATGAACGCCGCATTTTACATTAATCTTCCATCCAGATCCATCTTTTGTCGGAGTCGACCTGATCTTAAATGGACATCCGCATTTTTCGTCGCACTTTCGATTCCACTACGAATATCCTTGTATTTCCCACTTTTATCACAACCAAATATTATTTTGTTACTTCTTCCTCTCTTGTCTGTTTGTGTATCTGAACGAGTGATGATGATCGTCACTTTATTTCGTAATCCGGTGTCTTTAACCCATCTTTTCACCTCATCTCGTGTACCAAATCTCTCTGACGTTGTATATACATCTGACGTATTCACACATATCGATTCTTTTTCGTATATAGGTACTGCACCTACACAATAAAAATATTTTTTAATAACAAATTATAAAAAAATAAAAAAAAACAAAAATAGACACTGAAACACTTTATGTAAGTCTTCCGGTATTGTACTTGATACAAACCGGAACACGTAAGTGTTCCGGTACACAAACACATGGCTACCGGAAGACCTAATAGAAGTGTTCCGTACCGGAACACTTACATTAAGTCTTCCGGTGAACAAAAATAACAAAACCGAAAGACTTTCCCAAAGTCTTCCGGTTTGATAAATAACGTATCGAAACTCATTCTTTAAGTCTTTCGGAACGTGTTTTTTTGAGTCACTTTATTGGAAATCTGACGATCTCATAAATGGTAAAAAATAAAATAATAAAATAATAAATATAATCAATGTTATAATAGGTATTTTGAAAAGTATGTAAGGGTAAATATATATATATATGTGAGAGTATAGGGTAAAACTTTCATATTAGAAATGAATTTTGTTTTATCAAAACTCAAAAAAGCCCGAGTCCATCGGGACCCGGCAGTAGCCGAATTGCCCATTTTGAAAACTCTAGACTCTACGGCAGATGTGAAACGAAGAACGGGACGCTAAAATGGACGCAGAATCAAAGGGATTGGAAGCTTCGTTACAAAATTTGATTCAACTCCACCATCACAAATCTCTCATACTCGCCAACCAAACCGGTTTCCCCCTTTTCTTCTTTCAAAGTTCGATTTTTTATATTCATAGTGTTCATTTTTTCATCTGTGTATTGTGTTGTATTGGAAGCAGAGAAATCGAAGAAAGATGCAATTAAGAAAGCGGAACGCGTTTCGGATCTGTTGGTGGAAGCTGTGAATGGCGGTGTTCAAAATTCTTTCGTTTACCAAAAGCGAATTGAGCTTGAAATTCGTTCTCTTGCTGTTACGATTACTAGGTTTACCAAACAAACGGATCAGTGGCTTAATGCTACTCATTCTCTCAATACAGCTATTAAGGTACTGTGAATGTTGTGTTGGTGTATTATAAGATTTAAGATTTGAAATGACAAAATTAGAGAGTATTAGAGTAGCACTTGTAGTAGAAAATTTGGTGGGAAATAGAGTTATGTGGTTTGGATATGTAGAGAGAAGATATGTTAGTTATGTAGTAAGGAAAGTTGATCAGATGGAGGGTAGTGAAACCGCTAGAGGTAGAGGAATACTTAGAAAAACTATTAGAGAATGTATTGAAAAAGATCCCGAGATTAATGAGTTGGGTAGACGTGTTGGTATTTGATAGAATCTTATGATGTCGGTTGATCCATGTAGCCGACCGCCTGACCCACTTATTGAGATATGACTTGGTTGTTGTGGTATCTCATGCAATGCGGAACTATCAACACATTGTCTTATGCCCATACGATGTTTTTTGAAGCATGGCCCAAGTGGTTTATAGTAGGTGGCTCAACGGATCTTAAATAATTTTGTATACAATTTTAAAATTTGGGTTGAGTTTAATTCAACCCTACAAAACTGATTTGAAATGTAAGGGGTGTCTCATGTTTATAAACATATTTTAGGTGATATCTCATCTTATGCCGGGCTCTCAACCATTTCAATAATGTTCTTGAATAATTATTTTGTGGATAACCTGATGTGTAGGCCTAGTCAAAACAATGTTTTGATTAGCGGTTGCAATAGTTGTCACGGTCGCAAACCTTGATATTGCTTAGAATCGGAGTCAAATGTGGCTGTACAATCTCAATTGTTGTCACGGCGATTCCAAAAATCTTAATGTCAAAGCCAAATTCATGCTCACAAACCTTTTCTTAAAAACTCTGAATGGAAGTATGTTAGGTTTGAGAATGTGTAAAGGTATATTCTATAATGAGAGGTCCCTAGTTAGATCCTTTCTCCAAAAATAAATTCCTTGAGGAGAGGTTTACTGTTGTTGCTTTGTTGGCCTTGAACATGATTGCCTCTGGAGGGAGAATACATGTGATTGCCTCTGTGCTTAATTTGTTATTTATTTTGTAAAATGTGCATAATTTTAGTTAACATTCATTTGAACTCATAGGAAATTGGAGACTTTGAGAATTGGATGAAGATCATGGAATATGATTTTAAAAGTATCAGTGCAGCTATACAAAACATTCACCAAGACTGATCTTGCAGGTTGCATCATGTAATTCTAATCCCTTTTCAATTCATTTATCTATTCTAGACATAATTCCCGATATCATGTAAAGTTTATTAGGTAACGAGTGACTTATTTTGCAGAAGAATAAGCGCCTTAAAGAAGAAACAACCTTGTATCCATATTCTGAAATGTAAATTATGTTTTTTTTTTTTTTTTTTATCAAGATTCTAGAACAATTAATTAGAAAGAACTTTTCCTGACTCATTACAATGATTATCCCAAGTTTGGTGTATTTGGGTGGATGAAAATTCCAGAATATTTAGCCGTAATCATATTCATTTACAACTAACGGACCCTAAAGAATTCCAACTATTAACTCTTGGTGTTGGACACACACGATGTGGCACGAGCTCCCGAGCATATAAAGTTCCCTACGCCAAATGTGCTTACAACTTTGTTTGGTAGGGAACTTTAGTGACTCGTCAATGAGCAAAAATGCATAAGCCTTTCTGTGAAACTTCACTGTTGTGTGTCTCTGAATTGGCTTCAACTCGGTTTGTGCAAAAAACACATGAGTTCAGCCAATGTAGATGGAGGATCGGAAACAGAGAATACACATAGATAAGTATAGATGAACATAAAGAATGATGGAAAATATGTTATTGATTGATAATGGGTAATAGTAGAAAATAGTTTATCTAACTACTCCAAGAGCCAAACTCTGACACAAAGTATTTTATTTTCTGGCCCTAACAAACATTTAATCACAGCCTTTCATCACTGACCCACTAGTCTTCTTAGCCTTCCTTTTATAAACCCTCCATATCTTAGGTTTGTCCATAATACTCTTATCCTTAGTTGCCTCCCATCAGTTTGTTTACTCGTGATTTGCAAGTTTGACGATGATGGTCTTGGTGATTTAACATCTATCAAGCGATAACATAGTTAACGGGATACCAGACTACACTGACCTTGCATGAAATTTGAGAACATGAAAGTGATTGAATATACAGGTGTTGGTATGGAATACCAGATACAACTTTAGTTTGAAGTCTCGGAGCTACGTAGTTTGACATCCTCGAATATTGCTGGCGTAGCTAAGTAGCATTGGCATTTTTCCTTACTGTCATCCTCTGAATGGGATCAAGTTACTCAAAGAATGTTTGGTTTGCATCATGCAAATTCTCACATGTTCTCAAATTAAATTCTGGGAGAGCATTTATTTAGGAACTTTTCTCTTTCCATGGCTTTTCATGTGTTCTTTTACGGTCTACTTAATACCCTTGTGTGCAAGTTTCACTCATCATTTCTATCTATTTCCTCTTCAAATTTTCACTATTTCTTTAACTTGCATAATCATTAGAGGTTAGTGAATTGGAGTCTCTTGTGCTTTTACTTTCTTATTATTCTAAACCTGATAAAATAATTTCTATATTTGACTCATCTGGTTTCTCCCCTCATATGTCTTATTTTCAGTTGCGTCCGAACCCAGTTGGAAATCGTATGCTCCCTATAAGGTAAAACTTTTTGTTTGGACTGATGTGGTTTACAGGATTAACAAAAATTACAGGTAACACAAGAAAAAAAAAAGTTTTGAATTCATCTAGAATCTTACTTTGAAATTAGCTGTTTGGAATTTAGGAGATTGGCCTGTCATGTGCACTTGTATAAGTTTCTCTTAATTGGTTTTAGAGGATTTGGCTTTTTGTATAAAGAAGCTAAGATTTTGTGGCATTGTTCTATCAAAATATCAATGCAAAAAACCCCCTAAAATATTTTTGTTTATAAAAAGTGTTCAATTAAATTACATTACAGAATTTTATCTTTTTGTTTTTGAAAATCTCTTAAGAAACATCTTATCTGGGTTATTTCTCAGTTTCTTATAATTTGTGAAAAACCAGTTTATAATTATATTTGAATTATCACTACTCTAGATGAAGTTTATATTGGTTTCTAAGCTTGACAATCTCACTACTGTAACAATAGACATATCAAATGAGAGTACAAACTATGCAGTAGGTTTTGATGTTTGACAATCTCACTGGAACAATAAATCACACTCTAATAAATAATTTTTTTCACTCTAATAAGTTAAAAATCTTTTTGTAGACCTTGAGGGAGGGAGGGAGGGAGAGTAGCTCTGGGTAGGCCATCAGCAAGGAAACCTTCCATAATCAGATCTTATACCATGAACGAATCCTATGTCTCCATCCCAACCCAAGGACAAAAGAAATCATTAGCATAAGCTTTTCAAAATACGTGTGAAATACCATTTTCTAAGTTTGGCAAGCCTTGTTTGAAAGGTAACCATCTCTTAATCAAGACTATTGAAGAGGCTTACAATGTAGGACTCGAACGCTTCAGGTATACTTTACAATGTAGATTGATCACTAGTAAAGGTAAAAGGTAACGTTTCATTGAAGACACTTGAATAATGTGACAAAGTTATGAAATAATAGAGTCCAAATTCTTGGTATTTAACTCCATTGGAACATGACTATTTAGAATTTTTGTTCAAATCAAGGGAGGAGTCAAGAGAATTTAGAGTGTATGGACATGGAATGCTAAGCCCTCGCTCATGTGTTTGTGAGCATGTAAACCATATTTTAGATCTGAAAATTTGAAGATTACGCATGCTCAAGTTTGGTCGAGGATTCATGCTGGAAGTTGAAAGTCAAGAATGTAACACCCCAATTTTTTATTCAATTATTTTAGTTGAATTTTAATTGTTTTATTTTGTTATTTGAGTGTTAGAGTTTTTATTTGATTTTGAAACTTTGGTACGCAGATTGCAAATGTCCTAACAACATGTCAGGACATTGGTCTCTGCTATGAGTTAAATAAGGATCAGGCGTGCATACTGATATTCAACAATATTAGCGCATGAACATGTCAGATGTTCCAACATCTTTCTCGACATGTTTGTGCATTAAGCATAATAACATAGTTGTATAATTGCAGAAGGATAAATAACACCAAGATTTGTTAACCCAGTTGGTCGAACTCACCTACTCTGGGAGATCCCAATCCAGGAAGAAGATTACAATATAAGTGAATTATTGATTGAACAAAACTGCCTGTTGTACAGGTAAACACACACCTTTTACCTAACCCTACCCAATGCAATCTTTATCGCAAAAACTCCATCCTTGATACAAGAAACCTATCTCATTTCCCCATCGTTGCAACCCCGCAATGACTTCAGGTTACATCCAACAACTTCATCTTGTTCCACCCCCGTGACTTTATCATTCACAAAAGCCTCACCTTTCTATGCAATGTTCAACCAACTCTTTTTGGCTAACGACTCTCATTGGATATGCTTCAAAGCTTCATCCAAGAACAATATACAATTCATTACCTATTGGTTTCTGAATCTGTATCAACAACTATGTCTACCTCATTGTATCCAATGTAACACCATTTCTACCCCATCACAAGTTAAACAAATTACATCGAATATAAGAGTAAAACTTATTGGAAAGGGCATCACATTACTTCTTAAAATCAAAACATCATAAAATATCCAAATATTCCTGCCTCATAACACGGGTTCATAAAATCATGTAAAACATTTCAAATCTCTTTTCAACAAATATGCAGCAAAAATCAATACATCACATTTTATCTTTAAATAAGTAAACTTCATAAATTATTCCAAAACACCGTTTTATCAGAAGTACTCAAAAGAAATAACATCTTGAATTCAAGTAATACATAAACAACTCAAGCGAAACTTATCCTGATGTTACTGGACACAGAGCATGACTCCATTTCTATCTAACTCGACAACTCACTACCTCTGAGTTAAGCACGCACATAGCTAACCTTGATTATCTGTAAGATAACATAATAGACCATAACCAGAAGTATAAAATAAAATAATATAGAAATGAGAATTTAAAAAGAACAACAACAACAATAACAATTCAATCATAACTCGTTTATACACAACATCAAGTAAATCTCATCATCACACGAAATCAATGCAAATCATGCTATGTCATTTAGAATGATATGCAACTTCTTAATATGCATGTGGCACTGAAACATCCTCATGGATGGACACTGGACCATCAACCCTCCCCTAAGGGAGCACACCATAACATCATATCACTCCAATCCGCACAATGAGATTGACGCTACCAATGGACCGAAGTCCCCTCATAATTCAATCCCATGAATGCAAGACGCAATTATACACACATCATCCTCAAAACATCATAAACATTGCATCCTCATTCATCATTTAATCATCATCCCTCATACTCACTCATGCCATCATATTACATACTTGGTCGCGACTTCCTGAGTCTAATGGTTACTAACTGCAAGTGCACATTCTATCACGTAGTAATAAAATATATCGATCCTACAAAGACTCGATAATCAACCTAGTGTAGTCGGGTGTTGCTATTTTTAGTTAAGACGAGCGATGTTTTGGGTTTTAAAGGGTTACGAATTAACTAAATTAAATTAATGATATAAATTATCGGTACGCAATTGATTTCGCCTTCGCAAATTCAATAAAGGGTCGGCTTGTTAAGGTTTATTAAGTTATCTCTCAATAGAAACTCTCGGTTTAAAATGTAATATCTCAAAATTTGCCCTCTCATTTCCTCAATATTTTGAGTCTCTTAGGTCTTAGGGGATGTCTTTAAGTGTTAAGTATAATCCTTGGGTTTTCACCTTTGATTTTTAGGTTTGCCTTGAGTCATAAGTCATATGTACTCCATTTTAACCTAACTTCACTTCCTCCTTCCACCTTAAACATTTCAAATTCAATTTGCACATAAGTTAACTTCATTTTATCCTTGTTTTGTGTCTCATAAGTGTTTTGTGGTCATTTACACATGTTCATCTCAATTGTAGAACATTTTGCTTCCTTTTGGACTTCATTTGCCTTCTAAAGGACCTTAAAAACCCTAATTGGGACACCTAGCTTTACGATGCCTCTTAGCACCTCATTTGTGAATATTTTCTAAATCTAATTTCCATTCTAACTTGTTGTCAAGCCTCTGGTTTTTGTATGGAGAGGTCAAGTCCCTTTGGTCACTTTTGAATTTTTTTCTAAGTCATTTTGTTTCATCTTTAGAACCATGTTTCTATATGCATGCTCCCACCTTTCAATCTCATATTTGAATATCTTTAACTTGAATCTCTTCTTTCTCATTTGATCTATTCATTTCCTTAACTTCCATATAGTGTTAAGTTCTGGATTTTTCATTTACCTTTGATTTTAGGAGATTTTGGTTTGCTAAACACTTAGGTTACCCTTTCAACTTTATCCTTATGTCTCATTAGGGTTTAGTAGTACTTTAGAGCATAGTTTGACTTCAATTCACTTAATCCTTTTAGATGCTTTTTAATTGATTTAACTACTGACTTTTGAAGTGTATTACCTTAGGAGATACCTTAGCCTTAGGTATTAGCCTTAGAAGTTCACTAACATCTCTCTTAAGCTAATATGAGTTCTTACTTGAAGTTTGCCATATTAAATTGTTCAAATTAATTCATCATGCTAATATTTGTTTTGTAGGGGGGAAGATGAGGTAATCATTACTTCATTCTTTTTCTTATGCATTTTTAATTTGTGCTTGTCTTATCACTTGTTGCTTTGTTCATAGGTTCCCTTTTGTTCTTTAGATTCAACTTAACTTCCTTAGGAAGTAAGTTGAACTCTAACTTGCTTTTCTCTTCCTTAGGTTTAGATTACCTCACAAACCATTGGATCACCTTTTGTACATAATAAGATAACTTAGGGTTGTGTCTTAGTCCCCCATTAGCTTTGACCTTTTGCCTATTGAGTCTTCTTTTCTCATCTTCAAACAAAATAAAAAAACACTTGATAAATGCATGAAAGAATCTCTTGTGTATAACCTTATTCCATGGGGCACTCATATTCATTCCATCTTGGAATAATGTGGGCTTGTCTAGCATGATGCACAAGTCTAATCATGAGACTATCTTCACAAAGAAAACATAAAAGACATTTCTTCAAAAGCTACAAAAACATGTAATAAGTTCAACAAGCTAGTGAACTTAGACCCTAATCCTTGGAAACAAGTCTTGGATAAATTCTCCTTACTCGGTGTGCTTATTCTATTATTCCATCTTGGAATGTAGTAGTAAGTACACATTCCATGAAAAAGAGTTTGAATTCACTTCCTTGTGCCAAATTCATAGAAAACTCTTAAAAAGCAAACAATAAATAATAAGCGACTTTCCCGCGGGAGCTTCTTTTCTCACCTCATTCATTCTCAACGCGAACTTGCGACGACTTGTCTCGCATGCAAGACAGTAAACGCACTCGTATCAGACGAGCCTGCGACACCTGAACATAGACATACGCAGTTCAAACATAAAAAAAACACAAACAAATAGTTCCCGCCTTAGTTAGGCGAACTACGTCGACTCTGATCCTCATTATCCCAATGAGGTACGTAGCAGCGGGGTAAGGCCCGTTCGAACACATTCTTTATTTTCCCTACATTTTCCCCATTCTTTCTTTTTGTTCTGTCTTTTCCAATTCCCTTTCTTTCATTCCAGTTCCAGCAACAGTTTTATTCAGCAACAACTTTATTTTCTCCCCCTTTGATGCAAGCGTGGATCCCGTCGGGTACGACAGACGGTCTGGGGTGCTAATACCTTCCCAGGTCGTAACCGACTCCCGAACCCAGATCTTTGGTTCGCAGGACCTTGTCCTTTCCTGCTTCCTCAGGTTTGTGCAACATTACCTTTCCCGTTCTTTCAGGATAAAAATCTCTGGCTGGCGACTCTACCTTTTTCGCGCCACTTTCGCGTTTGTACTAGGATGAAAATCCTGGGAGCGACATAAAAATCCTCGACTCACACTCTCGTGGTCTTGCCTAATACTATACTCCTAAGTTCAATTGAGTGCTCTCGTTGTGTCAATTCAAGTTAGAAATACTTTTTGGAAACCTAAAGGTTCTAATTAGTTTTAAAGTGTTATCGCTGTGTTTAAAACTAATTCCCGATTTCAGCTATCTGACTAGAATCTCACACTCCCGTGGTCTTAATCCTAATCTTTTAGACTCTCTTACTCTCGTAACAAAAGTTAATTAAAACAAGAAATCGAAACCAGATTATAACTTAATTTAAGGTTTTAGCCTAATTCTATCGAATTCATTCTGGTTTATACAATTACATACCGATTAGCGATTTAAGCTGACATATTAAATAAAGAAAGGTAGAAGGAGAAAAATTGCATAATGTAAATAAATGCAATATTAAATAAATAAAATAACATTAAAATCAAAAATCTGGTTGTAATATCCTTGATCAACCAAACTTCGAAACTTGAACGAAAACGAAAATGCAGTGGCTAGAAAATAAAAATGGTGATAGTTTCCTAATGGCGGAAACTATCACTAAGGTTCGGTAAAAGAGATAAAAATAAATGCAAAACGGAAAATTAAAGGCGAACTTTGCAGAACAAAAATGGCAGAAATTGGACGTCAAACGAAGCTCTCCTGCTCAAATGGCAGAGAGCTCTATTTATTGGCACTGTGTTAGGGTTTGTTGAGGAATAAAAGGCTTGGACTCCGATTGGGCTTGAGACCGAGTTGCTTGGACTTAGTGAACTAGGGTGAGGAGAATTCTCTGCGTGACCGGAAAAATCTCTATGAATATTGACTTCTGTTACTTGCTGTTATGACTTTTGTGTTACTGAATTATTAATATGAAATGAACGTCTTGCAATTGAAACAAGTGACTTGAAGATGAGACGACCAACTCAACTCCAAGTTGGGCGTCTGGAGAGTGAGACGATCGTATGGCTCATGAGACGATCGTTTGACAACAAAAACTGACACATAATCCGGAGGTAACCCAAATTTTGGCCAAGAAGAAGCCGGTTGCTGAATCACAGGAGGGTCAACAACAACCGTAGAAACTTCAGAGATAACAGTCCTTCGAGGTGGTTCACCTCGAGCAATCAGGATTGCATCATTTCAGTGAGCCTGGTCATACTGACCTTTAACTCATCAATCTCCATTCTGACTTCCAGGTTATGTTGTTCTTGGTTTTCCATTCTCAATCTGATAGCTCTCAATCTATTAGCAGCTCTAGTACCGTATCTGTGGCAAGGAGACAGCTTGACAGATCAACAAACAACTGAAGAAAGAAACAACCGGGATGAGTTCCCACACAACTCGGATGAACGCAAGAATATGCGAGGATGCAATGATATGCACTGTTCACTTTCATTTTCATAAAAACAACTCGATTATTGCAAACATGATCAACATCGAGAATATGGTCATGAAAAATCTTGACAAAAAGGAATATTTGCTTTTTCCAATATTTGCAATAATCAGAATTATTTTCCTTGAAAAATGGTTGTGATGATGATCATGATGAATATGTAGATGCAACAACCACAAACAAGAACACGCAAAACACACATGTTCAAAGGTTCGGATCACGAGCATGGAGTCAAGGGATAAGAACTAACAACCCACAAAGGCATGTACTAAGGTTTGTCTTCAGTGTACCTGCAGAAAACCAAAAGGGTGCTAACAGAGGTTCCCGGAGTTAACAACCATCTTTAGAATATTATCGGTACGTTGGATTACTCCCCAACCGATAACATTTTTAAAATATACCTTGTCCGAGTGTAGTATCGCGTGACAACCACCTTAGGTTTACACCCAGATAGTTTCCGCACTACGTTCCTAAATTGGCTTGGATGAGTTAAGGGTTCTACGGTCTTTAGTATGATCAGCTCAAGGTCGGAAAATAATGCCACATATGATTACTCATCATGACATTGATAATCCAAGAGAGCCTAACCGAGTGAAGATTATCAAATTGATATCGCTTTAGACTACTCCATCGCGTATCACTTCGAATATCGCCGTCTTATCATAAGTTCAACTCAGATCCGGGTTAGAATCTATCTCACTCATAGAGGATCACCAAAACCGAAACAGAACAAACAAATAACAAACAAATCAAACCAAAGCAGTAAATAAATCAAAGTAGGCCGAATCCACTTAGAGATTGACTCCCCAACAGAGTCGCCACTTTTCTGTAGCGGTAAAATCATGAGTGTAAGCTATTGGTTAACTTAACTCAAAGTAAACAGAATCATCACCGCACTTTTATTTTATTCCAAATGGAAAAGGGAAAAAGAGCGAATAAAACCTAATGAATATAAAAGCAAAAGCTAAAAGAAACAAGCAGAGAACGGGTAAGGGGATATGTTACAAATAGGGAAGGTTTTACGCACCCAAAATGTCCGTGGTACTCCACGGGAGCCCTTTGAAATATTTATTGCTTTTTTTTGGTTTGAAAATGGTTTGTTTAAAAGTGATTGAAGAGATGAGAAATGTTTTTTAAGATTTTTGTGTTTGAAGAGACGATCGTCTCATGCCTACGTACCCACAAAGTGCAATGCGAGATCAAAACCTCGTAGTTCGTGGTACAAAATGTGAAAAGAAACAATGTGTTGAATTGATTTTAAAATGTAAAGATAAGTCGTCATTCTTTAGCGAATGATTCCGCTAAAAAGAATGAATCATATCTAAACAAAAAAAGGGAAAGTGCACGAGGGCACACAAACAATTGAATGAGTTTTGCATTTTTTTATGTCTATGTTAAGCAATCGCCGAGTAATTTACGAAGTAATTACCCTACAAATGAGGCCGACCACCACCACTTAAGGTGAACAATATTAGTGCTAATGCATGCGAGATAAACGATATGTAAATCGCTATCCGAACGCAATACCGCACAAAACTAAAGATGAATACCAAATTGAGTCACACTCATGGTATTATTCCATCCTTAAGTTCAATCACTCTTGGTGGATTCAAGCATGAAAATGTATTACTAATGCAAAGTATCTTAAATGAATTAAATAATTCACTTAAAGGTAGTTTTGAATTAATGAACATTAACTACTCTAATCTACACCAAAAGTTCATTGAAATTAAGGAGAAATCACTCCCAAAAGTGCTTCCCAAGGTAAAAATAAAAAGGAGGAAGAAGAAGAAAGAGGAACCAAAAGGGGGCTTAAAACAAGCCAAAAAGTCAATTCTGACTTGCGTTAACCGGTTAACCAAATTGCACTGAAACTGGTTAACCCGTTAACGCCGTTAACCTGTTAACCAAATTGCACTGAAATTGGTTAACCTGTTAACGCCGTTAACCCGTTAACCAATTTACACTGTAAATGGTTAACCGGTTAACGCTGAACCAACAACAGAAAAAATGCTAAAATTCAGCATGATCCATTTTGAAACCTTTTCTCAAACATTTGATGATCATGATCTGAATTTGCACGAATTTTCAACCAAAATACAGTGAAATCCATGCAATCAAACAACAAATTAAGATCCAAAGGATCTAAAATCAAAGGCACCAAAGATCTACATCTTGAATGTTGATGGTGAAAATGAGTTTATGGAGAAAGATGAATTACCAAAAGCACTTCTTCAAATTGGATCAAATCAAGCTTAGATCTACTGAAATTGATGAACAAAAGAAGGAAATGATGAAAGTTTAGCTCAAGTTAGTCAAGAATTCAATGTGAATTCTTGATAACTTCAAAAGAAAGAAAGTGAGCTTTTGAGAATTTTGGTGTTGGGGAGTATTTTGCAAGAGGTTTTGTGGCTATCAAAAACTTGTAGAAATTTTTGCAAGGTGAATTTGTCTCTCTAAAGCTTGTTGAATGAATGAAATTGTGGTCCTATTTAAAGGCCTTAGGTATGGAAATTTGGTGGAATGGAGCTTGCTTTGGTAATTTGAATTTAGGTTTGGTAATTGGAATTTTGGTGGGAAATGGAAAAGAGTAGTGATTAATAAGGGTTTATGGTAGGAAATGATCAAAGTGATGTAGATAAATCAAAGACCAATGAATCTAGAATTTTTCAATTATATTAATGATTTAATGGTGCTGAATTTGAATAAAATATTCAAATTTCGCACTGGTTAACCGGTTAACCAAACTAAAATTTGAATATTTTCTTCAAATGAGGTTGCTTGGTTGTTGTGGCCCGATTCTTTTTGTACGTCGAAGAAGGCATGGAAATGAACCTTGGAAATCCTTGATCAGATAAATTTGAATTATTTGCGGATCAACTTCGACTTTTATCTGTGAATTTTACTCGAGCTGCAGGACTGCTATTTTTGGCATTTTCAATGGTTTCTCCTCCTGGAAAAAAAAGTTAATGAAAGAAACAAAAATATTTTTTTTGGATTTTAATTAATGTTTAGTAAACCTAAACAAAAAAGAAAGCAAATAATAATAAAAAACGGTGATCCCTTGTGAGGCATAAACCTGCACCCGAGAAGGATGAATGAACTAGTGTGCGATCTTGTTTGTATGCAAGATGTAGATGAGATGCAGAAAAAAAAATCTTAGGGTCAAAAATTAGGGTATGACACTCGTCCCGTTCATACGCGTACGAAATACCCGCCACCTCGCCAGTTCCCTAAACCGACGAGTCCTTATGGTCGAGCAACATGTTCACGTTCCATTGGAAATTCAAAAATCAGATTTAATTGGAAATTCAAAAAACAGACAAACTCTAAATAAAAACATTTCATTACATAGACCGACAAGGATCTGGCCGGTAAATAGTACAAAAGGAAGGGCTACGCCCAAATTACAAGTGGCGTGCAGGCCATAAAAACAAAAAAACTGGCACGCAGGCCAACAAGAACTATGACACGTATGCCAAACCTATTCATTAACTTCCTCCTCTTCTCCCTCGCCTTCCGGGCCAACGAATGGGCATACAATTTCCCCGTCGACCATCTCGTAGTTAAAGGACGTCCCCCAGTCACGAACCCAGGGTTGATAACCTTGAGTTGGTCAGTAACGTTGTCAATACCCACTAGAAAGGTCTCCACATAATCCTTCTCAAGTTGCCTGATCCGAGCAATCAGGTCACCCCGACTTTGCATGGCCCGGTCCTCCTCACTCTCCCCATCAACAGGGAGAGCCAATCCCTCCAACGCCTCAACCCTCAGACGGAGAAGCTCATTCTCCGCGACAACTTCGTTAAACTCAACCTCTCGGTCCTTTAACTTATCGTTTTCTCCAAACAAGTTGTCCCGCTCGAGCTTAACCTCAGCCAGCTCGAACGTCAACCCCTCCTGGAGTTTATATTCTTCCTTGTAGTTGGAAAAGTCCTGAGAGAGTTGGTTCTTCTCAATTTTAATAGCCTAGAGCGCCTCCTCCGCGACCCTTAACTCCGACAACGAGCAGGTACTGTCAGACAAGACCAAGGCCGTCTCCATGACCTTGATCACCACAACAATGTCCTGGGAAAGATTAGTCCGCTTAGTCGCCCTGTCCTGGATGAGAATGACCTTGACCTTCGCATGCGCCACCCCGACGAAACCTTCAACACTAAAGGCTTCACGCTCGAGGTGGAAGGAGGGTAGGAGATAACTTTCTTGATTCTCAGACGAACCACTGTTCACATAAGCAGCCTGGATCGACAGGCCCTCAACTCGGGGGCGTTTGCGGGGAGGAGAGTCACACAAATTGACCAGACTGTTGGGCGTCGCCTCTGCATGTGGAAAGTGTGGAGGGGGGTGAGAGTCCTAGGGCCACCATCCACGTCTTTTGTTGCCACTTGCCGAACACAACTCTTTCTCGTTTTCTTTGACTGCATGGTCAGGGCCGCACCCTTGTTGGCCAGCTTCAGCACACGTTCTTTGAGTTGGGGCATAATAGCTGTAAAATAAACAACAAGTTACCAGGATGAACAAGAAAACCAAAGCAAGAAAGAGTCGAGCATAAACCACCTAAGAGTCGGAGAGTTTCCTCATCCGATCTACATTTGAGCACGACCCTAGTGTTAATCAGCTGAGTCTCTATGATAGGTAGCCCGCCATCATCCAGAAGCGGATTGCCTAGTCGGTCCATGCACATTGTGAGAGAAAAACTTCGGACATAGGCCACTAACTTTTCGTAGGTCAACTTGTCCTTGGACCCCATATGTTCGGCCTTCACGCAGTAATGGTCGGTCGACCATCTAAAATGATTTCGCTTCCATCTAAGATTTTCCTTTTTAAAATCGCATCATTCGCAACACAAACCCTATTATCAAATAGAATGATGCCATCTGCTGCTCGTAAGAAACACGGTTGAAGTAACATCTCTTGTAACTTTTTATCCAATACATGCTCTTGTTGAATTCCATCTCTTAAAGTAGAATTGACATTTAAATTTCCCATTATCACTCCATTGTGACTCCAAACAAACTAAAGATTAGATCTCGAAACTTTTCCAATAAGGTATACTCTAACATCATCAATTCGACACTATGAATCACTTTCCAACTTAAAGCATCCACCACTTTATTTTCTTTCCCTAGATGGTACTTTAGTTCTAAATCATAATCCTTTAAATACTTCATCCATCTTCTTTGTCACATGTTCAACTCCTTATGATCGAATAAATATTTCAAACTCTTGTGGTTGCTGAATATCTCAAAATGTACACCGTACAAATAATGACGCCTTAATTTCAATGTAAACACAACTGCAACTAGTTCCAAATCATGGGTTGGATAATTCTTCTCATGAACTTTTAACTGACGGGAAGCATAAGCTACCACTTGACCACCTTGCATTAAGACAACTCCTAATCACATCTTTGATGCATCACATAAAATTGTAAGAACAAGAACTGTCTCTGCATTTCATCTCTATGTTTTGATGATAACAAGGAAATATTCGTGAAAGAACTATTTTATGTTCTGATGTTTGTTATGTGCATATGTGTAGATCATGGATATTGAATATATCAAATCAAACAAACATTATTAAAATGTATGCAAATGATAATATGTGAAGTTAGTATGTGTAACACTAGTCGCAAGCGCGCTGAAGAAGCAAGCGTGTTTATGTATCTGAACACAATCAGAAAGATTCAAGGATGCTTGATGTTGCTGTTGCAATGCTCTTGTGGATTATGTTCTGAGAGGGGTTCTGATCAGAAAGCGAGTAAAGCTTCTGATAAGTTAATCTTCTGAAGAACTAAGTTTTAAAGACTCTGATGACTTGAAGTTCTGAAGATTTAATGTCTTAAGACTAAGTGCAGAAAGACTCTGAAGACTTAAGAGTTCTGAAGAACCAAATGCTAAAGACTCTGAAGACAATGTTCTATGTGAACAAGGTTTTGAAGATTCTAAAGACTTGAAGTTTTAAAGACCATGGGTTTCAAGCCAAGTGTTGAAGTTCTGAAGAACAAAGTTTTATGTGAACAAGTTCTGAAGATTGAAGACTTAGGTTCTTTGAAGATCCAAGTATCATCGTCTCTAACTCATGCTTCATTCAATCATCTGCAATCAGAAGCCTCTGAAGTTCAAAAGACAATGTTACCGTTAGCAAGGATAATGTTTCAGTAGGATAATGATATATCTCACGAACCTCTCCACCAACCTTAAATTG